>JAEOAD010000699.1:8715000-9915000 GCA_036365145.1 Orientallactaga sibirica
AACATTAAGTCATTGATCCAATTGTATTTATCTGATAAAACAAATATAAAGATTTAGTTCCAACATTATCTCAGGTTACAGGATGTAACCATTCCTTGAGTGTTTTTGGAATAAATAGCATACTTCACTAATGATAAAATAAATAACTTTCTTCACAGTTTTAAATATTCACTTTCATGATCTAGAACATGCAGCAATTTATAATTTGCTATTTGTTCATTCATATATAAATTATTTTTAATTAGACAATGAAATATGAGATTAAAACTATCTTGATAGAGTTGGGTGTGGTGGTACACACCTTTGATCCCAATATACCAAGGCTGAGCTAGGAGGATCACCATGAGTTTAAGACCAGCTTGGGGCTACAAATTGAGTTCCTGATCAGCCTGGGTGCTAGAGTGAGACTGAGGAATCAAATGAACAGAAAACAAAAATTTGTATTGTCAGATGACTTCATTAAATATGTAGAAAATACCTAAAAATCTAAAATGCATATTAAATTAATATGTAAAAAGCAAATAAATTTCTGTATATCAGTAATAACAAACTGAAAACTTTTTAAGTATCACAATAATATATAAATAAAATACTAGGGCTGGAGTGATGGCTTGGTGGTTAAGGTGCTTGCCTGTGAAGCTTGAGGACCCGGGTTCAATTCCCCAGCACCCACATAAGCCAGATGCACAAGGTGGCACATGTATGTAGAGTTAATTTGCAGAAGCTAGATGCTCTGACATGCCCATTCTCTCTCTATCTGTCTCTCTCTCATAAATAAATAAATAAATAAATAAATAAATAAATAAATAAATAAATAAATTTCAAAATCAAATACTAATAATATATATATATATATATATATATATATATATATATATATCAAAGATATGTATGGCTTCTATGATTCAAACTAAGAAATACTGATGAGAGGAAAAAAAGAAGACTGAAGGAATTTGAGTGGTAACAGATGAATGACTCAGTGTTAAGATATCTGATTTTTTCTATACTGATTCATAAACTGACCCTGTCCATAAAAAACCTTAGGAGGATTTGTTTTGTTGACTGTTTTTTAGAAATTTACAAACTGCAATTAAAATTGTTATAGATAGATAAAAATAATGTAGGATAGCATTTTGGAAAAGGAAAATGTGAGGGATTTGTGGCCCCTTATTTCTAACTTATGCTAAAACCACGGGCAGTGTGGTGGATGCTGGGACAGAACTCTATAAAGTATGAGAGATACAGTGTAGAGAATGAGTCACACTATAAGGACAACTGACTTTACACAGAGTATGAAAATAATTATATGAGGAAAAAGGAGACTTTCCAACAGAACAAGCAAATAATTGGATTTCTACTTACATTATTTTCAAAAATAATCCATATTTTCCAAAGTAAAACCTAAGACTATAAAAGATATGAAACAAAACACAACTTAAGTATTTCTGATCTTGAAAGAAACAAACATTTCTTAGATGTCCCAGGAATACATGGTGAATCTAGGAAAACTTGGTAAATAGACTTCACCAAGTTTAAAACCTTTTGTTGTTTTTTGCAGAAGACTTTCATACTGTACATGGCAGCACATGACTACACTTCCACAATTCACAATGCCATGGCAGAGAATGAAACATGTGAGGTCTTCTGTGCAATGGAAGTGTTTCTCAAAATAAGTAAATAAGTAAGTAAATAAACAAATAAACAAAACCACATTTATAAATCACTGCTATATTACATGGCAGAATATTATTCAGCATTAAAAAGGAATAGATCTCTAATATGTAAACCAATATAGATCCAATGTAAATGCATGGTATTAATTAGAAAGATTCAATACCATGTACTGCATTTCATTTCCATGATGTTCTATTTAGTCAGCTCAGCACATTGTTTTCCAGGGTCTTGGGTAGGAAAGATGCTTGCCTACAAAAGAGGTTCTAAGTACTTCAGTGTCATTGATTAGTTTTATTTCTTCTTCTGCAGGTAATGTATGAGAATACTGTGCATTTTTTTTTTTAATAACAATCAGGCATTTTTGGTACAAAGCTGTAGGCCCAGCTACCAGGGGAGCTCAACCAAGAGAATTGCTTGAGCCTAGACTTTTAGAACAGGCTGAGTAACCTAGGAAGACCCTATATTTTAAAAATCCAAACCAAAACCAAACCTCACAATGAACGATCCGTATTCCGTAACAAGGAGACTCCCTTCAGAGGGGGGAGGACAGGGATGAGGCTAAAGATGGTACCAGCATGACTATATACACGCTATCTACATAACTAATAATTAAAAAAATAAGCCTCAAACAACTATAAACTACAGTGGTTGGCCTTTTGTTTTATCATGTGAGTGATATTATAAGGAAATAAAAGTGAACACCTAGAATTTAGAAGCGATTAACAAGGGAAAACTAATCCAT
This sequence comes from Orientallactaga sibirica, assembly GCA_036365145.1. Classification (NCBI taxonomy): domain Eukaryota; kingdom Metazoa; phylum Chordata; class Mammalia; order Rodentia; family Dipodidae; genus Orientallactaga; species Orientallactaga sibirica. The sequence continues at coordinate 8,717,417 of JAEOAD010000699.1, forward strand.
TATACAGGTGAGAGATATACTTTAATAAACAAAGCAGATTGTATTATAAGAATGTGGGGAGAGTTTTGAGGATACTATATGAAATTGAGTGAAATAATAATTTGTGAAGATTGAGTGACTATTCACTAGATAAAGGAGATCCAACATAGAGAAATTGGTGCTTCTGATGACTACAACCAGAGGAAAGACTGTTATTCAACTATATTAGAAGAGATGTTTTCTGAATCCACAGTGTGACTTCACAGATCCAGAGGAAGCTTTCTCTTTCAGTTAAGAAAAAAACAAAACAACTGCTGAAGTCAATTCTGGTGAAGCCATTTAATTACAAGGCTGAACTCTGAGCAATTAAGCAGAAAAACAAATCCACCTCAACAGCCCAACATTTCCTCAGCCCGGACTCCTCCACAAAGAGGCTACATTCCCGCAGACAGTAGATCAATGTCACGAAAGATCTGAAGAGAAGAATGTCTCAAGAATTTTATAATCAGAAGAACTTGCCTTCTAGTTCAAAGGGACCAAACTGACACCAATAATCCTTTTTTGGAAAAAAAAAAAAAAAAAAAAAAAAAGAATGTCATTTCAAGAGGAAATTTAACCAAATAAGAAATAGAATAAAATTAAAAACTAAACAATAGAGATTTAATGATGAACTGAGAGTGTACATAGAGCATTTTAAAATATAAAGCTATGATATAAATATGGGCACTAATATACTATTAATACCAAATATGCTGACAATATGAAAATAATGTAATCTACAGATATAAAAAGTCACAAAATATGCGGTAGGATTATATAGAGACATGTAATTTGCATTATTCTATGTTGCTTAAACTTTTGATAATAAACATGATTTTAAATAAAATAATGTTATATGTGAAAATTATATCAAGGATTTTTTTTTCTATTTGGTTAAAGGGAAAGACTGACAAATAAAATATAAGATGTAATTACTTGGATTTACTAAGGAGCAGGGCATGCTTTTGTTTAATAATATTACACTGAATATATCAGAGGGTCAAATGAGGATTGATATTTGGCAAATAGTTTTCTTTCACATGCCAAAACTTAGAGGTTATTGATGGTGCCTGGTAACCATGTAAAGGCAGATGCAAAAAAATTAAGCATGTGTCTGGAGTTCATTTTCAGTGGCAAAAGGCCCTGGTGGGCCAATACACTCTATCAATCATCTATCTATCTGTCTATCTATCTATCTATCTATCTTTCTATCTATTTTCTATTTATCATCTATCTATAATCTATCTCTAGCTATCTACCTAGCTCAATCTCCCTGTCTCTCAAGTAAATAAATAAAAACTCATTATTTTAAAAAAGAGAAAGAGAATATCAATTTAATAATGTGCAAAAGGAGAAAAGTTACAGTATATAGGAAAATCACAAAAATACTGTTACCTTCTGGCCAGCATCATTCACAAGTTTATAAAGCTGAGCATGATGGCTCCAACCAAGGCAGGAGGACTGCCACAAGTTTAAAACCAAACTGGAGTTAGAGTGAGACATTGTCTTCACCGTCAACCTCCAAAGAAGCTTTTATACTCCCTATTTTTAGGAGATGGGGAGAATAAGAAATATGTATATGTTTGAGGAATTATAAGAGATTGTTGGGTGGTCTGAACAGTGTTAGAGGCATAAGTTACCTTGCATGTGATTCTCTGGCATTTGTATGAGTAAAGGGGGAGATGTCATCTTGAAATATACTCACTCCCTGTCCTTTTCTTTTCTTTTTTTTTTTTTTTTTTTTTTTTTGAGAGAGACAGAAAGAGACAGAGAGAGAGGGAGAGGAAGACAGAGATGGGCACGCCAGCAGCCTCTCAGCTCCTGTGAAGGAAATCCAGATGTGTGTGCCCCCTTGTGGTCAAGTGCGGTATTGTGCCCTTGTGTCACTGCATCTGGCTATACGTGGGACCTTGAGATGGAAACCAACGGAGATTGGAAACAACGTTCTTAGGCTTAGGAGGCAGGCACCTTAACCGCTAAGCCATCTCTCCAGCCCTCCCTGTCCTTTTCTTAAACATATGATAAGATTTTAGGAGAGCTGGAAGGTGGGTGTGCTCCTACTTGCTCTTGGTCTCTAATGTAGATAAGAGAAAATAAAGTCTCTCCTGTGTTTGGTTTGACAGGTGCAACAAAAGTGTTTTCTTTAGATGAAATACTTGGTAACATATCCTCCAAATGTCATAGTTTCAGGAATAGCCCCTGTGGTAATTTGAGTAGATGGCCACCCACCCCCCAATAGATATAGGAGTTTGTTAAATCTTGTAATTTCCAGCTGCTAAGCTGGAGGAAGGGTCCAGACCTAAGGTGTGTTTTAGGAATTCCAGTCCAAAGGTATGAAGCATGCTTGTTTGCGCTGGTGGTGGTTGCTTTGCTCAATCTGCATGTACCTGTGAAAGAAGGCCAACTTCTTCTGCCATTGTGGAGCTTACACTTGATCTGTAACCTTCAATAAATTCCTGTCCTCCCATAACTTGTGCATGGTTTGAAATTTTATCCCAGCAACCTGAAGCTGTGTATTACAGGGCCTAATAGTGGGAAAACATAAGTTGTAAAAAGTGAGCTAGGGTCCTGGCTCAGTGGTTAAAGGTAATTCTTGTAAGCCTGATGACCTGAATTTGATTCCCCAACACCCATGTAAAGCGCTGACACAAATTGACACACACATGTGAAATCTCAATAAGCCCAAGGCCATGGGAGGCAGAGCCAGAAGAAACTAGAATATCACAGAGCATCTAGACTTGTGCATGCAGTGGAAACAAGGGACACCCTGTCTTGAGCAAAATAGAAGGGATGACAAACACCCCATAGTTGCTCTAGATTTCCACATGTGTGCTGTGACACACCCAACACATACATGCATGCATGCAAACATACACACACACACACACACACACGAGTTCAAAATATGAACTTAGATGAGTGGTTGAGAGTTCAAAGGAAAATGTTAAAGGCTCCTTTGTTTACTTCATGCTGCTGATGTTGAACTATTAAGATGTGCATTGAAGGCCGGGAGTGGTGGTGCACGCCTTTAATCCCAGAACTTGGGAGGCAGAGGTGGGAGGATTGCCGTGAGTTCGAGGCCACTCTGAGACCCCATGAATTTCAGAGGTTAGCCTGAGCTAGAGTGAGACCCTATCTCTAAAAACCAAAAAAAAAAAAAAAAAAAAAAAAAGATGTGCACTGAGCAAAACCAACTTAAATAAAGGATATGAGATAACAGTCTTTGGGATTCTTGGTGTTTTCCTATGGTAAAAGCATGTGGCATGGCCAAAAGTGGCAAGTAAGGTGTGACTGGACTGGATAACTTTTTACTAATTTATTCGAACCCTCAAAGATGAGCTCCTTGAGTCACACACAAGGCTCTCTGGAAGCAGCTGAAGGCATTCCACAGATCAAAACAAGACAACCTAGGCTTTGGTTATTCGACCATCTCAGCTGAAGTCAAAGAGAGAAAAGTCATCATCTCAAATAAATTATGGGCATTTCTTCTTTTGGAGGATATGTTTTGTAGTTTTGTTATTGTTTATTCATTTATTTATTTTGTCATTTATTTAATTATTTTTGACAAGGTCTCATCATGTACCTTGATGGCCTCTAAATTAATGCTCCTCTGGCATCAGCCTGAGTGCTGATTTGACAGGCACATGTTCCACCAAGCTGTGTCTCCTGAAAGAAACTCCTATGAAATTCACTCAGATTGTCCCACATTTTTGAGAATGGTATTCCAGCAGAAATATTGCTAACTTGTCCTTCAAGGAATAGATGGAAGACAGCAGGAAAAACCTTGGATGCTCTAATTCTACTGGCAGGAAGTTAATAGAAAATTCTCAGCAGTAAATACTGCAGACAGTCCAATAACTTGAGTTCTCTAAGTTAAGTTGATGTAATCACATGAGCTCCTAAAAATTCAGACAGGTTGTTGGTTGAAGTCACAACAATGGGCCAGAAGTAGAATTTAGAGAGATTCCAAGTTTGAGAATTTTAGTAGCTGCTGTGGAGAAAGTCCTGCTGAAAAGCTGAACACACAAACTGTTCTAGCAACTGACGAGCTGCCCACAAACAGCCAGCAATGAAGACCTCCATCCCACAACCAGACGGAATGGGATTTGGCAATAAACTAAATCTTATTGGAGGGAGAAGCTCTTTGGAGTCGCCATCAAGAAGTAAGTCCTACCAAGTACACAACACTTTGATGTGAACATTAGGAAAACAGTATAAAGTGTAAGTTTGGCCCAGAAAAGAGAGAAATATAAGGGAGAGCATGAAAACAGCACACAAGGTTTATTTCCTGTACACACCTTTGGAGGGGCTTTCAAACAGGGCATCGAGGGCCCTTGCTCTGTTCACGGACCAGTAGCTATAAGGCCCTTACACAAAGGAAGTGAGATGATATGGATGGAAAGTTTGACAGCTAGCCAATGCCATTAGAGGAGGAAGTGTGAGTACCTGCTTTTGATCGCATTAGAAGGAAGGAAGTAGTGGTAAAAAGTTTCAGTTTAGAGAGAAAAAACTAGCTATTTTAGTTCAGGGGATTTTTTTCCATTGCAAAATGCCAGCTCTTAGAGCCAACACAGAGCACAGGATTCAGTATTGTCTATCTGGCCTCTGAAATACAGAAACCATGCTTTTAAAACTTAGTAGTTGTAAACTACTAACTGGAAATAATAAATTTCATCAATTACAGGAAACTATCACAGGCCTGTGTAATATTTTTATACTAAGGAAAAATATTTTTAATAGCAACATAAAGAAAAACCCCATCTAAACTGAATAAATGTACTTTAAAAATTAAAAGAGAGACTAATGGCGAGAGGGAGGGGATATGATGGAGAGTGGAGTTCTGAAGGGGAATGGGGGGAGGGAGGGAAATATCATGGTTTATTGTCTGTAAGTATAGAAGTTGTCAATAAAAATATATGAGATTGAAATTGTGGTTTCTGTTTTTCTTTTGATATAGGATCTAACCTGGAACATTTCATCTTTTTGTCTTAACCTCATGAGTGCTGGTATTACATGCTTGCACCACAAAAGCCCAGCTGCTCCATTTTGTTTTATAGACAGAAAAAAAGCCTTCACTTTTCTTCCTTTTTATTAGAGTATATTCATTGCATAAAATAATAGATTTCATTATGCCACTTTCACAGATGCAGATAAACAATATCCACCCCATTTCCTATCTTCTCACTCCTGTCTCTGATCTACTTTCTCTTCCCAAGTAGTCCTTCTACTTTCATGTCTTATATATACTTTGATGTACTTAAAATTTGCATATACTCATTATATAATACTCTAGATTTCATGATTTGTATGTCATGTGCTTTGATTATATTTACCCTGATTATCCTCTCTTGTTCTCACTTAACTTCCCAATGGTGGCCTTACTCTTCCCAAATACTTCCTCTTATAATTTCATGTCTTTTTGTAATTTGTTTTTAACTCTAGCCTCTGCACATGAAAAACAAAACACATGCAATATTTGTCTTTCTAAACTGGCTTAATTTATTCAATGTGATAAAATAGCTGTTGATGACATCTTGATTGCAACCTCAAGAGAGACCAGAGGCAAAACTACCTTGTTAAACCACACATGAATTCCTGAGCTACAGAACTTGACTGAGGTGAATTGTGAGGGGAATGGGTCTTGGTTTCATTCACTAACTCACACATCCTACCATGCAAGTCTTTGAACATGACATGAGTTAGTAAGCTTACCCCCAAATCCACCTTACATTAAGTCCTGTTATGGCAAATCATCCAAATAAACAAATACCACTAGATATCATCAGGGAAGTACTACAGTCCATGTCCTCCTCTGTGTATTGTCTAATTTCATGTAACCATTAGCTCAAGTACATGCAAATGCCCACAAACACTTGTGGTGGTTAAATCATATTTTTGAAAGAATGATATATCCTTGAATGAATAAGTTAAACAGAGCATAAACACAGAATTACTGTCATTGTTTTCTTCATCCACCATGACAGTCCTCCACTGGAAAGGGTTTGAGTAGTTTTTTTTTTCTCTTTCCTATGTGTTTGTTAAGTCTTCTATCCAATGTAAAATTGTGTCTATCTTGTCTTGTTATTGATCATGGTTACCTAAGGAAACCTAGACTCTAAGCAAAATGGAGGCCCAAAGAATGTAAGTGTAGGTAGGAATGTCCAGATTTGGCGAAGAAATGAGGCTGCCTGAAATTGGCTTTGCAGATCTGAAAATCTCGGCAGTGATCTTCTGTGCTGCTACCAACTGGCACTTCTTGATTAAGATAATCACTTAAATTGCACCTTCAGGATGTGCTTTTCGGGTGTACCTAGTGGAACAATGAGGCCGACATTATTGTCACATTGAGTGAATACTAGCAGTGAGCGAAGATGAGTTTCCTGTGTCTTCAGTGTGCTCCCTGGAGCAGAAGCATAGACATCAGCATGTACTTAGGAGTTCGCCTCTTTAAAACAAAGTTTACCAGGGGAGTTGGCTTGTCACAACCCTGACATCTCTGCCACCTGTTTTATTTTTTTTCCAAGTCCAGCAGCCAGAGAAGCAATGAGAAGGGCTCAGACTCAATAAGATTATTTCCCAGGTCCCTGCTAAGTAAACACTACCTATACCAGTGACATTGGTTCAGAATTCCAGTTCCAGTGACACAGCAGTGAAGGCTGCAGATGATGAAGTTGGGAAAAGGATAGTGCTGGCCCACTCATACTGATGTGTGATGAATTATCCAACAGAAACCTTCTTAATCACCAGCATGACCAGCAGGACAAAAGCAGAACATAAAACATGCTTTAGTTCAAACTGCCATTTCTGCTACATAACCCCCCAAAAGGCACTAGATTCATTGTGATGAAAATCATGGAGCTAGATTGTGGCAATTAGAATATATCCTTTCATCATTGTCTATTTCCTCCCTGCCCTTTTATGAATCTCTATATGTCTATGTATCTAAACATTTTTCTAAATGGGAGAAGGTTTCAATGGAATAAAATTGCACAGCTGTGCTCTTGAGAAAATGCTTTATATGTAATAATGAATAAACTTCTTTTAAAGTTTGGATATTTGAATCAGACAAACCATCTAACATTTCATTCCTTAGTAGAACCTTTTATAAACCCTATGATATAAAAAACAAGGTAATAGTAATCATATATTCATTTTTATTAAGACTTGATTTGAAATATTACACATAACTAGTTAGCATCCATGAATAAGTATATTTATAAATACATATGTGTGTATGAATTCATAGACATGTACTATGAAATGGAAGTGCTGCAATAAATAGATTCAAATTTAAAAAGAAATAGTGAAGTTTGCTGCCCTTTTACTTGACTGTATTATCTTTATGGAAGATATAAAGTAGAAGGTTAAAACTATCATAACTGAAATATTGACTGCTTTCATTGCTGAAAATACATTACTGTGAGTGTTCAGGTTTTAGTATGATTAGCAGATTTAAATAAAAAGACAGTGTTAAATTCAGATTTCAAAGTAACAGGTGAGTTTTCCAGTGTAAGTATATACTAAATATTACATAGCTAGAATGCTTATCCTAAAACATCTGTGTTTATGCAAAGTTCAGTTTTGGATGAACATCCTATGTGTTTACTTATAAGACCTTTTAGCTTCAGATATTTACTTGTTCATGCCCCTCTCATACACACATTCATTATAACTTGCTAGTTTTATAGGCTTCCAGATTAATCTTTATACCTACATATTTCTTGTTTAACAAGTTCTATTCCATATTATTTCTTAATCATATGACAGCCTCTTTTCATTTTACTGTATTTATTGAAATTTGGTATACAGACAACTCAATGCATTAATTAAATAAAAATAAATTTTATAAGCACTATTATTTATTATTATATTGTTTGATGAAAATAGTCTATCAATTAAAGAAATCAATAGCATGTCCCATCATGACATATATAAAGGCATGGATGAATTTCTAGTCAACCTTCTCATCATTGAAAAATACATTGTGTTAGGAGGCTGGTGACTAGTCTGAGGTTATCTATATATGTTAACATTCAAGAAATGTACTCCTTACATCTCAAAATGCTAAACATTCTCCTTCAATCTCATAATGTTTTGTGCTATATTAAATGTGAAGAAAATGAAATACTTAAATAAAAATAATTCTATAAAAATAAAATAAAATCCAAGAGGGAAATCTATAGTGTGATTAAAAGAAATAGTCTTTGTAAATCAAGGAAGTATTTTATGTAATTGGTATATAAGCCACAGTTAACTTCCTATCCATTAGAAATATATGAACCAGGGTCTGGAGAGATGGCTTAGTTGTTAAGCGCTTGCCTGTGAAGCCTAAGGATCCAGGTTCGAGGCTTGATTCCTCAGGACCCACATAAGCCAGATGCACAAAGTGGTGCATGCATTTGGACTTCGTTTGCAGCGGCTAGAGGCCCTGGCACACTCATGCTCTATGTACCTGCCTCTTTCTTTCTCTGTCGGTAGCTCTCAAATAAATAACAGCCATATACATACACACACACACACACACACACACACACACACATATATATATGAAGAAATATATGAACCAAATTGTTAAAATGTTTCAAAAAGGGCTCCACTTCTCCTTTAAAGACATTTTAATTTTAAAACATTAATAATAAAAAAACTAGAAAACTAGCTGTCTATGTGTTAGAATATTTAAATTGGAATTATGGATTTTTTTATTTTTATTTATTATTATTAGCAAGATATTTTGTATGGAAACATGTGTTGGTACCCTGTTTTCCCTGTCCCTGCCCCCATTCCTCTGGGGATTCTCCCCAGTGGGGTTGCAGGTATTCCCCCAAGGGATTGTGGGTTATGCACTGTGGGAGCAGCTATCAGTTTTGGGGGGTAGGCAGTGCCTCTGGGCACAATGCCTCAACCTGCAGCTCTAACAATCTTTCTGGCCCCACTTCTGTAAAATTTCCTGAGCCATGGTGGGTGAGTTTTAAGTCTATTTCAGTGATGATCTCTCAGAAGCCTCTGAATCTCTGCTTCGATAAGTGATGAATATCCTCAGGCTATGTCTCCTTCAACCTGGTGCTGTCAGGTTCACCATGGAAGCAGCATTCTTGCTCATCTACCCAATTCCTCTGTATTTCACCTGGACCTTGGCTGAAGTGCTAGGGGTAGTTTATCTCCTCTCAAAGTGAAAAACAATGTGAGTAAAGTCAGCATAGTTTCAGTGGGATAAGCATTAGTAATTTAGGGCAAATTTGATGTATGTAGCCATTCTTTCAGCCAAAGACTAGTGAGAGTTTGACACTGGAAAGCATAATCTTTGTCTCCATAGGAGTGTGACTTGGTTCCCAATTCCAGAAATGGGTTCCTCTACACTGAGTGGATCTCTTAGCCAATCAAAAAGCTATTGGTACCCCACTAAGGCTGTTTGCCACTATTGCACCAACGCGTACATCCTGTCAAGATGTTTGCTTCTGAGTAGTTTAGACCTCTGGTTGCTTAGATGATAGTTGTTGGCCACTTTCACTCAGTAGTTCATGGACTACTTGAGACAGGCTATCTGGGGACTAGCTCTCTTCCAGATTCCAGCCGGGTCTGTCCATGCTCTGTGTTAGCAGCATATGGTATCTTCAGCAATATATCCTTGCCTTTTGCCCAAGATGGATGTGGTAGTTTGAATAGATTGTCCCCAATATACTCAGTGTTTTATTAGTTTGTAGTTTGCATCTACATACACCTGGCTGGAGACAATATCACTGGGCGGATCTTAAGGTGCAGTGATGGGTTTGAGATTTCAATCTAAAGATATGCAAAGTGTGCCTAGCTGGAATTCCTGAGGTATGCTGTGCTGTGTGGCTTTTGGCTTGAGGCCTCTCTCTCTCTCTCTCTCTCTCTCTCTCTTTCTCTCTCTGCTTGGATTTGTGTGAGCAGGCCAGCTTCTTCTACCATTATGGAACTTCCCCTGGATCTATAAGCTTCAATAAATCCATTCCTCTATAACTGTGCCTGGTCTGCAAGTTCATCTCAGTGAACCTGAAGCTGTCTGCTACAGTGGGTAATCAAGAGCTGTCTTGTTTTGGGGACCACATAGGTCTGTCTGATCAATAGCTCTTTGTGGGTAGCAACCAATTTGTGGTACTAGTGAGGGACCAGAGCCAAAACAATGCCATGACAGGCTCCAGGGCCACTCACAGGCCTAAGTTTCTGTTTCCTGTTAAAAGACAAGGCAGTTACTGGAAAAATCACAAACTGCCATGCCCGGGCCAGAACCACCCCTGGAGGGAAGCAATCAGGGCACACAAAGATGTTCAAATGTAACTGCCACTTGCTTAGCAATTCACATTAGGAATTCTCCTAGACTTAGCTGCCAAAACCCTAAGACCAATCAAAAAACTCACAAGTACAGTTACTGTTCAAATTAGCCAATCATGTAGTTGATTGGTTAGAAACCTCCTCCCCTTGCTCAAACCTCAATAAAAATTTCACCTTGCTGGTCTTCGGGGCTCTCTCGGACAGATCCACTGTGTTGGTGAGGTCAGGGAGCTGGAGCTTAACCTGAAATAAAGCTCTTTGATGTTGCATGTGTGATTAGCTCCTTGTGGTCTTTGGGGACTTCACGATCTGGGCATAACACTAAGAGTTACAAGCCAGAGACATTTTGTATTTAAGATTAGGCTTCATACCACACTCTCCAAGGTCCTTCTTTTCAGGTGCTTTACTCTTACTCCTGTTGAAGGTTACATCTTTTAGCTTATCTTCAAACATGGAAGTTTCTATGGTACCAGTTCATTTTGGATTTAATTTTGTGTTTGTTTTCCCTTCCCTTTCCTTATGCCTAACCCTTCCATCCAAATTATCTGGGCCATTAGTTGCCTATCAGATATGTCAGTAATTCAAGCTGGTCCAGGTTAGCAGCCGCAGATGAATGAGAAAATGTGGCATTTGTAGTTCTGTGATTGTGTGATTTCACTGAGTATATTTTGCTCCAAGTCTGTCCAGTTTTCTACAAATTTCACTGTATCATTTTTTCTTAATGCTGAGTAGAATTCCATTGTATAAATGTACCATAACTTTGTTATCCATTCATCCAATGATGGGCACCTGGGTTGATTCCATGTATTAGCTATTATAAATTGAAAGTTATAAACAAGGTTAAGCGAATATCTTTGAGGGGAAGTATGGAGCACCTAGGGAAAATGCCCAGTAAGAAAATAACTGGTTCATTCTTTTCAGGAATCTCCATACTGATTTCCACAGTGGCTATACAAGTTTACATTCCCACAACAGTGAATGAGGGTCCTCGTTCCTCATATCCTTGCCAACATTTGATATCATTTGACTTTTTAATGATTGCCATCCTTTCTGGAGTAAGGTGGGATCTCATAGTTGTTTTAAATTGCATTTCCCTGATGGTTAGGGATGCTGAACATTTTCATAAGTTTGTGTTAGCCATTTGTATTTCTTCCTATGAGAACTCCCTATTCAGTTCTTTGACCCATTTTTTGCAGGTTTTTTTTTTTTTTTTTTTTTTTTTTTATAATTTAGGTTTTTAGTTGATCCTTTATATTAGGCCTTTGTCAGTGGTATAATGTCAGTGGTGAAAATTTTCTCCCATTCAGTGGGTAATCTATTGGGTCTGATTATGGTATGCTTGTCTTTGCAAAATCTTTTTAGCTTCATAAGAACCCATTGGTTGAGTGACTGTTTAATTTCCTGGGCTACTGGGGTTTTGTTAAGGAAGTATTTCCCCACTCCTATATTGTGGTGAGTTTCTCCTATTTTTTTCTTCCAGTAGAAGAGTTTCAGGTCTTATATTGAGGTTTTTAATCCATTTGGACTTGATTTTGGTGTATAGTGAGATGAATATGTCTAGTTCATTTTTATACACATGATTATCAAATTTGTTGGCACCATTTGTTGAAAATGATGTTTTCTCCATTCTACATTATTGGTACCTTTGTTAAAGATGAAGTAGCTGTGCTTACTTGACCTAAAGTCCAGGTCCTCAATTCTGTTTCATTGATCTCTCTATATATTTTTACCCTAGAACCATGCTGTTTTTGTTAATATGGTTTTATAATATATCTTTAGATCAGGTGAGGTGATACCTCCAGAAGTGTTTCTTTTGTTGAGGATATGTCTGGATATCTGAGGCCTGCTGCCATTCCATATGAATCTCTGTGAAGAATGATGCTGAAATTTTTTATTGGTATTTCATTAAATATGTATATTGCTTTTAGTAAAAATGCCATTTTCACAATATTAACTCTACCTATCCAGGAGCATGGGAGGTCTTTCCATCTGCTAAATTCCTCCATTTCTTTCTTGTGTTTTTTTTTTTTTATTTTTTGTTTATTTAAGAAAAAGAGAGAGGCAGAGAGAGAGAATGGGTGAGACAGATCCTTTAACTGCTACAAACAAACTCCAGGCACTTGCACCCTCTTGTATGCATGTGCAAAATTTCTTACTATGTCACTCTGCATCTGTCTTAAGTAGGACCTCGGACCTGGAGATTTGAACATTAGTTCTTAGGCTTTGGAAGCAAGCTCCTTAACTACTAAGCCATCTATCCAGCCACTTTCTTGAGGTTTTTTTTTTTTTTTTTGTATGTTTCTTTGTTTTGTTTTTCATTATATAGGTCTTTACCATCCTTGGTTAGTGTTATTCCAAAGTATTTAATTTTTTTATTGCTATTGAAAATGGCAAGCCTTGATGATTTCTTTCTGTCTTTACATATATTAAGGCTACTGACTTTGTATGTTGATTTTGTATCCTGCCATTACTGAAGGAATGAATCACCTTTAGAAGTTTTGAGATGGAGACTTTCTTGTCTCTTATGTACAGGATCATATCATATGTAAATAGGGCTAATGACTTCTTCCTTTCCAATTTGTATCCCTTTTATTTCTTTCTCTTGTCTTATTGCTTGGGCTAGGATTTATAGTCCTCTGTTGAAAAGCAGTGGTAAATGGGCACCCCTGTCTTGTACCCCATCTCAATGGGAATTCCTTGAGTCTTTTTCAATTAATTGGCTTTAGGTGCTTTGTATATATCCTTTATTGTGTTGAGATATAAACCCTCCATGTCTAGTCCCTCCAGTATTTTCATAATGAGGGTGGTGGTACATTTTTTCAAAGCTTTCTCTGCATCAATTGAGATGATCATGTGGTTCTTATGATTAAGTTTATTTATGTGTTGTATTACATTGACTGATTTCCATATGTTGAACCAACCTTGCATCTCTGGATGAAGCCTACTTGATCAAGGTGGATAATGCTTTTGATGTGTTGTTGAAATTGGTTCGTGAGGATTTTGTTTAGAATCTTTGAATCTAAATTCATCAGGAGTATAGGCCTATCGTTTTCTTGTTGTATGTCTGTTTGGTTTTGGTATTAGAGTGATGCTAGCTTCATAAAAGGAGTTGGGGAGCATTCCCTGCTTTCCAATTATGTGAAATAGTTTGAGAAAAAAATTGGTTTCAGTTCTATAATGAAGGTTTGATAGACTTTTTTGATGGACTTTTCCCCCTAGCACTGCCTACATTGTGTCTCATAAGTTTTGGTAGGTTGTGTTTTCATTATCATTCAGTTCTAGAAATTTTACAATTTCTTTTTTGATTTCTTCCACCACCCATTCATTGTGTAAAATTGTGTCGTTCAGTCTCCCAGAACTGGTAAAGTTCTTGATGTGTCTCAATTTTCCTGAATTTATGGAGGCATGTTTTATGGCCTAATATATGGTCTGTATTGGGGAAGGTTCTATGAGCTCCTGAGAAGAATGTGTATTCTGTAGAACTGGGGTAGAAAGTTCTATAGATGTCTGTTAGGTCTAGTTGATCTATAATGTTGTTGAACTCTATTATTTCCCTATTGATTTTCTGCTTGGATGATCTTTTTTATTGATGATTGTGGAGTATGTAAGTCTCCAACTATGATGGTGTTGGTGTTTCTTTCTTTTTTCTTTTTTTTTTTTGTCAAGTTTTGGTTTATAAACTGTGGTGCACCTGTGTTTGGTTTATATAGATTTATGATAGTGATGTTCTCATACTGTACCATTCCCTTGATGAGTAACAAGTAGCCATCTTTGTCCTTTTGGATTACTTTTCATTTGAAATCTATTTTACCAGATATTAATATAGCAGCACCTGCTTGTTTCTTATTTCCATTTGCTTGGAATAACATTTTCCTTCCTTTCACTTGAGGAGGTGTCTATCTTTAGTGGTGAGGTGGGTTTGTTGAAGACAGCAGTGAGAAGGGGCCATTCTCTGATGTACTATGTTAACTTGTGTGTTTTTGATGGGTGAGTTAAAATTGTTAATATTTAAGGTTATAACCCCTGTATGATGGGGTGCTTTATGCAGTTTGGTGCTTTCTTGTGGTTTGAACATTTTGAGTCTGCTCTAGTTTCGATTATTCTGATGTTCTTTTTATAGGCTCTTGAGATGGGTGTTTGACTATTCTGTGTTGAGTATTCCCTGAAGTATTCTCTGTAGGTTTGGCTTTGTATTCATATAATTATAGAGTTGACTTTTTATGGAAAATTTTCCTTTCACCATATATTATGAGGGGTACTTCCTTTGGGTACAGAAGTTTGGGTTGGAAGCCATAGATTTTTAGACTTTGAAATATTCCATTTCCAGGCCCTTCTAACTTTCAGGGTTTTCATTGAGAAATTTTATGTAATTCTAATGGAATTGCCTTTGAATGGAGCAAGTTGTTTCTCTCTTGCTGCTTTTAGTATTCTCTCTGTGCTTTTATTGTGAAGAAATTAACTATGATGTACCTTGGAGAGTTTCTTCTTTGGTCCTGCCTCTCTGGTGTCCTGTGAGCTTCTTGTACCTGGATGAGCCTTTCTTTTGCAAGATTGGGAAATTTTACTTTAATGAATTTGTTGAATATATTCTCCATGCACCTGGCCTGGATTTCCTCTCCTCATATAACTATAATTAGGATGTTTGGTCAATTTACAGTATCCCACAGTTCCCTCATATTGTTTGTGTGATATTTTGAACTTAGCAAAGTTGTTGGTCTCCCAATCTATTTCTTCTGTTTATTCTTTCCAATTAGAGGTTCTGTCTTCCACATGAGTGACTTGGTTAGTGAGGAACTCTAGAGAGGTTAGAAAAGCTTCTATTTTATTTTTATTTTCTGTTGTGTTATTTTATATTATTCCCATGTCTTTTTTGAGGTAAAATTTCAGCTTGAGATCTGATATTCTTGATACTTCCTGCATTTCATTCTTGTATTTGATCACATCTTCACTAAGCTTAATCAGCTGATTATTGACATTCTCTATTTGTTGACTCACCTTCAATTCATTTATAACTCTTTCGAGGCTTCTCTCATTTTCCTCAATTAAGTTAAGACTAGTGAAAAAGCTGAATACTCTAAGACACGATTCTGCTCAATTTCATTTATATGATTGTTGAGTTTTTTCTAAATATATTTTTTTGTTATTTATCTGAGAGAGCAAAAGAGGCAGAGAGAGAGAAATAAAAGGGTGTGCCAGTGACTCCAGCCACTGCAGATGAACTCCAGGTGCATGCACCCCTTTGTCCATCTGGCTTACATGGGTCCTGGAAAATCAAAGCAGGATCCTTTGGCTTTACAGGCAAATGCTTTAACTACTAAGCCATCTCTCCAGCCCCAATTGTTGTTTTTTTGATAGTTTCTTTCCCCTTCAGTGATCCTTTTGATCAGGGTCACATTGCTTGCTGTGTTTTCATTTTGAGATTCAATTTCTGTTGTTTTTTGTTGATTTCATTGGAGGCTTCCATTCTGGGGCTAGGCATCCTTAGTGGAGATCTCTGTTTTCTCACTTTTTTTTTTATTGCCTTGAGGTCTACCCATATTGAGGAAGTTTTATTTTATTGAGGAGGAAGCAAGTATATGTCCTTGTAGGATCTTCAGTGAGTGTTCCCTTTTAAATGTGAACCAGAGTATGAAGGTGTTAGAACCACAGATGTGCAGATTGTGGAGACTGCAAGTACTTCAAAGGTACCTGGGGAACTGAGAGGTGGGGAACTGGGAGATCTGGCCTGCTCCATTTGCACACACTCTTCAACACAAAGGCATCAGGGGTTAGGGACCCAGGAGCCAGGAACCTGGGGAACCAGGGGCAGGAGGCCAGGTCCCACAATGGCCTAAGCAACCTTTGGCAAAAGGGAATATGGATTTGGGGGCACTGAAGATTTTCAAGCAGGAAACCTGAGCAAATGGCCTTCTTCCACAGCACACGCACAGAGACCATGCCACCCAAACCAGCATCAGAGATACCAGGACCAGTGAAATGGGAGGTGGAGGATGAGCTGGGAGCTCTGCCCTACTCACTCCATGTGCACATCATCCAGAGCAGGGGATCCAGGAGTTGGGGACCCAGGGGACATTCAATTGGGAAGGTGGAGTGTAGCAAGAGGCCTGCTTCAGCAGTAGGCTTGCAGGGTCCAGGCAGTCCCAAGTCAATAGCAGGGTAACCAGGACCAGGGAACTGCAATGTTGGGAAGGAACTCTATAGATGGTTTTTGAAAAATTAAGATTTTATATGAAACAAATGCTTACTTAGTAATAGGATATGGTAAAATGAAGAATATAATACTTTTTTATTACACATAAAATTATATTTGGATAAAACAAAATATTAATGAGGTAATAGGCAAAAAATGTATCTGTTGAAGTTGATTCTTTGCTTAAGAGTTTTGTTTCTGTGAATAGGATAGTTTCTATAAACCATTTTTCTGGCTTACAGTGAAAGATGTTACATTGTGTCATCATATTGGCTTTTGTAGTTATTACTGATTTGTTCAATTATCTTCTCATGGCCTAGATAGTATGTCTGCAAACTATATTCATATACCTTAAAACGAAGTTTACCAAAATATATATCAAAATACTTTTGTCTGCTAATGTGTTGTGATAATTTGGTGTAAATAGCCTTTAAAATTTATGTTTACTAGACCTATTTCATATGCCATTCAATCAAAACCACACTCAAATATGTGAACAATATAATTTTATCATCTCTGTTTTATCATGAATAAAGTAGTCTTTATATTATTCTTATCAGAAAATCTGACACCAAGTGTTTGTACTTAGATGGTAAAAGAATATTTGCATAATTCTTTCCTTGTTTTGTTTGCATGCATGTGTGAGTGCATTCTCATGTATATGTAGTGTGTGGAGGCCACAGGACAAACTTGAGTATTGTTCCTCAGGAATGCTGTGCACCTTTTAAAATTTTTATTAATTTTATTTTATACATGTATTATAGCAGGTTATACTCTTTTTACCCCTCACTGCCCCTTCCCTTTTCTCTAGGGTCTTCCTCAGTGGGGATATGGGATTACTGTGGGCACATAAAGGTATCTGCCAGTCTCTTATGGGATGGCAGGAGTGGGGTTGTGCCTCAGAGTGGGTATTCCTATGCACTCTGGCTCTCACATTCTTCTCTCCCCATATTCCAATGTTCTCTGAGCCATGGCAAGCCCATTGTCAGTCTGATATAGTGTTGAGTTTTTTGTAGCCTCTGGATTGCTGCTTTGATTGGTTTTGATGGTCACAGAGTTTGTCACTATCACCCTGGAGCTGGTTGTCAGGCTAGCAGAAAGAGCAGTATTCATGCCCCAGCTTTCTCTGCAAATTATCCTGGAAGAGGTGACAAGTATTGTGGTGCTGTGTACCTTTTTTGAGACATGGTATCTCATTGTATTATAGATCACCAATTATAATAGACTGGCCGGCCAATGAACACCAGGGATCTGTCGGTCTTTGCTTCCCTAGTTCTGGGATAACTATCTTGCCTGTTTTGTTTTGTTTTGTTTTATTTATTCATCTTTTTATGTGGGATAGAACTCAGGTCCACTTGACTGAGTTATCCCTCCAACACTCAGCTAGTAATTACTTTCTAATGAACGCTGTCAGTCTACAATATAATAAAACTAATAGTGTTAGAGTCACAAATGAGTGCAGCAAAACAATTCTTTTGAAATAGCAGCAACATATGGAAGTTAAAATATATATTGTATCTGTGGCAGTATGCAATTTGAAATGGTAATTATACATGTTAAACCAAATGGTGTGTACTTGTAATGGTGTTAGCATACCAGAACACTTGAGACAACGATCTCATAAAGAGGAAGGGTTTATTTAGCCCACTGCTCTAAGGTTATATTCTAAGACTAAGTTAGGGCATTGCTTGGGCTTCTGATCAGTATGCTAAATGAGAACTGGGAACATATGTGGGTGAGAGCTTCCCACATGCCATGAAGCAGAAAGAGTTTTAGGAGTTTAGTCCAACAATTCTCTTCAAGGAAATACCTTCAATAATCTAAGGATCTCCCACTAGGCCCAACATCTTATTACATAGAACTTTGAAGGACACTGACCATTTTCAAATCTTGAGCTATTAGAGTTTTAGAGTACCAGAAAACTAAAAGTAACTGATTATAATAGCTGGTTTTAATCAAAGAATCAAATAACAGAAAATAGTGAAGTTAAGATCAGCAGGGCACCACAGCACAGGCTTGAGCTAAGGCTTGTCATGAAGATGTCCGGTTGCTGGTATGATAAGTTGTGCTTATGGGGCTATGCTCAAAGGGTTGTGACCCCTTTGTCTAGAGGTGTCATCTTTCCAAAACATCAGATGGCTCAAGACTGGATGTTGCTGGAAACAACTCCAAGAGACCTTTCCACAAAGGTCATTCTGAGCTGAGGGTCTGTCTACCTCTCAGACTTTTCCTGTCTTCTTCATAGAGTGTAGAGAAACCTAGTGTTTATGTGCAATGTCTGATAGTGCTTTCTAGTTTTATGATTCTAGTTTCACTTCATGTCTTCTGAGCATGACTAGTTTTCCCTCTAGTCTCATTGGTCTCTAAAAGTCATAATGCCTTGTGTTATGTTTTCTGAAAAAAAAAATAAGGTGAAATAAATAGCACAGTAATGCAAGGAGTCAATATCACATCAAGTATGATGGAATACTTCTATATTGAAATACAAGAATCTGCATGTGACATGAAATGTTATAGAATTATACCCACACATTGCACTAATGTCATGTTCTTGGTTTTTGATACTGTGCTAGTTATTTGCTTAGTATACACATGAATGTTACAGGAGAGCTCCCTGTCCCATTGTTTTAGATTCTTATATATCTATGACTACCCTAACATAAAATTTAAAAACAATTATGCTACATAAACTTTTATTTTGTTTTTCAAGATAGGGTCATGCTGTAGCCCTGGCTGAGCAGGATCTCACTACATCATCTCAGGCTGGCCTCAACTCATACTACTCCTCCTACCTCTGCCTCCCAGGTGCTGGGAGTAAAGGTGCGTGCCACCACACCTGGCCTATAAACTATCTATTTGTTTATTTTTATTTATTTATTAGAAAAAGACAGAGGAAGAGGCAGAGAGAGAGTGAGAAAACTGGCCCACCAGAGCCTCCAGCCATTGCAAACGAACTCCACATGCATGAGCCACCTTGTGCATCTGGATTACATGGGACCTGGGGAATAGAGCCTCAAACTGGGGTCCTTAGGCTTCACAGGCAAGTGCTTAACCAATAAGCCATCTCTCCAGCCCTGTAAACTATTTTTATCATGACTTTTCCTTCTTCTCTTTCAAGTCATTCCCTTCACTTGAAAATGAATCATTGTACTTTATACTTTTTACTTACTGTGTTTCTTTCATTCCAGCATTACTTTCCCTCTGACAACACTGGGCCATACATAATGACATAAAAAAATCACTTTCAGTTGAAAATGGAAATTATATTAGAGGTTAAAAAGCCAAAGGAAAAGAGAGATAGATAGAAACAGAGAAAGAGAGAAACTGATACAGAAACAAACAAAAAAACTTGATAAAAATCAATGCACATGAAAACTCAAATAAGTCAATATTTTAAAAATAAAGTGTCTGAAGTTTCTCTAAGACATTGACCAAACATAGATAAAGTTATGGAGTCATGCTACAAGAAATGAAAACACCTATCTAAAAATTTAACTTAAAAAACACCGAAAGGCAGTATCCAGACCAGTATGTCAGAAAACTGGCACATGATTGATAAACTTGAAAGAATCAGAATTAAATGACATTGAATTCAGATTAACATATACTTAAATAAAGCTAAATTCTGAGTCAAGTGCCATCATTTTTAACTGTAAACATAAAACATGATATCTTTAAGATTCATCCATAAAGTTAGAATAAAATAGCCATCTCTTCCCTGTGAGTATTGACAATTGAATATGTGCTATTCTATGTCCCTAGTGTCTAAAGAAATGTAGCCAGTTCAAAAGATATGAGATTTTATAGTGTTACTATTTCTAGCAATGGTTTGCAAATTGATTCATAGCAAAGGTCTAATTGTCTCATTAATGAAGTGTGCTATACTGTGGTAAACAAACATAAAACATGTGCTCATAAAATTATTAGCTTGATTATAAAACAAACACCAAGCTTATTGCTTCTACTCATAGATTTTCATCACACAAACTAAAATAATAAAATTCTTAAAGTAAAGCTGGGTGGTAGCTCAGTGGTAAATGGCTTTCCTAACATGAATGAATGGGTTCTGAGTTTCATCTTCATCAGAGCATAAAGCAAACTGATCCTGATGTCAATAATCTGGATAGGTTTTATTTTTATATTTATTTATTTTTTTAAAAAGTTTATTTTATGGTACCATTTCCAATTGGATCCAGTTTTTTGTCCCCCACCACCACCCTTACCTTCCCTTCCTGCCCCACCATCCCTTTTTTCCAGTCCTAGAAATGTTTATTAGGTGTGTCAGCGTCTCAGGCAAATTCAGGTTAGGAGCGACAGATGAGTGAGACCATGCAACACTTATCTTTCTGTGATTGGGTGAGTTCACTGAGAATTATCTGTTCCAAGTTTGACCATATTTCTTCAAATTACATTATATCATTTTTTTTCTTACTGCTTTGTAGAATTCCATTGTGTAGATATACCACATCTTAGTTATCCATTCACCTAATGATGGACATCTGGGTTGATTCCAGCTCTTAGCGATTATGAACTGAGCAGCTATAAACATGGTTGAGCAAATATCTCTGAACTGAGGCTTGGACCTTTTGGCATAAATGCCCAGTAAGGGGATAACTGAATCTGTTGGTACCTCTACAGTCATCCATTTTAGGAGTCTCCATATTGCTTTCCATAGTGGTTGTACCAGTTTACATTCCCAACAACAGTGAATGAGGGTTCCTATTTCTCCACAACCTCACCAGCATTTGTAGTCATTAGATTTGGCTAATGGATCCACACAGTGGAACAGAATCCATACCTGAAACTGAAAACAAGTGAGAACCATATCCAAAAATGAGTTCTCTCTCCAATATCAAGCTCCCACCAATAATGGGATACAAGAGGGCCTACACCCATTAAATTCTCTCTAAAACAATAATGGTTATCCATGTATCTTTCACTTACCTCACTCTCTCTTGGAGAGTTTGCTTCTCTTTTTCAGATAGATGTAGAACCTGAGGAGAGAATCAGCCCATCACACCTCACCAGGGTACCAACTGAAGCCATAGAATAATTTGTGAAATGAGCAAGAGTGCTTCTTTCTCAGCAAACCTGGTATCATCACAGGGATGAAGGAGATAGACACAGAGAACACTCAACTCCTACCAAACCAGAGATCCAGAGACACAGAGACTCCCATGACCTCGTCACTGAAATAAACTTAAAATGAACCCAACATGGCTTAGGGAAATTCTCAGAAGATAGGGCGGAAAGATTGTTAGAGCCATAAGTTGGGTCATTATGCACAGAGACATTGCCTCACCCCCATAACTGATGGCTAAAGACCCACAATCCCCAAGGGGAGAGGACAGGGAGAAGGCTAATGATGGTACCATTGTGGCTGCATATGCATTATATAGATATCTAATTTTAAAAAATAAAGAAAAAAAACATCTATTTTATTTGTTCGAGAGAGAGAAGGAGAAAGGCAGATAGAGAGAGAGAGAATGGGCACACCAGGGCTTTCAGCCACTGCAAACGAACTTCAGATGCATGCGCCACCTTGTGCATCTGGTTTACGTGGTTCCTGGGGAATCAAATTTGGGTCCTTTGGCTTTGCAGGCAAGCACCTGAACTGCTAAGCCATCTGGAATTCAGAAAGCCTCAAACTCATGGCAATCCTTCTATCTCTGCCTCCCAAGTGCTGGGATTAAAGGCATGTGCCATGCCACCATGCTTGGCAATAATTTGGCTACTTTTAAAATAGCATTCCCTAAACTCATTTAATGACATACATATTTAAAGACCATTTGCTATACCTTTGGTGCACCACATTTGTTCAAACTTAGCCCCAAGAGATTTTTAAAACTGAAAATTTTCAAACAACCCAAGGAGCAAGATTTCACTCTTTATTCTTCTTTATAAAACATATTAGAATGATAATATGTTCCTCAAGCTCTTAAAATTATGATTACTTTATATTTTTTTGTTTTCACAAAGCCTACAGCAAATCAAGGTGTCAGTAGAGTGGGTTACCAAACTCCAATGTAAGTATCCTTGTGCTGCAAAGAAAGAGATTAACAGAAGCACTTTTCTTCTACCTGAGGTCAATAGATATGGTCTAAGAATCTCTTAAAATATTTCTAAAGTTTATTTTGACTATTTTCTTAAAATGCAAATATTTCAAATTGTCTTTGTGGTCATCTCCAACCCAGAAACAGCTGCCCATATTCATCATCTGTGGTACGCTATCTCCTAAAGCTGAAGTATTTACCTTCAAGTCTTCTTAGAATTTTGTTGGATATATTTTTTTAATTCCCTCATTTCTTAAATGTCAGAAATATTTACTTCAACCATTTTAAACTGTTATTTTTCATCTTTCCTTTATTATAAAAAGTAAAATGTATTTTCTTCATGCATTAGGAAAATACTTGAAACATTCAGAATTTTCAGACAAGTTATTTTCACTTTTGTAATATGTATAGTTGCCCCCATTATCAAGTTCTGGAAACTCCCAACATTTAGTTTGGATGAAGAAAAATAAAAAGAGGCCAAAGAAAAAGAGAGCAAATGGCTAGTATGTGATGTCACAGAGAGCAAGGGAGTAGATGTGGTAAAGAAGAGATAGGACAATATGGTAGATATCACTTACACACCAAGGTAAAAATGGGACCATGCCCACAGAACCAAGCAACTGAAGTTAACAATGATGTGTCAGAATCAAATGGGCAAAAACATGGGACAAGTGACTTTTGTGCCAGCTTCTGGGTATTAAAAGCATTGATGACATGTCAAAAACTTAAAATTAAAAACTGGAAAACTGAACAACAATGACATTCCTTGATTTCATAAAAGAACAGGAGTTATCACAACTCTAAATTGTGTAGTGCTACATATATTCTGAAAACTACAGTACCTAAAATTTCCTATATGTAACAAAACTATACTCCATGAACTGGTAAAAACCCTTAAAAATTAGTAAAAAATAATAATAAATCACTGTAGCCATATATAAAGTAAATACTCTGTCGGGGAAACATACCAGGGTAAGCAGACCTTGAATCCATAAATCTGTCAGCTTTTCTCCAGGAGTCCCACCAGATTCTCCTTGAAGGTGTGGTAAGACTTCCTCTGAGAGAAGTAGCCATTCCAAGACTCATAGACCTCTGCTCGCATAAGGGAGAGGGAAAAGTCAGCATAAACAGTTCCCAGCAAGGAACATATACCCAAGGTAGAAGAAAGGAAAGTGGAGCAATGTGATGGGGAAATGGGAAGAGGCTATATGTGTTAAGAGAGACAGAGCTCTGTGAAAGCCTCATCCTGACATAGCCATAAAAAATGACTGAGGCTTCATCAATATCTTCCATGTTGTTACCAGAGTTCTCTGTGTTTCTAGGATCTTAGAGTCTTACTCAAAACAAATGAAGAAAAGTACATACAAGTAGTTATGCAGAAAGACATTTTATTAAGAGCAAAGCCATGGCAAAAGTTTGAATACATTTCCAAAGGGGCAGTAGGCCATTCAAGTCAAGAGTATTCAAGAGAGGAAGTGGTCTGAACTTTTCTTTGTAGGGTATTTAGGGGAAGATGGACTGGTTTTTAGCAGCATAAAGTTTGGGTGGTCTTCTAGTTGGGTTGACACGTTTAGATTATATAATGTTTTCTCTACTGTGCATGCTCTTTCCAATAATGCACCTAAATTTTATGATTGTCCAGGTATATATAGGCATATGATGGTAAACAATGCTCTCTCTCTAAATGTTCACTTAGAATACACAGTTTTCCTTAACTGTGCATGAAACCAAAACCAGAGGGGACTGCATGATTCACCTGCTGTTTCGATCCTGAATCTACCTGAGAACATAGTTGAATAAAAATGGATCCTGAAGAATGGTTGCCAAGAGAGGAGAAAAGTAGTTCATTGTTTGATGAAGGGTGTACATGAAGATAGTACAGGTGACACTCCCAGTCTCCCAAAAGGTTACCAGAAGCATTTTATAGGAGAAGGATTATTTCCTGCTGAAGCCAAGCAGCTCTGTATGTCTAAACTATTCCCAATGTGTGCTTCCCTCAATGTCAGCAAGCTTCCAAGTGCACATCAGAAAGCTCACAGAGGGGGGAAAATATCACAACCTTTTGTGCTGGATGGTAACAGAAAAACCATAAAGCTTCTTGGGGAGATGAAAACAAAACCTGTGAAGAATATGAGTGATATACCAGAGCCAAAAAGGACTTACCCAAGGTAGGGGAGACAAGCTCAACGTTTGGAAATCAGTTATCGGAATCCACCACGCGGACAATATAGAGAAGCTACACATGATCTGGCCACTTCAATAGTTAAAATAAAAACATTTGACAATATCCTATGCCCATTCATGATAAAAACTCTCAAACAATAGAAGCAGAAGCAATCTTTCCAACTTTAGGAAGGGCGTTGTGATAGTTGTTCTTGCTGGTCAAGGGGACAGGATTAAGTACTCATGAAATACACCTGTGTGTCAGGAAAGATACTTCCAGAAAAGACTGAAATGTGAAACAGTGATGAAGTAAGAAACACCCAGCTTGAATGTGGGAGGGCATCCCATGGGCTGGTGTTGAATGGAAGGAAGCTGGAGGAAGTTATCATGTTCACACCTGCAAACCGTCTTTCTTACTCTGCCTATTGTTGCCATCTTCTGCTGTCATCAGACTTCAGATTCTTTAGCTTTCCCATGTGGGCCAAATATAAGCAACTCTTTGGGGAGTTTCCAAGCCCACAGAATGGACTGGAACTGCTGAGCATCCAACTGTTTGAATTGGGCAGCTCTCACATTCTCTGCCCATCCAGCATGTTAATGACCATTGTTTAACTCCCCAGGCCCTATTATCCAAGACAATCAATACATTTTCTTTATTATATACATCTGTTCTGTTGGATCAGTTTCTCTAAGAATATTGTTTCTGTTCCTTTAGAGAACCATGACTAATACAGACATCTACCAATCACCTTCATAAAACATCATACTTAGTAGTTAGAACAGGTTCCTTCCTCGAGATAGGCATAAGAAAATGAAATCTTCTCTCACTACTTCTGCTCAACATCATATTTGTAAGAACTAACTAATACAATACTATAAGAAAAGGAATATAAAATACACAACTTGGAAGAAAGAAGATATATTTCAAAGTATTTATGTATTTTTTTTAAAAAACAGGATTCTTTAGAAGCTAGTAGAGCAAGATCACAAGATATAAGGCATGATGGTACATGCCTGTAATTCCAGAACATGGGCAGTTAGGCAGGAAGATTATCACAAACCAAGGCCAGAATGGGTTACACTGAAAGCACTAGGCCATCAAGACGTATGTAGAAAGATCTTGTCTCCAAATAAAGTAAAATAAAACAAAGTAAAAGGCTCAAGGTGATGAATATACAAAATACAATTTTTTCATTACATACCAACAATGCAATATAGACTTTAAAACTTGAAAATAAAGCCTGGCGTGGTGGTGCATGCCTTTAATCCCAGCACTTGGAAGGCAGAGGTAGGAGGATCCCCGTGAGTTTGAGGCCATTCCAAGACTACATAGTTAATCCCAGGTCAGCCTGGGCCAGAATGAGACCCTACCTAGAACCCACCCTCCCCCAATAAACCTGAAAATTGAAAATAAAATGCAATGATCTATTCATTCACACTAGGCAATGGAAAATTACAAAACTAGAGAAACAGAAAAATCCAAAGCAGGCAGGGAGATGGCTCAGTATACAAGCATGAGTGCCAGAGTTCAGGTGCCTGGCACCTAAATAGATTGTGACTGGGTATGGTGGGCCACTTGTATTCCCAGCACTGAGGAGGCAAGAGACAGGATATCCTCCAGACAATCTGGTTAGCTAGCTGTTTCCCACCAGTGAGCTCTAGGTTCCACTGAGAGAGCTCACCTTATTAAAGAAGGTAAACAGCATAGGGCAAACACCCACTCTAGGCATTGATGTTCCCTCTCCTCTCTTGTCCTCTCCCACATGCTGCCATGAGTTCCTGTTGTCTCCCTAGACAGCTTCATGTCTGCATTCATTTTATTTCTAAGTACATGGTTTTATGCATCCATATCAAATCTGAAACCTTAAATGAAAGAAAGGATACTTGAATTTCTGAGACTCACTTAATTCACTTCTTATGATTATCTTCAGTTTCATACATTTTTTTTTTTTGCAAAGGACACAACTTCAATTCCTTTTTGTAGATGAAAAACCCATTATGTATATATGCCACGTTTTATTTATCTACTCCTCTGTTATTTGACACCTAAGTTGGTTCCATAATTTTGTTATCATGAATAGGACTGAAACTAAAATTGATGTGTAGGTATCTCTGTAATCTGTTGACTCGTCCTTTAATTAGTTGCTCAGGAGTAGTATACCTGGGTTATATGAAAGGTATATATTTAGTGGCTTGAGACACCTCCATACTGACTTGTATAGTCACTGAAGTAATATACATCCCCACCAGCAACATATCTATTTGACAGATCAAGAGAGAAAAAACAGACAGAGGATAGGTGTTCCAGGTCCTCCTGCCACTGGAAATGAACTCCAGATGCATGTACTACTTCGTGCATCTTGGGCCTTATGACCTTTCCAGATCAAAACCAGATAAATGATAGCAGTTCTATCAAGCTCAACCAGATATTGTAGCATTTTCACTCATGGAAATGATTTTATTGACATGGAATCCTAATGATTGAGAAACAGATTCAAACATTTTCTTGAGAAAACAGAGGATATATTTTGTAAGAAAAATGGCTTGCAGAACATTTCCTGTGCCAGATATTTTAAAATTGTTTTCAAATTTTGAGATTCATGAAATAAACTCTCTCTGCTGTTTAATAATTGAGTTTATATACAAGTTAAATTTGTGTATGAAAATTATGTCACAATTTCTTCTATAGAAATTTAATGGACTTATTTTAATTGTCTTTGAAATTGAACATTACAGAGAACTTAGAGGTCATAAAAATTGTTCAGTTATTCCATATAATCTAAGTTTTATTTTGTTTGTTAATTAGTTTGGTTATATTGTATTTAGTTTGGTTTGTTTTTGTATTTGTATGTAGTACATCATTCTACCTAACTTCCATCCTTAAGTGAGGTTTTCACCTTGGGGAATATTTTCTTATCGGATTATGGCTTTCATGTTGTTTATGACCATTTCTTCTTTAGGGACACATGCAAATCTTCATTTGCATATTTTTTCACCTTCACAAACTATTTTTAACTTTTTTCACCCATCTTTTGTTCCTTTCACATTCATACCACGTATACCATATACCATATACCATATACCATATATGCATCATTCTACCAACTCAGTTCTGTTCATCACAACTCCAGGACAGACATTCATTTTCATAGTGATCTTTTTTCTCATGCAATTATTCTTTTCATACTAATTATCCTAGATAATTGAATTAACTCAAACATTTCTATTCTTGTTTAGTATATAATAAAGCCCTGGTGTTTTGCTGTTGAAGATATCAGCAACATTTATTATTATAACATTATTACTAACATAATTTTCTCTTCATTTTCCATACTAAAACATTTCCTTTCTTTCTTTTTTCCACTTTAAAAATCTTCATCATATCACATTGCTTATTTGCTTGTTTAACATTTCTTCAGTCAAAGTTTGAATGTTTTGAATATTTTGACTAGTGGTAGTAAATGAAGGCATAGACAAATAGAAATGCAGAGTGAAATTTTCATGTGATAGTTCTTAATTGACTAGTGTTTTCTGGAATTCTCCTTCTCAGATCAATCTATGATTGCAGAAATTTCCAGATTCTGGATAGATCACAGCACCCCCAGTCTTTTATGTAGCTATCCTTACTTATTCCCTGAACCTAACCTACAACCTTGAATTTCATCAGAACAATTATATAACTTCTACATTTAAATTTTAATGAGTTTATTAAAGATATGGCAACCAAAAGCAAAAATAGTAAGTAGCAGATAAAGACTAGAACATCAGGCCAAGCACTGAAAATCATCTAGCAAAAATGACTAGAGTGACCCAGTGAAAAATGAAAGATAAATGATAAACAGAGCAGAACAGAGCCTCAGTCCCAGCACTGAACACCCTCTCCCAGGAATCAGTGCAGTAGCCCTGCTGTGGTGGTTTTAACTTAAAACATCCCCATAGGCTCATGTGTTTTAATACTAAATCTCTAGCTGGTGGTATTTAGAAAAGTTATAGAACCTTTAGAAGGATGAGTCTTACTGCAGAAAATGTGTCACAATATACAGGCCTTGAGATGTTAGAGCTAGCTCCATGTTTTGTGCTCTCTCTCTCTCTTTCTCTCTCTCTCTCTGCTTTCTATCTGCTGGTTTGACAATTTGATGTGCCTCTCTGCTCCAACCTGCAATGTCGTCCCCACCCACCATTATGGACTCTACTCTCTGGAACTATAAGCCATTTTCTTCCATTAACTACTTGCAGTCAGGTGTTTTGTTTTTATTACTATGGCTTTGTAGTATAGCTTAAGATCGGGTATGGTGATGCCTCCAGAGGTATTTCTTTTGCTGAGGATATGCTTGGTTATCTGAGGCCTTCTGCCATTCCATATGTATTTTGAGATCATTTTTCTATCTCTGTGAAGAAAGATGTTGGGCTGTTTATTTGATTGCATTAAATCTGTATATTGCTTTTGGTAAGATTGCCATTTTCACAATGTTAATTCTGCCTATCCAGGAGCATGGGAGGTCTTTTCATTTTCTCAAGTTATACTCTATTTCTTTCTTGAGTGTTTTTATGTTTTAACTGTAAAGGTCTTTCACCTCCTTGGTTAATGTTATTCCAAGGTTTTTTTTTTTTTTATGCTATTGAAAATGGGACAATGTTACTTATTTCTTTCTCTGTACCTTCTTTCTTTTGCATATAGAAAGGCTACTGATTTTTGTGCATAGACTTTTTAACCTGCTAGTTTACTAAAGGAGTTAACCACTTTTAAGAGTTTTGAGATGGAGGTTCTCGGGTCACTTATGTACAGAATCATGTCATCTGCAAATAGGGCTAACTTCTTCCTTTCCAATTTGTATCCCTTTTATTTCTTTTTCCTGTCTTATTGCTTGTGCTAGTACATTCAGTACTGTATTGAAGAGCAGAGGTGAGAGTGGACACCCCTATCTTGTTCCTGATCTAATGGGAATTCCTTCAGTCTTTCCTCATTAAGTATTATTTGGGCTTTAGGATCTTTATATATAACCTTTATTATGTTGAAATATAGACCACCCATGCCCAGTCTCTCCAATGTGTCCAGGAATTCATCCGTTTCCTCCATAATATCCAGTTTTGTGGATTAGAGGTTTTTGAAGTAAGTCCTCATGATACTCCCAATTTCACTTATGTCTGTTGTGATCTCTCCTTTTTCATTTCTAATTTTGTTAATTTTGGTTGTCTCTTTTTTGTGCTTGATCAAATTGGCCAGGGGTTTATCAATCGTGTTTATTTTTTCAAAGAACCAGCTCTTTGATCAATTCTTTTAATTGTCTTTTTAGTTTCCAATTCATTAATTTCTGCTTTAATCTTAATTATTTCTTTCCATTTGGAGCTTTTTGGGTTGGATAGCTCTTGGTTTTCCAATGCCTTTAGGTGGATGGTTAGGTTGTTGATTTGGGATCTCTCTGTCTTTGTTATGAAGGCATTTCATGCTAGTGAATTTTCCCCTGAGGATTGCCTTCATTGCATCCCATAAGTTCTGGGACTTTGTGTTCTCATTGTCATTCATTTCTAGAAATTTTTCAATTTCATTTTTTATTTCTTCCAGTACCCATTTATTGTTTAAGAGTGTGTTGTTCGGTTTCCAGGATCTGTTTGGGATTCTAGTGCATCTTTTGTTGTTAATTTCTAGCAATACAACATTGTGATCTGATATCATGCAGGAAATTATGTTGATCCTCCTAAATATATGGAGGCAGGCTTTATGACCCAGCATATGATCTATTTTAGAGAAGGTTCCAAGGGCTGCTGAGAAGAATGTGTAATCTGTGGTTTGGGGGTAGAATGTTCTATAGATGTCCATTAGGTCTAACTGATCTATGGTTTTGTTGGGCTCTTTTACGTCCCTGTTAATTTTCTGTTTGGATGATCTATCTATTGCTGATAGTGGAGTATTGAAGTCCCCAACTATGATGGTGTTGGTGGTTATTTCTGTTTTGTTGACAAGTAGATTTTGTCTTATGAATTGTGGTGCACTGTGTTTGGTGCATAAAGATTGATGATTGTGATATCCTCTTGTTGGAGTATTCCCTTGATGAGTAAGAAGTGGCCTTGTCTTTTTTGATTACTTTTGGTTTGAAGTCTATTTTATCCAATATAAATTTTTTATATTTTATCCTGCTTGTTTGCTTGGAATATCATTTTCCACCTTTTCACCCTAAGGAAGTGTCTATCTTTAGTGGCGAGGTGGGTTTCTTGAAGACAGCAGTATGAGGGGTCTAATTTTCTGATTCACCCTGTTAGCTTATATCTCTTGATGGGTGAATTAAGGCTATTGATATTTAGGGTAATAACTGTGAGGTTTGATTTAATACCTGCCATATTGTGGTGGTTTATATGGTTTGATATTTTCTTGGTCTTTGTAGTTTTTGTTCTTTCTTGCAGTTTGGTTGTTGTAATCTACTTCTCATAGATCTACTTCTGTGTGGAGCATTCCATGAAGTACTCTCTGTAGGTTTGGCTTTTTGATCATATAGTTGTAAAGATGAGTTTTCATGTGGAAAGTTTTGCTTTCACCATCTGTTATGGGGCATACCTTTGCTGGGTAGAGTAGTTTGGGTTGGAAGCCATGCATTCTTAGAGTTTGCAGTGTTCCATTCCAGGCTCTTCTTCTTTGAGAGTTTCCATTGATAAATCTGAAGTAATTCTGATGGGGTTTCCTTTATAAGTCATGTGTTTTTTCTCCCTACCTGCTTTTAGGACTTTTTCTTTGTGCTTGATGTTTAGAGTATTAATGATAATATTTCTTGGAGAATTGCTCCTTTGGTCCAGTCTATTTGTAGTTCTGCTAGCTTCCTGTGTCTGGATGGGACTTTCTTTTGAGGGTGGAAAAGTTTTCTTGGATAATTTGTTGAATAGGTTTTCCTTCTGTTTGGTCTGTATTTATTCCCCTTCTGGTATTCCCATGATTCAAATGTTGGGAAACTTAAGAGTATCCCATATTTCCACAGAATTTTTTAACTTATTGAAACTTCTGGCCTTATGAACTGTTTCTTCTGTTTTGTCTTCCAGTTTTGAGTTTCTATACTTCACTTGGCTGACTCTATTCTTGACAGCTTCTAGAGTTTTGGGCTTGTTCAATTTGGTTCATATTTTCTACTGTTTTTTTTTTTTTATGGATAGTTTCCATCCCTCTGTCAAGTTCCCCTTTCATGCCATTTTATGATTTTCTTAATTATTTTTGGAATTCATCCCTGAATATTTTTTTATCTCTCCATTTAGCTTAGCAAGTTGGTTATTAAGGTCCTCTTTTTTTTTCTTTCTCTCTCTCTTTCAGATCATTTAACTATCTTTGGGATCCTTCCTGGTTCTTTTCTATTAGGTCTAATCTAGGAGGATAGCATTCATACAATTATTAGCTCTTTGTTGAGTTTCTGCAAGTTCTGCTATTTTCTTGGCCAGGTTAGCATAGCTTGACTCTTCATTTTGGGGTTATGATCCTATTGTCTCTTCTATGTTTTGATTACCGACATCCATTGTGGGACTGGGCAATCTAGCTGGATTTACTTGTATCGAATTTTTCATGCTATTCATTTTTTGCTGTGGTCTGCCCATCACAATGGTACAAGAAGCCTAAGGCTTGGGACAGTAGCCTACTGGCCTGGGTTTGAGGGGTGGCAGTGAGTGTGAGAGCAGTTGCTTGAAGAGTTCAGAGATGCTGGGGTGGGTGCTTGCATCCCTGTTTGTGGGTTTGAGGGCACAGCAGTGGGTGGGACAGCATTCAAGCACATGGAGCTCAGAAAGGCTAGGATGGGGACACTGGCCTTCTTGCCTGGGTCCCTGTTCAGGGGTAGGAGGGGTCAGTGGGGGTGATTGCTCATGTGTGGCTCAGAAAGGCTAGGGCAGGGACACTGGCCTGCTTGCCTGGGTCCCTGCTCAGGGGAGGGACCAGGGAGTGGAACCAGTGGTCTTGCACAGGGTTTGGAAAGGCTAGGTTGGGGACACTGGCCTGCTGGCCTGGGTCCCTGCTTGAGGGCTGGACAGGGGAGTGCAACCCACAGTCACGCATAGGGCTCAGAAAGTCTAGGGTGGGGACACTGACCTCCTGGCCTGGATTCCTGCTCAGGGGTAAGACTGGGGAGTGGGACTGATGGTCACCCATGGGGCCCAGAAAGGCAAGGGTGGGGACTCTGGTCTGCTAGCCTGGGTACCTACTCAGGGGTGGGACCAGAGAGTGGAACCAGTGGTCAAGCACAGGGCTCAGAAAGGCTGGGGCAGGACAAGCAGAGACTGCACCAGTGGAGCTCTGCACCATGGCAGGAAAGCCTGGGATGGAGGTCCTAGCCTGCTAGTTTGGGTCCACTTGGCCCTATTTTGCTCCTCTACACCCTCCCACAGGAAGCCTAGTAGAATCAGCAACCCCCTAAAAAAAAACCCTTGAACCTTAAGGGTCTTGCCTTTTCTTCCCCATGAGGTGAGGTGATGTTAGGCAGTCAAAATAACTTTTTGATACCCAGAACACAGTTATTTCAAATACGTTTCTCTTCCTTGTTGCTCAATTTGCCTTGACCATTTTTCTTGGAAAATATGCATCCCTAGATTTATTGCATCAGGCTGGGTCCCCTGACCACCTGAACACTCACTTCTTGGCATTGAAAGATGTTATCTGTTCCCTTTTAAAATCAGAGAGTTACTGATTAAATTAGACATGGCCATAGAACTCTGCCTAGAAAGCAGAAGTCAGACCCTGAGAAGGTGGTTAAGTATGTCCAGATATGCATGGGACAAAATCAATACATGACTTCCCCTATTTCTTTACTATGTGGAAGCCAGCTGTGGTACAGGAGCCCACCACCTTGTATGGGTGAGCAAATGACATTTCAGAAGCAGTGTTTCAAGAGCTATATGGATAAAGTAGAAATGTCAGCCCGACTTCTTTAACATCATAGCTTTACATTGTTTTTTGTTTGTACCTTTATCTGGTTTTGAAGAAAGTATGTGAAAATACTAACCAAAGTCATTATAAAGAGTATTTTATCCCTTTTGATTTTACTCATGGAAGTTTTTATTAAAAACTATAAACCATGCATTTTTACCTGATGGCTCTATTTTTCTTATAGCAGTTGAACAAGTACTTTTCATTACCTCAGCCTTTATTTTATTTGTTCTTTAAAATATTATTTCTTTTGTATAACTTTGTAACTTATCTTTCTTTTAGTCCTATACTTTGTCAGTGGTTTTTCTACCATTTGTCTTTTCCTACATAATAAGTATTTGCAATTTCCCCCTCTTCTGCTAGCATTTATAATTCTAGTATCACATCATGGCAAAATAATTACACAATATATACTGAAATCTTGAAGAGGGCTTCATAGGGTCCCACAGCAGGTTATAACATTGTACTCCCAGTATACTCACCAGATCTATCTTCAACATTCCAAGTTAATTATTTCAAAAACTCATATCTTTTCTCACTGGGAGCATCAGGTTTGAAGAAAAATGAAGTCAGCTTTTTTCAGTATTCTTTTGACATATATCATTAATTTAGGCAGCTGTGAGTGTGGGTTTGGGGTTTTTGTTTGTCTAATGGTATACTAGAGTTTTAACTTTGAAAGAGCCATCATATTTTCCCAATAGATTTTGATGATTATACCAAGACATAAAAAATATTTTTATTTCACCTATAGGTTGGTCTTTGCTGTGGTCTGCACAAAGAAGAGGAAAAAGGGTAAAAGAAGACAGTCCTATGAATGTTGAAGGTGACCACTGTCAGTTTGTCTGTCTGTGGTGTCATCATTCTGTCCATCTCTTAGATGCACTCCTGCTGCTCTTTATTTTTTGACAAATTATGAGGCATCACCACATTGTAAATAATAGTTGGAGGAAAATGTAATGAAAAATCTCTTGAGCCAAGCAAAGCATCATATTATTAATTTGTCAGACAAGCAATTTTCCTAGACAACCAACTTTATAATCATAACTTTTGTATTATGACATTAAAGCAATACAGACTGAGCAGCCATGAGTAGTACCAGGAAATGCAATGGAAAGACATCCAAAGTAACCCTTCAAAAATATGACCCATATTATCTCAATGTTGTGGCATTTTGAATAAGGCACTGAATATTTTTAAATAAAACAAAAACATTCTTAATTAATTGTGGACATATTTCATATGGATACATCATGTGTTGGTACCATCCTTTTCCTCATCCCTGCCCCCATTTTACTGGGGCCCCTCCCCAGTGGGGTGGCATGTTTTCACCATAGGGTTGTGGGTTATGCATTGTGGGAATAACAGTCATTTCTTGGAGTGAGGCAGTGCCTCTGGGCATGATGTCCCAACTTGTGGCTCAAACAATCTTTCTGCTCCCTCTTCTGCAAAATTCCCTAAGCTGTGGTGGGTGAGTTTTAAGTCTACTTCAGTGATGAGCTCTTAGGAGCCTCTGAATCTCTGCTTTGATAGGTATTCAATATACTCAGGGTCTGTTTCTTTCACCCTGGAGCTGATTATCAGGCTCCTCATGGAAGCAGCATTCTTGCTCATCTCCCCAATTCCTCTGTGGTTTCAGCTGGGGTTTGGTTGAAGTGGGAAGGGTAATTTATCTCCTCAGTTCTCACTACCATCTGAAAAAAAAAAAAAGTAGATTATCCAAAGGAAAGTGAAGTCAGTACAGGTAAAATAGGATAAGCATCATTTAGGGAGAATTTGATGGATGTAGTCCCTTTTTAGCCCAAGATTAGTGGGAGCTTGACATTGGAGAGCATAATCTTTGTCTCCATAGGATTCTGATCTCATTCTCAGTTCCAGATATGGGTTCCTTTCCACTGAATGGATGTCTTAGCCAATCAGAAAACTGAGTAAATATGTCACACATGTGGATCTATGTGGCACAAGGCTATGTGCCACTATTGCACTTGTGTGTACATCTCATCAGGATGTTTGCTTCTGAGTAACTTAGACCCCTGGCTGCTCAGACAGTTGTTAGCCACTTTCCCCCAGTAGCTCATGTAGTGCTTTTCAGTGCTAGATAGGCTAACTATCTCAGGTCTGGCTTTCTTCTGGATTCCAGCCAGGTCTGTCCGTGTTCCATGCAGGCAGCATATGGTGTCTTTAGCAGTATGGTCTTACCATTTATCTCAGGCAGGTAATCAAGTACTTTGACTGAATTCTGTCTTGTTTTGGGGATTCTGTAGGTCTCTCTGATCAACACTCATTGTGGGTGGTAACTGCATTCTGGTACTAGGAGTTACAAGCAAAAGCCAAAAGTTTTCAGTTAGAAACCCATATTTCTCATTCATTCATTCATGCTTCTATTTTTAGTTAATTCAGTCATAACAAAATGCTGCTATCTAATATTCTTACAAATAGTAAGTCATTGTGTTATGGTTCTGGCTACTCTCACTTTAATAAAAACAGGTATATTTGCTTCTCTTGAAGTATACTATTAGTTAATGGTTAAAAACACATTATATACCAAAAGCACATGATTTTAACTTGCATTTCCTTGATGGCTAAGAATGTTGAACATTTATTTAAATATATATTGGTCATTTGTGTTTCTTTTATTGATAACAGTTCATTTCATTAACCCATTTACTGTTTGGCAAGGTTTTTTTTTTTTTTTTTTCTTCTCATCTCACCCAAGTATGAATGGTTTTCATCAAGAAAAATAATGACCATAAATGCTGATGAGGTTATTTGGTAAAGAGAACTCTTATTCACTGTTAGTGGGAGTGTAAACTGGTACAGCCACTGTAAAAAAAAAAAAATCATTATGGAGTTTTCTCAAAAATCTAAAGTAAATCTACCTTATGACTCAGCTATGTCTCTCTTTGGCATATTGCTGATTTATTCACAATAGCTAAGAAATGGAATCAACTTTAATGCCCATCAACTCATGACAAGATAATAAATATATGGTACATATACACAATGAACTTTTATTCAGGAAAAAAAATGGATAGTGAAGTGACCCCAGCACAAAAATACAAAAGAATTCATTTGTTTTCTCTCATATGAGAATCCCAACTTTTGGTATTCTGTATATGTGAATATGAAGATGTGAGGCTGAGTGTGAGCATGGGCTGTGAATCAACAGGAGGCTATGAGGGGGAAACAAGAGGTGATCAGAAAGGGGAAAGGACATAAGGAACATCTATGGAAGAAGAAAGGAGGCTAAGTTTGGAGGAGGGAACAAAGATTGATGGGGAATGGAGGATTGGAAACAAAATCTTTCACAACATTATAATGAAACCTAATTGTTTGTATGCTAGTAAAAATAAAATTTGAATCATCAAAAGTATTTTTCTATCAATTAAAAATAAATCTTAAAAGAAACAAGTGATATATTAGGTCCTATTAAATACTTTACATACAGAAAACATTCCAGGGCAGTTCTGCTGGGAGTTCTTCTGCACATGTGCATAGGTCCGGGAAGCTGAAGACGTGACCTACTTCTATGGCCAGTCCATAGGAGTTCAAAAAGAAGGAGAAAAAAGGTGGGAGTAAGATAGAGCTCCTTAGCTATAACTTGGATATTAAACACCCTTCCCCACAGTCATGAGACTATGGCATTGATCCACCTCATCTTCTTGCTCAGAATTCTTAACATACCCCACAGTGTAGATTGGCAGAAAGG
Source organism: Orientallactaga sibirica (assembly GCA_036365145.1). NCBI lineage: Eukaryota > Metazoa > Chordata > Mammalia > Rodentia > Dipodidae > Orientallactaga > Orientallactaga sibirica. Next base: position 8,754,730 of record JAEOAD010000699.1, read on the forward strand.
ATATCCAGTAATTTTTCTTTGTGAGCTAAGATAAGGTCTCTACCATTGTTAATATCTTGATACTATTTCTTTGGAGGAAGCTGTTTGATTTTATTTTTTCAAATGTTGGTAAGTCTCAAATTATTTCAAGTAAACATAAAGTTTTTACTTATACACTGCACAATGGTGTTTTGGGCAACATCGATTCATATGTGTAATACAGGTCCAGGAAGATGTTATCTCTTAGTAACATTTAGTTTTGTTGTGAGAAAAGCAGCTAAAAGGTATATAACCACATCAAATTTAAGAAAAACTAATGCTTCTTTGGCCCGTTTTCCATTGCACATATTCTCAGAAAAGAAGCCATCAGTGACCGTGCACGGATGACCATCATTTAGTCTTTATGAGAAGGTGCTGCAGTTTGTAACCTGGCCAACTATGAAACACAGAGACACAAACATAAATGTCAACTTAATAAAATACATAAAGGCACTTGCCTGCAAAGCCAAAGCACCGACGTTCAACTCCCCAGGACCCATGTACGCCAGATGTACAAGGGGGCGCACGCATCTGGAGTTTGTTTGCAGTGGCTCGAGGCCCTGGCATTACTATTCTCCTTCTCTCTCTGTCTCTCTCCCTTTCTCCCTCTCTCTGTCTCTAATAAATGAATAAAGTTTTTAAAAGCATGTGATAAAAACAGGGAAGCAGCTCAAAATCTAGAGATAAGCAATCACAATGCTCCTGTGATAGTTTAACAGGAGGGCAAGATTTGATACGTGGGATGATATCAAATTAAAAAAACTTCTACACAGGTTGGGGAAATGGCTCAGTGATTAAGAACACTTGCCATTTAAGTATGACATCCTTTCAGGTCAGAGACTTCCAAAACAGACTCCCCAAACCCCATGTAGAAAACTGTATGCGGTCATGCACGTCGGCAACTCTAGTCTGTGGAGGGAGGAAACAAGACAATCACTGGGGCCTGCTAAGGAATAGTAGTTCCTGGTGGAGGGAAAGACCCAGTCACAAGGATATCAGCAGTTGAGCTAGAGAAGATCACCCTCTCCTCTGGCTTGCACACACACACACACACACACACACACATAAGCATGGGGCATGCATCCACACATACACATGCATACACAATACATGACACATAGCACATAGCATGCACATGTTCTCACACACACATACACATATGCACAAACATGCACGTGCACACGCTCATGCAATCACACACACGCACACACACGCATACACACACAAAGCTTCTACAAAGTAAAGAAAGCAATCAACAAAGTGAAGTGTCTACTTGTAGAATGGGAGAAAATATTTGCCTAATATTTATTTACCAGGAGAATAATGCCTAGACTTTACAAAGAACTAAACAATTGGACAATCAAAGAACAAATGATCCAGTCAACAAATGGCCAGTAGAAATAAAGACTTTTTAAAATGAAGAAGTGAAGATAAGGAATAAATCATTTACAAAATGCTTAACAGGACTGGAGAGATGGCTTGGTGGTTAAGGCACTTGCCTGTGAAGCCTAAGAACCAAGGTATGATTCCCCAGTACCCATGTATGCCAGATGCACAAAGTAGCACATGCATTGGGAGTTGCTTTCTAAGGGCTAGAGGCCTTGGTGTGCCCATTCTCTCTCTCTCTCTCTCTCTCTCTCTCTCTCTCTCTCTCTTTCACTCAAATAAGAAAATAAATAAACAAAAAGGTTTTAAAAAATACTTCTTAGTTACCTGACTGCCATAAACCCTTACTTTGAGTGGAAGGCCATGATCAACATTAGATGATTTCCTTATCCTAGTGCACAATCCTGGTGAAAGGCTATAGGTCCCTTTAGGGAAGGAAGGAAATAAAGATTGACAATAAAACTTTTCTTCAATTAAAAAATATTTTCCTGGGTTGAAGAGATGGCTTAGTATTTAAGGCGCCTTCCTGAAAAGCCAAAGGACCCAGGTTTGATTCACCAAAACCCATGTAAGCCAGATGCACAAGGTGGCCCGTGCATCTGGAGTTCATTTGCAGCAGCAGCTGGAGGTTCTGGTGTGACCCTCTCTCTCTCTATGTGCCCCTTTCTCTCTCACTCTTTCTCTCCCTCTAAACTGTCTTCAGAAAATTGCAAGAAATATGATTTGAAAATACCATGTACTCAATCTACTGCCATGATGAGCATATTGTTTCATAAGCTTAGAGTTCATACTATTTAATATCAGGAGTGAGTAAGCAATTTTAAAACAGGATTTGTGTGTGTATGTGTGTGTATTTGTTTATATGCATGTGTATAACCGCAGAGGAGTTTGGTGTGTCCAACATGTGGTTCATGGATGTATGTGGCTACATACATCCATATATCATCCATATATCCTGGGATAGCTTTGAATGTGGGCCAACACCAACACTTTTATAGATAATAATGTCATGTTAAATCATATATATATATATGGCAGTATTAACTTTGATTTGTTTTAATTGTGTTAGGAATTTTTACATCTATGTTCTTGAGATATATTGGCCTATGGTTTTCTTTCTTTAATGTAGTTTTGAGTTAAGAAGTGTTTCTTATGCTTCTACTGGATTAAAGATGTTACAGTATGTGTCATTCCTTTCTTAAATATTTACTAGAGATTACTAGTAAATTGAGAGGCCTTTTCTTTCCTTTTGCTTGAAAGTTACTTCTTGTCTTGACCACATTAGTAGATGTCAGCCTATTCAGATTCCCTCTTACTTGCTTGTGAGTTTTGGTAGTTAGATTTTTCAATAAATTGATCAATTTTATTTAATTTATAAAAGTTGTGGGCATAGAGTTGTCCAAAATATTCTTTTAGAGCTGGAGAGATGGCTCAGTTTTCAAAGGAGCTTGCTTTCAAAGCCTGACAGCCCAGGTTCAATTCCCCAGCACCCATGTAAAGCCCAATATACAAAGTAGCACATATATCTAGAGTTCATTTGTAGTGACAAAGAGACTCCAGGGAACCCATTTTCTCTTTTATTCTTTTTGTCTCTCAAATAAATGAATGAAAATATTTTACTGGTGACTTAGTATGTAAAAGGAACAGTGTCAGGCACTGAATAATCAACCATAATTTTAACATGTAATTTATTCATAACATATCTCTTTACCTCAGTGTATTTTTAAAGAAAAGTAAATAATATTCAAAAACACTCCAAAAACTTTGGATCAAATTTTGCCAGGTGGATTTTACTTATTTTCAGAAAATTTCTATCTCCTCATTGCTATAATCTATAATCTATGATATGTCATGAGTAAATCTTCTGTCATTTCCTTCTATCTATTCCCTCTTCCTTCCTTTCATCCTTCCTCCCTCCTTTCCTTTGTTTGTTCATTCATCCTATCTTTTTTCCCTTCCTTACTTTCTTCCTTTCTAGCAAACCAAGGTAACTAATCCAAGGTCAGAGGAAAATCAAGAAGAAAAAAAGAACTGAATTTCAATGCCAGTGGGATTCTCCCTTATCCACTCAGGCAAGCCTACATAGAGTTTTTCCATGTGAACGTGATTATAGTGTAATTAGAAAGAAATTCAGGCAGAATGAAACATTGTCCTGAAAAGTATATATCAGTTTTGAAGTTAATTATTATTTTCTATGTCTTTTTGTCATAATTACTAAAAGCAAAGCAACATTCTCAAAAGCATTGCTTATTTGTTAATATGATTTTGGATATTTTCAACTTAAAAGAAATCATTTGGAAATATTTTCACTCACCATGTTCACTATGGCAAAAATAGAAGTCTACATCTAATGTTTTAATGAAAGACAGCAACTTTTCTGAGTCTTTGTAGACTTTTGAAATTCTAAGGTAATGTGAGCTTTGAATATTAGTTATTAGTTGTAGTCATGTATTTCCCAGCTCTTCCATGGGATAACTGCAGAAAAACTGCCTAGAATGTGTGTCTTTGTTATGGAAAGACTCAGAAGTCCATGGCTTTCGTATGCATATGGCCCCTTGAAATGGTATAGTGTCTGCATACATTTCAATTTTCCTCTTCTGTCAAATGCTCTTGTGGGATCATAGTTGCATTAAACCATTTTATTTATGTATAATATCAATGTGTTTGGAAAGAACTTATAAGTTATAAGTTATGGCCAGGGAAAGTCCTGAAGCCAAAATAAAAATTTTTTTTTTTCTTTAGCCAAAACCACTTTGAATATCTGAGGTAAGGGGAAATTGTTTTGGAAATCTTAAAACTTTTTTCAAAAAGGTGATAGAAGGAAACTGAATGGGGAAGACTCTCATTATCCCACAGCTTTAGATATATTGGTTCTCCATTCCTTGTACAATTACAAAATAGTATCTACATTGCTAGTGGGAATGAGCTACAGCTATTTACACTAGGAGGCTTTATTGAAAGGCTCTGTAGGCACTTTGAAGGTACTGAGAAACTGAAGTCCATCTAAGAGGCAACCATCAAATGGCATTCTCTTTGCAAAATACTCAACTGAGTAATTACTTTGTGAGGATTACTGTCACCTCAAATTGTGGTGTCCACAGCAATAGTTTCTTTTAGTTTTCTACCCATACAAACTGATCATTACTATGCCATAGCTTATGCTATAGCTTACTTATTGGCAATATGAGTTTGACACTAGGAAACTATAATATTGGGTTGCTGTGACATTAAGTGTACTAATATATTCCATATACTCATAGTTGTGCCTGACAGTGAAACATTCAGTAAGTATGAGTTATTATTATGATTATAATTAGATGTTCTAAATGCCCATTGAAACAACATGAAATAATACACCATCCAATTTTATGTAATAACAAAATGTGTGGCAATTTAAGAAGACTTGATTTTTTTAAAAAAATCTTTATTAATAAATTGTAAAACAGTCAGAAACATGATTCTAAGTGAAAGCTAATAAGTCTATGCTGTGTTGCCAAGATTCAAACATGACTTCATACATTTATCTTAGGAAGAAAAAGAATCAGACTTTGCTTGAAAGTGTTCTTTAATGTTCTAAGAATGAAACTTGTCATAAATTAATTCCAGCATTTCAGGTTAGAATACATTTCATATGATCATAACTTTGCATCGTTTCATTATTAATAAGATCATGGAGCTCTTTCAACCTGCACTGACTGCAGCTTGATCTTTTTGTCTTCTGTGACACATGTCTCTCCATATTTTGATGGAGTGGCTTTGTAGAAATCATTTGTAATTTTCCTAAATTAATGCATTTTATGAAAACAAATGACACAGTGACTCTTTGAAAATTCCAAGGCCACAAATGGTTTCCCTTTAATCTTTTGTTTCCAATCACTGGGTGATCAAAGATGTTTTATTTAAAATGGGTCATTTAATACACCAAACAACCAGGTACAATTTATTTTGCCTGTAGCACTGACTTATGTTTATGTTTAAAAGAATTAAATAAATGTATCAATGAGCATAATATGGAGAATTATATAGTGAGCCCTCTTGTCTACTCCTATGGCCTCATGGAATTTTCTTTTAGTCCATTTTATAAATACAAATGGAAAGTAAATAAATATCTAAGGAACAACCTTTTGACTTCTTAAAGTCTACTCTGAATTGTGGAGCAAAATTATGCTGCTTCCTCCAAGTCCCCTTTTCACCTTTTCTCTATTCATTTCCCCTCTGTGCATTTATTTGTCCTCTGTTGCACAAATCTTATACTCACTCCCAAGGCTCAGAGCCACTCCTGGAAGAAGGTCAAAGATCAGAAAACAGTCCATACGAATTCCATGGTGACTTCAGTCAATATTCAACATTGTAGGGAGGGTCACAAATGATAGAAACAATATTCTAAGTAGCTGTTTCTTGCCTAGGAGATTACATACATACATACATGTGAATATATATATATATAAAATTTGTATACATAGGTGGCCTTCTGTGTTTATTGATTCTACCACTTGCAGACAGAAAATACTGAAAAATATTTGCATTTTTATTTAACTTGCACAGATTTTTCTTTCTAGTAAGTAATAGAAATAACTATATAAGTATAATTTGCATTGTATTCAATATTTTCAGTAATATAGAGATAATTTGACATATCTAAGATAATCTATGGAGGTTCTAGCTATCATTTTATATAAGGTAATTGACAGACTATAGATTTTGATATATATAATGGAGGTGGCCATGATAACAATCTTCAGATTTCAAGGGACACTGTACACACACACACACACACACACACACACACTCAAAGAGAAAGAAAGAAAACTAAAAGAGACAGAGTAAAATACATATGCATATGTTTTCACTTTCATCTTGTGTTGGCTTTCTTATCAAATGAACCACTCAGTAATGCTTTCAGTGTCTTTTATCATGATATATTTCCTATTCAATGTCTTATATTTGAAATGTAAAAAGGAAAAAAAGTAAAATCTACTAATATTAAACATGGAAAAGTACTAAAATTTGAGAACTATGACACAATGTACCAAGAAGTCCCAAGAAAGCACATTGTAAAATCAACCATTTTTTAATAAAAATAAAAAATGTCAGTGATAATTCAAGAGAGAAATTTCTTTTTCTTTGTACATTTCTGGAAATATTTGTTTTCTTGTCTTTAGGTTACTTCCAAAATTGGAACATCAACAAACTTTACCAAGATGGCAGAGCAGACCTCTTTCTCTGTGGTTATAGGAGAATCCCCATCAGTACCGTCTCAGCATTGGGGAAAGCACCAGAATTGGGTGCTGTGATAATTCCTCTTGTTCATTTCGGTTGATACTCAGGTTGCTTTCCCCAATGTTTAGTTTCTGCTGATGCATCTTAACAATGCCTGTGTTTTTCATAAGTCATATAAGTAGCTAAGGATATGTTGTCAGCACTGAACACTGTAAGATATATTGACAGTTCCCAGCTGGAGAACATAGATTCTGCACCCAAGAAAGAAGAGAACTGTAGTTGCAAAAGTGCTGAACAACAATCCCTCAGGAGGCAATATGTTTAGAGAGAAAAATACTTTCTACAAATAATCCTTTATTTTATATTATGGTAATGGTAATTACTTTCTCTCTGAGATATGACACATTTCTAAAATATCCACCATTAGTTGGGTACATAATTAGAAAGGATACCCTCAGAAGGAAATTACAGTTAACTGGCTCCCCAAAAGTGGAAGTAATGGCATGTTAACACATGAATATCTGATAAAGCTCAATATAAACTATTTCAAGTCCACTATAACAGAGTTAACTATGAACACATGCTCATGAAGAAGGATAACCACTGGACTATGTAGTAATCTCAGAGTCATAAAACATTTTCATCAGACAAAGTGTAAAGTTCTTATATCTAAGTCATTTAAAAGACAGGAAAACAGATTAGAATGGTGTTGGTTTAATGCTGCACTGTGGGCTAATGTGCAACTGAGAAGACAAAAGAAGTCAGAATGTTTAGATCCACTTTGCCCAGGCTGCCATTTATTTACTATGCCCAGTGTTTACCCATGTTCCCATTGTTAAAAATACCTTGACAGAAAACTCAGTAAAAACACAACAGGGGTCCCAGTCTTGCCACTGTTCTTCAACATAGTATTAGAAGTCCTAGCCCAAACAACAAGACAGGAGGAAGAAATAAAAGGGATATAAATTGGAAAGGAAGAAGTCAAACTAGTCCTATTCGCAAATGACATGATCCTATACATAAGTGAACCCAAACTTCTAAAGGTGATTAACTCCTTCATCAAGGTGGCAGAATACCAAATCAATACACAAAAAATAGTAGCATTTCTATATGAAAAGGAAAAATATACAAATTAAGAAATTGGTGAGGCTGTCTCATTTTCAATAGCAACAAAAAAAAAATTAAATACCTTGGAATAACACTTAACCAAGGATGTGAAAGAGCTATATAATGAAAATACAAAAACACTCAAAAAAGAAGTTGGGGAGGAGTTGAAAAGATGGAAAGATCTTCCAGGGTCCTGGATAGGTAGAATTAATACTGTATAAATGACAATTCTACCAAAAGCAATATATAGATTTAATTCAAAACCAATAAAAATTCACTTGCATTCTTTACACAGATAGAAAAAAATAATCTCAAAATTCATATGGAATGGCAGTAGGCCTTGAATATCCAAGCATAACCTCAGCAAAAGAAACAATTCTGGAGGCAACACCATACCTGATCTAAAGCTATATTACAAAGCCATAGTAACAAAAACAAAACAGTACTGTCATAAAAACAGAAATATAGACCAATGGAACAGAATTGAAGACCCAGTCCTTAGGTCAAGTACCTACAGCTACTTGATCTTTGACAAAGATGCCAATAACATAGAGTGGAGAAAAGATAGCATCTTCAACAAATGGTGCTGGGCAATTTGGATAAAATGTATATGTATAAAATGAAATTAGACTCATCTCACTGTACACAAAAATAAAGTTTAAATGGTTTAAAGACATAAATATAAGACCTGAAACTCTTCTACTGGAAGAAAAAAAATAAGAGAAACTCTCCCAGCTATAGCAGTAGGGAAAGACTTCCTAAATAAAACCCCACTAGCACATAAAATTAAACAATCACTCAATCAATGGGATCTCATGAAGGTGAAAAGCTTCTGTACAAATAAACATACCATAATAAGAGCCAATAGGTTACCCACTGAATGGGAGAAAATTTTTGTGAGTTACACCACCAATAGAAGCCCAATATCTATAATCTATAAAGAACTCAAAAAACTAAAAAAAAAAAAAAAATCAAACAACCCACTCCAAAAGTGGGGCAGAGAACTGAAGAGGGAGTTCTCAAAAGAAGAAATACAAATGGCTAACACACACTTAAGAAAACTCTCAACATCCCTAATCATTAGGGAAATGCAAATTAAAACAACTATGATATCCCACCTTACTCTAGAAGGATGCCAATTATTAGAAGATTAAGTGACAACAAATGTTGACAAGGATGTGGGGCAAAAGGAACCCTGATTCACTGTTGGTGGAAATGTAAACCTGTACAATCATTATGAAAATCAATATAGATATTCCTGAAAAGGATGAACATAGAGCTACCAACAGACCCAGCTATTCCCTTACTGGGCATCTGTCCTAAATGTTCCATGTCTCACTACAGAGATTATTTGCTCAACCATGTTTATAGCTGCTCAATTCATAACAGTTAAGAACTGGAACCAACCCAGGTGTCCATCATTGGATGAATGAATAACGAAGTTGTGGTACATCTGCACAATGGAATTCTACTCAGTAGTAAGAAAAATTATACAATGAAATTTGTAGAAAACTGGAGAGACTTGAAACAGATCATACTCAGTAAACTCACACAATCACAGAAAAACAAAAGCTTCATGGTCTCATTTATCTGTGGTCACTAATCTGTACCAGCTTGAGTTTCTGACTTTTCTGATAGGAAACTCATGACCAAGATATTTGGGATAGAAGGTTTTGGGGTGGAGGGGAAGAGGAGGGTGGGGGGAAACAAACACAAAACTAAACCCAACATGAACTGGTACCATAGAAGCCTTTATCCTTGGAGATATACTAGAAGATATAAACCTCAAAGGAGTAAGGGGGGAGCACCTGAAAAGAAGGGGCCTGGAGAGGGTGAGATGAAGCCTACCCCTAAATATTTTAATGTGCAATCTGGCCAGTAACTCCTAGTACCAGAAACTGGTTGCTAACCACATGAGCTGTAGATCAGACAGGCCTTCAAGGTCCTCAAAACAAGACAGGTTTCTGTCAAAGCACTTTGATACCCACCTGAGGAAAAAGGTAAGACCCTATTGCTGAAGACACTATATGCTGCCAACACAGAGCACAGAGTGACCTGGCTGGAATCTGGAAGAGAGCAAGTCCCCAGAGAGTTAGCCTGTCTAGTGCTTGAAATTGCTACATAGCTACTGGAGGCAAGTGGCCAACAATGACCTGAGCAACTAGAGGTCAAGCTACTTAGACATAAACACTCTGACAGGTTGTGCATACCAGTGCAATAGTGGCACACAGCCTTGGTGGGCAACCAATAGCTTTCTGACTGGCTAAGAGATCTACTCAGTATAAAGGAACCCATAGATGGAATTGGAAACCAGACCAGAATCCTATGGAGACAAAGATTATGCTCTCCAGTGACAAGTTCTCCCTAGTCTTTGGTTAGAATAGAGGTTACATATATCAAATTCCCATAAATTAAAATACTTACCCCATTTAAACTATGTGGACTCAGTCTCCATTGGAGAATCTGTTCTACTTTTTCAGACTACCCCTCACACTTCAGCCAAGCCACAGAGGAATGGGGAAGTTGAGCAAGAGAGCTGCTTCTATGGTGAACCTAACAATTAGTGCCAACGTGAAGGAGACAGATACTGAGGACACCCAACACTTACCAAAGCAGAGAGGCTCCTAAGAGCTCATCACTGAAGTAAATTTAAAATCTACCCAACATGGCTCAGAACTTTAAGGAAGAGGGGGCAGAAAGAATGTAAGAGCCAAAACATCATGCCCACTGGTAATCCCTCTCCATTAAAATAACAACAACAATAACAACAAAAACTTACTGCTGCTCCCACAATGCTTATCCTAAAACCCTATGGGAAGTACCTGTAACTCCACTGAGGAGGGTTCCCAGTGGAATGCGGGCAGGGACAAGGAATAAGAAGGAACCAACACATGATATACCCATATAAAATATGTTGTTAATTAAAAAAGCAAAAAAAAAGAAAACTAATAAAATATTATTTAAAATTTTATTGCTTTTGATTCATCTAGTCTTAAGGGTGGAATTCTGATACAATGGCTATTGTTGTTCCTATTAAGAATAGAATGTGGGACTGGAGAAATGGCTTAGAAGTTAAGACACTTGCTTGCAAAGCCTAAGGACTCATGTTCAAGTCTCCAGGTCCCACATAAGCCAGACACACAGTGATCCAAGCACACACATGTACACAAGGGGGGGCATGCCCCTAGAAATCAATTGTAGTGGCTGGAGGCCTTGTTATGCCAATTCTCTCTCTCTCTCATAAAAAAGGCGAGTATGTTGGGCTTGCTTCAAAAATAAAACAAAGAATAGAATGTGAATTTTAGGTTTATAAATAAACCTTAATTTAAAGAAAATGAGGTTTGTTACACTCATGTTACTAGTATTTATAAATATGATTCATTTGGTCAAATAATAAAAACAAGAGATGCTGGTTTTTTAATGTATAGAAACCAACACATAAATGCCAATAGGAAACCCCAATCACATTGAATTAGAAATGTACATTAATCATAGTTACTCTGGCTTTATATAGTACACTGAACATGACCATTAGGCAAAATAAAAACAAATGAAATAAAACAAAATACAAACAAATTACACTTGAACTATGATGTCTGCTTTATAACAACATACACAATTATGGATGGAATTGTGTAATTTTTCAACTGTACTCACCTAGCCATCTGTCCAGATTTCATACTTAACTCATTTTTCTCCATATTGGGGTTTGTTTTTATCCATATTGTTTTTAATTAATTATGCAAAATAAGCCTTGGTTTCAGTTTCATATATTGTATCTATACATTCATTGTATTTTAAAAGCACAAGTGTCCTATTGTGGAGAACAACAGTATTCCCCTCTCATTTACCATTACTGCTTCCTCTGTTTTCTCCTACAGAAGGAAGAAAAGATACCAAAAAAGCAACAATTAGGCATTTGTCATCCACTAAGAGGCACCACTATGGATTACATGAATAGTCCCCATACACATCACATGACTAGCAAGATATTCACCAGTCTTACAGTCATATGATTAAAATTATGTCAGTCACTTTCTCATTGCTGGTACAAAACACCCAACCAGAAGCAACTTAGGAAAGGAAAGAGTTTATTTTAGCTTACACTTCAAGAAAGTAGAGTCCATCGTGGCAGGGAAAATATGGCAGAAGCAGGTAACCAGTGTCACATTGACTCATCATCAGGGAGAAATAGAGAGAGAAAACAGCAAGTGGATCTGGAATAAAATATCTCAAGGCCTGCATCAATGACACTTCCTTCAGCAAGGCTCCTCCTCCTAAAGGTTCCATAATCTTTCAGAGCAGTGCTGCAATTTAGGATCAAGTATTCAAACACATGAATCTATGGGGGCATTTTACATTCAAACCACCACAACAGATGTAACAAGTTATACCAACATGCTGCTTAACATTACAGTGCATTTCCTTCTCCATTGTATTTGTTTGGTTACTGCAAAACTTGTCCTTGAATCTTCTCTGTAAAGAGTTGTTCTCCTTTATTAGATTTTCTGAAGGAGCAAAATTAATCTTTCTTATACATTGCCACAGTAGCTATGAAATATCTTCCATTCTGAGTCTCAGTGGGAGAAAAAAAAAATTCACTTTGTCAAACTAAATCCCTGGCTCTCTCTCTTCATTTCTACTTTGCTCTTGGAACTTTGCCATGACTTGGAAATTTTATTTCCATTTGTTTCTATTGGACCAGTCCAAATGAGTCCTAAATCAAGGTAAATTAATGTCCATTGAAACTGAACTACATATCCTCTGCTATATTTTTTCTGTAGATCATCACAATATATAAGGCATGTGTGGTAGTTTTAATAGATGCTCCCCCAATATAATCAGTGTTTTATTAGTTTGTAGTTTGCATCTGCAGCCACCTGGCAGGAGACAATGTCACTGGGTGGATCTTAAGGTGTGGTGGTGGGTTTAGGATTTCAATCTAAAGGTATGCAAAGTGTGCCTAGCTGGATTTCCTGAAGTGTGATGTGCTCTGTGGCTTTTGGGTTGTGGCTTTGTTCCCTGTGTTTGGTACTGTGAAGGCAGGCAAGCTTCTTCTGCCATTATGGAACTTCCCCTGGATCTGTAAGCTTCAATGTGTGCCTAGCTGGAGTTCCTGAAGTGTGTGATGTGCGGTGTGACTTTTGGCTTGTGGATTTGCTCTGTGTTTGGTACTGTGAAGGCAGGCAAGCTTCTGCCATTATGGAACTTCCCCTGGATCTGTAAGCTTCAATAAATATCCCTTCCCTCATAACTGTGCCTGGTCTGGAAGTTCATCTCAGCCAACCTGAAGCTGTCTGCTACATGTTAAGTGATAAATCTTTCTTTTGAAGTCATTGAACTACATATCTGCTTCTACATTATTAACAGTTAAGAAATCTAAAATTATTAAAACTTAACCAAATGGATGCCTAGGGCATTTCAGACTCAAGTACATTCAGAATATTTCACAATACTATATGCACAGATTGAGTAATGTGGGAAGCTATAATATAAAGAACAGCATGTGTCAGGTTTACTTAAGAAGGGAAATGCAAAGACAATAATGGGGACATAAATAAGAACATTAGAAGAAATTTTAAGTTTTGACATTTGCAGCTATAAAAAACATTAAACACAGCCGAATTTTAGTATGATGTAGCAGTTACCTTCTTGTTGCTGAGACCTAATATCTGACCAGAAGCAGCTTAAGGAAGTAAAGGATTTATTTTAACTTATGGTTTCAAGAAAAAGTTTCATTGTGGTGGGAAAGCATAACACAAGCAGCAAGCTTGTTCAATTTTTCATATTTTACCAGCAAGTTGAAAGCTGCTTCTTGTACTAAGTGAGGCTAGATTAATAAATCTCAAGGCTTCCCTGCGGTTACACACATCCTCCAGCAAGGTTATACCTCCAAGGGGTCTAAAACTTCTCCAAATTTCCACCAGATAACTAAATATGAGGCTTAATTACAAATGCATAAGGCTATTGGGACATTTTATAGTTAAGCCACCACACCACATAAAGATGTATCTTCACACTAAATGTTTACTGTAGTAGTTGTCTTCCCATGGTTGGGATTTAAAACCTGACAAGAAGTAGCTGATGGGAAGAAAGGGTTTACTTCAACTCACAGTTTCAATGAAAAGTTTCTTTGTGGTGGGAAAAACATGACAGACTGGAACATGAAGGCTGGATCACAACTTGTCATACCAGCAAAGGAAGGAAATAATGCTAATGAGAGAACTAGCTAACAGAGTAAGGCTGGACCAATAAATCCCAAGATCCACCCCTAGTGAGACACCACCTCCAGCAAGGTCACACCTCCCAAATTTCCATCATCTGAGGACTAAGTATTAAAATCACATGAGATTATGGAAGACATTTCATTCAAACCACAACATTTCATCCCTGGTCCCGATAGACATAACCATATCATGATGCAATATGTATTCAGTCTAACTTTAAAAGTTCTCATAATCTTCATGATCCACAATACTGGCCCAAAGTCCAAAGTCTCATCTGAGACCTAAGACAGTGTCTTAACTATGAACCCAGTAATATTAAAACACAGGTTAAATACCTTTAACACATAATGGGACAGAGTAAATATTTTCATTGCAAAAAGAAGGCATGACAAAGTAATATTGGGCCACCAATGCAAAATAGAAAAAAAGTAGGACAAACATCAAATTCTACAGCTTATCTTCAATATCTGAGGCATGCAACAAAAACTCTGGGCTCCAAGTTCCACCCCTAAAGCCTTGACTCCTTGCTTTCTGGGTACATATACCCAAGCCAGAGCAAACAGCTTTCCCTGGTGGCTGTTCCATAATCTTGGCATCTATAAGTCCCTGGCATCTCCATTGCAAGGTAAGGCTCATCTTCATAACTCAATATCATGGCCTCACAAAGACTCCAATGCATAGACTACAACCCTGCTTTCCCATTGTTCATAATTTCACTTCATTACCCTAATTCCTGCATTTGTCATACTCTCAAAAGTAGTACCAGGAACCAAGTTTGGGCTGCAATTTTTGTAAATCCATGGGGGATAAGGCTAACTTTCAGGAGCAAGACACTCCTTCCAAATTCTTCTTTTGCAGCCTCATCTTTTCAAAAGAATCATCACTCCTATTTTCTGCCTCAAGCAGATTAGCTAACCCATCCTCAATGCTGGTAATCTTATATATAATTGCATCTGAAGCTGTTAGAGTCTCTTAGCCTGGAATGCAAACTTGTTCACAATTCCTCTACCAAACATGCCAGTCCATTACTTTTAAATTCAAATTTGTTCAAGTTCTCAGGACACAGGTAGAATACCATGCACATTGCCTCTAGCTCAGTCTCAACAATGTCTTTCCCCTCTGAAACCTTGTAAGACTACACAGTTCTCTCAGCATGTAGTTCTTTCAAACTCTGACCAGAATGATCAATCAAGCTCTGCTTGGAGCACCTGCAAAGCTTCTCTAGTTCAAAGTTCCAAATTGTTCCTACACATGTTCTGCCTATACATCAATTCCAAAAGTCTCAAATCAATAGGGTCTGACTTATTGCAGTAACAGCCCTACTTCTTGGTCCCAATATTCTGTAAATGTAACCTTCTTATTTCTAGGACAAAATACCCAGCCAGATGAAGCTCATGAGAGATAAGGGTTTATTTCCTTGGATAATTTTAAGGGGAAGATTTTTTCATGTTAGGTAAAGTATGACAGGCCTGAATAGGAAGCCTTGATTACATCTTGTCACAACAGCCAGGGAAAGAAGTAGTCCCAGTAAGCTAGCTATCTAATACCCAGTAAAGTTGGAATAATTAACCTCCAAGTCCAATCCCATTGACCACCTCCTCTACCTCCACCTTTCAAATTATACCAGCTGAGGAGCAAGTATTCCAATGCAGGAATTCATTCAAACCACCACACTTACTTATCTTAATTATGTAAGTTATTTTTATTTGATACATTATGTTAAGCTTTTACCAATTGAAATAAGTACAATACACATATTGAAATGTGTAAAACAGCACAGTCTGAGGAGATTAAACAAATATCAGACCCAAAGTCATATGTGGATATTAGAATGATCAGATCAGGATTTTTTTAAGTATGATTAAAATGTTAATGCATCTAATGGGTAAACTGGATAACATACAATAACTGATAGGTGATGTCCACAATGAGATGAAGATTCTACATAAAATAAAAATGAAATGTTAGAAAATTTAAAAAGCTAACAAATGTCTCACAAATTCATTGCTAAGTGTTTCCACTGGTAATGTACATTGGTAAATATATGTTACAACATCTTAGACAATCATTAAAATTTTAAAAAGAAGTCATAAAATACTTTTGTGGTGGTTTGATTCAGGTGTCCCCCATAAACTTAGGTGTTCTGACTGCCAGGTCCCCAGCTAATGGCAATTTGTAAATTAATATCTCCTGGAGTTAGCGTACTGTTGGAAGTGGGCTTATGGGTATTATAGACAGTTTCCCCTTGCCAGTGTTTGGCACACTCTTCTGTTGCTATTGTCTATCTTATGTTGGTCAGGGAGTGATGTCCACCCTCTGCTCATGTCATTTTCCCTGTCATCATGGAGCTTCCCCTCAAGTCTGTAAGCCCAAAAAAACCATTTTATCTCAAAAGATGCTTTTGGTATGGTGATTTCTGCCAGAAATGTGAACCTGACTGCACCAAATCTACTTAAAATCACAAAGGCAACATAAGATTAAATAATTAAAAAATCAACAAAGAGAAGAAGTTATATGTTGGACAGTAATCCAACTGTATAATAATCACTGTGGATGTAATTAGTATAAATATATCAATTAGAATACTGAGATGTCAATAAAATGAGATTCAATGATACCCTTTACATATATAAATTTAAATAAGGATAAGGAAAGGATAAATATACATACACAAGCAAAATCAAGAAAAAGTTGAAAAGGAAATAGTTCTCTGAATTTAAAGAAAGGGGACATTAAGGCAAAGATTCTTAAAGATAAGGAGGAGCAGTACATATTATTAAGTTGCCCTAAACCTTAAGAACATATGAGTATCATGAAAATTCAAAGGGGGAGAGGATATGATGGAGAGTGGAGTTTCAAAGGGGAAAGTGGGGGGAGGGAAGTACCAAGGGATATTGTCTACAATTAAGGAAGCTGTCAATAAAAACGTGAAAAAAATAAAGAGAAACAAAATGAAAAAATGATACCTTATAATCCCAGAACAAGAGAAATGAGAAAATACAATTAAGAGTTTGAGGGAAGCCTGAGCTATATAGAGAAAAAAATCAGAACATGTTAACCAGTGGTAAGAGAGCTTGTCCAGAATGCCCAAGGTCCTCAACACTAACAACAACAACAACAACAACAACAAAAAAAACACTAATAGCATTTTAAGAAACAATGGGCAAATTCACTATTACAATTGAATACTTTGAAAACTCTTTATTAGTAATTGACAGATCCAAAAAAAAAATCAAAGACCTAGCCAACATGAATAGCACTGTCAATCATCACTACATGGCATCTAAGCTCACATGAATTTGCACTACGCTGTACAATATTTTGGGCATAAGACATGGAAATGGATAGAAATTTTAACAACATACATCCTGGGACTACACTGGAATTAAACTTGAAATCAATGTCAATGTCAGGCATACAGTTGGAAAATTCTAAAATATATGGAGAATATACAGCATGATTTTAAACAGCACATGGATCAAAGAAGAATATCATTCTGAGAATTTTTGTGAATTAAAATACTATAATTTGGTGATAATCTCCCACTACCTTTTTCTTTCATGCCCCTCATAGTTCCATTGAAAATGTACTCTTATTTTCAAATAGTCTGATACTTTATCTTTTTCTTTTGCCCTCCTCTATCATACATCTGTTGTTGACATGCTTAATATTTCACAGGTGTTTTGGAAGTAATGGCAGTCAACAGCCTCTTTAATGTCATGAAAGCACTAGTCACTTCATGTCCTGACAATAGTGTCCCAGAGAACTTCTTATCACCCTCTTGCTCTTACCTTTTTTACTACCCCCTCTTTGGCAATGTTCCCTGAACCTAGGAGAGTGAGATAGAGATATACTATTTAGTTCTGAGCTATCAAAAGCCTCTTTTCTGTGATGAGTTTTGAGTTTCCCAAGCCAGGCTCAGCAGCATGGGGCTCCACTAGCCTTTGTTTCAAAGAGGAATTCTTAAGAGAAATTTTAAAACCTTTTGTACTAAATGAAACTTAATATACAATTTATCAAAATCTATGGTAGATCACAAAAACAATGCTTAAGAGAAATTTACAATATCAAAAACATATCTGAAAAGAAGATATACACATCAAGACATAACTTACAAAACTAAGACATGAGAATACAAAAAATCTAACATAAGCAGAAGAAAAATGTGATAAAGATTAGAGCAGAAGTCAATGAGGTTGAAATTCTAAAATCAACACAGAAAATCCATGACACCAAAAACAGGTTCTTCCTTAACTTAATAGACTAGATAAATAAAAACCTAACATATGTTTAACAGTGAGAAATGGATGTTATACCCCTAACCTGAGACAAAGTTGTTATCTCATATAACTCCTACTCAGCACCATGGTGAAAGACCTAGCCAATTTAGTATAGCATAAAAACAGAGTAACTGGCATATAGTATGGAAGTAAGAAATAGAACCTTTGATTGCAAAATATTTGTGAAAATATAGAAATGCTTCATAATTCAAAATTGACATATAAAAGTCAATTGTTTTCCATACAGGAGCAATGAAAAATTGGATTTTGAAGTGTGAGAAATACAACCTATAGTAACATTCAAAAACTGAAATAGCTGGGTTTCCTGCAGGGACAGTGTGCAGGAAAGCATAACAGTGTGGAGAGAGCAGACCAGACCTCTGTTTCCAGGCTCCTTCCACTTCTGTGGTCTGGGTTCCCTGCACAGAAAGTGTGTGGGTGGGTGCAGTTCTGTGGAGTGAGTAGGCCAGACTGCTATTTCCAGGCTCCCCCACCTTCCTGCTCTGAGTTCCCTGTGCCTGTCTGTGTGGGGATGAGCAAAGTCTGTAGTAAGTAGGCCAGACCTCCGTTTCCTGGCTCCTTCCACCTCACCAGTTTGGGTTCCCTGCCAAACCTACAGAGAATACTTCAGGGAATACTACACACAGAAAAGTCAAACAACCAATCTCAAGAGTCAACAAGAAGAAGACCACAATAACCAAAATAGACCAGGCTCAAAATAGTATAAAGCAAAACAAAGCACAATACCTCCTAAAACATCACATCATGGAAGGGATTAATTCAAACCTCATAGTCTCACCTCATCCATCAAAATACACAGGTTTTTAGGCTGGATCAAAAAAACTGGACCCATCTATCTGCTGACTTCAAGAAACCTATCTCACCACTAAAGATAGACACCTCCTCAGGGTGAAAGGTTGGAGAATGGTATCCCAAACAAATGGAAAAATTTAAAAAGTGATTGTTGCTATATTAATATCTGATAAAATAGAGTTCAAAAGAAAAGTAATCAAAAAGGACAAAGATGGCCACTTCTTACTCATGAAGGGAATGATCCAACATGAGCACATCACAATCATGAATATATAGGTGCCAAACACATGTGCACCACAGTTTACATCACAAAATCTACTAGACAATAAAACAGAATTAAACACCAACACCAGCATAGTCAGAGACTTCAATACTCCACTATCACCAATAGACAGATCATCCAGGCAGAAAATCAACTGGGAAATAATAGAGCTCAGCCACATCATATATCAACTAGACATAACAGACATCTATAGAACTTTCTACCTTGACTCTACAGAATACACATTCTTCTCAGCAGCCCACAGAACCTTCTCCAAAATTGACCATATATAATGCTATAAGGTGTGCCTTCATAAAGTCAGGAAAATTGAAGTAACTTCTTGCATCATGTCAGATCACAATGCTTTAAATTAGAAATTAACAAGAGACACATCCAGAACTCTACCAGTTCCTGATAACTAAACAACACACTTTTATGCAATGAATGGGTTGTGGAAGAAATCAAAAAAGAAATCGTAAAATTCCTAGAATTCAATTATAATGAAAACACAACCTACCAAAACTTTTGGGACACAATGAAGGCAGCCATAAATGCATTCATTACAAAGACAAATAGATCCCAAATTAATAACCTGCCTGTTCACCTAAACGCACTGGAAAACAAGAAGAAACCAATCAAAAGAGCTCCAGACAGAAATAAATAATCAAGATTAGTGCAGAAATTAATGAGTTGGAAATTAAGAAAACAATTTTAAAAATTGATGAAATACAGAGCTGGTTCTTGGAAAAAAAAATAAACAAGATTGAAAAACCCCATTTGATCAAGAAAAAAAAAAAAACCTGAGAAGTCTAAAATTAAGAAAATTGGAAATGAAAAAGGAGAGAGCACAACAAACATCAATGAAATTGGAAGAATCATCAGGGCATATTTTCAAAACCTCTACTCCAGAAAATAAAATAAGGAATAAATGGATGAATTCCTAGACACATATCACCTAGGAAAACTAAACTCAGAGCAGATTAATCTCCTAAATAAACCTATTGCATCCATGGAGATTGAAAAGGTAATCAAAAACCTCCCCAAAAAGAAAAGTCCAGGACTGAATGGTTTCTCTATTGAATTCTGTCAAACATTCTTGAAGAACTGAAAGCAATTTTTCTCAAACTATTCCACATAACTGGAGACTAGGGAATCCACCCCAACTCCTTTTCTGAAGCTAGCATCATCCTAATACCAAAAGGAAACAGAGATGCAACAAAGAAAGAAAACTATAGGCCTGTATCCTTAATTAACTTAGATGCAAAGATCCTGAACAAAATCCTTTCAAACTGAACTCTGTAACACATCAAAAGCATTATCCACCTTGATCAAGAAGGCTTCATTCCAGGGATGCAGGGATGGTTTAACATATGGAAATCAATCAATGTAATACACTACATAAACTTAATCACAAGAACCACAAAATCATCTCAATTGATGCCAAGAAGGCCTTTGACAAAATACAACACCATTTCATTATCAAAACACTGCAAGAGTAGGCATGGATGATTTATATCTCAACTCAATAAAGGCTATACATAAAGCCCCTAAAGCCCAAATAATACTTATTGGGGAAAACCACGAGAAGTTCCCACTGAGATTGGGAACAAGACAGGGGTGCCCACAGTCAGCACTGTTCTTCAACACAGTATTACAAGTACTAGCCTAATCCATAAGACAGGAGAAAGAAATAAAAGTGATTCAAATTGGAAATGAAGAAGTCAAGTTAGCTCTATTTGCAGATGACATGATCCTATATATAAACGACCCGAACGTCTCCATCTCAAAATTTCTAAAGGTGATAAATTCCTTTAGCAAAGTGGCAGTATACAAAATCAATGCATAAAAACCAGTAGCTTTTCTATATGCAAAGGACAAATATACAGAGAAAGAAATCAGTGAGACTGTCTCATTTTCATTAGCAACAAAAAATTAAATACCTTGGAATAACACTAACCTAAGATATGAAAGACCTATAAAATGAAAATATAAAAATACACAAGAAAGAAATAAATGAGGACTTTAGAAAATAGAAAGACCTCACTTTCTCCTGGATAGGTAGAATTAATATTGAAAAAATGGCATTGTACCAAAAGCAATACACATATTTAATGCAGTACCAATAAAAGTACCAGCATCATTCTTCACAGACTGAAAAAATGATCTCAAAATTCATATGAAATAGCAGAAAGCTTCATATATCCAAACATATCCTCCTCAGAAAGAAAAAAAAAAAAAAGAAAAAACCTTTGGTGTTATCACCATACCTGATCTAAAGCTATATTACAAAGCCATAGTGACAAAAACAGCATGTTACTGGAATAAAAACAGAAACATAGATCAATGAAACAGAATTGAATTCCCAGATCTTAGTTCAAGTATCTACAGCTTCTTGATCTTTGACAAAGGTGCCAATAATGTAGACTGGAGAAAAGACAACATCTTCAACAAATGGTGTTGGACAAATTGCATGACCACATATAGAAAAATGCAACTAGACACACTCATTTCTCCATATACAAAATCAAGTCCAAATGGATTAAAGACCTCAATATGAAACTCTTCAACTACTGAAAGAGATAATAGGAGGCACTATCCACAGTATAAGACTAGGAAAAAACTTCCTGAACAAAACCCCAGTAGCTCAGGAAATTAAAAAGCACTCAACCAGTGGGAACTCATGAAGCTAAAATGCTGTGGCAAAGACAAACATACCATAAGCAGAGCCAATAGATTACCCACTACATGGCAGAAAATCTTTGCCAGCTATACCACTGACAGAAGAATAATATCTAGGATGTACAAAGAACTAAAAAGTCTAAACAATAAAAAATGAAACAACCCACTCCAAAAGTGTGGCAGAGAACTAAATAGGGAGTTCTCAGAGGAAGAATTACAAATGACTAACACACACTTAAGAAAATATTCAACATCCCTAATCATTAAGGAAATGCAAACAAAAAGAACTATGAGATTCCACCTTACCCCAGTAAGAATAGTAAACAGTAAAAACAAATTAAACAATTGTTGGCAAGGATGTGAAGAAATAGGAACACTCATTCACTGTTGGTGGAAATGTAAACTGGTACAACCACTAAGGAAATCAATATGGAGACTCCTGAAAAGGATGAATATAGAGTTACCAACAGACCCTGTTAATCCCTTACTGAGCATTTACCCTAAAAGCTCCACATGTCACTTCAGAGATATTTACTCAACCATGTTTATAGCTGCTCAATTCATAATAGCTAAAAACTGGAATTAACCCAGGTGCCCATCATTGGATGAATGGATAACCATCATGTGGTATATCTACATGATGGAGATCTATTCCGAAGTAAGAAAAAGAATGATATAATGAAAATGGTTGAAAAATGGTTGAACTTGGAACAGATCATTCTAAGTTAACTCACAAACATAGAAAGGAAGATTCTAGATATTAGTCTTCTGTTAGTGGTATAGCTGGCAAAGAATTTCTCCCATTTAGTGGTTAATCTATTGGTTCTGATCCACAGAAAGATAATTGTCACATGGTATCACTTATGTGTGGTTCCTAACCTGGATCATCCTGAGTTGCTTTCATACCTGAATAGCATCTCCAGGCTTGGACAATAGGGAGGCAAGGCCTTGGGGGAAGGGGAAAGGTGGGCGGGGGGAGGAACACAAAAGTAAGCTCAAATTGAACTGGTACCATATAATCCTATATCCTGGAAGTTAGAATAAAAGGTGTAACCCTCAAAAGGTCCTTAGGGGGAACACCTGAATGGAAGGTCCCTGGAGAGGGTGAGATGAAACCTAACCTTAAATTTCTCCTGTTTCTCTTTCTTCTCTGTCTTTCTTTTTTTCTTTTCCCTTGACACTGGCCTGTAATTCCCTGTACCATGATATGGTTTACATCTACAATGAGCTTTTCATAAGAGAAACTACTAGATCTCTCAAAACAAACAAGACAGAATTCTGTCAGAGCACTTGGTTACCCACCTGAGGTTAATGGTAACCCTACTGCTGAAGACACCATATGCTGTCAGCACAGACCATGGAGAAACCTGGCTGTAATCTAGAAATGAGCCAGTCCCCAGACAACTTGCTCATCTAGTGCTGGAGGTCACTACATGAGCAAAGTGGCCAAAATTTGGCCCCAAAACACAAAATCTAAGTGAGTTAGAAGCAAACATCCTGATGTGATGCTCACACAAGTGCAATAGTGGCACACAGCCATAGTGGGTAACCAACTGCTCTTGGATTTGCTAACAACTCAGAATTATATCCAGATAATAATTCTACTTTCCACTGTCACACTAATCTTCGGCTATAAAAGGCCTACACCCTTTAAGTTCTCTGTAAATTAATAATGGTTATCCTATTCAACTGGTGCTGATTTCATTCTCCATTGGAGAATCTGTTTGTCTTTTTCAGATGGAAGCAAAATCTGAGGAGATAAAGACCCAGTGCACTCCACCACAGCCCCAGGTGAAACAACAGAGGAATTGGGGAAATGAGCAAGAGTGCTGCATTCCTAGTGAATCTGATATCAGCACAAGGGTGAAGGAGATAGACACTGAGGACACTTAACACCTACCAAACCAGAGATCCAGAGGCTCCTAAATGTCCATCACTGAAATTGACTTAAAATGCCCCCAGCATGGCTCAGGGAATTTTGAGGAAGAGGGGGTAGAAAGATTGTTAGAGCCATAATTTGGGACATTTTGCACAGAGACATTGCCTCTCCCCACACATAATGCATGACCCACAATCCTCATGAGGTGGACCTGCATGCCCAATGAGGAAGACCTCTTCAGAAAAGGGGCAGGGAGGAGGGAAAGGATAGTAACAACATGTGTTGTTTAAATACTAAATATGTCCATATCTATTTAAAATAAAAATATGCAAAAAGAGAAAAAAAAATGAAACAGTTAGCTTCCCATACCTGTGAATAAAACACTTAAGAGGACAACTACAAGTGAAATATTCATAGTTTCAGAAGCTTCTGTCTGTGGTCTTCTGAGCCTACTACTTTGGGCTGAGGGGAAAAATGGACCTCATGGTGGCTGAAGCATATGAAGAAGACATTCACCTTGTACTGAACATAAAGCAGAAAGCAGGCTGGCTAGGATAAAATACAGACCATGATGACAGTTGGCCTTCCCTCCATCATCCTAATTCCTCCACTAGTACTCACCTCTTAAAGTCTCAGTATGTCCCAAAATAGGGCTACTGTGCTAGGGACCATCCCTTCAAAAATAGCTTGTGGGAGCCACTTAATATTTAAACTATAACAGTTACTAGAGACACATAAAGCAGACTATCAATAATACTTTGCAAGAAAAACTATAAAATTGATTACAGAAATCCAAGATTATGTGAATAAATGTAGAAATAGTTCCTGTCCTTGGATAATAGCACAATATTAGGTAGTTGTCACATACAGATTTCACATGATCCACATAAGATCCCCAGCAAATTATTTTGTGCATATCAACAAATTCTAAAATTTTATGAAAAAGGTAAGAGACCTATAATAGTCAATAAAATAATGAATGAAATGAAGCTTAAGCTGGCAATCCCTAATTGAAAGCTACAATAACTATGGCAAAATAAATAGATAAGGAAGACAAGGGAAGAGAATGGAGCCCAATCAGTAAACACAATTATCACTAAGAACAAATAAACTTGGCTGGGATACCTATCTGCACACTATATTGTGTCTAGAAAGAAACACAAAGCACTACAAATTAACTCATAATGGATCATATATCTAAGTATAAAATTTCAAAGCACATAATTTCTAAAAGCCACATGGAAGAAAATTTTGGCCATGTTGTCCATGGTGATAACTGTTAAAGTAAAAATATGGATCATGAAAAGAATGATTATTTTAAAAATTTAAATC
Source organism: Orientallactaga sibirica (assembly GCA_036365145.1). Lineage (NCBI taxonomy): Eukaryota > Metazoa > Chordata > Mammalia > Rodentia > Dipodidae > Orientallactaga > Orientallactaga sibirica. Next base: position 8,779,933 of record JAEOAD010000699.1, read on the forward strand.
TATTCTGTGATAGCACCTTAGAAGTAAGAAAATCCACAAAGATGGGGTGAAAATAATTGTAAAAGCTATATCTACTGGAAAATTGACATCAAAGTACACAAAATACCTACAAAAAGCAACAATAACAAGCAAGCAGACCAGTTAAGATAGACCAAAAAAATCTAAACAGGTACCTCACCAAAGATGTATAGACAGCCAAAAACACATATGAAAACATGCTCAGTTTCTTCATGTCACTTGGAAACTGAAAACATCCAGGACCAAACAGCATGCACCATTATAATTCTGAAATTAAGATGACATTCAATGGTGGGTGCTAACGAGGAAATGAAGCCTTGGGAACTATCATGGTGGCTCTAGGAATGCAAAAAGTTAGTCATTGTGTCATTCCTTATAAATTTAATACTTAAGAGCTACATACAGATTACCAGGTCATACAGTAATCAATCTGTGATGCTTACATAACATGTATACACACACACACACACACACACACAAATATTTATAACAATACTATTTAAAAATTCAGAAAGTAAGAAGTCCATCAAGAGGTGAATAGACTGTGGTGAACCCATACAATGGCATATCATTCAGCAATAAATATAAATGGACTAACAGGCCACAAAAAGAAATGAAAGTATTCACTTCTTAACCCAAAATTCCTGGTCTATGTATATTGTCCTGGTCCAACTATATTATCTTCTGTAAATAACAAGAAGTAGTTACATTTCCAAAACCAGGTGTGTCAAGGGGCATGTGGGAGAAAATTGGAAAAATTAGTAAGTATAATACATGGAAACCTTAAGCAGTGAAATAATTCTGTATGATGCTATATGTGGATAGAGTCATGAGTTTGTGAAAACCCAGAGGGGCCTACAATAGAGTGATTCCTAATAAAAACTATGGTCTTTCATAATAAAATACCACTGTTAGCCCATAATTTGTAACAAATGCACTACATGAAAGCAAGGTGTGAATAATAGGGGATTATGTACAGGGTAGAAGGTGTATATTAGGGAATTCTTTGTGGTTTCTATTCAATTTCTCTGTTACTAAACTTGCACTAAAAATAAAGTCCATTAATTGACAAAAATAATCAAGAAAATTCCATACTATATGATTCTCAAATTGCTCAAGTACAGCCAGAATCTCCAGGTTGTACAGACCTGTGATAGCAGCATCCTTCTTAGCATACTACAGTCCACTGTAGCAGATATCCATCCATCCTGTGGTTCACAGCAGGGCTGTCATATGGAAATAGATAATCTCTTCCACACTCCTTGCTGCTATTGTGCATGGACTCATCTTTATGGTATAAGATGAATTCACCTTCCCTCCAGTTCATATCTTTGCCACCAGATCTTCACACTTCACCTAAGTTGATCTTGGAACATATGGCAGCAGTCTTAAGTACCTCCTGGGCCCCCGTGGGAATAACTACAACTTAGATATAAACAAATACTTTTTTAAAAAATATCTGGAATCCCTATCAAAATTGTGGCAACTATAAATAACCATCAATTTACAACCATAAAACTAGTTTCTTCAATGATGCTTCATATAATTATATATTTTTAAATGCAAATATTTGTTTATAAATATTATTCAAAGGACTAATAAGCTCTTTCAAATAGGAAAATATCTCACTTTCTCTAATTATGATAATTTTATAGCTGGATAAATAGCATGTCACACTGTCTGCTCCTCCTTTATCCATTGTGGTGCACTCCAGTGGTAAAACCTAAAAAAATAGTCAGTGACAGATTTTCCAAATGCTTCTAGGTTTGAACAATGAATGCTAAAGAAATATATGCTTTTAAAATGCAGTTATAGTATACAAAATATAGAAAATAAAAGACCCCTAACCATATATAGTAAGATACTTGAGATGGTTTATTGCACATGTATTTTTAATGTATTTTTATTTATTTATTTGAAAGAGAGGAAGCATGGTTGAGAGTGACAGTATGGGCACAGCAGGGACTCTTGTTTCTGAAGACAAACTCCAGATACATGTGTTACTTTGTGAATCTGGCTTTATGTGCGTACTAAAGAATCTAACCCTAGCTGACTGGCTTTTCAAGCAAGCACCATTAACCATTTAGCCATCACCCCAGCCCTCCCATGTACTTTTTTTAAAATAAAATTTAGTCTTCTATGATATTATATCAAGTCCAATTAATATACAATAGATTCTAAGTAATGTAATGTAATCCAGTAATGTCAGATCCTTTGAAAGGAAGACATGATATTTACACAAAACAAAAAGCCTGAAAGTGACATTTTGAATAGAAAATATTCCTTGGAATGACCTTTGAAGTAGGAGAGGAGCACAGACGTGGTAAAGCCTGGAACATGGTGAGGCATGTGATCCTTTTCTCCCCTCATTCAAGTACTGGAAATAGTATATCACCAAATGGTGCTTTCTTAGTACCAATGACAGAGATAACAATTATTTGGAAGTTTAAAGATAGAGAAATACAAATTGCACTTCTTGTATTAAATTCACAACATTCAAATATAGCCCTCACCTTCCCCAGAGGCTGCAATTCTTGGTCACCATACCCTCCTTCATGAGATGTGACAGATCTCCTAATATCTTCACAGTTTATCTCCTCTTCCTTTGAATGTTGTAGGTGACTGACAGAAGCTATTTCTAAAATACTTCCTCAAATGTTCCTTCTTGCCAGAGGCCTTTTCTTATTACCCTAGCCCAAGTAACCCCAGGCACTCTGCCTCATTTTCTTCAGTGTATTTTGGATTGACAGTACCATTAAGACTTTAGTTTAAATTTAAGGGCTGGCAATATAGTTCAGTGGTACAGCACTTGCATAGCATGTATTAGACCTACCTTCAATATCCCCATTGCCTCAACCAAAAATAAAGATTTTAGTTTATAGTTAGCAAATCCTGACCCCCTCCCCCACAAGTGAATTTCCTTGAGGGAAGCAGACCCTTCATTAATGTCCACTGGAGACATCAATGTCAAGCTTGTGGTCTACGGGAAGCTATAAATTAACCATAAGGTACCTGAGCTATAAGAGCAAGTACACATGATTGTTAATTGACTACACTGGGGCTTTGGTAGCAGTTCAAATCAACAAGTTATAAGCTACTTCAGACTACATTTCTTCTCCATTCTAAATGCACAGCTGAAAATGACACAGTGAGAACACAATGGGAACAGTTGTTCTAGTAAAAGTATCAACAATTTTAATAACAACATAGTGAAATAAATGCCACATTCCACTAGCCTAGACAACATGCATATGAGGAGTACTAGAGATTACCATGTCCACAGCTTTAGTCCAAGCATGGTGATAACTATACACCAATGCACCTTTATTTCACCTTATTAAAATCACAAAATGTTATTTAATTCCATGTTGAGTGACTTCTTAAATACTTTGTGCATGAATTTAAGAGACTGAGTGAATATATTCAATCTATGAGTTTTTATTTTTATTTATTTATTAGAGACAGAGAGAGGGAGAGAGAAAGAGAGAAAGAGTGAGAATGGGCACTCCAGAGCTTCTAGTCACTGCAGACGAACTTCAGACACATGTGCCACCATGTGCATCTGGCTTACTTGGGACCTGGGGAATCAAACCAGGGCCTTAGGCTTTGTAGGCATGAGCCTTAACCACTAACCGTCTCTCCAGCCCAAATCTATGATTCTTTAAAGACCCAACATTTATACTAAAAAAAAATGAATATTGTTAAAGAAATAACATATTCTTAAAGTTTTACTTTAATTATAATAATTAAAAGAAGTTCTTATATAATAAAATAACACTGATGTGTTTCTTATTTATATCATTGTAAAGTTTTTTTCTTCTCTTTTTCTTCTTTTTCAAGGTGGAGTCTCACTCTAGCCAAGCCTGAACTGGAACTTACTTTGTAGACCCAGGCTGGCCTTAAACTCATAGCGATCCATCCACCTCTGACTCCCAAGTGCTGAGATTAAAGGAGTGCACCACCACACCTGGCTTCTTGTAAAGTTTTCTCATTATCTGTAGTGCTTACTTGCCTTATTTCATGGTTAATTATATAAGGACATTGTGCTTACACTATAACATATGGTCATACCATAGTAGATAATTATGGCATAAACCTGAAAATTGGTATTTTCTTTCAGTTATTGTGATCTTGATTGAAACTCTGTTCAAGGTCATTTTATTATTTCCTCTCGATAACTATTTGTAGTGTCACATACTTGCCTTGACTTCTGAGAGAAGTTCGAACATAGTTAGAAGCTTTTGTGAGAATTTATGTCAACAACAACACACAACATTCCCTTGGATGGGGTATAAACATTTCCTCAAACAATCAGAGAGTGTGCATAGGCTATAGTACAATAATTTTTAAGAATTAAGCTTGGGCTGGGGTGTGGCCCCATAGTAGAACTTGCACAGGGTCAGAGAACACGTACAGTAGTGCAAGATTTGACCCCTATCACCATGATAGATAAATAAATAAATAAATAAATAAATAAATAAATAAATAAATACAGGTCTATAACAGAGTGTATTACCTAGCATGTCTGAGGCCCTAATTTTCTTCTCTAGTAGCATAAAAATACAAATAAATAATCAAGCAAATAAATAAGTAAGAATAATTTTGAAGGTAAATGGCCATATCTGGCATGGGAGACCTCAATAACCATTTGATAAACAAAGTTGGGCTAGAGAGATGTATCAGAGGGTAAGAGCACTTGCTACATAAGCATGAGGGCCTGAGTTCTATGCTTAGGAACCAAGTCAAAATTGAGTGGAGCCATATATGCACATTCAGCCTCAGTGCCAGGATGGAAATGCCAGGAGACTCCTTGAGGCTCCCTGTTCAGCCAGTTCAGCTGAAAACAAAGAGCTCAAGGTTCAGTGAGAGACCTTGTTTCAAGAAAACATGGCAAAAGAATGATAGAGGAAGACACAGGACATCTGGCTTCCACAAGTGTGCATGGGCATGAGGAACTGTGCACACACATTCATATACCACACCAACACATACCACACCCACTATACACACAGATTAAATAAAGAAGAAAATGGTGAGTATGGAACCTTCTGAACATTATTTGTAGGCTACGTGCAGTTAAGCATGTTTTAATGTGCATAGATTATGGAAATTTTTCATTCATATGGACTTAAATTTGTTACAGGACATTTAAGAGAGTTTATGCAACAGTGCATTAATCAAACAAATGATTATTAAGCACCTACTCTTGAAGATTATGAAGATTTGGCTGGGAACAGAAGGAATAAAATTAAAAAGAGACCACCAGTATTCTCGCAGGTGAAGCCAGATTGTGAGGTTATACTAAAAAAATTTGTGAGATGATGATGATGAGTATTATGAAAACAAGAACACAGGAGACAATGAGGACAAGGCTGTTGGTTAGGATGGCTGGCAAAAAGGGCCTAGCAGAGAAGCTAGCCTCTTCAAGGACCAGGAATGACAGGGGAAGGCATGGTTCTGACAGTCAGCAAAAGCCCTGGGGCCAGAGGGTACCTGGTATTTTAGAAACAACTAAATGTCCAGTCTAAGTGCAGTGATGAATGGAAGAAAGGAAAGAAAGAAGAAAGGAAGGGAGGAAGGAAGGAAGAGAGGGAAGGAGGGAGGGAGGGAGGAAAAACTTCAAAGAAAACTTGGAAAATATTAGGAAAATTCTGAGCCAAGGTATCACATTATTTGACTAAGATTTTAAGCAGTTTCTACACATGGTCACCAAATACTTAAATCGTAGTTTTAACCCTCATGTGACATAAATCTACGTATGAGATGTCAGCATAATAATGGGCTCCATGAGACCATACCCTAATACGCAGAACCTGTGACTATGCAGGTTTCATGCAAAGTGTTGCAGATGGAGTTGAGGTTGTACTAGCTCAAGGGAGAAGATTATGCTGAATAACAGAGGAGAACCCAATACTCCTGGAAGGGCAGTTAGAAGGATTAGTAAGACAGATGCTATGTTGCTGGGTTCCAGCTGGAGGAAGAGAGAGGTGGGAAATCTGGGAATGATGAGGAAACAGATTCTGCCTTGGATCCCAAAGCCCATCTTCTTTGCAAGTCAAAACCAGTGTTGACAATTTAATGTGGTTCAACCAAATGTGCTGTTGTGGAATAAGTGTTAGGAGTCTATGATGCACTATTTTATGTGGTGATGTGTACAAGTGGACCCACACTAGCACAGACACTGTACAATTTCATGTGTGAGGCTCTGGGGACACCATTCAGCACCAAAATACCAGCAACATCAAAAACCAAACTCCAACACAGTCCAAGAACATCATTGCAGTGTTGGGGTTCCTCCTAGGGCCAGCCCAGGAGGGGATGCAGGGTCTCCGCCTGGTAGAGGGTGAAAGGCGCAGAGTCAAGACAAAGACTCTGGAAGCTGGGTGGAAGCAGGCAGAAGGCGAGCTGCTGCAAACTTGTTGATTCAAGGTAGTATAGGGGTTTTTAAGGGTTTGGATGGTCAATTGTTGTATGGGGTGGTTCCCTTCTTGTGACCAATGACAGCCTGTCTCCAGGCAGATCATCTCGCAGCAGGTTGCTTGTGGGCATGGGACTGTAGCTGTTGTCATGCCAGGCCTATGCAGGATGCCATGTCCACAGAAGCCACTTCCTGGTTTCTTCTAGCAGGCAACCTGGCTAGGGCCCGGCCTGCATTATGCCATATACTGCAGTATGTCTTCTCTCACATCACGTCTGTGAGGAAGCTTATGCAGATGACTGGAATTTGGGCAGCAAGTGTCAACATGAGCAAAATTGAAAGAAAAAATAAGCTATTGAAATGAGACTTATCTGTTTACTAAGCAGATGATAAAGCCTGACAGGTTAATTAAGTCACTTTTATTAAGGTTGCAATACCATGTGATACATCAGTGATAATAGACTTAACTGATGTGGACAATATTGAAAAAAAATAGCACTAAAAAATAGCAATTAAAAGCTTATGCTTTAAAAGTCATTTAAAGCTAGCAACCTAAATTAAGAAAAATTTGTCTGTAAGACAATTTTTAAACATCAAACTGCCCTAGAATGATGGTGAAGATCAAGAATTGTTTAACAGATTCAAAATGGGAATGAGAATAAATATTTTATAATATAATATGATGGTATCAATATTTAAAAGCATTCATACTTGACAAAAAGCCTTAATGCAATTTATGTTTCTGAGATGATGATATCAGGTTGATACATTTCTTTTCAGATATTTTATTAGATTAAAGGTATATGTTTATTATCTCAAGTCCATTTTAACTAATTTCATTCTCAGGGTCAAAAACTTTCTGAAAATAACTGCTCTGAGATGTTCATTATTAATAGTGTTCCTCTCTCGTTAATAGTTTATGGTGAGCTTCTCAGAATATTATGAGACTGTAAAAATTCTATCCCAATAAATGTGTCTATAGCAATAAATTGAATATAAGTTATAGCCTATGAGTTTCACATTGATTTATGCTCATTGTAACGAGTCCCTGTATATGGTCTGCATGGCCTACTGGAGTACAGCATATGGCTGACTATATGTGGCTGCAGAAGAGTCAACGAAATCCTATTTTGGAGAAAATAATTATAAAATGAGAAGAGAAAATGACTTATAGAAACACTCATTATTCCATTTCTAAGACTAATCTGAGCAAGAACTCTTCTTTCCATCAATTTGTGCATGAAGAATAGTCTTTGGCTGGAAATAGAAACCAGAGCCAATTGACTATTCTAAAAGTGAGTTAAGATTACAGATTAAAGCATGCAACAGATACTTTACACACACAAATATACTTCATACATTTGTCTCCCTAATAGTATTGTATCATTTTAAATAATTTCAAATAATTACTTTATTTGTTATTGCAATCCCATTATACTTAGCATGAATATAGTTATTTATTTGTTAATTATCTAGAGACAGGTCTCATATATCTCAAGTTGGCTACAGACCTTGAACTTTTGATCATTCTTCCACCACTTTCTGAGTGCTGAGATTACAGATGTGTGCCACTACACCTGCTTTATGTGATTATGCGGTTCAAAACCCAGGGCCTGTGCAAGCACTGTATCAACTAAGCTACATCTCCAAAATCTATTGTTGTAATTAAAGAAATATTCTTAGATTTTATGAAACCAAAAAGAAAATCCCTTCATATGCAAACTAAATCTTCTACACATACAAACTCAATTCTGGGGGCTGAATAGATGAATCAACAGGGAAGAGTGCTTTGTGAGCAAGCATAAGGACCTGAATTAGATCCTTAAAACCCATGTAAAAATCCAGGCATGGCCACACATGCCTGTAGCACTGAATGTGAGCTGAGACAGAAGGATTATTGGGGCTCACTGATCAGCCAGTGTAATGCAAAAATAGGAGCTTCAGGTTCAGTGAGAGACTTTGTCTCAGGGAAATGGGACAGAACGGTGAGGGAGGACACTTGACCATCGCTTCTGGTCTCTGTAAGTGTGGGCATTGGGTGTTTGCACATGCACACATGTATACTCAACACACACACACACACACACACACACAGAGTTTCAAATCTCAGGATAAAACTTGAAAAGTCAAGTTTAGCATCTTCATATATCTTAATATGATAAAATGGACAGTATTTTCATATTGATGATGAAATATCAAGGCTATTGGTTTTTTTGTTTGTTTGTTTGTTTTGGAGAGAGACACAGAGAGAGAGGGAGAGGCAGAGAGAGAGAACGGGCACACCAGCAGCCCCTAAGACACTGTGAACAAACACTAGATGTGTGCGCCCCCTTGTGGTCAAGTGCGGCATTGCCCCCTTGCTTCACTTTTTACCTGACTAAACATCAGAAGATTGGAACCCCGGTTCTTAGGCTTAGCAGGCAGGCACCTTAACGGCTAAGCCATCTCTCCATTCCGCTATTGGTTATTTTAACTAAAGCTTTGTGTTACATATAACAAGCTTTGGCTACTTTCTTCAACATTATGCATATTACCATCTCTCATGAAGAAATTTAAATCAGAAACAACAGAAGCCCTTTGATCTCTGCCATTTAGCATTCATTAATTTCCAAGTAAAAATTTACTTGCCAGTCTTCTAAAAAACAACGGAAATACCTTTTTTAAAAGAGATTTTTGGCCGGGGGTGGTAGCACACTCCTTTAATCCCAGCACTCAGGAGGCAGAGGTCGAAGGATCACCATGAGTTCAAGGCCACCCTGAGACTACATAGTTAATTCCAGGTCAGCCTGGGCCAGAGTGAGACCCTACCTCGAAAAACAAAAAAACAAAAAACGAAAAAATAAAATAAAAAAAAATAAAAGAGATTTTTGGCATGGCTTTGTATTTGATTTAAAACATGCAGTTAGCAAGTTTGAATGAAAGAGAATATGTTAGAAAGGATTGGTACTATGAGATACATAATGTAAAATATTTCAAATACCTCTGTGCAATGCATCTTCTTCAATACAAGTGGGTGGTGCCAGAACCTTCAGTAAGTTGAGCACTTCACCCATGGGTGAGAAATGAGAAATTTTAAAGCCCATTGAACACAACATAATTTCACAGTGTGTCAGTACAAATGTACACAGTGAAGGTGCCTATATGATGGGAGCCCAGTGGGAAAAAATGCACCATCTTCTATGTTCAACAATGCTCAGTTATAACTCAGTGTACTTTTTCATCTCATAACATGAAAATTATTAAAATGTAAAAATAACATAAGTATACACCGAAGTAATTGTCTTGAAAAATGCCTCTCCTTATTGCGTAAAGGATCTTTGGATCTCCAGTGTAGTTAAGAAAATATACTTTTAAATCTATGTAAAAATATTGAATAGCATTTTGATGTCAAATAATTTCAAAGTTTAAAAATAAAATATATTTTTAAAATATATTTTATTTATTTATTTGAGAGAGAAAGAGGTAGAGAGTGAGAGAGAGAATGGGCATGCCCCGTGCCTCCAGAGACTGCAAACGAACTCCAGATGCATGCACCTCCTTGTGAATCTGGCTTACATGGGTCCTGGGGAATTGATCCTGGTCCTTTGGCTTTGCAGGCAAACACCTTAACCGCTAAGCCATCATCTCCAGCCCTGAAATACATTTTAAAATAGCATAATATAGTGGTTGGTGAGATGGCTCAGCAGCAAAATATATATTTCAAAATCCAGTAAGGTGATGATAAAAATTTAAACTTATAGTCAAATTTTTATTTTACCTTTTGTACACTAAGAGAATCATTTTCCTTTGGAAACTCCATTTAAAAATTTTTATCAGTGGCTTTCTTTAGCATGTGATTCTGTTCAATCACTCTATTTTCTCAAAACTAGGCCTGATATTTTATATAAAAAAATAAAACGTTTAAAATAAATAAATTTTATAAAAAAAGGTTTTGCTTGTTTTCACTTGAGCCTCACTTACAAAGTATATAGGAAGGTCAGTCCAAGATTCACTTGATATACTTGTATTTATCAACAATAACAATATCAAAGGAACCAATGAATTTTGTTTATTTTCACTTTTTAGTAAACATTGTGCTTGTCTGGATTTTTCAGCTTATATATCCAGTTTTATCTTTGACTAGCTTTTCTTTTGGTACTCTCTTGGTCAAATAGTCTCCATGACTTTGTTTATGTTGGAGCTGCTGTTTAACCCTCTCCCACTCCTAACAGAATATCACACCTAAATTTGGAAATTTACAGAATCCATGAACTGTAATATTATAAGAACTGTAATGGTATAAGTATTATAATATTATAAAAAATAGTATAAGTACTGCAAGAAAAATATTTGAATTTCTTACATAATATATTTTGCATAATTTTGTAGTAGAATTGTGGAAAGTTAGATCCTTTAGGCAATAGCAGTAAGATACAAAGAACTTAGGTTTATTTTGGGGTGGGGGATGTATGTTTTTGAGTGACATGAGTCTTTGCCTTAAAGCCTGACTTTCTTGAGTTAGCAGTATGCTGGGTACAGAGTTGACTCTGTGGTCGGGATACAGCTTTTTCCAAGTCTTCTTGTGTTAGAAGCTTTGTCCCCAGGGTGACAGTGTTGAGTAATGATGGAAACCTTAGGAGATGCAATCTAGTGAGAGGCCATTACATAAACAGGGGTATGTCCTGATAAGGGACTGTGGGAAGATAGTAAAAGTTGACTGCCTGTGCTACTGCTTAACTTCCCACGCACAATTGTGCCATGATGTCACCCACTACTTGGTCCTCAGCAATAGCTGACCCTTCATATATTTTTCATTTTTTTAAATTTATTTTTATTAGTTATCTATATAATGTGTATACAGTCATGATGGTACCATCATTAGCCTTCTCCCTGTTCTGCCCCCTCGGGGATTGTGGGTCTTGCATTGTGGGGATAGCCATCAGTTATGGAGAAGAGGCAATGTCTCTGTGCAACTTATGGCTCTAACAATCTTTCCACCCACTCTTCCGTGAATTTCCCTAAGCCATGTTGGGTTCATTTTAGATCTATTTCAGTGATGAGTTCATGGGAGTCTCTGTGTCTCTGGATCTCTGGTTTGGTAGGAGTTGAGTGTTCTCTGTGTCTATCTCCTTCACCCCTGTGCTGATATCAGGTTCACCTAGAAGGCAGCACTCTTGCTCGTTTCCCCAATTATTCTATGGCTTCAGCTGGTGCCCTGGTGAGGTGTGACAGGCTGATTCTCTCCTTAGGTTTTATGTCCATCTGAAAAAGAGAAGCAAATTCTCCAATGGAGAGTGAGGTCAGTGCAAGACACATTGATAACCATTATTGTTTTACAGAGAATTAAATAGGTGTAGGCCCTCTTATATCCCACTGTTGGTGGGAGCTTGATATTGGACAGCGGGCTTGTTTTTGGATATGGTTCTGACTTGTTTCCCAGTTCCAGGTATGGGTTCCGTTCCACTGAGCGGATCTGTTAGCCAAACCTAGAGCAGTTGGTAACCCACCTTGGCTGTGTGCCACTATTGCACTTGTGTGAGCATCACAGCTGACCTTTCATATTCACTTTCTTCCTCCAAATATTTCCCTTCAAGTCAGCATATCTAATAAATATATACGTTATGGTTGACTTCAGTGTTGACTTAAGTCACTTCCAAAAAGCCTCCAAAGTTCAGTTATCAGAAAAGAAACAAGCTAAGGAATTTATAAAACTTTACATTGGAATTACATCATATAAATCACAATATGAAATAGTACCATCCACCAAATACACACATGACAAAGACATGTTTTCAACTAATAATCAATGGTATTAAAGGAAATTACCTTGTACTAAACTGAGGCCTTCTTGGTGCTCTTTAACTACCAAACATACTCCTGGAGCCATTATTAAATTGAACTTAATTAAATTGTGACAACCTATTCTAGAACTAGTATAAGCTTTCAATCAATGGATGTATCTCCACCCATTGAGTACCACCAAATAGGAGTTTTGAACTTCATCTACATTGGCAATATGACAGAAGAGTCAAAGAACGAAGGGCTCATCATGTAATAGCTGAAGTCCGTGGGGCCACTACAGCCCACATGTTGAGCTCTCAGAGGTTAAGTAGGGACCCATTACTCTTTGTTATCTTCTCAGAGGAACACAGACAACAATTTACTTCTTAGTAATGCATTGGATCACTTAACATTTGCTTTATTCACAACTTTTTTTTTTTTTTTGGCAAATATATTGATTCATGTCCCCTTCTAAACTTTCAAACTAACTTTAATGGAAACAGAAACTCAATCTCCAAGTGTCAAATGAGGATTAGTGCATTCAGACCTACATTTTATAATTATGCTGAAAACATGAACAATTTGACATGGAAAAAAATCCTTCATTCATATCTATTCTAAAAGAAGTAGGGATACCATGAAGGGCTTATTGTTTTTAAAGTATTTTATAAAAGGTTCATTAAAATTTATTTATAAAATCACATTTTAAATATCAGAGTTGGTCAATAGTGAATAAATTGTGAAATGTTTATAACATTCAAATAAACCATATAAAATAGATTTTTCTAAATCATCACAAATGTCAATTTCTATTTACTATATGCTTTATTATGTTTTACAAAATATTTTTATTCATTTATTTGTGAGGAGACAGAGACAAAGAGAGAGTGTGTGTATGTATGGGCATGCCCTGGCCTCTTGCTACTACAAATGAATTCTGGATGCACCACACTGTGCATCTGGCCTTATGTGGGTACTGGGGAATCCACCTTGGCCTGGTAGCCATGGTAAACTAGTGCCTTTAATATTTGAACCATCGCCCACTCCCCTTCTCATGTTTTAATGCTAACTCCTAAACTCATGGAATCTGTGTCTATATACCCAATTAAGGAATGAATATTCTATTAAACAACCTTCTTGCTTGCTGTAGCAAAGTGTGTCACTTCCTGCTTTACATTATTACAGTTTTATTCTTTATTTGACCTAATGAAAACGTAGAATAAATCTAGAGCAAAGGTTAAAAAATAAGATTGCTATTTTTAATCTTCTATATAATAACATCTACCACAAATGAAAGCTAAATGTTTTTCAGGGATATCTTTTCAGTATATGGAGTTTTATCCTTATATATGATGTATTTAAAAGATCTCACAGATTTTTTAGCTCAGTTACTTTCTTGGCTTGTTGGAAAATCATATTTCTGAACATATTTGTTTGGTATATAAGTGACATATCCATGCTAAATCACAAGGGTGGGCTGAGATTCAAGGATTTTTTAAAAATATTTTTATGTGCACCTGTGTATAAAAAAACTGCCATTGTTCTGGATATTGGTGTCAACTTACATACAGGATAAAAAAAAAATCCTCTCTGCAATTCCATGTGTATAAGAAATACAACATGTGGCCTGAGAGTGACCGCATGCAGGAGGCCGTGGATGCCATGGTGAAGAACGTGGGAAGAGAGAACATCCGGGAATTGCAAGGCCTCGTGTTCCAGTGCAGCGCTGACTGCTGTGAGGACAATCAGGCATCCATGCAGCAGGTCCACCAGTGCATTGAGTGCTGCCATGGGCCTCTGGCTCAGGCCCAGGTCTTGGTGACCAGTGAGCTGGAAAAGTTCCAGGACCATCTGGCCCGGTGAAACATACTCTGCAATGACAAAGCCAGAGATGCCAGGATACAGGGAATAAGAAGCTGCAGGTAAAATGGCAGTTGAACAGCTGTGTGGCCAATTGTGTAGATGACCACACACACCTTATCCTAACCATGACCAAGAAGATAAAAGAGTCTCTCTCACCCATTGGGAAATAAACAGCTTTGCCAATGACCATTGGGACTGAGGGCAGGAATCTGTATAAAAAGAATGGAGCTGGGCATGGTGGCACATGACTTTAATCCCACCTCTCTTGAGGTAGAGTTAGGTAGGAGGATTGCTGTGAGTTTGAGGACACCCTGAGACTACATAGTGAATTCCAGGTCAGCCTGAGCTAGAATGTGAGAATGTGACCCTACCTAAAAACAAAAAAAAGAAAGAAAGAAAAGAAAGAATGGAAATGTTGTCTTTTAAGTTAACATTATGAGTCCAAGGATGTCAACAAATTGAAGCAACTCATTGGTCTTTGAACACTGGTTTCTTTAAATTTTGATCCCAGGAAGTGAAATGGGAAAACTGGTGCTAAATGTTCTGTCTGAGATTGCACACAGGCATGATTAGACTGTAAATTTCATGTGGCAAGTGCTTGCCCCTGACTGTAGAGACTGCCCTTTTACCAACCCAGAGACCACCATCCTGACTTCTCTGACTACATAGACACCCACAGGCTGGCACTTTCCTCCAACTGGCCTATGATCTGGAGAAATCTGAGGAGGGGTGTGTCTGTTGCCAGTCTGTTTACCAAAAGTATGACCACACCATTTTGTATAAGTAATAAAAAAAACTAAGAAAGGGAAAAGGAGCCAGGCATGGTGGCACACACCTTTAATCCCAGCACTTGGGAGGTATTGGTAGGAGTATCGCAATGAGGTCAAGGCCACCAAGACTACATGGTGAATTCCAGGTCAGCCTGAGCTAGAGTGAAACCCTACCTTAAAAAAAACACACACAACAACAACAACAACAACAACAACAACAACAACAACAAAAAAAAAACAGGAAAATGAGTTTTTAGATCTAAATTTTGTTGTTGCTTTGTTTTACATAGAAGGACATGGTGTGGAGTGGGAGGACAATTTGAACAAGTATATTGAAAGGTTTCTTGTGTTTACCTTTTTCTTGTCAGTTCTTCCATGACATCTTTCAATCTGGAGACCCCTGAAAAAGCATGGTAATGTCATACTGAGGGTGGAAAATAGCTTTCTTCACTAGTTTATAGGGCCGGAGGATTTTCTGCAATAGAGTGACAGAACAATCTTGCAGTGACATTGTCCCCCTGAAGAGAAAAAGGATTTGGTTGTGAGATACACATCAGAGACACCAGATTCCAGGAAAAAAAAAAAAAAAGTAAAATAAGAACTGTTGGCAAATTGGGAAGTACTGGACTTGAAAAAAAAAAAAATCTGTATTTCATAGAACAAAGCTCTGAACACCCACACTGTGGAGCCCCTGAATTAACAGCTTCATGGAGGTAATCCTCTGACAACCAGAAGGCCAAAATAGTAAGCACCTTAAGCTAAGAAAAGCTGGGACTACTATAGAGCAAAAAGAAGGCACACAAATCCCTCTACCAAATGACATTTTTACCATGTAGTATTCCCGGCCCCAGCATGTCACCTTATCTTTTGAATAAGTACCATGTTGTCATTTCTTAACCAACTTCTTACTTGAAATGGAGATACAGCCAATGTATTTGCTGTGTCAAAGCCGTGGTATATTTTCCTAGTGGCTTAGTTTTTAAATAAAGTTTCATTATCACACACACACACACACACACACACACAAAACACAAAAGCAATACAACATGTATCTGTTTACTTTAGCTAAAATGTTAGTTATATTTGTGACTTCCCCAAAGTGGCCTGAACTAGAGTTTGAAATGAAACTCCCGACTCTCCCACTTCAAACCCTTGATTAAGTATTTGGTAAGAAGAACACTTTCAACATGAAAGGCTCACATAAGCAAAGATAAGGTTACAGAATTGTTGAGCTATCCCTGCAGTTATTTCACAAGTCAGTACCTCCATGGACAGAACCTGACACCACACCCAGTAGTGAAACCACCCACAGAGAAGAAATTTAACATGACACTCTCAGTTCACTCATAGTTGCATCTGTACCTACAAGAGTGTATGTAAAGACAAGCCTGTTAGATTTGATACATCAAATAGCTATCCAGTATTTACTAACTACAGCCATCTATGCCCTGGGGATTTTTTTTTTTTTCTGAAAAGGGGGAACCACCTGGCATTCAAAAATGCATCCATTCTAGAAGAGGTCACACCAGGTCACATTTACTTTCCTATTGGGTGGCCATCACATTATGACTCCATTTCAATGAAAATTTATTTCCATCCTTATTTTTGCTGTATAATCTTTCATTTATGGAACACATTGGCATGGGTTTTTAGATAATTTTTTTTTCGAAGTAGGGTCTCACTCTAGCCCAGGATGACCTGTAATTTACTATATAGTCTCAGGGTGGCCTAGAACTCTCAGTGATCCTCCTAACTCTGCCTCCAGAGTGCTGGGATTAGAAGTATGTACCAACATGCCCAGAACTTGTTTGAGACAATTTTTAGCAATAATTCCCAATAAGAGTGAATTCCTTCTATGATTGTAAGGATGTCATCCAGCTGAGTCAATATTCAACAGTTCATGAAATACAGCAGTGATGTTGCCAGAGAGCCTAGAGTTTCATCACGTAAAGAGCTTCTGTCCCCTTTAATCTGTGTTGTAAGTCTTAAAGATAGTAGAAAACATTTTATTTTAGTAAACTTGAATATCTCAGTGTATCTATGAGGAATTTTCCTACTTCTCTCTTTCTCCCTCTCTTCCTTTCTCTTCTTCCCCTCTATGCAAAAAGAGTTTTGTGTTTTCATTATGTAATAGATATTTATTTAAGAAATTATATACAGTTATTTTTATTTTCAAAGAAATTTTTTCTATAGTCTTTTTAATGTTTATATCATTCTTTACAGTATACCATTTGTATATCTACATCATTTTATATTAATTTATTTAGCTATTTATTCTTGGCTAAGAAGAACAAGATATTTCAAACCCTAAAGATTCAACATTCAGAACTGTGTGTCTTTTTAGCTCTTTCAGCAGACTCCTCACGAGCAGAGGAGTTAGACATTGCCTTTATTAATGACCTTGGCACTGTGCTTATTTCTTTAATGGAAACCTCTCAACACTAAATCCTTTGGTGGAGAAATGCCTTACAGATTTATATAGTGCATATCACTGCTCTTGTATTTCTATTATGAAATATGTCAGTCTAAATAGAAATAATTTTAAAATGAATTGATGGACAATATACCTGCATGGAACAGTTTCTTTTCTAGATAGCAGCATGTGTGCATGTGTGTGTATGTATCCATGTGGGTGTATGTACATATGTGTGTGTGTGAAAGAGAGGAAAGAGAGAGAGAAGAAGGAGGAGAAGATGACAATAAAAGAATAGGGGAGAAAGAGTATTGCTGAAAATTTATCAAATAGAGTTATATGCTTACGTTTCTTAGCAAACGAAGAGAATGTTACAAAATTTACAATGTGAAGATGCTGAATTGGGAAGCAATATTATTCACATTCCCCAAGCCCAACCTTTCCCCTAAATGACTAAGCTAAAAGATGAGCCTTCATTAAGTAATATTTAAAATTATTTTATTGTTGTGCACAAGATTCTGTGAATTCCTTAATTCACTGTAGAATCTAATTACAGCTTAATTTCTCAGTGGGGAAATATATTATTCTATCTTCTCAAGTTACCTTTTGATTATTATCTTTTGTAACTACTGTAGTACTGGGTTACATCCCAGCCATTTCTTTCCCTGCATTTCTGTTTGTCTTGGACACTGTAAGCTGCAGAGAATTTGAAAACACAGCACTCCATATTGATTATCAAGACTGGCAAATAGAATGTAATATTTGGGCCCAGATATTGTATTCACAGGAATATAACTTTGTAGGAAAATCCTTATTAATCATTTGAATTGTAAGGAAGATTTCATATTAGAGCTCTTTGAGTTTGTAATCATGATAAGTACAGAAAAAAAAAGCATTGTGTGTCTAATTTTTGCCTTAAAATATTTTCATAGATAATTATCTAAATGTATATATTTTAACTTTATAGGTATACTTCGTATGCCAAGCTGCTTAAATTATTTTTTGAGAACTCTTCCATGACTTCCCAGAGTACTCATTGAGGTTGACAAGGGCACCAACAAAGAGTACATGGGGGCTCTTCTTAGAGAGTAGACCAAGAGTAAGCAAAACAATGAAAACACAAAAAATTCATGGTTATTCTGTTGTTTCTGGTCTCTATTTTAATCTTGCCCCTCTTCTAGCATCTCTTCTATATAAACCCATTCACATACATCCTTGGCTTTGGAGACAGCCCTCTCTACTCTCTGGCTCCATGACACAAGGTGCCACTTGTCCTTGTCTGCTGCCCTTGCTTCCGGCATCCTTTGCATTTGTGTTTGGGCCTCTCTTGCTCTGCTTACTTGGAACGGGAAAAGTTTCAGCCAAGGAAAACATTCACACAATGGCAGTAGTAAAGCTATAGTCTAAGTAAAGAGTAAAAAGCCCTAAGATGGGTATGGAAGACCTGTGTGCCCCCTGCCACCTGCAGACCACCACCTGTTACCGCTCCAGTGACTCTTCAATATCATGTTGGACTTAGCTGGGGTCATGGGCCACAGAGACTTCCTGGTTTCTAAGGTTTCCAATTACTCAAGGGTATCTTTATCCTAAAGCTACTGTTTTTCTTTTTAAATTAAATTTGCTACCTTTATTTTTTAAGTTAACAGTTGTTAATCAATGTAGGTATGCTTCTGTGGAAAGCACTTTTTTCTCTTTAGTTAAAGGTATAAAACTAAATTTTGATCAATTTTGTAGACATTGAATCATATGGACTTTGAGAAAAAATGTTAAAAGTTAATATCAACTGTGCAAAGCATAAAAATTTGGTTTTGTTCATACCTACATTGCACAGATTTGAGCAAAAGCGCAGTTCTGCACCACTGAGTTCACCTGCCTTAGTTTTCTTGTATCTCACAAGAATGAGTCTTCCTTCATCATCGTTCAAACATTTGCTAGATGCTTTAGATGATTTTAATTCACATTTTAATAGAAGGCTTTGATAAAAAATCTGAGCTTCTGTATTGTTAAATAGTTTCTTTGAACTGCATAGAGAGTGACATTCCAGCTTACTTTTATTATTTTTTGGACAAAACATTAAGGGATAGAGTTTGCATTTTTATGTTCTCCAGAATGCTTGCCGAAATCTCTTTACATGAATTTTCCATGATTGTATTTCTGACTGAAGGGAAGAACAGTCAATATTACATAAGAAAAAGAGAAACCACGAGAAAAAAAAAAATAGAAAGAAACCCTAAAGAGGACCAAAATTGATTCAATATCCCAATACATATAGGATCACAGAGGAGTTGAATATCAAATGAGGCAGCTATCTATTCTAACAAAAAGGAGGTGCTGTTTTTGAAGACATGTATGTCTTCCACTTAAAATACCCAACCATGGTGCAAATTGGATGAAAATTCCCTGCTAAGTGTGACTTGGGTCTGGAGAATTGTTAAGTCCATAACCATTTAGCTTTCTCTCTGAACAGTATTCAACGCTACTCTTTAATCTTGTTCCATGCAATCATGGCAGCTTTTTGTCTTAGTTTAACATAAGCATTTTTGACCTTACAAATGTGAGTATGCACAAAATCCTTTTCTTTCATAAGGACTTTCACTGACAACATTCCATTCTATGCATTCAATCTGTGTTTAAAAAAAAAAAAAAAACTCAGCCACCCAATACTAACTCAGACAGCACAGGGATGCCTGATTCACCAGTGCATTTAATCAAAGACACCTGTTTGTGTGGGTTTATTTTTTTTTCATTTCTTTCTTTTTTTCTTTCTTTCTTTTTTGATAAAAGACTTTCTATAGCTGGCACCATCAAAATGTGCTAGTCCCCTCCACTCACATAACCAAAGAAATAAACAATATTCATGTAGAGGGAATATAGTTTAAGTAATTCACAGAGTATACAAACATTTATTGGTACAAAACCTGCAACATGAATTTTTTTTGTTAAATTTTAACAGTGTTTTCTCAAATCCTCAAAGCTTGCCTTGATGGTGTGCTGAAGTAATTGAACCACTCTTGGGCTGTTTTCTATAGGACATCTTATCTTTCTTTCATTACCCAGGTTCTGACTTCTTTTTCTATTCCCATGAAATCCATGTACACACTTTAGAAGCCCTCCTGAACAAGCTCGCTTCTAAGTTTCACTGAGCCTTTAGCACAATTTGAATACGAAAGAGATACGGAATAAAAAGCTTTAATCTCTTGTCTGTTCTGTGGCTTTCTTGCCTCTCTTCATCTCTCCTCTTGCAAGGGCTTTTCTGTGTGAGTAAACTGAACACTTTCTGTTTCAAGTGAAGTGTATTAGTGGGGAAGATGCATTCTGGAGGCTGAGATGGGGAAGCCGCGGCTGTAAATCTCCTCTGTCAAACTGTAGCTATCCTTGTGTGCTGCCCTGCCTTCTGGTTATGGCGTCGCAGGTAAAAGATTAGTAAAGGGCTCTTGGTGAACAAAAATCATTCAATCA
This sequence comes from Orientallactaga sibirica, assembly GCA_036365145.1. Lineage (NCBI taxonomy): Eukaryota > Metazoa > Chordata > Mammalia > Rodentia > Dipodidae > Orientallactaga > Orientallactaga sibirica. The sequence goes on from JAEOAD010000699.1 coordinate 8,800,634, forward strand.
TCAGAATGTTCCGGGAGTATCAAATGTGCCCTCCACCTCAAATACTGTGGGGCTCTCTCCTCTGATACCTCTTCCCCTCGGTGAGCTGGAACTGCTTGAAAGGGTTTTCTGTTCTCTGGTCTCTTGTCAATTTGAATGCCAGGAAATGAGCCCCCTTTGTAAGATTAATTAATAGCAGGAGCGGATCGGCCGAGCCCAATCGCCACGCAACGGAGCTGTAATTGCTACTTTGTGGAAAGGAAAGAAAAAAAGTTTGGGTTGCCGTTTAAGAAGAGGGTTTAAGGAAAGTTCTTTGAACTAGAGGTCTCAGTGCACTGGATTAAGGCAAGAAGCAAGGAGGCCTTTGAAGTTTGCTAAGAGGTTTTGGAAGGGAAAAAAGTTGGGTGGCAAATGGGAGCTGGCAACATCAAAAGCGCTCTCTGCGCTCGCTCCTCACCTGCTCACTTCCGAGGGACCGCGGCCTGGAGGATGCAGGATGGAGGACCAGAGCGGGTAGAGGAACCGCGCGGTCCGGGCGGGGACTCGGGGCTGGCGCTGCGCGAGGTCCCCTCAGGGCCCAGGTCACTGGGGCTGGATTGTCAGCCTCTGCTCCAGACAGCTCTCACAGAAGGAGCAGATAGTTATATCGCGAAAGATCGTCCGCATTGATTTCTTTCCTTGCTCTCTGCTACTCTTCCTCCCCAAACCTTCAAAGGCATCTTTAAAACTTCCTCTGCTTATCACTTGGCAATAATAAATTGATAAGAGAAGGAAAAGCAGAGATTCCTGCAGGATGCAGATCTGTCCCCTGTCTAGAAACGAGAATGAACATACACCATGTAATCTCAACAGGGACAATATCGCCCCCAAGGGGGTGAAACTGATTCTTGGGGTAGCTGGGAGGAGGGAAATACAATCTTAAATATTCTGACCCGTAGGGATTCTAAAGTAGCCCGGTACATCAACACACGCTGTACTGTGAGGACAAAATTTCCTAGGGAACAAAATAATTTGAAAACAAACTACCGACATAGTTTCCTTAGGGGTCCACACAAAAGCCCAACAAACCAAGGCTCGCTGGTGAAAGCAAATTCTGAAATGTTAGACGAATTTCTTATCACATGAATTATGAATTGGCCAGAAGTTAAATGGAACAGATGTATTTCATGTTTGATTTTGTATGGAAGTCTTACCTTACTACTGCTTTTTCCTGTAAGTCTCAAACTAATTGTTACTATTCTTTCATTAAGTCATTCAGACTGATAGAAAAAGATCTGCATACTTGAATTGAAAAATCTGAATAGTTGTACATTTTTATCATTATAATTTGTCTATACACTCAGATTTTAGAACTGATTTTGTTTTGATGAAAATTTATCAAATTCATTTGTCTTGTCTTTTTTTGGCTACCTTCTAAAATATTATATGTTCTAAACTCAGAACTTTAAAAATAACCTTGAAGTGCTGGAGGCGTGGCTCATTTGTAGAGGACTTGCATAGCATATACAGTTTTGGGTTCCATCACCAACCCTGCAAATAAATACAAATAACTAAAATGCACTAAAAATATGCTATATTAATATAAGTTATCCCTCCCATTCTCCTATTACACTTAGGTATTGAGTTTAAGCAATAAATAACATTTAAGGAGAAGAACTAAGAAAAACCTAACAAAATCCATAAAATTACTGTAACATTTATTAGCTAAAAAGATTGTTTTAATATTTTTAGTAAATTCAAGGATGTTGTTTCCATTTTAAATTCAACTTTCAAGACAAATACACAAAGGTTTAACTTAACCCGTAGTTGCATAGTTGTATAGTTGCATAGTTGTAGACATACATTAAGAATGAGAAAAACTTGTGTTCCTAAGCCTTGTATCTCTAATAATATTGTGTTTTTCTCTGACCATAACAGCACGGACAGTTTGAAAACCAAGAGCCAAATCCAGACTGTATTGAATGAACCAGACACTTTTCTAAGGCTACCCTGCAGATAAATGCAATATTTGAAGCATTGTCACCATTCAGAACTTTTGTTCTTCACTTGTCTTGAGGAAGTTTTGGAGGCCCTGCCTTAAAACTTTATATATATATGGTGCTATGATATGACCAGGGAGCCATGTTTTCTTTCCTGATGTACTTCATCCACTGTATTCAGAAAAATATGATAGTAGAGTGCCAGTCCCAGCAAAAAGGACCTGTGACATTTCCCGGCTTTCTCTTCATTGATATCCAATACCAATTCATACTGCAGAAATGACTTGGCCTAGCCTAGCACTCAGCCCACAGCGAGCAATCAATAACAGTGTTGACTGAACTACTGGTGCACCCAACACTTCAACCCATGGACTCCAAAACTTCATTACAGAGCCACCTTGAGGGACTTGCCATTTTGAAAGTTTTCCAAATATTTTTAATACAATGAGTAAGTGAATGAACTAGAAAGTAGTTATGAGTCCATGGACAGAATTCCCAATCTCCAACTCTTCCAAACATTCAAGAATACATGTTTCTTTCCAACTACTGCTCATGCCTAATGGTTCACCCTACTTAGAGAAGACTGCTTAGCTTTATATAGATCAGAAAGTGTGTACATGTAGAAATATCTACAAAAGACTTGAAATGATCCCTTTTATACAACATTGCCTATGTTCAAGTCTACTAGCTGTCAAAAAGCTGTATATAATTACACTCATTAAGAAAAGCAGGCATATATTCAATTACCTTCCTGCTGCCAATACAGGAAACAAAATAGTTTCCTCTTTTATTATATCAGATATCTTAGTTTATGCCATGCATGTTAAAGTAACCACTCCTTGAGGCTTGGAACTGCAACATTTTCAAGCTATCTGGAGGATTATAATTGCAAGCACACATCAATTATGGATTGGATTCAACATTTTCAGATAAGTTCCCAAATCACAAACCAGCACAGTGGTCTCCAGGCGTTTCCAGGCCAGTTTGATTACAGGTGTAGTACACACAGGCTTGTTAGTTCTCTGTGATGAGGGCTTCCTTTCCCTGCTGTGGTTCTGGGAGAAGCACTGACCATTGCCTTTCACTAACAACTTCTTCCATTCCCTAGGGATGCCTTAATGAGCCCCTCGGACATGGCCAAAGGCAATCTTGTTCTCCAGCCCAGTGAGGTGAAAAGCTAAAGCTTAACCTACCAGGCAAGCAATAATTAATAAGGTATCTTTGATTTATCCCCATTCATTAACACAGTTACAAGTTTGGGGGCCTTAAGGAACACAGAGTTGCTCTGTCATTTCATTTACAAGTATTGAATGAAACACTCATGCCAAGGTATGTTAAAAAATTAACTTACAAGGAAAATAAATGAATGTAGAATACTAATTGGGAGAAAGCAACTGACAGATACTGCAAAAGATTGATTTTAGGGAAAATGGAGAAATCTGTTTTCTGTTTATTTTAAGGACAGGAAATGAATACTGATTAGAAATGTATAGGCAGTTGCGTGGTGCAGCATTTGGTAATGTTTTTGCTGGATATTTGATTTGTCTAAGTTTTTCCCAGATTTTAGATTGGATGCCAGTTATCAGAGTTAGTTTTTGGTCTAATAGTTAGTTGGACTTCCTTGGATACATGGCTCTTAAATTGTGAGCATTTGCCATTCCTTCCTGTGGAAAATAATCCAAGCACAAATGTTACATTACCACAGAAAGACATGCTTACTTTAAGTAGGCAAAATAAGGCTCAGATGAGAGGGTTTAAATTTCTTTTGGCTTATTTTTCCCCAAGAAACTGCTGTAAGTTTTTAAGAAATATTGCCCATTTGGACTTGCAGGGATCTTGAAGTGTTATAGCACTATCTTTACATGTGCTGTCTGGAAATCTATTTATCTAACCATCTATCAAGCTATTGAGTCTATCTATTGAGAGGTCATTTGCCTAGGATGAAAAAAAAAGCAGTAAACAAAGGTATATTTCTAGATAAGTGTTAGTTTAGAGAGCATGTCCCAGTGAGCCTTCTAGAGAAAGCAAGAGAGTGTCAGTCAATCTGACTGTACAACGAGCTGCTATACCATAGGACCACCACCACTTTGAGTACCCCTTTGAGTCAAGAAGGGGGCACAGCTCATTTCATTTCCATTTGTCCTATTTTATTTCTGCCTCTGCACTAACTAAAGTGATGGGGAAAAGGCAGCTTGGGGCTGGGAGAGAGGCTAGAGTGGAGACTGTCTGCTTCTCTAAGCAGCTTTGCTGGGACTCATTGCCTCTATGAAGAATTTCAGAGAAAGAAAAGTGTGCATTCTCTCCCAGGATACTGTCTGTAGCATATATGGGCTAGTGTGAAACTAATCCTATTCTGTATGGAAATTTTGGCAGGGCAGCAGTGAGGCTGCAGTGACATCTAAAGGCGGACTCTTTGACTTGTGCTGCACATACTCTTAAAAGCTCTCTCCTTTTCTCAAATGCTTGCAATGATGGCTTCTGGAAAAGATCTCTTCTAAAAACTGCACAGTGATTCCACTTTGGATTTTCTCTCTTCTCCATCTCTATCAGAAGGAGTGGGAATTTTCTTGCCATCTGTGAATGCTTCACTTTTTCACTACTGTAAGGTGTCTTCCCCCTGAAAACTCATATCCTTAAATATTCCTCGGCTTCACTAAAGTACATAAAACACACATTTGGGGAGCTCTTCAGTGTCTCCATGCCAAGATTCTGACTTGGTGGCATTTAGACAACTACCTGTCTGTGTAATTCTCCCTCTACTACGTGCCTGGAGCTTACAGGATGGTCCAGTGGCTGTATGAGTTTCCTGTCAAGGTTAAGCTTTGCCTACACCACCTGCTGCTGTCATGAATTGGATAGGAATGGATTGTCCATTGGCTTAAGTGAATATATTTTTTAATATTACTGCCTGCATTTTAACTGTCTCTCCTTTAAATAAAATTACTTTTTCCTTGATGTTCTCATTCACTTAGTTCCATCTCATCTTTCATCTCACTCATCAGCAGCAATGGGAACTTTTCTTCCTTTACCTGGACCATCCTTCACCCTAGCTCTGAGCATTTCAGTCTCTCTCTCTCTCCCTCTCTCTCTCTCTCTCTGTCTCTCTCTCTCTCCCTTGCTCTCAGTTGTACCCTTCAGGAATGCAGACTGAAGAGTTCAAAATGCCTTGTGTTTTGATTTGCTCTCACCAGCCTTAAACAATCAGATATATCCCATTAATAAACTTGAAAATGGGCAAGAAAATTGGGCTATGCACAAAAGGCAAAAGTATATTTGCATGCAGGTGATTCCCAGGAATATTAGAATGTGAATGTGTGTTTTATCAATCTCCATTGTAGTGATGGGAATTTTGCTTTTTTGTGTAATGGTCATGATAAAACACCTGTAAAGTTGAATGGAATAGTTGAAAGATAATAACTCCAGTGGTAAAGGTCTTCACATAGGTATGCCACCCTGCCACTGGCCATAATCCTGGCTTTCTGGATCTTAAATTTCCGAAAGATGTATTAGCATCCTATACACACGTGTTCTTGTATGCTCATAATCCTTTTCACTGGTGCCTTAGCTGCATGCTTTGTATTTAAATTTTCCTTCTGACCAAGTTAATCCCTTTGGATGAAGTGACAGGGTCTTTTCAGCACCTATGGCTGGTGGGGCGATTTTAAAAGATTGCAAAATGTTCCTCACTAGCTTTCTTCAAGGCCAGTGCCAGCCACCAGCTGAGCAATTTCTTAGCCACCCCCCTCTCTTTAGGCATCCGTCCATTAAAGTGGCTCCCAGCAAATGCTAAAGAAGCATAATAGATATTAACATAAACGACAATACTTTGCTACTGGCTGACCCATACCTTAAATTAGGGACTTATTTATTATATGTGGACATGGAAACTTTTCATTAATTCTGATTAATTCCCTTTACTACTGTAGGAAGTATATTCTGGCGTTTGAAATGCAGTGCAAATGACTTTGCAGGCAAGGATTGCTGGTGACGTTTGAGAGTATAGCAAATGGGGATGGATGCATGCTGTTTTTCCTTCTGTAAAGTTTCCTTTTTTTTTTTTTTTAATTAAGTAGAAAGTTGCACTGACACGTCATGTTAGTGCTGTTATTTCCCTCCTCCCACTGAGGGTCCTCCTCCGTGGGATTGCTGGTATTCCCCCTAGGTTATACTTAGCTGTTTTAAATGAAAAGTTTTCTTTTGGGGGGGGGGTATGAATAAGAGTTTCTCTGGCAAATTTCCATTGTTAGATTAAGTAATGAAGTAATGAGAAAGATTCAAAAGAAGAAACATTTAATGTGTGTAGGAATTAGCAGTCAGCTGGCCCCCATGTGGAATTACTTAGTTGAAATAATTACCTAACCAGATGACAACTCTATATTTTTTGAAAAAACAAAATAAGATAATATTTTCAGAAAAGACTTTTATCCTTTCACAAAACAAATATTTTATTGTCCATTAGACTTTCTTTGTAAAGTGAGAGTCTAGCACTAACTAGTCCTTTTATAAATCACACATTTGCCAAATTCAAAGTATAAACTAATTGCCACAGCTGGCTACCCATTTGTATTCACCAATGCTCCACACCCTTTAAACCATGTCTTAAATTTCCTGCTTTAATATTTTGAAGTACGAAGAGAGTGGAGAGAGTATTTTATTATTTGTGTCTGAATACATATAAGTATTGCTTCAAATTACAACCTAAGGGAGGAAGTTTTTGTTGCTATATATTTTATCCATGTGGAGGCCTGATAGAACATCGCCTGAGCCAACCTGTCAACTCGACAGCCAGAAGTGGTGTTTTTCCACATCCTTGAAAAGTCTTGCCTGACATAAATAATTTGGCAAGGCAAATTTAATAGTAGAGTCTACCAATCTGGCTTAGCAACTTAAAAAACATAGAAATAAAAAGTAGTCTACACACATACAGAAAAGGGCATGTATGAGTGTGTAAATATAATTTCCTTTCACATATCCTGTGTCTTAAATTGAAGCAATTATACTACTAAACTAATTTGGCATTCTGAGACTATTGTAGGAAACTTGATTATTATATTACCTGTTATGATTCAGATTTACAAAAGTTATAGCACTTGAAAATCTATTAACCTAGAGAAATTAATACAAACATGAAGGGAGTCATAATTTACCTTACATGTTGGGGTCATGTAAACTGTTCTATGTCTTTTAATGAAAGGGAATGTTACAATTTTCAGTTTGAAATTCTGTGTTTTCATTTTTGTCATTCACACTCCAAATTTCCTTATATCTGCATCCATGAGTGGAGAGAAGAGATGCTGGCCAGGGTAAGAAGGGGGGGCTTCGAGACTTTGTAATGATAAATATGTACTTGATGAGTCTTCAGATCAAACACTTTGCAAAATATCAAATTAAGCCTTTTTTCTGAACTCTGACAAATATAAAGCTGAACTTGGTGTGCTATAAGAATATTCACAAAGTTTCTCCTATGATCAATTAAAAGTTAGCAGTCTGCTAACAACAAAATTGGAAACTGACTTTGCTGTTTTCCTGGATGAGCCAAAAATGCACATGGGCTTTCAGGTATTCAAGTACTTCATGATCATTTTTTTGCACATGATAAATTACTAATAAAGTGCTTGTGTGGGGCCTCATGAGCTACTCCTGAATTCTTATTAGTAAGGCACAACTTGATGTGTCACAATGAAGGGTGAAGGAATGTCTCATAACAATATAATCCATCTATTGATGATCTCATATTATAATCTACATCCTGTTCTATTTAATTTTGCATTGAGTAAATTATTTAAAAGAGACTTTGTGTTTTTCTATAACATGGCTTAACTTACTGTGAATATCTGTGATTTGATTATTCCTGGTCTCAAATGCAACTACACATGTACCCATGTATGCATTTTTATGTTTAAATAGGCTACTTAGATCACAGTTTTGTGGGCTGTGATTTTTTTGGGGGTACTTCTTTAGACTCAATATTCAAAAGCAAACATACACACGCACATATATGTGCTTCATAACTGTATGTGTGGTGTCTGTTTACATTTTCTGTCACATAGTTATTAAGCACACAACGTAGACTTAAAGGATGTCAAAACTGACAGCCTCACATGATTGATGATGCTGTGGTAGACTGATTCTTACCAGGTGTGCTGTGATGGGAATTCAAATGCCGTTCAGAGCTCTTATTTGTGTTACTAAAGTTTCGCTTTTCTCTTATTTTTTTTCTCTCTTTTTCAGAGGGTGGGGGTGAAATAAGCAGGCAAAGATTCTGAACATATAAAATATTGAACCCATGTTGAAGATGTCTTGGATATTTTTTCAAAACATCATGAGTTTTTCTTCTAATATGTGTATCACATGTATCCACTCCATCTGTATATCACGGACTCTTCAACATACACCTAAGAATCCTTTTACATTATCAGCATAGACTATTTTCAAAGGTTTTAAATTATTTAACCTTTCATTGCTACTCCATGAACTACCAAGTGCATGCTTCATTCACTGTATGTCTGAGTACATAGCATTAAGCAAAATTTCAAGTAAATTTTCACTCAAATATTTTAAGCCAACTGCAAGTGTGAGGAGCTGCACATGACATTCTCTATTGTCTAAATTTTAACTTGGCCCCAGTGCAGCAACAATCATCAATTGGAAACATCAGGGATCCCTGCCACTGTCCTGAACATTGTCTTGCCCAGCTTATCCTTATGGCTGACACAAGGCACCCCAGGAAGTCTTGCACTAACATGTCTGTTGATACCAAGAGAAAGATTCCTCATTTTCTATAAATGAAGTAAATGTCTTTTGATTCAAAAAAGAAAAACCTTTATCTTTTCCTTTTGACCACTTAAGATATGGATAAAAATGCTAACTGGGAAATTTTATCATCTGCAGAATTTCATCCAGTGTCTCTTTCTTTCTCACTATGTTGTCACATTAAGCAGAGGAAAGGTGGAAATGTAAGTCATCCCTTCAAACTTTGGTCCAGGATCAGGTTTAAACTTTACCTAATTCTTTAGTCATCTTCCCAGCAAATACTGATTTTAATCCAGTCCGGAGTACAGATGGCCTGAAAAGGTTGCCCCATTTCCTCCTAGAAATAATGTTCCTTACCCAATTTATCACAAAATAATGACCCTGATCTCTTCAACCTCTGCTTCTTTAGCATATCTTAGAGGTTTCCAGTAAGTATCCACAAAAGAAGATACACTTCATTCAGAGTAAATGAAATGGAGTATTTTGTGAAAGGTGGTGTGAGGATTCAACCATCCTTATCTAACAGGGGCAATCACTATTTGATAGATATTATTGTATGATAGAGCTCTTTTATAAGGCTAGAGAACAGTTTCTTAGCTTCTTTCCATAAGCCATTGCCCCCTTGGAGGACTCTGTGACAAATGGAAATTATGAACCCTCTGCCCCAAATCCCCATTATTTTCTCTGTCATCTATCTTGACTTACCCTGATCATTTCTTACTACAGCCCTGTTTTTTTGAGATATCACTAGCCTATGCTCCATCCTTAGCCCCCACCATTGTATATACCTGTTCTATTCTTTCTTGCCAGTTCTACTTCCTTCATATCCACTTATTTCCATTTTACTCTCCTGCTCCATTCTGTTCCTAAAAATGTATGACTAAAAATGTAGCCACTATGGCCCATTTTTCTTCTTGGTTTTGAAATGATCCAGTAAGGCAGAGAATACTAAGCTACTATTCCCAGCTTTACCAGGCCCATGCTCTTTAGCATGGCATTAGATGTCTGGGAGAAGAAAAAGGTGACAACTACTGAGTGTGTGCAGAGTTCATAGCCTACAGCACAAGGCAACAAGGAGCTGAGAGAGGTAGTTAGAAAGAGAGCAGCCCTTCCCATTCAGGTTCATGCAGTGATGTTCATGGTCACTGCCCTGGCCTTACAGTAAACTTAACTTGTGTACTTCTGGAAACATCGGGGGCCAAAGAAATAGTCATCTATGTGTTTGGTGGGTATAGTTTTTAGGAAAAAATATATATAGATGGGTCCCCAACTGGCAATGGGAGACTTTTTTTTTTTTGATTGTATGATGGTAGAAAAGCAATATTCTTTCAATCAAAAGAATATTTCAAAGTTTGAATTTAGCTTTTTCCTAGACTAAGGACTGGTGGTATGATCAGATCTAGAGATGCTAGGCAGTGTCTCTAAGTCACAGTTCTCAGTTAGTCATCTGACCACAAGCAGAAAGTAATCAATCAGTATTCTGGGCTGTATCATTAATCTAGGATGATAGTGTATGATCTGGATCAAGTACATTTTCAACTAACAATGTAGTGCATTTTAACGGGATATTTTAAACTTATTATGGATTTTTTTGGTATATCATATGTTGATGTATTATATGGGACTTTAATAAAGATTAAGACAAACACTACATATTCTTCCCAAATAGTTTAATTAGAGGAAATGTGAGGTAAATTTCCTAAAAGATATACCACTGGAAGTTATGAACTCACCGTAATAGTTATAAACAGGCACCATATTTACAACAGGACCATTTAGAGCACCAGTATATATGTTCACCTTAAATATTTCTCTCTCCATCTGTATGTCTATGTGTGTATTATTCTACAGATATTCAGTAAGAAACTGCGGTGTTATGGGGATGTAGTGCTCTGGCAAAACACTGGATAGCATGCATGAGGCTTTAGGTTCAATCTCCAGTATTAGAAAAAATAATCACAATTTGGGGCCAGAGAGAGAGCTCAGTAGGTAAAGTGCTTGCCGTACAAGCATGAGAACTTATTTTGATACATAAAATCCAAGTAAAAAATGCAGATCATGATCATGGTGGCCCATACTTGTAACCCCAGCATTGGGGGGACAAGGACATACAGATTCCTAAGGCCACTGGCCAGCCAGTTTAACATAAATGATCAATCCTTGTGTAATGAGAAAACCTGTTGCAAGAAAGATAGACATATGCAGGTTTTGTGGTGCACACGTTAATACCAGCACTCCATAGGAAGAGGGAGGAGGATTGCTTTGAGTTTGAGGGCAGCCTGGGACTACACAGTGAGATCTAGGTTAGCCTGGGCTAGAGCAAGAACCTACTTTGAAAAAAAAAATTTTAAAAGGTAGACAGCATTTTTGAGGAATATCTAGCCTCAAAACACACATGCACATGTGCCCTCACACACAGATGTATATACCTGCGTGCGCATGCACACACACACACACACACACACACACACACACACACACACACACACACACACACACAGAATGTGCTGAATTTGTGGCACATAACTTGCAGGTTAAGCGCCAGTGGACAGGTGTCTATCTGGAACTTTCTAGAAATTTACCTACTGCAGTGTCACAGGGAGATGTCTCATTGGAGGATATCCTCCTCAAAGCACCCTCATGTAGTTCATAGAGGGCTGCTGTTGGCAGCTGCTGGCCAGTATGCCTTCAGGTACCCTGTCCTGGTTAAGCTACCTTTGCTGTATGTAGGCTCCGGCAAGCCGGGAGCCCTCTGATGAGCATGCTGGAACCAAACCATCTCCTCCCCTTCAGCTTCTCTCCAGTGACCTCTACTGACAAAATTTAATATTCGGCCTGCTGGCTGATAGTAGACATTGAAGGACAGAGACACATTTTCTTAAATGATGTAAGGAAAAGGAAATTTAGAGAGAAGAGGTATCTACTTTATAAGTTGTCCACACAATTGAAACATATCACCCACAGGTACGCCTCTCAGGCACACTTCTTTTGAATGTTTTGATTTTAGAGCTATCTTGTGGTTACTCATACTAATATGCTAGGACAGCTGAATGTCACTTAATGGAAGGGTATGGTGTGGTAAGATGCAAATACTTAGATGATTTCATTTTATTGAGAATGCCATAGAGTGTACTTATAGGAACTACAGTAATTGCCATGTCACTAGAAAATGTAATCTCACGGGACCATCATAGTTGGCCCTGTCCCCTGTAGAACAGATTACCGTGATACACTGTTCTGAATGCTTGGTATATTACTTACTTAGTTAGTCTATGGGTTTCTTACTATGGGATACAAGAAAGTGGTTTTATCTTCCTTCCTTATCCTAATATCTCCTAAATATGATTGTAGTAACCTATACCATATACTTGGGCTGGAGAGATGGCTCAGCAGTTAAGATCCTTGCCTACAAAGCCTAAGGATGCAGGATGGATTCCCCAGTACCTATGTAAAACCAGATGCACAAGCTGGCACATGCATCTATAGTTTGTTTGCGGTGTCTAGAGACCCTGGTGTGCTAGCCTCTTCCTCTCTGTCTCTACCTCTTTCTCTCACACTCTCTCAAATAAATAACGAAATAATTTATTTAAAAAAGAATTATATACTTAAGTGCTTTTTTCTCTCATCACATCTGGACAACATTATGTGACTTCTTATCCAAAGAGGAGAAATAGCAGTTTATCTATTCTTTTAATTTCCCTTCTCACTAGCAAACCACACTCTTCTCAGACAAAATGTCACTCAGTTTTCAGTTCCTACTGTTGCATTTCTGGTTTGTTATTATTACAATTAAGTCACTTGGGCTTTGCTAGGTTATTTGCTCTTAAAAGTCTAAACACAATTAGCTTCATTTTCAATGTTCCTATTATGGAGTGTTTATTGGTGTGCTTAGAAACAAAATTGTACACATCAGTGCTGAAGATTTCTCTGTCATGTCTTCTCAGCACTATGGTGTCATCCCAGTGGTCACCAGCATCTGAAAAGAGAAACTTCTCTAACCAAAAGTGAGAGTAACATTAATATACTGGTAGGAATATTTAGTAAAGTGTTTATAAGGCAGTTAGGTGACATAATATATGCATTTCATCAGACAAGAGCAGGCATTACACTTCTAATGTTCATGACCTCCCACACCATAGGCTTTTGATTAGGTTTTCAGTACCAGGCATGTATTCCCTCCCATGGAGCAGGCCTCCATTCCAATTAGAGAACAGTTGGTTTCCCCCATAACAGACATACCACTATTTCACCGGTTGGCTCATTTGGCCTGTCTGGCAAAACTTGAGCCTTTCAGTGTCCACTGTTTTCACCACTGATTGCTTCTGTTTTCCATAAGGCTGCATACAGTGCAAATTTTTCCAGCTTTCTGTCTACTGGGAGAAGGTTTTCAGCCCATCCCCAGTTGATTTCTCAGTGACCTTGCAGCAATAAGGTCTTATCATCTATTCCAAGAGGAAACCAAGAACCTAGGCAATAGGCTGTAATTATTTGGGGGCATCAGGGACCTCACTGGCCAACAAATCACTGGAAGGTATCCTATCCCTGGCACTGAAATTTTTCTAGTAACAGTATATGGCTTCTGGGTGTGCCATTATCCACAAAAAGAGTTTATCATTTGGCTTATTCACAATGTCCTGAATTTTGATTAACCCACCCCCAAACTCCTTTTCCTCAATCTAGTCCCCTGACCTCACTTAGACCATTCCAATCACAGTAATCTGTCCATCTACTTACATATATAAATATCCCCTGGAGTCCACCCCTCTTCTCCCTCCCTTAAAGCCCTTTTTTTAGCTTACTGACCTCTGCTACATATTTTTACTCCAACTCACACACAAGTCTGAACATTTGTAACTAGGATCCACATATGCAAGAAAACATGTGGTATTTGGCTTTCTGGGCCTGGGCTATCTCACTTAGTATAATCTTTTCCCCTTCCATCCATTTCCCTGCAAATTTCACAATTTCATTTTTCTTTATTGCTGAATAAAATTTCATTGCATAAATGTACCACATCTTCATTATACATTCATCTGTTGAGGGACATCTAGGCTGGTTCAATTTCCTAGTTACTGTAAATAGAGCAGCAATAAACATGGTTATGCAACTATCTCTAATGTAGTGAGATGAGTCCTTGGAATATATGCCTAGGTATTATATAGTTGGGTAATATGGTAATTCTATTTTTAGCTGTCTCAGGAACCTCCACACTGATTTCCACAATGGTTGTACCAGATTATATTCCCAAAACCAGTACAGAAGTCTTCCTCTTTTTCCATATCCTCACCAACATTTATTGTAATTTGTTTTCTTGATGATGGCCATTCTGAAAGGAATGCAATGGAATCTCAAAGCAGTTTTATTTTGTATTTCCCTTATAGCCAAGGATGTAGAACATTTTTTAGATGTTTATAAGCCACCTGTATTTCTTCTTTGGGAAATTTCTATTTAGTTCCTTAACCCATTTTTAATTGGTTTATTTGGTTTCTTATTATTTAGTTTTCTGAGTTCTTTGTATATCCTAGATATCAATCCTCTATCAGCAGATCTATAGCTGACAAAATTTTTCTCCCATTCTGTAGGTTGCCTGTTTGCTCTAATCACAGTGTCCTTTGCTGTACAAAAGCTTTACAATTTCATTAGGTAACATTGGTTGATTAGAGGTTTTATGTCCTGATCAATTGGGGTTATATTCAAAAAGTCATTGCCTTTATCAATATGTTAAAGGCTTTTACCCTACTTTTTCCTCTAGCAGTTTCACAGTTTCAGGTCTGATATTAAGGCCTTTGATCCGTTTTGACTTTATACTTGATCATGCATGGAGAGAGATAAGGATCTATTTTCATCCTTCTATATATAGATATCCCATTTTCCCACCAACCTTTGTTAAAGAGGCTTTGTTTACTCCTATGCATGTTTTTGGAATTTTTGTCAAAAATCAAATAGCTAAGTAGCTACCTGGATTTACAGCTGAGTCCTCTATTCTGTTCCATTGATCTATGTGTCTGTTTTTGTGCCAGTACCATACTGTTTTTGTTACTATAGCTCTGTACTATAGCTTAAAATCAGGTACGGTAATACTGCCAGACTTATTTTTGTTGCTCAAACTTGTTTGCTATATTCGAGTTTCTTTGTGTGTGTGCTTACAAATGAATTTTAGGATTTTTTTATTTCCATGAAGAATGCTATTGGAATTTTAATGGGGATTACATTAAATGTGTAGATTGCTTCTGGTAAGATTGTCATTTTCACAATATTGGCTTTTCCAATCCAAGAACATGGTATACCTTTCCATTTTCTAATGTCTTCTGCAATATTCGCTTGAGTGTTTTAAAGTTTTGATTATAGAGATCCTTCACTTCCCTGGTTTATTCCAAGGTACTCTATTTGTTGAGGCAATTGTGAATGGGAGTGAATGCTGGATTTCATCCTTTGCATGTTTGGTGTTAGTATATAAAAAAATAACTGATTTCTGTGTATTTATTTTGTATCCTGCTACATTGCTAAAATTGTTTATCAGTTCTAACAGTTTGCTGGTAGAGTCTTTAGCGTATTCATATGAATTCCTCTATTTC
This sequence comes from Orientallactaga sibirica, assembly GCA_036365145.1. NCBI lineage: Eukaryota > Metazoa > Chordata > Mammalia > Rodentia > Dipodidae > Orientallactaga > Orientallactaga sibirica. The sequence continues at coordinate 8,815,920 of JAEOAD010000699.1, forward strand.
CTTACCACTGTATATACAGAAATATACTTACATTTAAGTTTTGAGTTATTTATTTATTTATTTATTTATTTATTTTGGTTTTTCAAGGTAGGGTCTCACTGTAGCTCAGGCTGATGTGGAATTCACTATGTAGTCTACGGGTAGCCTTGAACTCATGACAGTCCTTCTACCTCTGCCTCCCAAGTGCTGGGATTAAAGGCATGTACTACCACACACAACCCTGTTTTATTTTTTTAAGGAGACTGTACTTTATATGTTAGTTTAGATTTTGTAGGAAATAATCTTTAATCGATAGCTAAATTGCAAAGGTACCATAGGGAGTTCTTGTATATTGTGCACTTGGGCCCCTTAAAACTATTTCTTATATGTCCATAGCATAATTACTAAAAATTAAAAAAATAACATTAGTGCAATGATATTAACTAAATTTTAGACTAGGTTCTCCTAGTTTTTTCAAAAATGTTTTTCTGCTCTTCTAGGATAGAGTTTATATGGCAATTAGTTTCTAAAAGTATTCATTATGACTTAAACTTCTTCAGATCTTATAACAAAACATTTGTCAGGCATGGTGGTACATGCCTTTAATTCCACCACTCGAGAGGCTGAGGTAGGAGGATCACCATGAGTACATGGCCTGCCTGGGCTACAGAGTTAGTTCCAGGTCATCCTGCACTAAAGTAGACCCTAATTTAAAAAATTAAATAAATGAAGATATCAATGGTGGCCAAATATACAAATTGGTGCAATGGTGGCATATCACTTATGGGGAAAACCAGCTGCTTTCATACCAGAGGTCTGCTCCACAGGAGGGAATTCTTTTTTATTATTATTATTATTATTATTAATTATTATTATTATTTTATTGGCAACTTCTATACTTACATACAAAAAAACCCACCTGATATTTCCCTCCCCTCCCCCCATTCCACTTTAGAACTCCAGTCTCCATCATATCCCCTCCCTCTCTCCATTAGTCTCTCTTTTAATTTGATGTCATCATCTTTTTCTTCTATTTTGAGGGTGTTGTGGAGGTATTGCTAGGCACTGCAAGGTCATGGATATCGAGGCCAATTTCTGTCTGGGCAGTTGCATTTTAAGAAGTCAACAAGAGGGAATTCTTGCTGAAAACCTAGTCTGTGGCTGGGGATGTCATAAACCTGAGGGTGTAAACTACTACTGTTGTCTTGCTAAATTCATACATTAAGCCCACCAAATTGCCCTCTAAGCCCTTATTTTTATGCCCACATATTAATGCTACTCTCGCTTTTGGTTAGAAAAGCTTCTATTTTCAGATGGTAGTGACCACTGGGGTGACTCAAAACTCACCACAGGGCTAAGAAGAAGTGACAATGGAGTATTCAGAACTGATACATCTCTATCATACTATCCAAGGCTCAAGGTTCATTGTGGAATAGGAGATAGAAAGGCTGGAAGAGCCAAAGGAAGGGGATGAGTACTTTGTAATACTGTCTTCCAGCACAAAGTGGCCTTAGTATTTATAACCTCACAGTGGCTGATTCTACCTACATAGGACCTGCATAATGGGAGGGGAAAAATGATGACATCAAAATGGAAGAGAGACCAGTGGTAAAGAAGAAGGGATCTAGTGGAGAGAGGATGTGGGAGGAAAAAAAGAAGAGTAGCAGGGCGTGGTGGTGCATGCCTTTAATCCCAGCACTGGGGAGGCAGAGGTAGGATCACTGTGAGTTTGAGGCCACACTGAGAATACATAGTGAATTCCAGGTCAGCCTGGGCTAGAGCGAGAACTTACCTTGAAAAAAAAAAGAAGAAGAAAAGTGATAGGAACAAATTCTGATCATGGTATATTGTTCATATTTATGGAAGTTGTCAATACAAAAGTTGAAAAAAAAAAAAAAAAAAAAAAGGGTAACATGCCTGCCCTCCAGAACTATTTAGGAGTTTTACTAATTGTGCACATAGTGATCAATTTAGTCCTATACTTAAACTCTGATAACTGGAGATCTTTTAATCATTTTCATAGTTTATCTTTAAATACTGTGGTTAAATATGTTTTAGAATGGTTAACCTATAAATGCTTGAGCAGTGATTTACTGAGGTAAGGGCAACTTCCTATTGGCTATACCACTGGAGAACATGAAATCTTGAGGCTGGATCATAAATATCTCGAAAGTGCTGTATGTTAAAGGCTTTAGTCACTGTGGGTGTTAGTGGAAACTTTAGGAGATAGAGCCTGATGGATGGAAGTTAGGTCATCAAGGGCTTGCCTTTGAGGGGGATAATCTGTTCTCTTTTTGCTTCCTGGACATTATGAGGTGATTTCCTCATTATGAGTAGCTTTCCTTTAGCCTAAAGCCTCCAAGTTGATGTTTTGACTCATCACAGTTACAAAACCACTGGAGCCAGCTGACCGTGGGCTGAAATCTCTCAAACAGTGAGCAAATTAAACCTGTCTTCCCTTGACTAGATTTTTCACAAGTATTAAGTAGTTCTTTTTTGAATTTTAAATTCTAATTGTTCATTACTGCTATAGGGATATGATAAGATTCCAAATAGAGACCTTAGAAACTTGACAAATTTACTTGTTATAGGAACATTTTATGAACATTGGAGGACTTTTTATATAGTCTAATGTATCATCCTTGAGAAAGTTGTTTACTTTTTTGCAAATTCGTATGTTAGTAATCTTTTCTATTTTATTTACTATTACTTATATGAATAGTGTTTATGTTAGAAGTGTTTTCTGCTTGCCTACTTACTAATATTTTAGGTGATAGTTGTTTTTATAATCATGATTTGGGAAGTCATTTATTTGATCCTACTTTCAGAAAGTGTGTTGAATTATTATTTATTCCTTAAATACTTAGTGTAAACCAACTGTGAAACTGCCTGGTTTTAATTTCTGGCAAGATTTTAGCTGAAAATTCAATTTCCTTAAAAGTGTAACAATACTTAAGTTATCTTTTTTTTTCGTGAATGCATGTTAATACTTTGTATCTTCCAAAGATAGTCTCCATCAACTAATTTGTAGCCTCTATGAGCATAAAATCTCTTATGATGTCAATTCTTCATCTTTTTCCTAACCCTCCCAATATTTGTCAAAGAGCATCCATATGTAGGCCTACCTTCAAGGTTCCTGTTGGTTGTTTATGAATCTCTTATCATTAGTGTTCTATTTGTAAAGCCGACAAGGCAACCGAAAGTTTGCTGTCAGGACCTCTGGGTCTTTCCTTGCTATATGACCAGCCATGTCCATGCCCATGATCTTCCAGAGTCACGAGATGATGCTGGAGGTTTTATCATAAAACACCTCTATAAACTTCTTTTTTTCCTTTTAATGTTAGGTCACTCAACATTATTTTGTTCTGCTCATGCTTGAATGTGTGGAGGTGTCCTACACATAAGCCTTCTCTGTACCAGAGCTGATTATTGTTACTTGAATTGCATCACTATACTTACGATGTTCTCTTACCTCTGAGGTAATATTATAAAATCCCAATGTTATCCTATACAAAATAAAACAATATTCTAGGTGGGTTTAATGAGAAAAAAAAAAAAGAAGTCAGATTCAGTTTCTCTGTCTATACTGTTATAGCATGTTTCTGATATCAAATGTCTGAGACTTTCTCCACCCACAAGCAAGCATTGAGGCAGTTTGTAGTCCTCTAATTCATTTGTCTCTAACACTTTCTACCTGGAGGTAGCATCAGGTTGAGGGTCCCAACCCATTTCTATCCCACCTCTTAAACACCAGTCACAAGCCTGTGGTTGCCTTCACTGTCTTCTGACACAGCTATATAAATAGTTTTTCTACAGTTCCTCCTCAGGTCCAATGAATTTACTCAGGTGGTAGCTTGGGAAAATGCTTACTTATATTTACATTTACTGGTTAAGGCAAAGTCTGTGGGCAGGAGCATCACCCACCAGTGATGTGTGTTCAACTATTTAATAGCTCTCTGGGCTCCATCCTTTTGTTTTATTACAGAAGATTCCTTGCACAGATACGACTGAGTACATTCTTGGTCACTGTTGATCAACTTCTTCTCCAGTCTCTTACTCCTCCTAGAGACTTGTGGTGTGTTGAAAGTTCCAGTCCTCTAATCCTACCTTGGCCTTTCTGATTCTAACACTGAAACTACCTAGAGGCTTCCTGGTGTCAGCCATCTTACTAGCATAACAAGGAGAAAATGTTACTTCAGAGATTCCAAGCATTTTATGAGTAGTATTCAAAGACAAAGGCCAAAAGCAAGTGCATATTGTATAATATCATAGGGACTCTCTTGAAATGCATGTGGATATGTGTACCTGAAATAACACTATTGGAGCCCTTCCATTTCAAAAAGAATCATTTGAAGCCGGGCGTGGTGGCACACGCCTTTAGTCCCAGCCCTGGGGAGGCAGAGGTAGGAGGATCGCCATGAGTTCAAGGCCACCTGAGACTACATAGTGAATTCCAGGTCAGCCTGGGCTGAGTGAGACCCTACTTTGAAAAACCAAAAAATAAATAAATAAATAAATAAAATAAAATAAAATAAAAGAAAAGAATCATTTGGGAAACTTAATGGAATGGATCCTAAGTTTTACCTGATACTTTACAATAAATACATTCATCTGGAGAAAAATGAGATCATTGTTTCCTGCTCTGAAACACAGGATGTTGCCATGTTCCTGAGTCTCCTTGTCACCATTAGAATATGAATATTTTGAATAGCTAAATTCAGTCATAAATTCTAAGTCTTGCTTTTATCCCAGATCTCAAGGTGTATTAACAATTGTTCATCAAGCTTCTACTATGTGGACATGGAAAACCTTCCAGGTTTCATAGAATATTTTATTTGACACTGTCTCTTAGCTTTCAGATAAACTATTTGTTTCTCTTATTTTTCATTTTTATTTTAATATTGTATAAAATTTATTAGCATGTTTTAAGTTCACTCGTTGATTTAGGTGTGAAATATACTGATGAACCTTTCAGAGATAGTCACTGTTCCTGTCTTATTTTAGAAATTCTGCTGACATAGTTGTATAGTTTACCTCCTGGGTATTTTTTTTTTTTTTTTTTTTTTAGATAGGGTTTCACTCTAGCCCAGGCTGACCTGGAATTCACTATGTAGTCTCAGGGTAGCCTTGAACTCACAGCGATCCTCCTACCTCAGTCTCCGGAGTGCTGGGATTAAAGGCATGCACCACCACTCCAGGCTAACTTTTTCATTAGAATGTTCAGTGTATGATTTCAAATTATATTAATTCTCCTGTGTGATATCTTTCACATTCACATTCATGTATATCTGAGTCTGGTTGTAGGGACTCTTTTGTCTACTCAGGGTTGTAGGGACTCTTTTGTCTACTCAGACTGTAGATTTCTTTTCTTTCATAGGCCATTCAGTTCTTTGTTATTGTTTCTGAATAATAGTGTATGTTGTATAATAGTACATAGTGAGTTAAATAAGGTAAATTCTTGGATATGAGCACTACTTTCCTTCTATTAAACCTTTAGTGTGAAGAATGTTATACTAGTTGGGATTTGAGCTGCTCTCCAATTTAAGTTGTTGTAGTTAACCTCAATGGCCAAATGCTACCACATTTTTATAATGAATATTACAGGTTTGTTTGCAAGAGATATATTTTTAAAGTCTACTATTCCTTTGTCCTGAAGACTGTCCACAGTGATTCTTTCTAGAGAGTTTGCCTTTTCAGTTCTCCCTGCTATATTTCACTGGCATTTCTGTCTAAAGTCTAGTAACATAATTTTAGACCAAAAGAGAGAAAGGCATTCTCTTGTGTTTTGGTTAAACTATGTTTGATATAGGTACCCTGAATCTTATTCTTGAAAGAGTGGCTTTCATAAGTTTTGATGCCTCACTTCCAGATGTAATGCCCAAATAACCACATATTCCTACCTTCTCCTAGGAGTAAGCAAGCCACCAATGTCATTCCTCTCTACTGGCTTTATGCATTTCTACTATTATAAGAAGGAATTATTATTATCTCTCCTCATTTGGTGAATGCCTGATAGGTTCATGGAAGAAAATTCTGGAATAGTCCAAATACATTCTATGTCTACAGTCTCACTGTAGCCCATACCCTTACATCATCTGCACTCTGCCTTTAGGAATTCAGGAAGAAACAGCTACTGGCATCTCTCCACTGTTCTGAGAAGTCACAAAACTATTAAATGGGCTGAAAGCAAAAGTGTCAGGGTCAGTAGTAAATGAAAGTGCTTATGATTTTGGAGTTTCTGTTATGACAATTACAGAGCCTTCGTGTTCTAGATGAAGAAACCGGAAGAAGACAGAAACCTTCCAAACTTACATCTCTGAATGAGCATCTATGAATATATTAGACAAACAATACCAGTGAAATATATTGAGGTTAAAGGGGAAATATTATTTTAAACTATAGCATTATTCATCCTATCCTTGGAAATATGTATTAGGAGTAGTACGACTCAAATACAAAAAAATACATAAGCTAAAGCTCTACCTTTAAGTCTACCTATAAGGATGCTATTGATGGCTTGAGATGTAGTACATTGTTAGAACACTTACATAGTATGTGTGCAGACCTGGTTTCAATCCACAGCACTACCAAAAACAAAAAGAAAGAAAAGAAAAGAAAACTATGAAGACTAATAAGAATTTAATGGTCTATGCAGGAGATAGAAAAATGGGTGAAGTGCTTTCCATGCAAGCCTGAGGATCTAAGTTTGAATCCCCAGCACCCATGTAAAAGCTGGGCATGATGACACATGCCTGTTCCAGTGGTGGGAACATGGAAACAATGGTGCTCACTAGTGAGATAGACTGGTAACATTAGTGAGCTCCAGGTTCAGTGAGAGACCCTGTCTCAAAGAATAAAGTGGAGAGAGCTTGAGGAAGATATTGACATTGTCTTCTGGCCTCTACCCACATGTATACACACAACCCCACATACAAACACACACAAGCTATGACATACATATGAACTTGTGCATATACATATGCACAAATACCACACATACCTACAGGAAAAATTTAATAACACAGTATAAAATAGTAATTTTGGAAAAAATAAAAAAATTAAAGTGCAATGTCACCATTAAGAAGCAAATTCTTATCCGGGGAAGTGAGTTTGCATCTGAGTTAAATTTCAAAATAATATAATATGGCACTTTACACACACACACACATAACCATGGAGGCTATACTTTGAGTCTCTTAACACAGTGCCTTAAAATAGAATTTTTTAAAAAGAATATGGTCAACTGCTTGTCACATTATTTCATGTCTGTCATACCAGTATTTAGGAGGTGGATTATGAATTCAAGCCCAGATTGTGCTACATGACTAGAAATAAATAAAAAGGAAGAAAGAATGAAAGGAAGATAGGGAAGGAAGGAGAAAGAGGACACTATGGTAAGAATACATTTATTCAAAGAGTTTTGCTTAAGCAAAAAACAGAACTATTCTGCTTTTTTTTTTTAAATGGTGAAAACTGCTACTTCAAGAGTATAAACCTCATCTCATCTTGACCTCTAATTTTCCTCAGAACTTCTCAACAGTCAGACCTTTTGCTAGTACCTTCCTCTTTCATCAGTGATGAAACAAAGCTAAACTGAGTAAATATAACATGAAGTAACCTTCATGTTATAGCTGGTCTACTCATCAAGAAATTCATAACATTTAGCTAGTCCCCTAACAAAGAAGCATTTTTATTCAGTTTTTGCTACTTACTATGTCTTTTAGAAGTCATCGTCATGGTTCACTGTAGAGGCTCTACTTTCTTTTTTTTTTAATATATTTTTTCATTTATATTATTTTGATTTTACATTCATAGCATTGGTACCATTGTCCTCCTCCCTGTCCTCCCTCTTTCAAAGGGACCCTCGTCAATGGGGAATGTGGGTCATGCATTGTAAGGTTAGTCAAGAGATCTGGGGGGTAGGCCCCGGTCTCTGTGCATAATGCCCCAACTATGACTCTAACAATCTTTCCGCCTCTCTCTTCCGCAAGTTTCCCTGAGCCACATTGGGGTCATTTTAGTTCTGCTTCAGTGATGAGGTTTTGGGAGCCTCTGTGTCTCTGGATATCTGGCTTAGTTGGAGTGGGATGTTCTCTGTGTTTATCTCCTTCAGCCTTTATCTGGTGTCGTAATTGCCATGAACGCTGTATTCTTGCCCTTCCTCCGCAATACTCTATGGTTTCCACTGGGGCCCTGGTGAGGTGTGGTTAGCTGATCTTCCCTTCAGGTTCGTTGTCCATCTGAAAAAAGATAAGCAAATTCTCCAACGGAGAGAGAAGTTAGTACTAGGTAGATGGGATTGCCATATGTGTTTTGGAGGGAATTTTATATGGGTTGGCTCTCTTCTAGCCCACATTTGGTGGATTCATGATCTTGGAGACTGAGCTCATTTTTTGTACCTGGTTTTGACTTATTTCCCAGTTCCAGCAATGAGTTCCATTCCACTGAGTGGATCTATTAGCCAAATCAAGAGCAGTTGGTCACCCACCATGGCTGACTGCCACTACTGCACTTGTATGAGCATTATGTCAAGTTGTTTCCTGCTGGGTATCTTAGATTTCAAGTTGTTTGGACAGATGTCGGTCATTTTCCCCAGTTGCTCGTGTAGCACCCTCTGGTACTAGACTAGCTAACTGTCTGGGGACTGACCCTCTTCCAGATTCTGAACAGGTCTCTCTGTGTTTGGTCTCACACACGTATGCTGTCCTCAACTGTAGGGTCTTGAGGCTCTACTTTCAATGTTAATAAATGAGCACTGATAAGTGGACCTAGTCTTCAAAACTACTCCTGTAATTTTCTCTCTCATATACAATTTTCATTTTTATCATAATTGTCTTGGTAGAAGTGTTTATTTATGCAACAAAGATACTAACTTAAGAGTAAAAGAAATTGGTAGATTTTAGTATTCACCACCTGTATCCATTCAACACGCCCACTAACATTTTAGAAAATGTTTTACATGCATTTTTTCCATTATTATTATTATTGTTGTTGTTGTTGTTATTAACAAGATGTTTTGTGTGGATACATCATGTGTTTTACCCTCTTTTCCCACATCCCTGCCCCCATTCCATTGGTGATGTGATGCTCCTCAGTGGAATTACAGGTATTCCCCATGGGATTGTTGTTTATGCATTGTGAGCAATAGTCAGTTATTTTGGGAGGGGCAGGGGGGGAAATGCCTCTGGGCATGATGTCTCAACCTGTGGCTTTTGATGGTATATTAAAATATCAAGTTGTCATGTTTTTGCATTTCATCACATTTAAATTGTATGTATTAGATTTTAAAAATTTTTTGAGGCAAACCCAGCAGACTGGCCTTATTCTTTTTATGCAACAGAACAATAGCAAGAAAGAGAGAGAAAGAGAATTGGTGTGCCAGAGCTTCTAGCCACTGCTATTGAACTCCAGACACTTGCACTACCTTGTGCACACGTGCAACCTTGTGTGCTTGCATCATGTTGTGTGTCTGGTTTACATGGGACCTGGAGAGTGAAACATGAGTCCTTAGGCTTCTCAGTCAATTACCTTAACTGCTAAGCCATCTCTTCAACTCCACATATTAGATTTTTAATCTCATAGACTAATTGTATGCAAACCTCCATCTACCAAGACAAGCATGAAAAATTCTTGGATTTCACTGGAGATATAGTGGCCCTTCTTATATGTATAATTACTTGGGGGTGGGAGCAGGAAGAAAGGTGTTTTGATTTACACCATAGGCAAAGACTGCTGAGATAAAAAGCCGAGGCTGAAATCCAATCCCTTGTGTACTCCCAAAGCCCCATGTTCTTGTTAAGTTGTATCACATGAAAGGAAAGGAGAATGTGATTCTGCCCAGAAATAAACAGGCTAAGCAATGAGATCTGGATTCTGGGTCCTTGCTGAAAGTCCACCTTTTCTGTTCTAAATTTATAGTGATTCAATATAGTTTTGCAACAGTTTGTGTAGCCTTAGATCAGAGACTCTCCGTAGAATGTCAAACACCAGCATCCATTGAATTGAAAGGAAGTTCTCAGGCCAGTCCAAGACCTGTTACAAAAAAACAGTAAAAGAAAGAGAGGAAAGGGAACAAGTCCTGATTGCAATGAATAGACTTGGGCCTTGTAGAAGCAAAATAATGGATTGAAAATACACAGAAATTTCACCAAGGTTAAAAAAGAAAAAGTGAGCTCGAGTGAGACCCTACCTCGAAAAACCAAACAAACAAACAAACAAAAAAAAAAAGTGAAATGTCGTAGAAATTTTAAAACCACAAATATATAACTAAAACTGGGATCTTAAATAAATTCAATACCAGATTGCATGCAGCTGAAGAGAGGGTCTGTGAATTGGAAGTTAATTCAGTGACAGACAAGTTGGGAATTCCCAGAGTAAGTAAAGCACAAAGTAACAGTTGTTGAAAATAATGAAAAGAGGACATTAAAAAGTCTAACACATGTGTTATTAGAATAAAAAAGGCAGTAAGGTGGAAGAAATACTTAAAGAGATAGTTGAATACTTACTGAAGTTTTTTTAACTCTAAGGAAAAAAAAATCAAGTCATAGATCCCAATAGTATGATAAACTGTTGGTTAAATAAGTACCAGAAATAATTTGAAAAAATGCTTAAAAGAAGAAAGCACATAAAAGTACAATCTGGACAAATAAAAGTGCAAAAGAACAATGATAAATACTTAAAAAGCAGCTAGAGGCAAGAGTGGTGTGATGAGTCTATTTGACAGGATTTAATACCATCATGGAAAGAAATCTCTGGTCATGTGTGTGAGGGATTTTCTAGATTATATAATGAAGTGGGAGGACCCACACTAACTGTGGGTCTCACTAGCCCATGGGCTGTGTTCATGAGCTATATTAAAACAGAAAGCTAGCTTAGTATTCTGACTTTATCACTCTACTCTGCTTCCTCACTGTGAGGCTGAATATGACCGACTCCTGCTTCCATGCCTTCCCTGCCATGATGGACTATAACCTGGAACTATAAACTGAAATAAATAAACCCTTCATTCCCTAAGCTGATTTAATTGGGCATATTGCCCCACCAATAAGTAATTTCTTGAGTGGTTCTATGCTGAGCCTATAGTATTTCTTGGCAGATGTCCCATGGTCTGGGCATCTCCAACATCCTGCAGTCTCCATTACAACCTAGGCTTCATCTTTGCCATTTCACACAGGGATCTCTCAGGGCCTCCTTGTAGGGATTCAACTCTGCTTTGTCCCAGCAGCTCTCTGAAACTATGGCACAAGATTCTATGTCTCCCTTTATCTTATACTTTTCTTGCCTACAATGTCATGTGGACAATGCTGGCATCTTAGAGTACAGTTTGACAAAAGCTCTAGTAGTTGTCCCTTGGTTGATGAATCTATGGAAATGTTTTCCTAGATAGTTGTTCTTAAGCAGGGAGTCCCTAGTGTAGCATTCTCCCATCAGGCTTTCTCTTTTCAAAATCTTTTTAATTCTCACAAGTTGGAACCTTCAGTGGGTGGAGTTTTGCCCTCAGGGCACCTATCCTATTATGCCAATGAAGACAGTGTGCTTTCTCTTTAGTCATGCTAACTTCCTTAATCTCTTCAATTATTAATGATGCTTGTGCAGAACCTTAAAAATGTCCACAAAAATTTCCTCTCTATACTTCACTTTTTTAATAACCTTTGGTTCTCTTTCACTGTAGATTTGAATAAGAGGGTTGAGAAGTAACAATGCCACCATTTGAATACTATGCTGCCTTGAAATTTCCTCTGCCAAGTTAGTTCACTACTGTTAAATTTAAATTTAACTTTACTCATGTTCTCAGGTTGTGGGCAGAGGGCAGTCAGATTCTTTGTAAGACTACTACATGAACTTCCTCTCACCCACTTCTTGAAAAAGTCCTTGTTCTCATGAGCTATGCTTCAATTGTCCATGTTTCTTTTAGCATTCTGATATTCAAAACTCCCACCAACATGGCTTAAACTCGGCCTATAGGACTAACAAAGTTTCAAAGTTTTACATATCAAAGGCTTATGAACTACATGTTCCAGCTTAGCACAACAATAGATCCACTTCTTAGTACCAAATTTTTATGTTGTTTATGTTCCTCACTGCTGTGACCAAATACATGATGAAGCAGCTTAAGGCAGGAAAGGTTCATCCTGGGTATCATGGTTGTGAAGGAATGGCAGAAGGAACAGGAGGCAAGATGGTTACACTGCATTCACAATCAAGAAGCAGATGACAATTAAAGAAACTAGAGGATTAACAGAAAGATAGATCAGGATATTCCACCCACCCCCATAAACCTACTTCCTCTAGCACAGTTTCACCTCCCACAGGTTCCACAACCTTCTCAAACAGCACTGTCAGCTGGGGGCTAAGTGTTCAAACACATGGGCCTATGAACACATTTCACAAGCAAACTACAGAACCATGACAAAATAACCTTAAAATGGAAGTAAAATGGCAAGATTTTCAGATAAGAGAAAATGAAGTGCATTTTTGGCAAGCTCACACAAAAAGTGATTAGCATACTAAAATGAGTTTTCACATAGAAGGAGAATTATCTCCCCCCCAAAATTATAAATTCAGGACAAAATAAAGAACTGATAAAACAGCAAATATTTTATCAAAGATATATGAACAGTGACTATGTAACACTAATGGCAGTAACAAAGTTGTGTGATTTTGTGTGTGTAGATTTAAAATTCATCAAGATAACACAATGAAGCAGTGTGATGGAATTTTAAAAAGTTAACTGCCTTGTTTTGTTTTGTCTGAAAGTGATGGCCAAACTAATTTATGCTTAAGTAAAATAAATCAAAGAAGTAGGCTAATTTATAAATTGTGATATATACTAAGGTATCAGTAACATAATATATGAAAGTGGCATAATTGTACAATAACAGTCCCTTGCATATCAAAATAAGAATGATTACCTACTGAGATAGATAATTTTTTTTAAAGTACAAAATAACAAAAGAAATAAATACAGTGTTGACTATGTCATAACTTAGTAGTGGATTGCATTTTTAAAATTCTAGTAATATGATTAACTAATATTGATATAATTATCAGGAATTACATGCAAAGTGTACTACACATATTTCACAATAAAATGATGTTGAATAACATCTAAAATGGGAGCATTCAATTTGAATATGTGATGGAAAAATAAAGGTAAAAAATAATAATGTAATCAGAAACTGGAGGCTAAATGCACTGAAGATGATAACCCCAGAGAATTATGGGAGAAACAGGAAGGACAAAATGGCTGCAGGTATGTGATCATATGACTTTAAAATATTTGATTTTGGCGAAATGAAACATAAATTCAAAAGAAACAAATGGAAAAAAGTCTTTATCCAAGGACAAATTTCAGGAAAAAAAGATGTAGCTCAGGCAATTGAAAACACTTTATATTTGGTAAGTGCAAAGCATTGTATAGCTGCTAAGTTTGTAATTGTTACATATTTCAGCAGACAACAAAGAAAAAGAACCTCTATTTGATTTCCACTTTATTTGTGTCTTAAGATCAAATGCCTTTACTTCCACATAAAAATGTTCAGATTGTTATCTGTGTCCTGTCAGAAGAAAGGAAGCATATGATCTCTCTTCTGAAATCACCACCAAAACCCTTTCAAAGAAAATCCTCACCAAGTTGGGGGATAATTTACCAAACTCTTAAAAAGCATTAAAAGATAAATGAAATTTAAGGATTTGTGTTAATATTAGATACATTCTCTCAAAAAATGAAGCTGTTTTGAAACATTTTGAAAAATTAACACTCATGAGCAAGCACAGTATACTTGCTAAGGCTAACTCACTTCTTAATTAAATGGTCAGAGTGAGTGCACTATGTAGCATCTTTTAAATTGTGTAGTACATTTGAAAGATCTATTACTTGTGTTGCAATTGCCTTCCCATTGCTAGAATAAAATATCTGAACAGGACCAGTCTATGAGACGAAAGGATTTATTTTTTATTTATGTATTTATTTTGGTTTTTCAAGGTAGGGTTTTACTCCGGTCCAGGCTGACCTGGAATTAACTATGTAGTCTCAGGGTGGCCTCGAATTTACGGCAATCCTCCTACCTCTGCCTCCCAAGTGCTGGGATTAAAGGCGTGCACCACCACGCCCGGCTGAGACAAAAGGATTTAAATCAGGCTGTAGTTTCAAGAAAATACTTACCTGGTGGGGAAAGCATGTCATGTATCTGGGTGGAAGTCATCCAAGCACTGCACATGGAGCTGTGCTAATAAACCACAAGATCCATCCCCTGTGACACACCTCCTCCAGAAGGACTCAACATTTCATAGGCTTTACCAGCTGGTGATTGTGTATAAAGCTTGATCACATGCTGTTTCGGGCAAGGATATGGCATTTCACATTCAAGCCACCACAGTTTGCTTACATGCAGATTCATGAGTGGATGGGCAAACCTTGTGAGAAGGTGACTCATGTCACTACTTCACATAGTGTTTTTAAGTACTATTTGTTTAAAGAAATACTTCATTCCCTATGAAGAATTAAACATCAGACATTAGTAAACCATAACTCGGGCTATATCTGGCTTGCCTCCTGTTTTGTAAATGAAGTTTTAATGAAACACGGGAACAACTTTAATCTCTGCCTGTTCTTCCTACAGTAAGAGTGAAACATTGGCAACATATCACCTAGCCTGAAAAGACTAAGACATTTGCTATCGACATCTTTATAGAACATGTTGGCTGATGTACCTAGATTATACCATATGCATCGTACTCACTATTTTATTGCATGCATGGCCATACTTCACATTGTCCTAACTTACTTCCATGACTTGCATTAAAGACACTTCAGTTGAAAATGTTTGGGGCAGAAAATAATAATAACCCAGCTGACCATGGCTTGATTGTCATGTTTATGTAACAGGACTAGAGATAGTAATCTAAGTGTTGGAAATGGCTTAAAGAAAGACCTAGGTTTCCTTTAAATTCTTGCTCTATTTTTTGACATTCATCTCCACAGTAACAAAATTGTTGTCTCTCCAAATATCACATCTAAGTACTAGGTAGCATAAAAGGCAGAGGGCTTCTTCAGATGAAGTTTGGCGATTCTATTTGGAAGACAAAAATGTCTACAATTTTTCTATGCTTTACATTTTTTTTTTTTGGCCATTAGCTCTCCATTAAACTAAACATTATACAAAGTACTAAAAGTATAGTAATAAGTAAAGCACAAAGAGGTCCATTAATTAGAATATAATCTAAAGAAGGAGGCTGATGGTTAAGGGATACTGGTATAAAATGGAGGAAATGTTATGATATTGGTATGTGGGATATAATAGAACACCACAGCAAGAGGTTTAATCAGCTAAGAAATGATTTCTAGAGGCAATGAAGTCTCAAGGTGCAGAGGATAAGTAGCAGTAAACACACAGTGGCACAGAAAGGCAGGTGCTGTACTGCTGAGGTGAAATGTGCACAGTGTCTTTGAAATAGCACTTAGGGACTCTTAGCTCTGGAATGAAACCTTTGTGTAGGACTTCAGCCATTGGAAGTTCACGTAGGCACAGGAAGAGCACAGCAGGCTACCATGGGTTTAGTCTGGAGGGCATGGGAGCATCAAGTCTGTTTTGTCTACAGATTTATGTCACACTGGGAAATGAGAGAGACATCTGCGTATCAACTTTGAACACCATAGGTATGCAGTGGAAGTGGAATTCTGAGGTCACCCAGGTCTGGACAGACATTAAAGCTGCAGTAGTTCATGAATGTCAAGAACTGGTAGAATAAAGACAAATCAGAGTCAGGAAGGATCCATAATGAACACTAACTTCATGGCAGAACTCTGAAGCAAATTGCCAGCTTGACTGAAGACAAATGAAGCTCACTAAATCTACATCTACAAAAAGAAGCTATTTTGTCAAAATATTTGATCAAAAGAAAAGATTTTTTTTTATTATTTTTATTGACTTTTAATCTTACATACCAAAAAAACCCCACCTGATATTTCCCTCCCCACCCCCATTCCACTTTAGAACTCTGGTCTCCATCATATCCCCTCCCTTTCTCCATTAGTCTCTCTCCTAATTTGATGACATCATCTTTCTCTTCTATTTTGAGGGTCTTGCAAAGGTATTGCTAGGCACTGCAAGATCATGGATATCAAGGCCAATTTCTGTCTGGGCAGTTGCATTGTAAGAGGTCATATCCTTCCTTTGGCTCTTCCATTCTATCCTGGGGACACTACACTAAATGTTCATGTCCACATATTAACGCTATTCTCACTTCTGGCTAGAGAAGCTTCTCTTTTCAGATGGTGATGACCACTGGGATGACACAAAAGGCAACATAGTGCTGAGAAGAAGGGATGGAGGAGTGCCTAGCACTGAAACACCTCTGTCACATCCTCCAGTGGCTCAGGGACCATTGCGGAAGAGGGGGCGGATAGAATGAAAAGAAAAGATTTTTCACAACTGTCCCCAACTCAGCCTAGTCTACAGTTTTTCTGTATTTTGTCTTCTTTCTCATTTCACTCAGTGGCTCTTTTTTTAATATATACATTTATTTATGAGACAGAGGGAAACTGGTAGAGAGAGAAAGAGAGAGATAGGGACAGAATGGGCTTGCAGAGCCTCAAGCCACTGCAAACGAACTCCAGATGCATGCGCCTCCTTGTGCATTTGGCTTACTTGGGTCCTGGAGAATAGAACCGGGGTCCTTTGGCTTTGCAGGCAAATGCCTTAACCACTAATCCATCTTCTCCAGCCCTCAATGGCTCTTTTTACTGAACGATGCTTGTGTTAAAGTCTGATATTCAGGATTTGAATGGTGCAGCTTTTTTTAAAGAAACTGAGTGCTTTGTAAAAATGGTGAAGCATTAAAATTATCTGTTTTTGTTTTGTTTTTCTCTGTTTGTGAAAGTCAGCTGTAAGTCAGAATACTCAATATGTGCTTTTTACCAGTTCTCAAAATATTCTTAATAATCTATATTGCTTTGAAAAGAAAAGTCCTAGCCTTATGCATTGCCAATCTTTGGTACAGACTAGACACTCAACCAACAAGTAAAATGAGGAAGGGAGCAGAGTAACCAGTTCTCATCCAGTTGCCCTCCAAATGCAACCCATTCGTGATATTCACAGGTCCCCCAAATGTGCCCTAGGCTTGTGCTCACAGTTCCTTCAAGTGCACCCTGTTCTTGTGCTCACAGGTCTTCCAAATGTGCCTTAGGCTTGCACTCACAGTTACTCCAAGTGCACCTGTTCTTGTACTCCCAGCTCAAATTCTACTAGAACAAACCTGGAGCCACAAGAACAGGTAACATTTGTGGTACCTCTACTGTTTGCCAGGAATTATGCTAAAGGCCTTTAATTCCTTATCATCTATCTCATCTCCTTTCTATCCTGATCCTCATCTCATCTCACCTCACTTCACTGCAGGATTTCATCTTTTAGCCAAGTACTCTACCTTTGAGTTACAGTCTAGACTCTATGGCCTTCAACACGAGCATCAACTTAAAATTAGTTTCAACTCACCCCTTAGCCTGGTAGTCTGCATTCTGTATTCCAAACTCAAACTAATTGTTCTCAAAAGCCTCTGGAATCCTGCTTCAGCCCTCTCCCAATAATCTCTCACCTGGGTGGTTGTCTGACTGCTATTTCTCTTCCACTCTTCCCATCTTTTATGCCACTGTTATGCTCAAAAATATTTTTTTAAATGTCAGTTTTGAAACTGACCTGCTTTTAAATATTTATTTATTTAATTTATTCATTTAAAAGAGGGAGAGAAAGAGAGAGAAAGAGGGAGAGAGAGAGAGAGAGAGAGAGAGAGAGAATGGGTGCTCCAGGGACTTTTGCTGCAATCAAACTCCAGACAATCAAACTCAGCTTGTAAATCTGGCTTACATGGGTCTTGGGGAATCAAACCTGGGTCCTTTGGCTTTGCAGTCTAGCACTTTAACTGCAAAGCTACCCCTCCAGTCCCTGACCTGCTTTTAAAAAGTTTATTCTTCCTAATGATTTTATAATACACACCCAAACTTTAGCTGGACATTCTTCTCCTTGCTTCCATATATCCACTCTCCTTTCTGAACTCTCTCCTTCCACACTTACATTCCCACTACAGGCACTCTCTCACTGCCCCCCTAATCTTTTCAAGTCCCATTATCTTGTCTTTATTGGAATCTCTTTTCATAAATTTCTATCCATCTTTTAACTTTTTAACTTCTATTATTATATTGTTCAGAGTATGGGGTTTCTAATGACAGTTTCCTTCAAGTATATCATATACTTTGACAATATCATCTCCTGTGGTCACTCCTACTAGTTCTCTTTCTTTTCCGAAATGATTTATGCTTTACTTTCATGCCGTGTGTGTGTGTGTGTGTGTGTGTGTGTGTGTGTGTGTGTGTATGGAGAGAGAGGATTCACACACACGTGTGTGTGTGTGTGTATAATGTTTTACATATTAGAGATGTGATATATGTCATTTCAGTCTGGATTATTTTACTTAATATGATATCAAGTTTCATCTATTTTACTACAAATGATATAATTTAATTTGTTCTCCTTTATGGCTGAATAAATCTTCATTATACATATCTACAGCACTTTCTTTATTAAATTATCTGTTGATGGGCATCTGGGCTGATTTCATACCTTAACTATCATGAATTGTGCTGCATTACACATGGATGTGCAGGCAACTCTGTAGTATGCTGACTTAGATCCCTTGGGTATGGACTGGGGAGTGGTGTGGT
Organism: Orientallactaga sibirica; assembly: GCA_036365145.1. Lineage (NCBI taxonomy): Eukaryota > Metazoa > Chordata > Mammalia > Rodentia > Dipodidae > Orientallactaga > Orientallactaga sibirica. The sequence continues at coordinate 8,834,614 of JAEOAD010000699.1, forward strand.
TGTATCCTAGATCTAGTTTTGGCGTTTTTGGGGAACCTTTACATGATCTACCCATCCTATATATGTCAGGTCGAATGTCATCTTTTCCATGAATCTTCTTTCACTTTCCAGCATGCTATTACTTCAATTTCTCCAGTGCTGCTCATTAAAGTGTGTTTATTTATCTGTACAATGAATTGAGTCCTCTAATGTAAAACACATCCTTGTATTTTTATGATATCTGAATGCACAACAGTGCTTGTCATATGGAATACTATATCAGTTCTCTAGATCTGCCATGGAAGAGTATCAGACCCTTGGTAGCTCAAGCAATGAGACTTATTAACTGAGAGTTCTGTAGGCAGGGCATCCAAGATGAAGGTGTCTACAGTGTTAGTGCCTTATAAGCGATATGAGGACAGGTCTGTTTCAAGCCTTCTATTGGTTTATAGAAGAATATCTTAACCTTGTGCCTCCTCACATGATCTCTCTTCCATGCATGTCTCTGTGTGTACAAACTTTCCCTTTGTGGATGCACACCAGTCATATGGAATTTGAGGTCTACCTTATTTTGTATAACCTAATCTTAATGAATTACATATGCAAGAACTCTATTTCCAATAAGTTCACATGCTGAGGTACTGGAGGTTAGCATATCAACATATGAACTTTGAAGGGATACAATTTAATCCATAACAAATGTGCTCAGTAAATGTGTATTGAATTACTGAGTGAGGGCCTAGCGAAGGACTAATGAAGTATAGGCACTCTGGTCTTTGAAACACACTTCATATATACCAGTATTCCAAATCCCACCTTCTATTTTCTTTATTCTTTCATCCAGATAATTCTATATCTGCAATAATACCCTACTTTCAGTCTATTCTCCATAGTGTTCTTAGATTTTTCTTTTGAAAAAATGATTTTTGCATAAAATCATTTATCTGCTTAAGGGTCCATAATGCTTACTTTTTCCTCACTTCAAGTACAATGGCGATGCAAATCTATGTATGATATTTAGGCAGTTTATAAATTAGACCCAGGTGAATCATTACACTCGATGGTGAAGTCTTAAGGAAGACCAGGATATACTAATTGAACATGTGATTATATACATAAAATCAGAAGACAGTCTGAAGATTCCAGAGACCAGCAACCAAGGCATTTGGCAAGCTAACCATCAAATGTCAGCACGGCTTCCAGGGTCTAGCAAATGTAGTGATGGGGATCAACAGTGAGACCACTCAGGATGGGAATCTAAGCATAGGTGATATGCTGAACTCCAAGCAGGCACACCAGGCAAGAATAGTATATGAGGAAACAAAGCCACTGGGATGAAGATGAGGGGACTCTGAGCCTCTGGATGAGCCATTGGGCTTATGATAAAACAGAAGAAAATAGAGTTGCAAGAAACCACAGTGAGAACAGTGGCTACAGGTAGCCAGGTTAGCCCCATCCATCTAAGCTGGCAACCACAAGAGTAACCAAGTGGTGCAGAACTGTTAAGGAAAAAAATATATTCACATAATCAACCTTCCATTCTAACTAAAAATATTTATTTTATTTTATGAAAAATATTAAAGATAGCCACTCAAGTTTTCAAATCTTAAAATGTACTGTCCACAAAGTGACACATTTCTGATGAGACTGAACACTTCCTAACATATCAATAAGAACTTTTCCCAAAGAGCAGTCATTGCTGATAGGGAAGCAGAGGGGCAGGCTAAGAGGGAAAATGGGCACAGATTTTGGGACAATTGCCTCAGCTCTCTGTGTGCGCTATTAATCCTGTCAGGACTTGGGAATTCTTCTGGAAAAAGAAGAAAATATGCTTCCTGAGTTGTACTCTTACTTTAGAGGGTGATTTTAAGAACCAAAGGAGCAGGGCATGGTGGCACATATTGGAAATCCCAGCACTCAGGAGGCTGAGGCAGGAAAACTGAGAGTTCAAGACCAGCCTGTGCTATATAGGGAGACCTTGTCTGAAACAACAATAATTAAAAAAATAAATAAAACACATAATTGTTATATTCATTACAAGATTTTTTATATTCATTACAAGATGTTTTAAAACGCATGTCCTCATGTTGCCATCATGGATAACAGCATAAAAGTGAGTTAATTCCATATTAAAATACTACTAGCAGGAGGACAATCATGTGAACTTCCTCTTGCAAAAAAGAGAGAAAGAAAAGAAAGAAGAAAGAAGAAAGAAAGAAAGAAAGAAAGAAAGAAAGAAAGAAAGAAAGAAAGAAAGAAAGAAAGCAAGCCCCTTCCAGAGGTATGCTTTTCCAGAATTCTCCCGCAGCGAAAGAAAGAAAGGTTGGGGGAGGGAGGAAGGAAAGAAAAAGAAGACAGGAAGAAATAGAGAAAGCAAGCAAGCTAGCTCACCCTCCAGAGATACGCTTTTCCAGCATTCTCCCTCAGCTTTGGGCAGGCTTGGCTGCTGTCCAAGTGGATCATTGGCTTTAGATTTCAGACACATGACTGAGATGAACAAAGGCCAGGGCATACAGGGGAAGACCAGGCACACTGCAAGGACTGTTTCTTCCCTCCTGTGCCTCCCCGCCCCCACTCCCTGGGCTCTTCCGTTCCAGTGCAAGCTGAGTTCCTCTGCCAACACCACAGTGACAATATGAGATGTCGCATCCGAGGAAGCACAGCCAAATATTTGATTTGGACGATTGCACTGAAGATGCCTCATCACAACTGTGGGTGCCCAGATTACCAACTCCTTGCTCTTGGCGTCGGTACGTGTTGCAGTGAGTACAAACTGCATAGAAGAGCTCGTTACAACACGGATGGAAGAGATCCCAAATGGCTGATGTGGAGTGTCTTGTTTGGGGAAGAGTTCACTGATGAGGAATAAGCTGAGGAGGCAAGAGGCTGTTGTTTTTCCTGTCAAGGCAAATGGTACTAAGAATATGGCAAGCGCATTTTTTTTTTTTTTTTTTTTTTTTCCCTTTCTAACTTGGATACAGAAATGTTTGGCAATGATAAAGCAATTGCTTTTCATGGGAGATCACAGTATAGTCACAGTGACTCTTGTTCTGTCCTGGACATCTGACTGTCTCCATCAGTGATTAAAGTCGCAGACCTGGGGTGACCACGCCCTGGCTCTTTCCATCATCCTATTCTGTTCATGTCTTAATCTGAAACGTAAATAAACCCAGTGTGAAAATTGAGCACTAAATTATGCCTTCTTAACATCCTCATTCCACGAGGGATTTTATTTCTTGAATTGTACACATGAGCCCTTGAAGCTCCCAAGGGGAGCATAGTTTCAGATCCACCCCTATCTGCTTGAAGAAGGAAAGCTACACATGCTCTTCTTATTCATGATTTGTTTTCACAGTTCCAGTTGTCCTCTGTCAACTCTGGTCTGAAGCTATTAATGGAAAATTCTAGGAGTAAATAACTCATAACTTTTAAATTGTGTACCACGCAGAGTATGAGGGAATTTCATGTCACCCTCTCCAAGATGTGAGTCACCCCTTTGTCCAACATATTTATGCTGTGCATGAAACAATTGGTTGGTCACTTAAAAGCTGTACTGGTTACTGCAGTACTGCACTGCTTATATTCAAGTTATTTTACTGATAAGCATTATTCTGTTGCCAAGCATGAGTAGTGATATAAAGAAAGCACCAGGGCACAAAGCATGGAAGGAGATATTTATTCTGGTGGTACGTGACAATGCTTCAGGCTATACAGGAAATAGCAGTGTGTGTAGGGTTCTGCATCATTCATGGCCAGGCACCCATGAGGAGTCTCATCTTAGAATATATCCCCAGTAGATAAAGAGGGACTAGTGTACATTCTACTTTCATTTTAAGCAAAAACAATTTTCTCCTTCAGATACTTCCACTCTTTATCTTTAGAGTTTTGGTGGAAATAACATTTTTAAAGTTGAGAAGATTTATTTCAGTACAATATTAGTAAGGCCTTGGTCATTATAGACAGAGACAACACTCAGTGAATTAATCGCATAGAGAGATCCATGTAATTATGACAAGTCCATATTTCATAGTCTCAATAACGTGTTCATATGTATTCACATACATATCTACATTCAAACACACAGGCATATGTTCATGTAAATTTGTATATATGCTTAATGTTTTTAATATTTTATTTTTATTTATTTGACAGAGAAAGAAGAAGGGAGAGAGAGAGAATGAGAGCTCCAGGGCCTCCAGCCACTGCAAACGAACTCCAGATGTGTGTGCCCCCTTGTGCACATGGCTTACATGGGTCCTGGGGAATCAAAACTGGGTCCTTTGACTTTGCTCGCAAACGCCTTAACTGCTAGGCCATCCCTACAGGCCTGTATGCTTAAATTTAAATCCTCAAAATATTCTAGGAAATAGACTGTTGTGCGCATATGTTTTAATAGATTTAATAGGTTTTACTTGACTCTCATAACCTTCCCTGAAATAACTCAAGTTCATATGAAAAGAATCTGGATAATAGGCTTCTGCTATTCACTTCGCCTGTTAGCCCTGTGCTAATCATGCCAAGGTCATGGGTTCAGACCCCAGGTGGGCCATTTGCATTTGCTCTGCTCAAAAACACAAGGCTGCACATCAAATCCCACATAATACATGTGATGAAAGTGCCACCAAGGGCTTGGGGCATTAGAATAGAGACTATGGAATTAGACTCCATGGATCCAGAGGCCAACATTCAACTTCTTAGATGGTGTTTGATTTCAATGAGCTTCTCAATGTCCGTAAGACTCCAGCTCACCTGTAAATTGGGATAAAAATCATACTTGTCAGATTAAACTGTTTGAAAATTAAATTCCATCACATGGACCAGGGCTGAACACCACACCCAAGTGCTACATAAACAATCACTGGGAAAGGAATAGAGCTGGGACTTACTAAACATGCAAGTAATAGCCATGAGTTTTGTCAGGGATACAAAAGTATTATGTTGAGTGAATCACTTAAGTTCTATTATTGAAAATGACTTATTATCAAATATAAAACATGGAATCATAAGTGTGAAGAATTTGTTCCCTATAAGTCCAGAACTAACTTGTTTCTCAAATTTGTGTTTTTAGCCTCTTCCCAAAATGGATCCTATGTCTAAACACCCAATTTAACCATTTGTTAAAATGTGAAAAAACACACATTTAGCATTAATTTCAAAAGGTATGTAGTCAGTTTGTCAAATAAAAATATATGTGCCTGAGGAAGTTAATTAGCCTGAGACTCCATGCATTGATATTTTTACACTACGTCCCTACTGGGTCTTCGGTGTTAGAATTCCTTCTGTAATTTCACAAGCTCCTACAAAAAGCTGAACCTGGAGCTTTTAGGACATGAAACCAGATTTAATTATGTTATGCAAAGACCGACCTCATCCTAACTATGCTAGGATTGAAAATAAGAAACTGATAAGTCTAAATGCCTTCCACCAAATTTAGAATTATCATTTGCCTCTATGATCAATTCCTTGAGGGTACTAAAACATGGCCTATACTCATGTTCCAGTGCAGATGTACTATGGGACCAGTATCGCATCACTTTTCTGCACTTATTTGCTTTGCAGTTCACTACCATAGAATAGGTTTATGTTGCTTCTTTAGATATCTTCATGCTTCTTATTTCTTCCCCAAAGAAATTAAAATTGCATGTTAAATACTTTTAAAACTGCAGGGATTTAAATCAATCATTTGCCATCATTTCTCCCCTTTCTTCTTATTTCTTTCACAGATATAATTATTCAAAAAAAATTAAGTTATAAAGTTAAAATTGTTCATTTTATGATTAGGTGTAACAAAATCTTCTAAATAGCTGAAACAATGTCATCTTATGGAATCTCTAGCTTCTTAGAGACATGTGGCAGAATGATTCCTAAGATTTAGTAAAATCTTTTCCCAAAGAACCACCTAGAAAACTGTTCCTAAAAGGTTCAATTCAACTTGAGTTATGCTTCTATTATTGAGACATTCTACATTTTATATCAGTATGATGCTCTTTTAACTATACAAATTTATTCATCTTTATGTTACTTTTCCTTAATTTTCTCTGAATTTCTCCTGATTCATTATGATATTTCCTTTTTAACATTAAAAATATAACCAGAATATCTACTCATTGTTCCTTTTAAAAAATAAAGCCACACAAAGAAGTTTTCCTTCACCTTCTCACCTGACACTAAAATAACAAAAACTTCAAATCAATAGTATCTACTTTGAACACCAAATGTTATATCTTATACTACTAGAAAATGTAATGCAATTAATATTTAGCTGGGCTAATAAAAACGAGAAGTCCAGATTTAGATTCACCTGCATTTTTGAAAATATTATTTATTTCTTTATTTACAAGCAGAGAGAGAGAGAGAATGGGCTCACCAGGGCTTTTAGCCCCTGCAAATGAACTCCAGATGCATGTGCCAACTTGTGCATCTGGCTGTATGTGTGGTGGGTACTGGGGAATCAAACCCAGGTCATTAGACTTTGCAGACAAGTACCTCAACTGATGAGCCATCTGTCCAGCCCCTCACGTACATTTTTAAAATATATATTATTTATTTATTTATTTGAGAAAGGGGAGGGGAGAGAGAGAGAGAATGGTCACACAAGGGCCTCTAGTCATTGCAAACAAACTCCAGACACATGTGTCCCCTTGTGCATCTGGCTTACGTGGGTCCTGGAGAATCGAACTGGGATCCTTTCGATTTGCAGGCAAACACCTTAACTGCTAAGCCATCTCTCCAGTCCTTTTTTAATATTGGAAAGAGATAAATACAACTGATATGAGAGATTGTTTAATGAGATGTTGGTTACTCATCTGAGGAGTTTTCCCAACAGTTCTATCAAGGCCTCCTGAAACAGCAACTGGCACATAGGATTTACACTGCTCACACAAGAGAGAAAAGGCAATTTACCTTAGGTAAAGATGGGCCAGCTTGTCCCCTCTTCCTTCCCAGCAACACATGCCTCTGCAAAACTTGGCTAGAAGACCTGTAGGCATCAAACATCAAAAGTTGTTATGTTGAGGATGTATTGTGAATGCAATTGTGACAGAGTGTGGAGCCTGTGGGATGAAAGATATTGGCGAATTTGAGAACACCACAGAGGCCAAGGTTGAGCCTCATTCTGCCTTCATGATTTCCACATTCAACTCCCCTGTGAGGCTCTGTATAATTTTCCATGTGTAGCAGACCAGAAACACAGAAATCTACTAAAGAATGTGTGGGAGGAGTGCAGCATATTAATGTGGAGCCCAGAATAAGAAGGAACCTGCACAAATCACTATCTTTCCTCCTGGTACATTTCAGCAAGGGCCAGGCTGTACATCAGAATCATTATCTGTAACAACTCTAGAGAGAACTCTACCTTAATTTCTAACCTGTAAATGTTGCTTATAGCAAAAAGAGTGAATATGTAAACAAGTTCTTAATGGTGAATAATAGTCCAAGGAAGATCGTAAAACTACAACAAAGATAGTAAAGCTTCTCTCAAGATTGAAGGACTGTTGGAAAGTGAGTTTTAAGTACTCAGAGAGACAAGGCATTACGAAAGTCAAGAGTTGCTGAGGACACACTTTCTGCATCATCAGTAGCTGAAGTAGCTTTGTATGGTCTTCTTAGCTGTACAGCTCCTTCCACACTGTGATCCTGAATAAATATTAATGGAAGATGAAAAATTCATGAAGAGACACATGAGAGCCTAGTGCCAGAGGAAAGGAGATGGAGAACTTGAGAATGCATGCAATTCCATTTTAAGTCGGATAAATACAAGAAGTTGGAACAGTATGAAGAAATCTTAAAAACTGGAAGGTTGTGGACAGGAAAGTGCAGATCAAGATGATCTTTACCGATGTTAAACTTGCTCACTACCACTTTGCATTTTGTAAAGATTGTCTTCATAATTTATTCCTTCCAACAACACAATGAACGGGGACAAGTGCAACATACAAAGGCAGCATAAGATCAGAATTCTAGAAGAGCAGGTTCAACTTTGGGAAATTACATAATTCGGAAAGGGTATTAGAAAAAGTAAAATGCAAAATGAGTGTACCTTACCTCAAATTATATGAGTGAATTGTTGCTAGTTTAGAAAATACTAGGCAGATTAAATCATAAAAACTACTTTCAGTGAGTTATAGGGAATAGCATATTGAAAGCATATAGGCATCTTTCCTAGATTTCCTTACTTTTAAAAAGGATCAGAAAACATGATATGAAAGAGGGTGATTAATGGGGAAAAGAAGTACCTTAGTGGGAGGAGTAGGGGAATAAGAGTGCATGGTTGGAATAAAATCAAAATACTTTTATACATGTACGAAAATGTCAAAAATAGAAAAAATAAAATTAAAGAATTCTTACTTGAAATGAACATTTCATGTTTTTCTCAAATATAAAGAAAGAAAAAATAAAATGCATGATGCACTTAAACATGATAAGTAACATTTAAAAACAAACATCAGAGAAGTAACCATGAAATAAAGACGGGAGTTTGCTTTTACTTCTTGTTTTGCTTTCTAAATTGCTTCCAAAGGTCATGTTTTGTGAGCTTCTTGGTTAAGGGGAGGAAAGGAATGCTTACTGTCACTTCAAGAAAAAGACAGGACACTGTGTTAGTAACTTTTCACATTGCTGCCACCAAACACGTGACAAAAGAAACTTAAACAAAGGAGAGCCATTTCCATTCCTAGTTCAGGGGAATACATCCACTCTGTCAAGGACAAGGCATGGTGACAGGAGTGGCTGACAGTGTTGGTGTGAACTTGCTCATGGTGACAGGAGTGGCTCAAAGCAGTGGTGGGGTGGACTTATTCATGTTGGCAGGGATGGCTCACAATAGGGGTGGTGTGTACTTGCTCAGGGTGATAGGAGTGGCTTACAGTGATGGTGTGAACGTGCTCATGGTGGCAGGAGCGGTACAAAGCAGTGGTGGGGTGAACTTGCTCATGTCTGTGCAACTCTGGAAAGAGAGAGTACCCAGATAATTAGCAAACATTCTCGTTGTTTTCTTTATACTATGCCAGGCCTCACCCAATAGGATAACACCACCCACATTTAAGGTATGTCCTACCTACTCGGTTAACCATCCCAGGGAAAGTTCTTGACAGCATACCCAAAGGTTTGCCTCATTAATGACCTATGTACTTTATAATCTAAATCAAACTTACAATTGAAATTAGCCATTATAAACAGCAAGGAAACATCCTTCCTGAAAGTGGATCAGCACCTCATCAGCTGAAGTTCCAAGACTAGAGGTGTTCCTGTCCAGGGTGATGATGCTGTTGGCAGAGCAGGGTGTAAGAACAGGGCTTATACCTTGTTGCTCAGAGCAGATGCTGCAATTTTCTGTGGCCTCTATATTAGGGGATTTTTATGGTTGTCTACTTAACTTAATTAAGTTAATCAATTAAAATTAAAATCATCATGTTAATTAGGTGATGATGATGATTCCCTTTGTAAATAATAGTTTAAATGATCATTTTATTTTATGGGCAATTTTATACATGTATATAATGTATTTTGATGACCCTGACATTAGTTTACTTTCTCTTTTCTCCCTGTTCTCTCAACCACTAAACTTCATATTCTGTTCAGCTAGTCCTTCTATTTTGAAGTGCATGTGTGTGCGTGCATGTGTGTGTGTGTGTATGTGTGTGTGTGTGTGTGTGTGTGTGTATTTAATTAGGGTTACTTGCATGAGCATGGGTGCATGGGTGCATGGGTGGGGGACTATTTACCAAAGCACAGGCAAATTACCAGTGATTACATCACTGAAGAAAATATCTCCCTCACCTTTAACTGCTGATGACTCCTCAGGGAGGGATAGGGGAATCATGGCCTCCTCTATCATCCATGATGGAATGATGATGGGGCAAATACTATGTAGGTCTTAAGCAAGTAATTATAGGCACTGTGAGTTAATGAACACAATGACCATACTCAACCTGAAAGGCAGTGTTCCATGGCATTCCTCCCTACCATATGGCTATTATATTCTTTCTACTTTCTCTTCAACTATGTTCTCTGAGTCCTTCCAAACTTACATCTTTGATATTTTTCTGTTCTGTATTTTACTCCACCATAACACCAAACAACCAGTCCATTCCTTCCTTTCATTGTTGCTTGTTTTTGTTTTGGTGAGGTAGGATCTTGCTCTAGCCCAGGCTGACCTGGAATGCACTATGTATTCTCAGGCTGGCCTCAAACTCACAGAAATCATCCTACCTCTGCCTCCCAAGTGCTGGGATTAAAAGCATAAACCACCATGCCTGGCACCATTTCTTTTAAATTTAATTTTATTCAAGGTCTCAAGGCACAGGCAAAATGCAGACACTCTACTTCCCAGAATATTGCATGAACTACCTCTAGCCCAATTCCATAAAGAATCCATTTCTCCTGTTTGGAGCCTCATAAACTGAGCTGCCATAGTCCACACTTCTGTCTGCATTTTGGTCTTTCAAATTCTCACCAGAATGAGCTATTAAACTCTAATTACTGCACCAGAAGGCTTCCCTAGTCGGAACTTCCAAATCCTTGCATATTCTTCCCTCAAACCAGTTCCAAAACACAAAAATCCACATGGTCAGGTTTATTATAGCAATGGCCCCACTTCTCAGTGGCAATATTCTGTAACATTTAGCTTCTCACTGCTGAGAAAACACACACACACACACACAAACAGAAGCAGCTTATGGAAGAAAAATGATTTATTGCAGCCTACAGTTTCAAGAAGTTTTCATGACAGGGAAAGTATGACAGTCAGAATGCTAGGCATCATATCTTCTGATATCAGCAAGGAGAAGCAGCAAATGTGAACTCTTAAACACCTGGGCAGGAAGAACACGTCTTTCCCCCAGTGAACCCCCAGCAAGGTTCCACCTCCCAAACACTCTAATAGGTAAGGATTTATAATGATGCTTAATGAGAAACTCATGAAGCTAAAGGGGGATACTCCACATTAAAACTACCACAATGGCTCTGTGATATTCACTGAAATAAGGAATGTTAATACCTATAGGGTTGGTTTTATTTATCATTATTATCATTATTATTATTATTATTATTATTATTATTATTATTATCTTAGCATTATGTTGGCTACCTAGATCATTCCTGCTTTCAGATGAGTTTTAAGGTTCTTTTTCCCATTTCAGTAAAGAATGGTGTTGGAATTTTGATGGGATTTGCATTAATCTGTACATTGGATTCAGTAAGATAGCCATTTTCACAATGTTTGCTTTCCCATATATGAGCATGAGTGTTATTTCCATTTCCTATTGTCTTCTTAAATTTCTCTTTTGAGTGTTTTAAAGTTTTCATGGTGCCTCACTTCATGGATAGGTTTAGTCCAGATTATTTTATTTTATGTTTTAGGAAATTGTGATTGAAAATGTTTCCTTGATTTCTTAGCATGTTAGTTACTGATATATAGGAAAGCCAAAGATTACTTTGTGCTAAGTTTGTATCCTTGAAAGTGTTAATTATATCTAAAACTTCCTGTCAGAATCTTTACCTTCTTCCTTTCCTATTTTTAACACTTTCATTTGTTCCTCTTATGCTTGCTGCTTTAGCTAAGGCTTCTAGTATCATATGAAATGATAGTGAATAAAGCAGAAAACCTTAACTTATTTGAGATTTTGGTAGAAATGCTCTGAGATTTTCCCCATTCAGTATAACATTAGCCACAGATCTATAATACATAGCCTTTAGTGTGTTGATATATTCTTCCTCTATTCCCAGTTTGTTTTCAGGGCTTTTATCATGAAGCAAGTTTGGATTTTATCAGATGTCTTTTCTGCATCTATGGTTACTGTCATCGTGGTTTTGTTTGTTTGTTTGTTTGTTTTTTGTTATTGTTCTTGAGTACATTTATGTCATTTATTACATTTCAGTTTGCTTATGTTAAACTATCCCTGCATCCTGGGATAAATTCACCTTGATCATAGTAAATAATCTTTTTGATATGTTCCTGTATTCAGTTTGTAAATATTTTGTTGAGATTTTTTTGCATCTATGACATATATTTATCTAGTTTTGCACTAGCATAATGATTGATTAGTAAAAGGAGCTTGGTAGTGTTCCTTTCCTTCCTATTTTATGAAATAATTTAAGGAGCATTGATGCTAGATTTTCCTTGGTGATCTTGTAGAACTGAGCAATGAATCCATGTGGGCCTGGTCTTCTTAGGAGTTATTTTATTACTGCTTCAATCTCTCTGTTTGTTATAGATATATTTAAAGTATTTATGTGTTGTTTTAATTTGGATCATTCATTTGCAGTTATGAATTGATCCATTCCCTATTTTCTAACTTAATGGAGTAGATGTTTTAAGGTAAGTCTTAATGATTTTCTGAATTTCATTAATAATTATCATAATGGCCCCCTATTCATCTTTAATTTTATTTTGGTTATCACTCTATTTCTTTTTTTTTTTTTTAGTTTGAATTAGGGTTCATCAATTTTACTAATCTTTTCAAAGTACTAACTCTTTGGTTGATTATTTGTATTGACATATTTGTTTCCATTTCATTAATTTTTTTGTGCTCTTCATTTTTTCTTTCTACTTACTGATAATGGGTTTGGCTTGTTCTTCCTTCTCCAAGGCCTTAAGATGAATCATTTAGTGATTCCTTTGATAGCTCTCAGGTGTTTTAATGTAGGTTTAGAGCTATAAACTTCCTCCTCAAAACTGCATCCCATGAGTTTTAGTATGTTGTGTTCATTTTCATTCATGTCTAGGAGGGTTTATTTTTTGTTTTGGTTTGGTTTTGTTTCTTCAATAACTCATTCAACATTCAACAGAATATTAATTAATCTCTATGATTTCTTTTTTGGAGAGAGTCAGAGACAGAGAGACAGAGAGAGAGAGAGAGAGAGAGAGAGAGAATGGGCATGCCAGCAGCCTCTCAGCTGCTGTGAATGAACTCCAGACACATGCGCCCCCTTGTGGGCAATTGCGACATTGCCCCCTTGCATCACTTTGTGTCTGGCTAAAAATGGGACCTGGAGAATCCAATGGGTGTTCTTAGGCTTAGCAGGCAGGTGCCTTAACCACTAAGCCATCTCTCCAGCCCCTCTGATGATTTTAATATTTTATTGATTTATTTGCAATCAGATAGAGAAAAGAGAGACAAATGGAAAGAATGGTCACACCAGGGCCTCCAGCCACTGCAAATGAACTCCAGATGCATGTGCTACTTTGTGCATCTGGCTTTATGTGGGTACTGGGGGATGAAACCCAGGTTGTTAGGCTTTGCAATCACTAAGCAATCACTCCAGCCAATTTCTATGATTTTGTATAGGTTCTAGCTCTTGCTCTTGATTATTAGTTTTATTCCATTGTGATCATGTAGAATGCAAGGAATTATTTCAATTTTCCTATACCTGTTATGAATTGCTTTATGTCCCAATATATGACCAATTTTAGAGGAAAGTTCTATATGTCTCTGAGAATCATGTATATTCTTCAGTGTTAGGATGAAATGTTCTTTAGATGTCTGCCAGGTCCATTTGATATATGATGTCATTTAATCCAGATATTTTTCTGTTTAATTTTCCATGACCTCCTAAATGATGAGAAAGGAGTATTGAATTCAACCACTACTGTTGTGTTTGGTTTAATATCTTATCTAACATCTAGTAATGCTTGTTTTATGAAATTGTGCATAGCTTGGTTTGTTGCATATATGTTTAGATTTGTAATATCATTTTGTTGGATTGTTTCTTTAATAAGTATAAAATGATCTTCTTTATCTCTTCTGATTAATATTGGTTTCAATTCTATCCTATCACATGTTTGAACAATGACACCTATTTCCTGTGCCTATTTGCTCAAAACTTCATTTTCTATGATTTTATCCTAAGGTAGCATTTTTTTTTTTATGAAGAGATAAGTTTCTTAGAGGCACCAAACTGAAGGAACCTGCCTTTAAATCAATTCTGCTGGCCTGTGTCTTTTGATTGGGAACTGGAGATGATTACTATTCAGTTATTTTTGAAAAGCTTGTATTAATTTTTGCTATTCTTGTTTTTTCTGTAGATCTGTATGCTTTTCTATTCCTTTCCTGCCTTAATGACTGACTTCAAGTCCGACTTTTTAAAAATGTGGTCTCATATATGTGTTCTTCCTTCTCTTCACTCTAAAGGATTCTTTTAAATATTTTCTGTAGAGCTTGATAAGTTTCTTTAATCTGTTTTTATCATAGAATGTTCTTCTTTCTCCTTCATTTGTAACAGATAGTTTTGTGGGTTATAGCAGTCAGAGATGGCAGGTATTGTCTATCAGAACTTGAAATACATCATTTCAAACTATCCTGGCATTTTAATTTTCTGAAAATTCCTTGTTATTCTAATGGGCCTACCTTTATAACTAACTTACTGTTTCTCTTGCTGCTTTCAATATACTTTCTTTATTCTGCATACTTAGTAGTTTAATTATAACATCCCAAAGAAAGGTTCCAATTTAGTCTTATGTTTGGTGTTTTAAATCCTGTATCTGTATTGGCATCTCCCTAACACCTGGAAAACTTTCTTCTATAACTTTGTTGAAGATATTTGCTATGCTTCTAGATTTAAATTATTTTCCTTCTTATTTTCCCTGAATTATTTAATTTGACCTGCTCATGTTGCCCTGGATATTTTCAAAGTTCTACTTATGCCTTATTATTAATTTAGCTTTCTTTCTGTTGTATTATTCCAATTCTTCCATCTTTTCATCAAGCTTAGATATTCTGTCCTCTCCTGGATCCATTCTATGGATGAGGTGTCCTATTGAGTTTGTTTATTGACTTACTGTGTTTTTAATTTCTAGTGCTTCAGATTGGTTTTTCTTTAGTATGTCTAAGTATTGAATTACTTTTTCATATCTTTAATCAACCTCCTCATTTCACTCAGCTGAGTTTCTATGTTCCCTTGGGATTCCTTTAGGAGTTAGTTTTTGTTTTTGCTTTGTTTGACCATGCTTACAATTGTCCTATTGAATTCTTTGTCTTGCATTACATCTAATTCACTCTCATTGAGGTCATAATTATGGGATTCCTAATTTTTGGAGGAGTTGTAATACCTTGGTTTTTGGGGTGTTTCTTACATTACTGCAGTGAGATTTATGTATCCTGGGTTATTTCATTGCTTGGATTTTCTTTTTATCATCTGTATTCTTAGGTGTGTAGTTAAGAATTTATCTCTTCAGTCTAGGAGCTCAGAGTGCCTGGTAAGTCCTCCATGGCATTCTCAAAGCTGAATACTTACATCAGGAATAACCACAAGTGGTAGATATGTCTGCTATGAAAATGTCATAGTAGCAATTAGCAACAATTTTCCCTGTGACATAAAAAATCAGTTGTGGGTATTTCAGAGTACACTAGTATTTTAATTATTCCAAAGTGGGAAGGAACAATGTGGGTAAGGTTAGGGACTTGTCTTTGAAAATGTTGGAGGTGGGGGAAAGACCTGTAAGAGGAAAGTAGGAAAGAATTTGGGGGATGGTTTGGAAGAGAATGAAAGTGTCTGAGTTTTGCTTGGCAGAAGTAGTAAAGAAATAACAATAGTAGAATGGATGGAGAGGCACACAGAACAACCCTAAAATCCAACTGAGCAATATACAAACACAAAGAAAACCATTATGAATAAATATGCAACTGTTGTAGTTACCTTCTGACTTCCAAAGGGAGGGTTTCCTAAACCACACCCATGCTCTGTGAGCAAACTTAACTATTTCTGTGTGTAACAAAAAGAAAACATGAAAGTAGGAGAGGGACCAATCTGGAAGAATAAAGGGTTCAGTAGGAGAAGAATGGGGATAAGTGAGGGTAACATGCATGTATGAAATTGTCAAAAAGAAATACAAAATATTTTAAAATATCACTCAGAAAGTCTAAAATTAAATCTGAAAACGAATTGAGCATTGATGCATCAATAGTTATGATGTATGATGGACATACACCAACCACACGTATGTCTATCTATATGGTGAGAACTTAGCCTTTAAGTGGTCCTATCTAAATAAACTTAAATATATTAATCAATAAGACAGATATCATCTTGGTAACATTACGAAACCCACAGAAATTGTTGTTAAAAAGTTTTAAATTGATACTTTAAGTAATGAATGGTTGCAGATACTCTAATTGCTGGATTAATTACATTTCCATTGCTATGACAAAAGTAACTTAAGAAAGGATTCAGGGTCTCTGAGAAGGGGTACAGTCCATAGCAGGATCACACAGCAGCAGAAGCATTGGGCAGCTGTTTGCATTGTATCCACAGTCGGGAAGGAGCTCGACATGGATGCTGGTGCTTAGCTTGTTTCCTCCTTTTCCCTTTTTCTTCAGTCCAGGACCCCAAGTTGATAGGATTACATTGTCCACATTTGGGTAGGTCTTCGGTCCTCAGTTAAACATCTCTGGAAATATTCCACAGACAAACACAGAGGTATGTTTTCCAGATTATTTTAAATCCTGTCACTCAACAATAAACATTAATCATTTGATTCATCCCTGTGGATCTGTGTAGACAGATACCTAACCAGGCAGTGTTTATAGGGAGAAGGGATTTATTTCAGGCTTACAGACACAGGGGAAGGTCCATCAAATGGTGGAAGAAGCTGGCTTCCATTCATAAATCCAAGCAGAGAAAGAAACTGCCACCAGACAGAAAACACTAAAAAACTGCAAGCACAAAACAGGCAGCAAAAAGGCCTCCAGAGCTCAGAACTGTCTGCATAATTTTGAGCTCAAATTCAGATCTGCCTCCAGTGATTCTGCCCCCAATTATACCTCCTCCAACCAGGTATTTGGAGGCTCAACTTACAAGCTGTAGCAGACAGCTTCAGGTTTGCTGAGATGAACTTCCAGACTAGGCACAGTGATGGAGGAAAGGATATTTCTTGAAGCTTACAGATCCAGGGGAAGTTCCATAGTGGCAGAAGAAGCTGGCCTGCTTTCACAGGACCAGAGAGAGAGAAAGCCACAAGCCAAAAGCCACACAGCACAGCACACTTCAGGAACTTCAGCTAGGCACACTTTGCATATCTTTAGATTAAAATCTGAAACCCACTACCATCACACCTTCAGATTTCCCAGTGACATTGCCTCAGCCAGGTGGCTACAGATGCAAACTATAAACTAATAAAACGCTGAGTATATTGGGGGGCCATCTATTCAAACCACCACATTCTGCCTCTGGTACCCAATAGATTTATGACCATCACACATTGTACATTGTACTCAGTCCAATTTCAAAGGCCCCCACAGTCTTTACCAACTTAAGATAGTTCCAAAGTCCCAAGTCTCATCTGAGATTTAAGGTTGTCCCTTAGCTGTGAGTCCTGTAAAAACAAACAAGTTATATACATTTAACATATAAAGGCACAAAGTAAACATTTTCAACTGGTATAAGTCATAGCAAAGAAAGACTAGAACAATGCAGACTCAACCACCATCAGCAATCATCAAACTTCTGCTGTTCAAGTTCAATATAACCAGAGACTGATCGTCTCTAGGTTTTTCATTTCCACCCCTCCAGCTGGGCAGAGTAGCCAGGGAAAACTTCCATCCCAGGCCAACCATGTATTCCATAATTACCCTTGCACAGTCCTGGTATATCCAAAACATCTTCATGTCTCCATGCAAACCATGGTCCATCTTCCAAAGGCTCTTTCAGCCTATCAGGGCATCACACCCTGCCTCATGCCACATCTCAGCAGGGGTTCCTGGAACCATGTCCACTTTTTGACCAAATGCATGCATTTTTCATGCTTCCAAAACTACTACCAGGTGTGCAGGACACAGCCATATTCTTAATTCATGGATGAAATAAATTGTAACCTTGAAAAGCAGGTTCCTTCTCCATTCTACTCTTTCCCAAAAGAGTTTGCATTTCTATCATAGTCTTTCCTCAGGCATCCACTCCATTATTTTAATGTAAAGCAATTGGGCCATCTTCCTTAAGATTGTTAATGTGTTTCACAATAGCAGCTCAGCCACCTAAAACCAGTCTCAGTGCCTATAATTTTAACTTGCTTGAGGTTTTTCAACTTAAAATCTTAAATCTTTCAGTCCAATATCTATAGCCAAGCATACCAGTCCATTACAAATTTAACCTTGATTAAGCTCTCTGGACTTGGGCAAAAGAACACAGCCATCTCTTATGGCAGGAGCTCAGTTCCAACAAAGTCCTCTGAAGTCTTTCCTTCCCCTTAGAAAGCTCATAAGCCAGGCTGGAGAGATGGCTTAGCAGTTAAGGCACTTGCCTGCAAAGCCTAAGGACCCAGGTTCAATTCTCCAGGTCCCACATAAGCCAGATGCACAACAAGGTGACACATGTATCTGGAGTTCATTTGCAGTGGCTAGAGGCCCTGGTGCACCCATTCTTTCTCTCTTTTTCTTCTTCTCCCTCTCTCTGTCTCAAATAAATAAATAATAAAATATTTTTAAAAAAAAAGAAAGCTCATAAGCCAAGCCTTAAAGTTCAATACTGTCTGCACTTAGCATTTTCAAATTCTCTTCAGAATAGTCCATAAATTTGGCTTACAACTCCAGAAGGCATCTTCCCTTGCAAGCACCAAGCCCATGCTTGTTCCTCCAAAATAAAGGTTCCAAAAGACCAAAATCCACATGATCAGGTTCCTCTAACCCCACTTCTGGAATCAACTTCTATAGCAGACAGCTTCAGGTTTGCTAAGATGAACTTCCAGACCAGGTACAATTGTGAAGGAAGGGATATTTATCAGAGCTTACAGATCCAGGGTAAGTTCCATAATGGCAGAAGTATCTGTCCTACTTTCACAGGACCAAACACAGAAAGAGATAAAGCCACAAGCCACAAGCCAAAAGCCACACAGCATAACACACTTCAGGAACTCCAGCTAGGTACACTTTGCATATCTTTAGATTGAAATGTGAAACCCACCACCACACCTTAAGATCCACCCACTGCAGGTGGCTGCAGAGGCAAACTATAAACTGATAAAACAGTGAATATATTAGGGGCCATCTATTCAAACTACCACACAAGCTTTAATTAAACACCTGAGTCTAGGGAGGACATACATTGAAACTACCACACCGATACAATGGCTATATTAGAGATTCTCACTTATTATTAAATCAGGTGACCTGATTTCTTTCTGTAGTGTTGTTTCCATTTTTTTTTTTTTTTTTATTTTTTTTTTTTTTTTTTTTTTTTTGGTTTTGCAAGGTAGGGTCTCACTCTGGTCCAGGCTGATCTGGAATTAACTATGTAGTCTCAGGGTGGCCTCAAACTCTCGGCGATCCTCCTACCTCTGCCTCCCGAGTGCTGGGATTAAAGGCATGTGCCACCATGCTGGCTGTTTTCATTCTTAATGTAATTGAAGTACCAAATATTTACCAAATATAAATCTTATAAATATTTGCTTGTAAGCCATAGATTGTCTCTTATATCTGATAATCAGTTCTTTTGTTGTGCATATGCATTTTAGTGGGATATAATTCCAGTTTATGTTTTTATTGACTGTGTTTTTGAACTCTAATCTAAAAAAAAAAAAATCATTGCTCAGACTATTTTTTTTTCTAATGGTTTGATAAGTTTGATTTATCCTTTTTCTTTAATCCATTCAGAGTTTACTCTTCTATGTGACATGATATAGGGTCAATTTGCATCCATTTACACATAGGTATCCAGTTTTCCAAATACTATTAAAGTTATTATTCTTTTTCATTGTGTGTTCTTGGAAAAGTGATTGACTATAGAATCATGAGTTCATTTCTCACTTTGTTCTATTCCTATGATTATTGTCTATTTTTAGCCAATATTGTGTGGAATTAAATAGTATCACCTTGAAGTATAGTTTCAAATCAAGTCATGTGATGTTATTAGCCTTTTCATTTTGCTCAAGATTTCTTTGTATATTCATAGTTGTGGTCCCATATGATTTTTTTCATTTTGGCCTATTTCTATAAAAAATGGCATTAGAATCTGAATAAGGATAACCGCGGATCTATACACTACTTCAAACAGTCTTGACATTATAATAATACTAATTTTTCCCACTGCATTAACACAGATCTTTCTCCATTCTTCAGCTTCTTTCATTAACATTTTTTAATGCTCAGTATATTTTTGAATGAACTTATTGATGAGAATTTTATTCAAGTGTTTTGAAAGTAGATGTACATGGAATTGTTATGCATAAAAACAATACAACTATTTTCATGTTGAGTTTGGTACTCTGAAATGTTCTTATATTTGTTTGCTCTTTCCAATAATCTTGTAGTGGATTCTTTAACATTCTATGCACATAAAACATGACATCAACAAATAGAAATTTTTATTTCTTGTCTAATTGCTCTAGCGAGGACTTCCAATACTATTTCGAATAAAAAGACATCCTTGTATTGTTCTTGATCTTAGCAAAATGAGTTTTAATTTTTCAGTATTCAATTTTGACATAATGGTAACTGTGTTTATTATACATGGTCTTTGGCCTCTATTGTTCTGAGGTAGAACATGTGTTTAATATGTTGAACATTTATCATGAAAGGATGGTGAGTTTTATCAACTACTTTTTCTGCATCTAATGAATGATCATGTGTTTTTAGTTCTTTTATTTTATTTTCTTTTATTTTATATTTTATTTTATTGAGTTAGAGTCTCACTCTAGCTCAGGTTGACATGGAATTTACTCTGTTCTTCCTTTTGTCAGTGCATTCCTGCTGCACCACATGTACTGGGTATACATGCATGTGAGGTTAAATGGTCAACAAAATTCATCGAGTTCTCTATTGGAAGAAGACACATGTGACCTAATTACAGACTACTTCAGTCTACTTACTAATGTAGAGAACAATGAGACTTCTGTTAAGACCCGATGACAAGACAGAAAAAATTAAGGAGGCCAAAATCAATGACAAGTTCAAAAGAATAATCTGAACAGAACATGAGAGAAATGTGGGACACCTTAAAACAGATGCTCCAAGTGTGGGCATACAAGGAGAAGAACTTTAACTTTAGGTCAGTAGTGTAAAAATATTTTCAATAAAATTATTAAGGAAAAAAATCTCCAAATCTTATGAAAACGAGGCCCATCCAGGTATAAGAGGCATATAAATTGCCAGACAGGACAAAGGGAAAAAAAATTCTCCACATTCCCCACATTATACTTATATTGCTAAACGCAGAAAACAGAATGAATAATAAAATCTACAAGAGAAGCTTATAAAGTAACTGACTTCTTTTTGTTGTTGTTGTTGTTGTTGTGGGGTATGGTCTCACTCTGGTCCAGGCTGACTTTTTAATGGAAATTTTTAACAGCCAAAATACATGATTTCAAATATTGAAAGAGCACCCAAAACTACTATGCCCAGCAAAATTATCCTTCATAGTTGAAGGAGAAAGAAAAGCTTTCCATAATAAAAGCCAGTTCAACGAATATATGAGGACTAAGCCAGCCCTACAGAGAATGCTAGATAGAATTCATTTTGTTGTTGCTGTTGTTTATTGAGGCATGGTCCAGCTCTAGCTCAGGCTGACCAGGAATTCACTAAGTAACCTCAGGCTGGCCTTAAACTCACACTTTAGCCTCCTGAATGTCTGGAATAAAGATGTGTGCCACCCCACTGGGGTAGGGGAGAGAGAGAGAGAGAATGGTCACAGCAGGGCCTCTAGCCACAGTAAATGAACTCCATACACACGTGCCACTTTGTGTCTCTAGATTTACATGGGTACTGGGAAACTAAACTTGGGTTGTTGGGCTTTATAGGCAAGTGCTTTGACTGCTAAGCTATGTCTCCAGCCACTGGATAGAATTCTTTGTACTGAAGAGAAGAACAAACATACTAAAGAGGCTACTGGAGGGAAAAACAAGAATCAAAACTAGAAAGTTGTTAAAGCAAATGAAGATCAACAAAACACACAACTCCACAAAACCATCAATATGACAAGGATCAATTCATACTATTCAATTATAACTGACACCAGTGGATTCAACTGCTTAACAGGCTGGCTCATAAAATGGCATACATCCATTTTCTATCTACAAGGAATCTATCTTACCATCAAAGATAGAGACTTCACCTGTCACAGTCAGCCTCACATTGCTGAGATGAACCTCCAGACCAGACACAGTTTATAGGAGGAATGTATCTTATCTGAAGCTTTAAAATGCAGGGTAAGTTCCATAATGGGGAAGAAGCTGGCCCCCTTTCACATAGGTCCACTCAGAGGAAAATACCACCACCATCAACACAAGCAAGTACACTTCAGGAACACCAGCAGAACTGAGGCACTTTGTATACCTTTAGACTGTGATTACAGGTCCACACCCACACCTTAAGGCTTCAGCCTAGGATCTGCCACAGTGACACTTCCTCCGCCCATGTGGCAGGAGATCTAAATCACAAGCTTTAATAATACTTTTGAATCTGTTGGGTGACATCCACTTCAACCAACACACTGCTTTAGGGTGAAGTGATGGAAAAAGATATTCTAAGGAAAAAGACACAAGCAGGTGTGGATATACTAATAAAACTGCCACAAAAGGCTTTAAACCAAAGTAATCAAAAAAACATTTCAAAAAGCCCTGTTAGGGGCTGGAGAGATGGCTCAGAGGTTAAGGTGCTCGTCTTCCAAGCTTAATAACTGCTGGGTCCCATGCCTCAGTACCCATGTAAAGTCAGTACAAAGTGATGCATTCATCTGAAGTTTCTTTGCCATCTCTAGAGGCCCTGCTGTGCCTATTTTCATTCATTTTCTCTTTTCCTCCCTCCCTTGTCTCTCTTTGTCTTTCTCTGCTCGCAGATGAAAAAATAAATAAAGTACTTTAAAAAAAGAAGACCATGTTATATTCAAGGGAACAATTCACTAGGAAGAAATTACAACCCTAAACATACCATGCACTACATACAGGTGCACCAAATACTATAAAGCAAAATCTACCAGGCATAATGTCAGGAATAAATGCCAACACATAGTAGGTGACAAATATTTCACCGTTGCCAAGGAAGAAGAGGGATGTGTAGGTTGTTTTTGCAACAGAATAACCTATTGCAAATGAGCATACCCGGAAGAACTCAGTATGGTAAAGAGAAAATTTGATGGGCATTTTCATGAATAATAAAGTTCCTATATTGGTCATTGGTGGCCTCATATTTTACATTACTGAGTTTATATTGGGATTGATATTGGACATTCTCTTAACATGTCTTCCATATTTAATTGTCTCATGTTTTGTTTCTTAATCTTATTACTGCTAGAGATTTCTGTTCTATCATGAGTATCTTGTTAGAGTTGTAATGTGGATTTTCCATGAAAGAGTAATGTGTCAGAGGCCTGAACCCCAAAATAGTGATGTTGTGGTGGTGAGACCATTAAGACAGTGCATCCTGGGAGGTGGTGCACTTACCCTTGGGAGGGATTAATGCTGGTCTGTAAGAGTGAATTCATTCTCACAAAACAAGTTGTTATAAAAAGGGCAAGACCCATCCCTGTCATCACCCTGGCTTTCTTTTTTATCTCATAGGCACCCCTCCTGTTGTATACTATTTATCACGAGTGCCTCACCAGAGGCCAAATTGCTAGAGCTCTTTAATCTTGAATTATCAGCCTCTAAAACTGTAAGGCAAATAAACTTATTTTATTGATAAAATACCCAGCCTCAGATAATTTGTTAAAGTAACACATAACAAACTAATACAGGGATTTATCTTTGTCCTTGTTCATTTTGTTGTTACAGTCTAATCTTTGCACTCGCTGTCACAAAGAACAAGATGTCTTCATGTACTATTCAAGTTGGAGCTCTTCCTTGAACAAGGGGGAGGTCTAGATTAGAAGCCCTGAACACAAGTTATCAAGTCATCAATTTTCTTCTGTCCTCATATCTCTGACTATTAGTTGAAGGGTGAGCCTTCTTCTTTTATGGAGACAAGAGTATTCAGCACAGTTTACAACCAGAAGGCCTTCTCTCATGATTAGTCAATCCATATACAACTAAATTTTACAGGTATACCCTTCACGCCCATGTTGGATGCACCAACACTCTGGGGAGCAGTCTGTGAAAAGTTCAACCAGTACCACATGTCCAAGCAGTATACCTCTCTAACCCCACAAAGAATTCCAGATTTGTTCTCCAATGTAAGTCCTCAGCCATACAATAGTCCCCAGGAAACAATCTTGGATGATGGCTTTTGTAGCTAGTTCTTTCTTTTATGCTCACATCTTCTGAATCCTCCAATATTTGTGGCATGGCTATTTCTTTACTAAGCACTCTCAGAGTGACAGTCACACCTAGACTAGTTTGGTGGCCTTTCCAATTTTAGATGGAAATTATGTCTAGATGTAACATTCTATATTTAAGATTTTAAAAAATCAGCACTCAATAACCCACCAATGGCAACTACAGATTCTATGAGGAACTGGAGCAAAAACAAAATGAAAAATCAGATGTTTGTAAGTCCTCAGTCTAAGGATATGGGCTGCTTGCTGTGGACAGTGGAAGGTTGGGAGATAGCAGACCTAGTTCCCTAGGGTCAGTGTAGTAAATAATGTTTGTATATATTAAGATAAAGTGAGTAATTACAATCAAAAGAAATAGTCTTGAACAATGTTCTCCTGAATACATTGTCCCCCAGTATGTTGTGTCCCAGCCCCAGTCTCATAGCACAAGCTCACTGAACTCATAGAATTTTAAAGTATCTGTTTCATTACAGAAAAAATAATAGTCAAAAGCTCATTAAAGTCTGATCCTGCTATAAAATTCTACAACTGAAAGTTTACAAATCATAGCTTCCAAAAGTGCAATGGGAGCTTAAAGTATCAACAAAATGTGGCATCAATGAATAAATTTTATTGCCCAGTTGCTTTGAGACATTTCAGACATGAATGTTTTCAGATAAGTGAAGGTTCCATGTATAGTCCAAATCTAATGGAATTTAATCTCGAGACAATCTTATAGCACAATAAGAATAATGATATAATTCCCTGCATACTGACATAAGGTTTAGGTCATGCTAACATCTTTGCTCCACTCAAAATACACAATCACAACTATACACATTACTTTTACACATGCTTGCAATAATATGCCATATATATATATATATATATATATAATATATAATATAGATATTAGCATATTTCCTGCCCAATTCTCCACAAGTGAAAGTTGATGAACAGTTATCCTCATGTTACTACTGTGGAGGATCAGACATAGTGCAAATAATTTATTTAAATTTATTTTGCATAGGATTGCAGAAGCAATAAATAGGTTAAAATTCCCTCACTTCCATTCCAATGCATAGCTTTGAACTTTATTATGTACAGCCTCATTCTTGGACAAAATATATCAGCAAATATAAGAAATAGGGTTGTCTTTGATGACACAAAATGGTTTTACTTTATTTCTTACTTTTTTAAAAAAAAAAAGTGAATAAGGAGAAGAGAGGAATCCCAAGAAGACGTCACTGACTAATATTGTCATGTTGAATCCCTGACACCTTTTTGTTATAAACTGCCCAGATAAAGTACCACAGTTTGACAGCTGGAATGCCTCTTGCTGTGTAGGACTGAAAGAAAAAGATAACCAGGCGACTTACACTGTGTCAGTAGCAAGAAAAACTGTATCTCTCTCACCTACAAAGCTTCTCAGCCCTTTGAATACTTGGGCTAGGATCTCCTCAGAGGAATCTATTTTCCATGTAATGGTGTGAATTTCTCACATGGAAACTAAATATTCATGACTTTGTGAAAGCACTAAGCTTTTGGATTAAAAAAAAAAAAAAAAAAAACTAAGTCCGCTTCCTACATTTTGGACAAGCTAGTATTTGACATACTCTATATGTTCTGAATAGTATTATAATTTCAAATAAATCTCTTCTGACATCATTTCAGCAATGTCACATGCTTAAAATGTATCTGATAGGTGAAGTGCCCTTTGTGTGGATTAACAAAATAGACATATGAGGAAGGATGTAGAAGAGAGACGAGAAAGCGGGCCAGGAAGGAGGCTCCCTCTCATGTTCTGAGCAGGGATCGCTCCTCATCTCTCAGCCTTTTTCTTTCTAAGCCCATCACAAAGCTCCCATGGAATTTCCTTATGGCTCAATGCCTGCGGCATTTCTCAGCAGAGCTGATACATAGTACAGAGAGCTATCTTTGCTCTATTCTCTGTCTGGGGGAAATACTACACAGACAGAAACTATCAAGGGGCTGCCTGCTGACCAAATGCAGTCAGGTAGTAAACAATGTTTGATTTCGGCATGTAAACCACAAAAATGATTTATGAAAGAAACTGGCCTTATAAAGCTGTGTAAATCTGTCAAACCCTCTCTTAGAATGCACTTTGCATGGAGAGAACCATATTTGTTTCTCTTAGTTTTCCTCTTCTTTTCTTCTCCCCCAGGAACTAGCTTGACACTTCTGCTAAGCATATCCACTGATGTGGTTGAATAAAATGCAAAAAAATCACTCAGATCTGAAATCCTATGCTTGGTGTGTAGTCGATGAATATGTAATTCATTGATGTTTCAAACAATTTCATCAAATATCTAAGAAAAACTAAATTCATATTTTGAAAATGTACACACAGTATCACAAGTTGGTGATTGAAATAAGCCGTTCACTCAGACAAAACCCCTGCTTACAATTACTTCAGCTGTGTGGCACCCGGAGATCTCTCAGTCAAAATAATTATAATTATAATAAATATATAAAAATAAAACACATCACTAATATGGTCTCATCCTCCCAAATTGTTCATAGAAAAAAAAGTAGATTCAGGGCATCCTTTTGCTTTCTTTATACTAGAAACTGCTCAGTGATAACTGGAGACAAGAGCCAACCTCCCAGTCTCATGTACAATCTAGAATATGAGAAAGAAGAGAATTCAGGAAAGGCAAAAGTCCTTGCAAGGATCTCCAAAGTCCTGCAGCTCTGAGTTTATGATGCACAACAGTCAAAAAAAAAAAAAAAAACCTCCCCTTGTGACAATTTGACATCCTCGCCATAGTTGGAGCATGATTTCACATAGGTCCATAAGGAATCTTTCCTGTTTTTCCTAACCCTACGACTTTACTTCCTTCTTTCTAGTCTCTCCTAGTTTCCTAATTCTATCTTCTCCATGCTTCCAGGATAGCTAATAACCACTCCAAATCCCTTAATTTTCCATCGTAGACTTATATCATGTTAATTTCTGAAATTCAGGGAACATGTGTTTGAGCCCCAACCATTCAAGCAAAATAGCTGAGTAGAAATTTTGGGGAAAGCAAGGTGGCAACTGTGTGTGCAGGGTTTTGGCATAAGAGAAAGGATGATGTGAGGAAATAAATCTTTGCTTCGTGCTGTTGGCTTTTTTTGTGAGAATTAGAATTTTAGGTTTATATTAAATGCATATGGGGAAATTCCCATAAATTAGTCTTTTCGAGTCCATGAGATATAATTACCACCTTCTGTAACTCAAACTACAATGTCTTCTTCCAGGAGTATAGTAAGGCCTGGGTGCTACTCTATCAATCATAAATTCTGACCATTCTCACTGTACAGGGAAAAGAGTCATTGTATAATTGTGTAGAGGAAGTTATGGACATTGGCCAGCTGTATGTGGGATGTTCAAAGGTAGAGAACTGAGAAGAATAAAGTTACCTCCTCATTCTACCTGGATACAGAATGAAAAGAAAAATGGTCCTCTGGGAGAATATTGAAAAGAAGAAGCTTGGTGAAATTGTTGAATGTGGTAATAGAATACTGGCTTCTTTAAGAGGTTCCAGCATGAGAGAAGTTAAGATGAAGGGGCACGTATGTTAGATTATGGGCATACCAATGAATATATGCTGACGTGGATTCACTGAGAGATGTGTCTGAGGTCAGAGAGAGCCAGACTCCCCATGAAAATGAGATGAGGAATGGAGAGTCTCTCCTTTTTGCAACTATGGCACGTTAGATACCGTGAATGAGCATCCATATGGACACCCTCACTTACTTAGCAAAACTAAGATGAGAAACCAGAGCCAAGACTAAAACCAAATCCAAAAAATAAAACCCTACTTTTGTCTGTATTTGGAGGCTCCTTATTCCAAAGTAGCCAACAAGATAACTGGCATAATTATCTACATATAAGAAATAGAAAATCAACAAGCTGTTTGCACAATGTAAAAGGATTGAGATTTCCCTCATACAGTTCTAAAAACAAAAAAAGGAATTTCTCTTTAAAGCATTCAGTTTATGCATTTGAATTTATCCAAATGGAAAAGAATTATAAAATGGAGTTGCCAAATGTCCTTCTCTATTAATTCATGAAAGTTTGGTAAATCAAAGTGTTATGTTTATAAAAGTAATATGGATCACCTTATATTCCCATAAATTAAACCCTATGAAGAAGATGTTCTTCTGTTGTTTAAAACAAACAAGCAAAAAAACAAAGAACAAAAGAAAACAAACAAAACTGGGTGTGCTGTTGTATGCTTTTAAACCCAGCACTGTGAGTTCTAGGTAAGCTTGGGCTACAGAATGAGTTCCAGGCTAGCTTGAGTTTGTGTGAGACCCTACCTCAAAAAACCCAAATGAACAAACAAATAAACAAACAAACAAACAAACAAACAAACAAACAAGAATAAGCACCCAATTCTTTACATGTATCCCTGAATTTACCTGGAATTAAAGGACACTAATATCCCACAAAGGAAATGAAGAGTTTGTCAGGGAGTAGGCAGTCTGGCTTTCACCCTGAGGACTTGTCAGATTCTGTACTCTTGCGCTCCCATGCTGTGTGTGACATAGGTCACAAGGATAAATGGACAGACCTAAGGCCACTCAAATTAGAAATCTAATGGGAGATTCCCTCGGATTGAAACAGAAAATTGTTTTTCTCTTGAACATCTAGGCTTTCATTCTGAATTTACAACCAGAATGAAGTCCAAAGTTTAATTTAAAATAAAAACATATTTTATTAGCTGGCATGGTGGCACACGCCTTTAATCCCAGCACTCGGGAGGCAGAGGTAGGAGGATTGCCGTGAGTTCGAGGCCACCCTGAGACTACATAGTGAATTCCAGGTCAGCCTGAGCTAGAGTGAGACCCTGCCTCGAGAAACCAAAAATAAATAAATAAAAAATAAATAAATAAATAAATAAATAAATAAAATAAAAACATATTTGTAGAAAACACACACACACACAGAAGACACAAGGACAAATCCTCTTAATGTCCTCAGAGAATGTCCACATAGAACTTTCCTAGAACAGAAGGAGCTCACGTTCAATACAGTAAACAGTTATAAGAACAACTGGTACATGGATGTTAGAAACAGGGTTTTTCATGATTGCCCAAATATAAAAGTAGCCAAGATGACTAGATAAATAAACTGGTACAAACAGTAAAGTAATATTCAGCTAAAAGAAATGAACTATAGGGGCTGAGGGAGTCGCTCAACAGCTAAAGGCCCTTGCTCACAAAGCCTGCTGACCTGTTTGATCCTCCCCAGGCACCCATGTAAAACCAGACTCAAAGTGGCACATACATCTGTGATTTTATCATCAATGACAATAGGAGGCAGAGCCAGGAAAAGCCAAAGCTTATGGACTAGTTACACTAACAGACTAACTTTCATTTGCAGGTGGAAGAAGTATACAGACACCTTCTGGTTGTTCCTTACCTCCACACATGTGCTGTGGTACACACACACCCATACAGGCACACACCAGCATAAATAAATAAATAAATAAATAAATAAATAAATAAATAAATAAATGAATAAATAGTTTTTTTAAATGAGCAGTGAGGGCTGGAGAAGTGGATTAGCAGTTAAGACACATGCCTCTGACGCCTAAGGACCCAGGTTTGAATCCCCAGAACTTACATAAGCACAAGATGACACATGCCCACAGGTGGCACATGCACACAAGGTAGCACACGTGTCTGGAATTTGTTTGTAGTTGACAAGGTCCCAGCATGCCAATTCTCTCTTGCTCTTTCTTTCTTTCTCTCTCTTTCTCTCTTTCTCTCATAAATAAAAGAATGAGCTATGAAACTATGAAAAGATCAGGAGAAAAATCAAAAGCACATTACTAAGTGAAAGAAGGTTCCCTCTAGTATGATTCCAATGATAAGAGATTCTAAAAGATAAAACTATAGATACAGTGAAGAGCATCCTTTTTGTAGAATCAGTGCATCCTGTCTATATGACACTACATTGCATGTCCAAATGCACAGTGTCCAGCATCAAGAGTGAACTCTGATGCAAACTATGGACACTGGGTGATACGGATATGCCCATGTCAGCCCATCAGAACAAGAGACTGCTATAGTGGAGCATGGTGAGATGAAGAAGGCTACACTTGTGTGGGAGCAGTTGAGAGTGTGAGCCTGCATTCATCTCATAGCCCTTGGGTGTATGAAGGGCCCAGAAGCACAGCAAGTGGTTTGATCTGGACTGAGCACAATAGACCTGGCAGTAACATAGTGGGCAACCTAGAAAGGAAGGGCTCTCGGGTGTGAGTAGTATATTCCACATTCTAAAAGCCCGATATTAACCATTTGTCCCAGGAATAAGAAAGAGTACCAAGTGGATTACCTAGTTGCCCTTCTTGCATATCCAGACCTTCCCCATCCTGTGAAAGCAGTTCACCCTCCTCTAGGGATCACTAATGGCAGGGAGAGAAGATTTCCACCAAATGAGGAGAAGGGAGAAAGTGAAAATAGAAAAAAGAAAATTTTCCACAAACCCAAATGGTAATCATAGGCAGGAACAAAAGAAAAAAAAAAAAGCAGGAAAAAAGCTATAATAAATAATAAATTCAGATAATTCTAAGTGGGGCACTGGTCACAATAAACATCAGTGTGTTAAAAGCTACATATTTGAATATGAGTTATAAACAAAAAAATGGAGCTAAAGGAATGGCTCAGTGGGAACAGAGCTTTCCAGGCAAGCAAGAGAACCTGAGTTTCTGTCCCAACACACAGGTAAAAAAATGCAGAGGGAGGCAAAGGCAGGAAATCCTTGGGGTTTACTGGATGTCTAGTCCAGTGGAATTAGCAATTCCAAGTTCAGTAAGAGACCCCATCTTGAAAAGTAAGTAAACAACTGAGGAAGACCACCAACATTGATCTCTGTACACACACACACACACACACACACACACACACACACACACACACACACAACACACACATATGCAATGCATAAATAAATGACAACAAACATCTCTGTTATATCTCAAACAAAAAGATAGAGAAAAATCAGATTTCAAGACAGAAAAATATAGAGAATATGTGTATTAACCAAACGCCCTGCCCAGTCATATTATAGTAATTTTGTATAAAATATGTTTTAATAAGAAAAGCTGAATCAACAAAATAATTATGAATTAACTGGAAATAAATAACAATTCTAAACTAACACATAGGGAATCCTTAGAGATATATGAGAAAGTATAACTTGTAAAGCTTCAAAGAAAAAATAGAAAAAAGCTGGGCATGGTGGCACACGCCTTTAATCCCAGAAGTATGGAGGTAAAGGTAGGAGGATTACCATGAGCTCAAGGCCACCCTGAGATTACATAGTGAATTCTAGGTCAGCCTGGACTACAGTGAGACCCTACCTCAAAAAAATCAAAAGCAAAATAAAAGAAAAAGAAAAGAAAGAAAAGAGAAGAAAAGAAAAAGAAAAAGGAAAGAAAAAAGATAAAGAAAAAAATAGATTCACATTCCACCCTGATGGGAAACTTTAAGAGATCTCCCACAAGATGATAGATTATAGATAAAAAATAGGGAAAAAATGAACAAAAAGATAAAGATGTGAAATCCTTGAATATTGCAGGTAAAATAGTCCATTATTGGATCTTTGTAGAACTGTCTCCCATCAAATAAAGACAAGTCATCTGTAACAAGATAATATAGGACATGTATGGAAATTGATTAAATGTTAAAATGCAAACCAGCCTAAAAGTATCAAAAGATTTTTGTCATAGAGTCCCTTCCCCGAGCCAACTTTGAAACAATGAAGACAGAAGTAATAGCAAAAAGGTAACTAAAAATAATTGGAAATTGAGAATTAAACCGAAATGGTAGTATGAAAAAAAAAAATCTGTGAATTATAACAAAAGGTACAGTCTGAAGCCAGTGATGGTGGTACATGCCTATAATCCCAGCTCTTGGGAGCCTCAGGTAGGAGGATTGCTATGAGTTTGAGGCCAGCCTGGACTACAAAGTGAGTTCCAGGTCACCTTGAACTAGAGTGAGACACTGCACTAAATAAATAATAAATAAATAAATAAATAAATAGTGGCTGGAGATATGGCTCCATAGTTAAGGTGCTTGCCTGCAAAGCCTGAAGATCTGGGTTCAATTCCCCACTACCCCTGTAAAGCCAGATATACAAAGAGGCACATTTATCTGGAGTTTTATTTTAGCAGCTGTATGCCCTGGCACACCCATTTTCTCCCTCCCCCTCTTTCTCTCTATTTTTATCTCTCTCTTTCTCTCTTTCTCTCTCTCTCTGTGTCTGTCACTCTCTACTTGCAAATAAGTTAAAAGAATAATAATAAAGCTGTCTGAAGAGAATGGGGTAGGTTTGAATTTGTGCAAATTGAATGGCCAATTCAATGTCTAAATTATCCAACCTATGAATTAACTAATGATGAAAATTCCCTCAAAGAAAGTAGAAAGGAAAACTACAAATAAAAGAGATAATTAAAAGGCTGGAGATATGGCTCAGCACTTAAGGAACTTGTTTGCAAAGCCTAATGACCTGGGTTTGATTTCCCTGTACCCATGTAAAGCCAAATACAAAAAATAGTGCATGCATCTGGAGATCATTTGCAATGGCTAGAGGCCCTGGTACACCCATTCTCATTCTTTCTTTCTCTGTCTGTCTCTCTTTCTTTCTTTCTGTATGCTTGCAAGTAAATCAAAGACATTTTTAAAAGATCATTTTCTAAAAAAATAGAGTTTCCAAAACTCCCCTCTTGGCGAAGCATTAAAAAATTCATCACAAATAAATAAATAAAATGAATTTATTACCAGAAAACTAATTTATATATGCTAGAGATTAAAGAAGGAAAAAAAAATGTCATCCTTTTCCTAATACACTCAGAAAGAAAACATTTGAAAACTTCCACCTTCCATTTATGGTTAAAAGAGAAAGAGACCAAAGACCTCCAAAAAGAATTTCTTAAGATGACAAAGGATATTGTTCAAAACTCCAAAGTCTCATTTGAGATTCAAGATAGTCCCTTAACTGTGAGCCCTATAAAATGAAAACATAACTTGTTATAGTTACCTTCACATGCTGGAAAAAAAAAACTCCTGACCAAAAGCAGCTGAAGGGAGAGCAGTTTATTTTGTCTTCCAGTCTCAAGGGGAAGCATCATGATGGCAGAGAAAGGATGGTCCTAGAACAGAGGCTGTGCATCACAATCTTGCCACAGCAGGAGGAAAATAGCAAAGCTTAGCTTGCTAAGCCCAAAATCTACCCACAGGACCACACCTTCCCATCAAGGTTCTATCTCCCAAATAACCACCAGCTGGGGATAATACATTCAAAACACATGAATTTATGGTGGGGCATATAATTCAATTCACTACATTCTGTCCCTGACCCCATAGACTTATGATCATCATATAGGGAAAAATACATTCAAACCACACTATAAGTTCTCATTGTATTTACCCATCCCAACAGTGTTTAAACATCCCCATAGTTCAAAGTCTTGTGACTGTGAACCTATAACATCACAGGAGCAGAGTACTGCTAGCCTCTCACACAGAATGGCTTTAGCCCAGTTCTTGAAGAGTTCTGTTTCCTCTCATGACTCAAGCCTTCACAGTCCATTGATCTTTCCTCATATGGATATTTCCCCTTGTTCAAGAAGTTATCAAGTTCTACTTACAATACTGTAAACCTTGACCACAAATTTAAAATACTTCTATATTACTTGATAAATTAGTCCCAAAGTATCAAAACTATAACATGATCAGTTTTCTAGCAGCAACATCCTCACTGCTGCTACCAATTTTCCATAGCCTTTACCTTCATGTTTCTGGGTCAAAACACCCAACTAACATCAGCTGATGGGCGGAAAGAGTTTAATTTGGCTTTCATCCTCAAAAGAAATCTTCTTGGTGGCAGGGCAAGGAGTGACCTATAGCAGAGGCTGGGCATCAAAATATTGTCACAGCAGGTGGAAAATATCAGAAGTGAGATGAGCTCTAGCAAAGAGCATCTTTCTATAACAACTCAAAGCACACTCCTAGGAACACACTTCCTCCAGCAAAGCTCTGCCTCCCAAACTGCCACTAGCTATAGATCAAGCATTCAAAACACATGAGTTTATGATGGACATTTGATTCAGACCACTACAGCAAAAAAAAAAAAAAATAATAAATAAATAAATAAAGCATAGCAAAGAAAGCCTGGACCAATGCCAAATATAAGACCAGCAACCAGCAAGGCATATATCAAATCTTGCAGCTCCATGTCTCATGTCTGGGTCTTGTGAGAAAGTCCTTTAGCTTCACAAAGTCTGACTCTACCTTTCAGTTGTGTTCCTTGCCTTGCATGTTGATCCACACAAGCCAGAGTGAGTAGTTTTCCTTGGTGTATTTCCCACCATCCTGGCTTCTCCACAATCTTGAGATTTCCACTGAAACCCAAGGCTTGTCTTCATAACTCTATGTCATAATGACACAGAGCTTTCTTTAAGTAATCTCACCACTATTTTATATCACCATCTTCAGAACTGTGTGAATTTTATGACCCTCTTTCTTGTATATTTTAATGCTTTCAAAAGCAGTGCCAGGTTGGTTAAGACTGCCAAAATTTGTTAAACCAGTATGGATAAAGCTTGACCTTCAGAAGCAGGAAATAGCTTCATTATTCCATACTTAGGCCCCTCCTATAATTTGCAATTTGCATTCTTATTAGCTTGAACCTTCAATGATGTTTCCCATTGTTCTAATGCAGAACAGCTGGCTAATCTATAATGGTGATAATCTTTGTAACAATTGTAGTTTATGTGCCTGAGGCGTTAAACTTGCTTACATTTTGCCTGGGTCTTTAAACTAGCTTACAAGCTGGGCATGATGATGCATACCTTTAATTCCAGCACTTGGGAAGCAGAGGTAAGAGGATTGCTGTGAGTTCCAGGCTACCTTGAGACTACATAGTGAATTCTAGGTCAGCCTGGACTAGAGCAAGACCCTATATTGAAAAAAAAATTGAACTTGCTTACATTTCTCTCTTTGTATTTTTTATTTTTGTATTATACCTTTTTATGTCAAATACACCAGTCTAGATACTTCTAAATTCAACTTTGCTCAAAATCTCAGGACAGGGGCAGAATGCAGCCATTCTGTCCACCAGTATCCTAGTTCCAAAAAAGACCTTCATTCTCTGATAAATTCCCCTTGTAAGCCAAATGTTCACAGCCCACACTTCTCTCTTCATTTAGCCCTTTCAAACTTTCACCAGAATGATCCACCAAACTCTGTTTATAGCACTATAAAAGCCTTCTCTAGTACAAAGTTCCAAGTCATTCCATATTCTTCCTGTAAGCCAGTCCAAAATCTTCCAAACTACATGGACATGTTGATCAGAGCAACAACCCCACTCCTGGTATCACTTTTCTGTATCAGTCAATTTCTCTTTCTGGGATAAAAATGCCTGACCAAAATCAGTTTAGGGGAGGAAAGTGTTTATTTCAGGTTTACCGTTTCAAGGAGGAGTTTCATCATGGTGGAGAAAGCATGGTAACTGGCTCAGCAGCAGGGCACATGCAGTATGAGTGAGCCAGCTCTGAACACCCATTAGTCTGGACTATAAACCACAAGCCCCCCACCCCCCCGCCAATGACATATCTCCTCTAGCAGGGCTTCATCTCCCAAGGACTCTACCAGCTGAGGAATAAGAGAAAGTATAATCACAAATATTTGAGCTTTGGAGACATTTAAAATAAAACCTCCAAAGAGTATATCCTATAACACAACCCACTATATGTGGATGTAACACTTGGCCCTCTTCATGATCCTGTGAAAATTACAGATTATAGAACATGCACAAAAATTATGACATCTGATTAATTCCACGTGTGTGACAAATAATGTGTCCTTTGACCACTCATCTAGTAGTCCAGTGGTTTTGACCAACATTGTTATGACAACAGCAAACCAAAATTAGACTCCTAGTTTAACCCCACATTAAAATCTATATCATGTTAAATAAAGACTTAATTTTAAATCTATATACATAAAATTGTTAGAAGATGAGTTGGGAAATTAAATAATTTATGTCAAAAGGAAAAAAGTTATTTATTTTTTTTTAATATTGAAGGTGTATGCTTATCAGAAGACTATACTAAGGGTTGTGGAAGTTAAATATGCTTGTATGCAAAACCTGACAGCCTGCATTCCATTCCCCAGTGACCGTGTACAGCCACAGGCACAAAATGGCCAAAGCATCTGGAGTTCATTTGTACTGGCATGGGGGCCTGATACATCCATTGCCTCTCTCTCTCTCTCTCTCTAAAAATAAATTAATATTTTTAAAAGTACTGAAATTAAAAAGAAGTAATAAACTCTGTGAAAATCTTTAACACACACAACTGATGATTAGTAGTCATAATAAAGAGCTCCTCAAATTATCAGTAAATAAGGTCAATTTAAAATCTAAGGTTTGAGCAGGGTATGGTGAAGCACATTTTTAATACTAGCAGTCGGGAGGCAGAGGTAGGAGGATCGCTATGAGTTTGGGGACATCCTAAGACTACATAGCGAATTCCTGGTCAGCATGAGGTTGAGTGAGACCCTTCCTCAAAACCCCAAAAACTAAAAAACAAACAAACAAACAAAAACAATAAACCTAAGGTCTGGGCAGATGTCTCAGTGGGTATAGTGCTTGCCATATGAGCATGAGGACCTGAGTTAGGAATCCACTACACTTGTGCACACATGTATAGTCTATATACCTGAACATCTACACTTATACTCACATGTGAGCCCACACACATATGAACACCATACAAAGCATGCAATAATAAACTAAATGCAATGAAAAGCCACTTCATAGAATATGCACAAAAATTTCATATGAAAGGCACTCAGACTTATTTGTAGTCATGAAATGCATATTATAAATATAATGAGATGCTTTTCCCCATTCATTCTCTTTTCAAATATTTTCTTAGCAATCAATCAGTGTTGAACTTTGCTCAGAATGTGGAATACCTGGACATGTCCTCTGCTGTGGATTGTTTGGAAGTCAGTTGATATACCTTCCACTGGAAAACTTTGGCTTTGCTATTTAAAGTTGAACACATATGTTTTTCAACTCTACTGTAGCGCCTAGAAAAATGACTGTACAAGTAAGTCCAAAGACATTCCAAAAAATGTCCTCAGCAGGGCTTGGAAAAATGCTCAGTATGTAAAGTGCTAGCTGCACATGCATAAGCACCTGAGTTCAGATCCCCAGCATCCATGACTAATGCTACACATGGTGGTGTGTTGGGCCTTCTAGAAACAGGCTGGACCTGTGAGGAGGCTGGCCTGCGAGGACATGGCCAGGGATCCTGGGCTGTGGGGTTGCAGCTGGCCCTATCTACAAGAAGTCCCTGGCGACAGTGATGGCCTTTCCTACTTTGTAGGTTGTTGTGTGCTGTCATCACCCAGAGTGGGCAGAACAGGCCTTCTCCCCTGGACCTCAAAAGACTCTGACCATTCCATAAGTCAGACTTTGCCCCCTATAGTTCCTGAACTTGTGGCTAGCTGCCCAAGAGACCCTCATGTGGCTGGAGTCACTTAGCCTTTCACCATCTCTCTCTCATCCCCCACAGTCTTTAAAGTCCCAGCCTTCCAACCTTCCCCTTATCTTCCCTTATCCTTCCCCCATAGCTTTGAAGTTACTAGTCCTTCTGCCATCTAGATAACAGCCCATAAACTATGCATCCCATTGCCATAAATTCTGTATGTGCCATCTCAACCTTCCCCAAGTGTTTATAAACCCGCTCCCTTTTGAATAAACGAGTGCTGTCCATCAGACAGTCTTCCTGGTGTTCATTGCCCGTCATGTTCATGTTCGCGTTGCACTCACCCACTGCTCCAGGAAGGACCCTGCTGCTTCCCTCCCAACTCCTCTCTCCCTTGCCTGGGACATCATCGGTGGCCATCTACCCTGGGGAAATGGGAATGGGAATGGTAAAGACCCACAGTGGTGTGCACTTGTTATCCTAGCACTGGGGAGGCAGGGACATAGGATCATGGTGTTCACTGACTGGCTTGTCTGACAAAAAAAAAAAAATGAGCTTCAGATTGAGCAAGGGGTTCTGCCTTAAAGAATAAAATGGAGAGTAATTGAAGAAGTCTCCATGATGGTTAAGTTTGTGTCAACTTGATCTGTTTAGGAAGCCATAGACCTTCCTCACAAGTGGGTCTCTGAGGTTGCTTCCAGGAAGGATTAATTAAAAGAGGAATCCTTTCCCCTTCCTCCAGAGTGGCAGCCCCTCTCGGATGGGAAACGTTATCTAAGGAAGTTCTGGGGAGGAAAGTATCTCTTCCTCCCACCTGGCCACCAGTGCTGCTCCAGGATACCTCCAGGCCTTCAGTGCCCATTTGGGACTGCTGAGGCATCCAGCCTCATGGACTGAGCAACTACGGGGATTCCTTGACTCTCAGACCTGCAAGCTGCTATTGTTAGACTGCTATAAGCTAATCCAATAAATTCCCTTTCAATACAATTCATTCTATTGGTTCTGTTCCTCTACAAAACCCTGACTAATCCAGTCCCCCAATGCAAACTTGCAGTTTCCATATACATGCATATACACACAAACATCTATACGCACATGCACCCACACCATAAACAAAACTACACATAGAGAGAGAGAGAGAGAGAGAGACGGTTGTCTTTAGCAAGATTGTTTACAATACTAAGTAATAGGACCAACTCAAATTGTTTTAAATAATAAAAATTACCACAATTCAGTTTCACAATGGAATACAACAGTAAAATTCAATCAAGGGCCGAGAAGATGGCACAGTGGATAGTGTTTTCTGCTCAAGCGTGAGCACTTAAGTTCCATTTTCCCAGGCCTCATGTAAAAAGTCCGAAGTTGTGCTGAGCTTCTGTATTCCAGCATGCTGATGGGATATGGGAGACAGACAGGTGAATTTCCCAGAAGCTCTCACCAGTGGTGACCACAGCAAAGAAAAGCAGCAGAGGGAGATCCAGAGAGGAAACCTTGCCTCTAGTGTGGGGGAAACTGGAGAGCCTACCAGAAATTGTCCTCTAACTTCCTAACTTCCACATGTATACAATGCCACAGCACACTCCTGTACTCACATACACACACACAAAATATAGCTGTAGGGGTGTGTCTGTGTGGTAGATTTTTTTCTTTAATGAGACAAGGTCTCACTATAGTCCAGGTTGACCTAGAATTCATTCTGTAATCTCAGGATGGCCCCAAACTCATAGTGATCCTCCTACCTCAGCCTCCTGAATGCTGGGAGTAAAGGCATGTGCCACCACACCCAGCTTGGCTTTAATGTAAATGAATCTTAAAAACACAGCATTGAGAAAAGGAAATAAAATGCATGTAATTAAATCATTGGAAATGCCAGGCCTGGTGTTGCATTCCTTTAATCCCAGCACTCAGGAGGCAGATGTAGGAGGATTGCTATGAGTTCAAGGCCACCCTGAGACTAATTCAGGTCAGCCTGGACTAGAAAAAGGCACAACCTTGAAAAACACAAAAACAAAAGTTGGAACTATAAAACAATACATGAGGGGGGTGGCTATTCCCTGTGCCCACATTAGTATAAGAGCTGATTAACAAGAGAAAAACATTCAAATGCATTACTTCTATGTGTACATAGAAATCTTCATAATAACATAATCTAAAGAAATAATCAAGTCAGGGGCTGCAGAGATTGCTTAGTGGCTAAGGCATTTGCCTGCAAAGCCAAAGGACCAGGTTCGATTCCCCAGTACCCATGTAAAGTCACATGCCCAAAGTGGCACATGTGTCTGGAGTTCGTTTGCAATAGCTAAAGGCCCTGGCATGCCCATTCTCTCTGTATATGTCTCTCTCTTCCTCTCATAAATAAATAAATAAATAAATAAATAAATAAATAAATAAATAAATGAAATATTTTTAAAAGAAATAATCAAATTATAATTTTATCTAGACAAAAATGAATAAATTGATAATGATATGACATGACAAATAGATGTCTGGACTAAGAGAGTAATTTCCAGAGATGTTACTAAGAGTTATAGGCTGTCAGTATAAAAACTATAGGACAGCTTGGGTTACTTCAAAAGATTTGTTAATTTTTTTTCTGTATAGTGCAGATTGCCAGTCTCTGGTGATTGAGAACACTCTCCAGCTTGGTATATAACGACATCCCTTCCCAAATAATCTGTAGGGCTTGCTGTCTGGGAAGCAAAATGTCAATTCAACTATCCCTTTCTGGAGATATAGTTCCACAAACGATTTTAGCTTGAAGTAGTAAAGTCACCATTTTGGCACATTTTGGGGTGGGATGTCCTTAACTCTCAAGTCACTTCACACTACACTCTTGCTTTTATTTCATGTGTTAACCTCTCTTTGCTTCCAAAATTGGGCCTTTGCTCCAATATTTATTTATTTATTTATTTATTTATTTATTTATTTATGTATTTATTTACTATCATTTTCTAATTTTGATGGAAAGAGTGAAGCTGGGAAACATGTTCTCTTTTGATGATATAATGTGAGATAACTATAAATTCTACTACTTAATCTTCTAACAGCATCAATTTTTCTGCATACATATTTCATTGTGATTTCACATTCTAAAAGTTCTGTTCTAAGTCAAACAGGCAATCTTTGTGAATATCTGGGTGGATGGTAGTATAGGTCCATACTCTAATGATATCAAGCTATTATCTCTGAAATATAGGTAAATATTTTCCAGCAAAGAGTTCAATTCTGTTCCCATATAAAAACCTTAACATTTATGTTTCATCATTTATCTGAGACTTAACACATCTGTTTAGTCTTTTATTCATATATTCAAGAAAATCTAAAACCACAATGTTTTGTGGTGGTACATGCCTATAGGGATTATCATCTCAGTTACTCAGGTGGCTGAGACAGGACAGTCACAAACTTGAAGCCAGTAAGTGCAACCCAGCCTGAAAAAACCTAGTGAGACCTCTATCTCAATGATTAAAAATAATGAGCAACTAGAGATACAGCTCAGTTGGCAGAGCACATGCCTAACAAATATGACTGCTGCAGTTCTATTCCCAAGACTTCAAAATAGATAGATAATGAATAAATAAACATCTAAAACCAAAGGGTTAAAGGGATAGTAAAATATATGCTAGAGAGAAGGGATGAGATACTGGATTGCTCAAATGAATTAGAAATTTGATTACCAGTGCTCGAGGCTAGCAATATTTGTGATGTTTCAGGCCCAAGGGTGCCAGGCTGCCTGTGAAAAAGAAAAAATTAATTAATGTTTTCTGAGATTAATTAGAAAATTAAATGGAAGTATAATGAAAAACAGCATGGCTTAGCTCAGTTGATTTACAACTGTATGTCAGTAGATTTCAGAGTTACTGAAATTTCTGTTTTAATTGAATAAAAATGTAGTAAAATTGGTTGTAATTGATTTTCCCCATATATAGCACCTAATTCCAAGCAGAACTACTCAGAACTTCACAGAACTCTCAACATAGAGTTCCCAGGCAGTCCTGGTAAAATTAAAGTTCTTCAAAGTATCTTTATTTGGTGTAAATTAAAATTAGGTACCACAACTTCCAGTGGAACTTTGCAAAATTGCCGCAGACCATTTGGTTGGCTTTTTCCTGGCTGGGCCCTGTGGACTCTATTGGTCTTTTCCAATTATAAAACATTTGACCAGTGCATAGAGTCTGCAATCAACCAAAGGACTTTTGAGAACCAAGGTAGACAAAGCCAGAGGCAGCATACACAGGGCCAGAAATACGGGTTTAATGAGAAACTTACAAGTAATGGAGCAAACAATTATAACTCCTTCACTCCTTATAAAGTCAGTATATATCACAGATTTCCCATATGTTCATACTGAATGGTCAAGAAACTGGAATAGATCAGGAAGCAGCTAAATGTGACAGCATCACATTTATAACAATATGGTTGGCAGTTAAAGACATCCCATAACTAAAAATGTGATTTTTTT
The DNA here is from genome assembly GCA_036365145.1 of Orientallactaga sibirica. Classification (NCBI taxonomy): domain Eukaryota; kingdom Metazoa; phylum Chordata; class Mammalia; order Rodentia; family Dipodidae; genus Orientallactaga; species Orientallactaga sibirica. The sequence goes on from JAEOAD010000699.1 coordinate 8,876,740, forward strand.
TTTTTTAAGTAGCTACAACTCTGAACAAATGTAAGTGCCTCTTGCAGCATAGATGTACTTGAAGGCACTCATGCTAAGTAGGAAGACTCTTGTTCCAGGCTTACTACTTCTGCCAGCTTTACATTTCTGTCTGGAGCTTATTTACTCACTGTTCTCACTCCATTACCTGGATCTTCAATGCCTGTGGGAAACAGAGGATAAGCCACATTCAGTTGTCCACGCCACTCCAAGGACACAGCAGACCCAGAAGTCTTCAACAGATCACTGATTGTATCATACGTGATGTTTCAGAGCCTTGCAATGAGCAATTAAACAGGAAATTTCGGCCATATCCACACAATCCTGTCCATCTGACTTTCTATTTTATTTTTATTTATTTATTTGAGAGAGAGAGAAAGAGGCAGATTTAGACAGAGTGAATGGAGAGAGAGAATGGACACCCCAGGGCTTTCAAGCACTGCAAATGAAAAAGTGTTTTAACCACTAACTTTCTATGAGAGAATATCCAGGTAGCAAGTTTTCTATAAGCACAGTTGGCCTACAATGGTCTCCATGAAAAATACTCTTAAGTTTTGAGATGATTAATGCTATGCAATTAAAATAAAAATTCATGTGTGAGGCCAGATTTTCTTTGTGTATTTCACCTCTATCAACATATCACAACATTTTGACTGCAGAAGATCAAGGTGTCTTCTCTCAAGTCAAGCATAAGAGATTTACAGAACTGTTTTTCATAAAAAAGTTTCTATGCTTAGACCCCTAAACCCTCTCCCCAATTCTGCTGAGGGTCTTCTTCATTGGGGTTATTGGTATTTATTGTGGGCACCAAGAGGCCTCAGTCTCTGCAGGGGGTAGTGGAAAGAGGAGAACACAGTGCCTCAGGCTATTCCCACCTGCCCTGAGGCTCTTACTTTCTTTCCACACCCTCCTATGCAATGTTCCCTGAGCCTTGGTGGGCAAGACAGGGATCTGATTTAGTATTGCTTTCTCTGTAGCCTCTGGGTCTCTGTTTTGATGAGTTTTGCATGACCACAGTGTCTATCCCTATCTCCCTGAAACTGTTTTTAAGTCTATCTGTGAGAGCAGCATTCATGTCACCCTTTAATCTGTAATGACTTCTGAGCTAGGGCAGATGAAGTGTAGATGACCCATCTCATGGTATATAGTTGGCTAGTTATGCTTGAAGAATGAATGCACCCTGGTTCTCCCAAGTATTCTCCACCATCTGCAAGATAGAATAGATTCTCTAACCAAAACTGAGAATAGTTTCCATAAAGGTGGTAAATCTAGTTATTAGAGAGACTTATTGATGTACATGCCCACTCTTCTGAGTTAAAAAGCAGTGGAGGTTCTCTCTGGAGCCTATTGGGTTTCTGTCCTAGGGAATTTGGCTTGGTTCCCAGAGCCAGGTATGAATTCTCCCCCATTAAGTGGGTCTTATGGGTCTTATGTCCAATCCATAAGCAGTTGATTACCTACATTGGCTCTGTGCTACTATTGCACAAGTGTGTACTTTTGCTTAGCTGATGGATTTTATATCTGGCAGGATCCCATGCTTATTCAATCTGTTGGCAACCATTCTTCTCCAGCAGCTCTCATAGCACGTTCAAGAACTATGAGGGCTAGCTAGGAGGGAACTGGATTCCCTCCCAGTTCCAGCATGATCATTTGGTGTGCAATAACCACAAGATATGGTTTCTTCACCAATAGCAAATTATCTTTTAGCTCTTCCAAGTTTTTTTGACAATGGCCTGTATTATTTTGGGGACTTAATGTGTTTCCTTGTTCAACAGCTCACTGTGGGGTTGAAGCCAATTCTGGCCCTGGGATTTGCCAGCCTGAGGCCATGTTTTTGAGGTTATGCTTTTTCCTCCTTCCATGGAGCTCTTCTGTTTGGGTCTCCCCTCCCCCACATTGAAGGTAATGACTTACAAAATGGTATCCAGGAAGAAGTTTTCTATGGACTTGATTCATATTGCCATTAGTTTTGGGTATCCTCCCATGTCCCCTTCTTCTGCCCCCAAAGCCTTTCCATCTCCTTCTTTCTCTATTCATTTTTCTTTCTTTCTTTTGGTTGGCCATCAGTTTGTTGTCAAGTTGTCCTTCCTCTCCTCCCTTCATATTTCCCCTTTGTTCCTGGTATCATTCTAGAACCTTGTCCATACTGTTGATACTGATTATGGCTTATGATGAACTGAAGCTGATCCAGGTCAGGAACATTCTATGTTTGTCTTTCTGAGCCTGTGTGACCTCACTTAGCATGATTTTTTTCCAAGTTTCCCCAATTTTCCACTAAATTTTATTATTTATTTTTTCCTTACTGCTGAGGAAAATTCTATCATGTAAAAGTACCACATTTTCATTAACCGTTCATTTGTTGATGGGCATTTGGACTGTATTCAGTTCCTGGCTGTTGTGAATAAAACAGCAATAAAAATGGTTGAGTATGTATCTCTGTGGTATATAGCAGAGTCTTTAGTATATATGCCTGTGGTAGTTTGAATAGATGTCCCCCAATATAGTCAGTGTTTTATTAGTTTGTTGTTTGCATCTGCACCCACCTGGCTGGAGGCAATGTCACTGGGCGGATCTTAAGCTGTGGTGGTGGGTTTGAGATTTCAATCTAAAGATATGCAAAGTGTGCCTAGCTGGAGTTCCTGAAGTGTGCTATACTTTGTGGCTTTTGGCTTGTGGCTTCTTTCACCCTGCCTGGTCCTGTAAGAGCAGGCCAATGTCACTGCCATTATGGATCCCTTCCTCCATAACTGTGCCTGGTCTGGAAGTTTATCTCAGTGAACCTGATGCTATCTGCTACAATGCCAAAAGAGTTATAGCTGAATCTAATGATAGTACTGTTTTCAGCATTTTGAGGAGTCTCCATACTGAGACTCCATAATGGCTGTACTCCCACCAGCAGTGGATGATGGATCCTTTTTCTCAAAATCCCACTACCATATGCTGTCATTCATTTTTTTGATAATTGCCCTTCTGACTGGAGTGAGATGGAATCACATTGTCATTTTAGTTTGCAGTTCCCTGATAAGAAGAGATTTTTAATAACTATTTGTATGTCTTCCCTAGAGAACTCTATTCAATTCCTTGTTCTATTTTTTGAATGGAGTGCTTGATTTTTTATTGTTTAGGTTTTTGTGTTCTTTGTGGAATCTTAGATATTAAACCTTTGTCAGAAGTATACCTAGTGAAGATTTTCTCCCATTTGGTTGTCTATTGACTCTGTTGATGGTTTGCTTATCTATGAAATAGCTTTTTATTTCACGAGGTCCCAGTTGTTGAGTGTTTGCCTAATTCCCTGGATTTTTAGAGTCTTCTTCAGAAAGACTTTCACTACACCTACAACTTGGAGTGTTCTCTCTACTCTTTCATCTAGTTGATTTGGAGTTTCAGGTCTTAAATTGAGGTTCTTGGTCCATTTGGAGTTGACTTTTGTGCAATGTATGTGAAGGGAGTCCAAATTCAATCTTCTACATAAGGTCATCCAGTTTCTCCAGCACCATTTGGTGAACATGCTGTCTTTGTGCCAGTGACCCTTTGTCAAAGATCAGGTAGCTGTAGTTATTTGAACTCATGCCTCTATCTTCAATTCTATTCCACTGATCAATGTGCCTGCTTTTATACCTGTTCTATGGTGTTTATTACTATGGATTTTTAGTATATGTTGAAATAAGGTGTTCCTTTTGCTGAAAACACTTTTGGCTATCTGAGGCTTTTTGTGCTTCCATATGAATATTGAGACTGTTTTTTTCCAACACTGTGAAGAAAGTTGCTGGGTTTTGATTGCACTGACTATATGTATTGGCTTTTGGTTTTGGTAGTATGGAAATTTAAACAATATTAATGCTTCCATGACATCAGCATGAATGGTTATTTCATCTTCTCATATCTTCCTTCAGTTCTTTCTTGAATGCTTTTATGTTTGCATTATACAAATCTTGAATTCCTGGTTTAGAGAGATTCCAAGTTACCTTTTTTTGTGGCTATTGTAAATAGGAAAGCTTCCCTCATTTCTTTTTTCATATTGTTGTCATTGATATATGTGAAGGGTACTGAATTTTGTGTGTTGATTTTATATCCTGCCACTCTGTTGAATTAGTTTATCACTTTTAAGGAGTTTTTTGGTAGAGGTTTTTGGCTCTCTTATGTTAAGAATCATGTCATTTGCAAATAGGAATAGTTTGACTTCTTCCTTTCCAGTTTGTCTCCTTTGTATTTCTCTCATCTTATTGCTTGAGCTAAGACTTCAAGTACTATGTTGGAATGCCTGTCTAGTTCCAGACCTTAATTACAATGCTTTAAGTTTTTCACCATTTAGTATAATATAGACTTTAGGTCTGTTATATATTACCTTCATTAGGTTGAGATATGGTCCCTCCATCCCTATCTTCTCCAGTGTTTTAATCATGAATGGTATTGAATTGTTTTAAAGGCCTTTTCTGCATCTATTGAGATGATCACATGGTTCCTATTTTAAGTCTGTTTATGCAATGAATTACATGTATCAATTTCCCTATGTTGAACCAACCCTGCATCATTGAGATGAAACCTACTTGACTGAGGTGAATGATGCTTTTAGTGTATTCTTGAATTTGGTTTGCAAGAACTTTTTTTGAATTTCTTTTGTCTTAAGTTCATCAGGGATATTAGTCTATAGTTCTCTTTACTTGTGTCTGTCTGGTTTTGGTACTAGTGTAATGGTGGTTTCACCAAAAAAAAAAAAAAAAAAAAAAAAAAAAAAACAGGGAGAGTTCCCTCATTTTCAATTGTGTGGAATAACAAGAAAGATTGGCTTTAGATACTCAATGTAGGCTTGGGAGAATTCATCAGTGCAGCCTTCTGTGTGGGACTCTTTTGGTTGGGAGGGTTTTAATTACAGTTCCAATCTCATTTTATGTTTTGTTTCTATCTGGATTTCATTTTGGTAGGTGGTATGAGTTAAGAAATTCATCCATTTCTTCCAGGTTTCCAATTTTGTGGAATATAGATCTTTGAAATAGGTTCCGATGATTCTCCCAAATTTCATTAGGGTCTGTTGTGACATCTTCCTTTCAAGTTTGATATTGTTTATTTGAACCTTTTATATTTTCTTTTAATCAAATTGACTAGGAGTTTATCAATCCTACTTTTTTTAGAGAAATGGTTCTTTGTTTCATCAGGTTTTATTTTTTATTATTTTCTTGATTTTCATTGAATTGATTTATGCTCTGATAGATTATTTCTTTATGTCTGGTACTATTGGATTTGGATTGTACTTGTTTTTCCAATGCCTTCAGATGGATAGTTAAGTTATTGACTTCAGACCTCTGTTTTTGTAATGAAAGCATTTAGTGCAATAAACTTCCCTCTTAATGCCTTTATTATAGCCAATAAGATTTGCTATGTAATGTTTTCATTATTATTCATCTCCAAAATTATTTTTAATTTCCTTTTTGATTTACTAAACTACACATACATTATTTAATAATGAAATATTTAGCTTCTTCTTGTTGGTGGATTTTCTTTTGTTTCCCTTGCTATTAATATCTAGCTTTATTGCATTGTGGTCTGATATAATGCATGGAATTATGTTGATTTTTCAGAATACATTGAGACATGTTTTATGCCCCACTGTATGATCTATTTTAGAGAAGGTTTTGTGCTGCTAAGAAAAATGTATATTTTTGCAAATTATGGTGGAGTAGTCTGTAGATTTATGTCTATAGTCTAATTGATCTTTGGCATTGCTTAACTCCCTTATTTCACAGCTAATTTTCTTAAGTGATCTGCCTAATGATGATAGTGGAGGATTAAAATCATTTACTATAATTGTGTTGTGGGTTATATCTGCTTTATTATCTAAAATTTGGTGCTCCATTGTTTGGTGCACATTGATTTATTATTGTAATAAATTCTTGTATTCTTTGAGTATGAAATAATATTCTTCATCTTTTTGGTTACTTTTGTTTTTAAGTCTATTTTATCTAATATCACTATAGCCACCACTACTTATTTCTTATATCCATTTGCTTGGAATATCAGTTCCATCCTTTCACCCTAAGGTGGTATCTATCTTTATTGGTAATATCAGTTTTCTGTAGACAGTAAATGAATGAGTCCATTTTACCAATTCAGCATTTTTAGTTTATGTCTTTTGATTGGGGCATTGAGATCACTGGTATTTAGTGTTATTATTATGAGGTGAGAGTTAAACCCTGTTGAGTTGGAGGCTTTATGGAGTTTTGTGTTTTCTTGGACCTTTTTATGTTTTCATGTCTATTCCTCTCTTGGTTGTTATTTTTTCCTTCCATAGACTCTTGGGTATGATTGATTGTGTCTTCAGTTTGGGTTATTTGATGTATTATTATCTGGAGGATTGACTTAGTGCTCATATAATCACATATCTGGCTTTTATCATGGAAAGTTTTTTTTTTTTTTTTTTTTTCCCTACCCTTGATTATGAGGGATATTTTTGCCGGGCATAGCATTTTAGGTTGGCAACCCTAGTCTTTTAGAATTTGAAATGTTTCATTCCTATCCCTTCTGGCTTTTAAAGTTTTCATTGAAAAATCACAGGTAATTGTAATGGGTTTAGCTTCGTATGTACTATGGTAATTTCTCTTGAAGCTTTTTTCTTCTCTGGTCTTTATTTGGGGTTATGAGTACCTCTTGTACTTTGATGGTGTTCTCCTTTGTGAGGTGAGGGAAGTTTTCTTTGATAATTTTATTGAAGATATTCTCTATGTCTTTATGCCTTGGCCTGTATTTCTTTCAATTCTTGCATGCCATTGACACAAATATTTGGCCCTTTAAGATATCCCAGATTTCTCTCATATTTTGTTCACTTTTTAAAAATTTATCATTGTTTCTGGACTGCCTGATTATTTCCTCTGTCTTGTCCTCAAGTTCTGTTAGTCTATGGTCCATTCTGTTGGTGAAGCTTTCTTGAGGACTTTTGAAAAAGTTATTTCATTGTCATTGTCTATTACATTTATTTTTAGTATATACAACTCTTTGTGGAATTCCAATCTCATTTCTTGATTAGACTTGCTTTTGTTTGTTGGAGTTCATTTCTGCATTTGATTATATCATCACTGAGTTTAGTTTATTTCACTGCTCATTGTGATTACTTTTTGGTGGTTCTCCTCTATTTCCTTTATCCTTCTATCAAGTTATTTTTGATTCTGTTCAATTTTTTGAGACATATATTGAGTCCTTTTTGCTGATTTATTTTCATTTCCTTCATCCATGCTTTGAGTTCGTTATTGAATTCTTTTTGTTGATTTCAATTCTCAACTAATTTTTCCATCCTTTTGTTCAGGACCTCATTAATTTTGTTGAATTTATTTGTCATATCTCCACTTTGGGGTTCTATGGCTGGAGTTTCCTCCAGGTTTGCAATGAAAGCTTCCATTATGGGGCTAGATGCTCTCTGTGGCGATTTTTGGTTTGGTGTCTTGCATTAATTTTTTTGCCTTGGGGTTTGGCCATCTTGACAAGTGCCATATTTGGGGGCTATAACTGGAATATTCATATCCAGAAGTGGGAAAACTGCTTCTAGGAACTGAGCCTAAGAAGAGGGGAGAGAACTTGTAAAATAATCACCCTAGGAGTGGGCTAGCTACCTCTATCAGCAGCCTGAAGAAAAAAATAAACTGAAGAAAAGTTTAGTTTAAGCCATTAGTAAACTCATTATATCTGTTGTCACCACTACTCTGATGTTACTACTATTATGGTTTCCTCTGCTTTCAGATACTCATTGGCATTTTTGTTGTTGTTGCTGAACAGCCAAAAACCAGTAATATGTGAGCAAATAGTACATTGTGTAAAGTGTAAGGAACTTTTGATTTTGGATAATCCTTAAACATTTATTAAAGGAAAGGATTTAGAGGTATGATCTCCTGGACTCTGCTGACCTAGAATACACATACACTGATCACAAGAGCAATCACATTAAGCTCACCTGTTGTCTTCAACAGATCTGTGGGCTCTTAATTATTAACCTCATTATCTTTGATGCCATGATCAGTGTTTATGTTTGTTCTGTGTCTAAAGTCCTGTCAGGTTACTGAGGAAATTGGGGAAAGGGCATAGCTTACAATCATTTAGCATCCATAAACACTGATTTCCAATATTGCTTATCTGTGTTGTTGAGGCCAAAGGTAAACCAAGGCAGAGAAAACTTAATGACATTGCTTTAAGAAGATGGATTACATGATGGTAAGCAACAAGTATGGAAATTAGCATTTAACTGCAGTAATGTCAGAAAACATATTTGCAAAGTCCATAAGAAACATTACCATATTTCTTTCCCAAAGTTCATTACAATATTTCATTCTCATAGTTCATACCCACAGCAAGATCATAGCCCATTGTAGAAGTGATGCTCATTGGACTTCCTGTGTTTTGCTTAGTACTTTCACTTTTTGTAGTAACAGTGACTCAGATTTATTTGTAAAATACCCTTCCACATTTAGTTGTCGGCCCCATTTGATGTAGGACAGACTTTTTTTTTCTATTTTGTTTCACACCCTCCCAGAATGATCAGGTCCACTCATCTACTCTTTGTTCAAAGTTTAGAGAAGGAGGTAGCATTGCAAGGAATAAGGAAGGAGCATCAGAAACAAGTTCAGAAAGTAATACAGAAAATCAAGAAGAGGAACAACAGCTCCCCCCTTCTGGGTTGCCTGCTCAGACAGTGTGTAGGTGGGCAAGTGGGGCTGGAGAGATTAGGCCAGACCCCTGCTTCTGGGCTACTCCCACCTCCCACTTTCTGGGGTGCCAGACCCCTGTTTCCTGGCTTCACCTACCTCCCTGGTCTGGACTCCCTGCACTGGTCTTTGCACTGGAGGGCAATGCATGAAGTAGGCCAGATCCCTCTTCCCTTGCTCCTCCCAGTCCCCTAGTCCTGGTAGGTCCCATTGTGCCTTACTTGGGGAGGTCTGGTCCCTGTGTGAACAATGGAATCAGGCCTTTTTCTCTGGTATCCTGACTAGCCATTGGATACCAATATTCCTGTTCACCTGAGTCAGAGGGTGAAAGGGCCAAAGGACAAAAACTTGCTTCTTCCTCAATAAAATAGAGTCTTCCTAAAATGGGTAGAAAACAACACAAAAAAGCAAAACAAACAAACAAAAAAAAAAAAAAAGAAAGAAAACTGAGAGATCTCCACCAAGGATGCCTAGTTCTACAATGGAAACCTCCAATGAAATCGTAGATAAGTCAACAGAAATACATTCCCAAAATAAAAACATAACAAACAATGAGACACTGATAAAAAAAATCACTTAACTAGATGCAAACTATCAAAGAACCAACAATGTATAAATGAAATTGAACAGAATCATCTCCTAGAACATTCCGTTTTTGAGAGTAGGCTTAACTTGATTGATGGAAGTGTTAGAACCCTCCAAAGAGGTATGAATAAATTGAAGGTAAGTCAATAAATGCAAGATCTCAATCAGAACTCAAATTGAAATTGTACCTCAAAAAAGAGATTGACACGATGCAAAATAACACAACAGAAAACAAAAAATCAAATAAAAATCATATAAACCTCTCTAGAAACCCTCACCAATAGAGTTACTCATGTGGAAGACAGAACCTGTGATAAGGAGGCCAAAACATTGCTAAGTTCAAAAATCAAGTGAACAGAATATAAAGGAACTGTGGGACACCCTAAAATGACCAAACATATGGATCATGGGTTTACCAGAAAGAAAAGAAATCCAGGCCAGAGGCATAGAGACCACATTCAACAAAATTGTTGAAGAAAATTTTCAGAATCTCTCAAAAATGAGGCACATCCAGTTATAAGAAGTCCATAAAACACTACACAGACAGAATCAAAACTCTTAACAATGAAAACAAAGAGAGAATATTAAAATCAGTAAGAGAGAAACAATTCACAAAATACAAAGACAGTCCCATCAGAATTATATTAGATTTCTCAATGGAAACCTGAAAGCCAGAAGGGCCTGGAATGAACACTTCAAAGTCTGAAAAACTACAGCTTCCAATCCAAGCTACTCTACCCAGCAGAAATATCCCTCATAATAGATAGTGAAAGAAAACTTTCCATGAAAAATTCAACTCTATGATTATATGAACACAAAGCCAAAGCTACAGAGAATACTTGAGGGAATATTCCACATGGAACAGTCATACAACCAACTCAAGAGCCAATAATCAAAACTGACCAGGCTCAAAATAGTATAAAACCAAACAAAGCACAAATCCCCATAAAACACCTCATCATGTCAGAGATTAATTCAAACCTCACAGTAATAACCTTAAATATCAATGGTCTTACCTCACCCATCAAAATATACAGGTTATCAGGATGGATCAAAAAAACTGGCCCCTTCTATCTGCTGTCTTCAAGAACCCCACCTCACCACTAAAGATAGACACCTCCTCAGGGTGAGAGGATTAAAAATGATATTCCAGGCAAAAGAAAATACACAACAAGCAGGTGTTGCTATATTAATATCTGGTAAAATAGACTTCAAAACAAAAATAATCAAAAAGAACAAAGAAGTCCACTACTTATTCATCAAGGGAATTATCCAACATGAGGACATCACAAGCATAAATATATATGCACCAAACACAGGTGTACCACAGTTTATGCAACAAAAGCTACTCTACAATAAAATAGTAATAAACACCAACACCATCATAGTTGGAGACTTCGATACTCCACTATCATCAATAGACAGATCATCTAGGAAGAAAATCAACATGGAAATAATAGAGCTCAACAAAATAATAGATCAACTAGATCTAACAGATATCTACAGAACTTTCCACCCCAACTGCACAGAATAAACATCCTTCTCAGCAACCTATGGAACTTTCTCCAAAATTGACCATATATTAGGCCATAAAGCGTGCTTTCACAAAGTCAGGAAAATTGAAGTAACTTCCTGCATCATATCAGATTACAGTGCTTTAAAGCTAGAAATTAACAACAAGAGACATACCAAGAACTCCACCAGCTCCTGGAGACTAAACAACACACTTTTAAACAATGAAGGGGGCATGGAAGAGATCAAAAGAGAGATTGTAAAATTCCTAGAATTGAATGATAATGAAAACACAACCTACCAAAACTTATGGGACACAATGAAGGCAGCCCTAAGAGGAAAATTTATAGTGCTAAATGCTTCATTACAATGTCAGAGAGAGCCCAAATCAATCACCTGACTACCCACCTAAAGGTGATGGAAAAACAAGAATTCAACACAAAGAGCACCAGACAGAAAGAAATAATCAAGATTAGTACAGAAATTAATGAATTGGAAACTAAGAAAACAATTTTTAAAATCAATGAAATGAAGAGCTAGTTCTTGGAAAAAAAAATAAACAAGATTGACAAACTCCTGGCCAAACTGATCAAAAAAAAAAAAAAAAAAAAAAAAAAAAAGTTTCAAATTAACAAAACCAGAAATGAAAAAGAAGAGATCACAATGGACATTAATGAAATTAGAAGACTCATCAGGGCATACTTCCAAACCTCTACTCCAGAAAATTAAATAATCTGGAAGAAATAGATGAATTCCTAGACACATACCACCTACGCAAACTGAACTCAGAGCAGATTAATCTCCTAAACAAAACTATCACATCCACGGAGGTTGCAAAGGTGATCAAAAACCTCCCCCAAAAGAGTTCAGGACCATATGGCTTCTCAGATCAATTCTATCAAACCTTCATTAAAAACTGAAACAAATTTTCCTCAAAATGTTCCACATAATCAAAGATCAGTGAATCCTCCCTGACTCCTTTTGTGAAGTGAGCACCACCCAAACACAAAACCTGACAGAGATGAAACAAGAAAAGAAAACTATAGGCCTATATCCCTAATGAACTTAGATGCAAAGATCCTGAAAAAAATTCTTACAAACCGAATTCAACAACACATCAAAAGCATTATCCACCTTGCTCAAGTAGGTTTCATCTCAGGGATTCAGGGATGATTTAACATATGGATATCAGTCAACATAATACACCATATAAATAAACTGAAACAGGAGAACCACATGATCATCCCAACTGACGCAGAGAAGACCTTTGACAAAATACAACACCACTTCATGATCAAAACATGGAAAAGAATAGTCATGGAGTGTTTATATCACAACATAATAAAGGCTATATATAAAGCTTCTAAAGCCCAAATAATACTTAACAGGGGAAAACTAAAAAGTTCCCACTGATATCAGGAACAAGAAAGGGTTGCCCAATCTCACCACTGCTTTTCATCATAGTACTAGAGGTAGTAGCCCAAGCAATATGCCAGTAGAAAGAAATAAAAGGGATTCAAATTGGCAAGGAAGAAGTCAAGTCAGAACTATTTGCAGATGACATGATCCTATATTAAGTGACCCAAGAGTCTCCAACTCAAAACTTCTAAAGGTGATAAATTCCTTCAGCAAAGTGACAAGATACAAAATCAATGCACAAAAGTCTGTTATTTTTTTTTATATGCAAAGGTCAAATATACAGAGAAAGAGATCAGTGACACTGTCCCATTTTCAGTAGCACAAAAAAAATTAAATACCTTGGAATAACACTAACCAAAGATATAAAAGACCTATATAATGAAAATATAAAAATACTTAAGAAAGAAATAGAGGAGGACTTGAAAAGTTGGAAAGACCTCCCATGCTCCTGGATAGGTAGAATTAATACTGTGAAAATTGCAATACACACATTTAATGCAATACCAACAAAAATACCAGCATATTCTTCACAAAGATTGTAAAAATGATCCCAAAATTCATATGGAATGGCAGAAGGCCTAACATATACAAACATATGCTCAGCAAAAAAAAAAAATATTAAAAAAATAAAAAATCACCTCTGATAGCGTGGCAGACAGCTTCAGGTTCACTGAGATGAACTTCCAGACCAGGCACAGTTATGGAGGAAGGGATATTTATTGAAGCTTACAGATCTAAGGGAAGTTCCATAATTTCAGAAGAAGTTGGCCTGCCTTCACAGGTCCAAAGAGAGAAAGAAAAGCCACAGCCAAAAGCCACATAGCACAGCACACCTCAGAAAATCCAGCTAGGAACACTTTGCATATCTTTAGATTGAAATCTCAAACCCACCACCACACCTTAATATCCACCCAGAGAAACTGCCTCGAGCCAGGTGACTGCAGATGCAGAAACAAACTAATAAAACACTGAATATATTGGAGGACATCTATTCAAACTACCACATTCCACCCCTGGCCCCCAATAGATTTATGACCATCACACATTGTAAATTGGACTCAGTCCAATTTCAAAGGTCCCCACAGTCTTTACCAACTTAAGATAGTTCTAAAGTCCCAAGTCTCTTCTGAGATTTAAGATTGTCTCTTAGCTGTGAGTCCTGTAAAATCAAACAATTTATATACTTCTAACATATAAAGGCACAGAGTAAACATTTTCAACTGGTATAAGGCATAGCAAGGACAGACTACAACAATACAAACTCAACCACCATCAAGCAAACATCAAAATTCTGCAGTTCAAGTTCAATATAACCAGAGACTGACAGTCTCCAGGTTTTCTAATTCAGCTGACCATATGTAGAAAGATGAAATTAGACACATTCATTTTGCCATACACAAAAATCAAGTCCAAATGGATTAAAGACCTCAATATAAGAACTGAAACGTTTCAAGTACTGGAAGAAATATCTCCATGATATAGGACTGGGAAAAGACTTCCTGAACAAAACCCAGGTTTCCAGTAAGTTAAACAAGCAGTCAACCAGTGGGATCTCATGAAGCTAAAAAGCTTTTGCACAGATAAACATACCATAATCAGAGCCAAAAGATTACCCACTGAATTGCAGAAAATCTTTGACAGCTATACTTCTGACAGAAGACTAATATCTATAATCTACAAAGAACTTTAAAAAACTAAACAATAAAAAAATTAAACAACCCACTCCAAAAATGGGGCAGAGAACTAAATAGGAAGTTCTCAGAGGAAGAATTACAAATGGCTAACACACACTTAAGAAAATGTTCAATATCCCTAATATCAGGGAAATGCAAATTAAAACAACTATGAGATTCCACCATATCCCAATAAGGATAGCAAACATTTAAAAATCAAATGAAAACAAATGTTGGCAAGGGTGTGGAGAAATAGGAACACTCATTCACTGTTGGTGGGAATGTAAGCTGGTATAACCACTATGGAAATCAATATGGAGACTCCTGAAAAGGTTGAATATAGAATTACCCACAGACCCTGTTATCCCCTTACTGAGTATTTACCCTAAAAGCTCCAAATCTCACTTCAGAGATAGTTGCTCAACCATGTTTAAAGCTGCTCAATTTATAATAGCTAAAAATTGAAATCAGCCCAGGTACCCATCATTGGTTGAATGCATAATCAAGATGTGGTATATATACACAAGTGAATTCTACTCAGCTGTAAGAAAAAAATGACACATTGAAACTTCTAGAAAAATGGTCAAACTTGGAATAGATCATTCTAACTGAACTCACACAGTCACCGAAAACAATCATCACATGATCTCACTCATCTGTAGTTCCTAACCTGGATTAGCCTGAGTTACTGACATATCTGAATAGCATCTCGAGTCATGGACAATAGGGAGGATAAGACTTGGGGGAAGGGGAAGGGGAAGGGGAAGGGGAGGAACAAAAAACTAAACTCAAATTGTACCATAGAATCCTATATCCTGGAAGTTAGAACAAAAGGTGGAACCCTCAAGAGGACTTTAGGGGGGAGCACCTGAGTCAAAGGGTCCTGGAGAGGGTGAGATGAAACCTAGCCTCAATTTCTTTGTCATTTTCTTTTTCCTTTTCCTTTGGTGCTGGCCTGTAATTTCCTGTACCAAGATGTGGTCTACATCCACAAGGAGCTGTTGACCAGAGAGACCTACTAGATCTCCAAAAACAAAGAAGACAGACTTCTGTCAGAGCACTTGATTACCCACCAGAGGTTAATGGTAAGACCCTACTACTGAAGACACCATATGCTGTTGGCATGGACCATGGAGAGACTTGGCTGGAATCTGGAGGAGAGCCAGTCCCCAGACAATTAGCCCATCTAGTGTTGGAAGGTGCTACATGAGTGACAGGAGGAAAGTGGCCAACATCTGTCCAAGCAACTCAAAGTCTAAGTGACTCTGAAGCAAACAAATTGATGTGATGCTCACACAAGTGCCATAGTGGCACCTAGCCATGGTTGGTGACCAACTGCTCTTGGGTTGGCTAACAGATCTGCTCAGTGGAAAGGAAACCATCTTTGGAACTGGGAAACAAGTCAAAATAATATCCAGATAATGATTCTGTTTTCCATTATCAAGCTCCCACTAACCTTAGACTATAAGAGGGTCTACATTCTTTTAATTGTCTCTAAATTAATAATGGTTAACCCACTTAACCAGTGCTGACTTCATTCTCTGTTGGAGAATCTGCTTCTCTTTTTCAGATGGGAGCTGGACCTGAGGAGTTAAACAACCCAGTGCCCTCCACCCCGCCCCAGCTGAAACCAAAGAGGAATTGGGATTAATGAGCAAGAGTGCTGCTTTCTTAGTGAATCTGCTGTCAGCACAAGGGGGAAGGAGATAGACACTGAGAACACTCAATACCCACCAAAGCAGAGATCCAGATTAATCTGTTTCTATTTTATTTACTTATTTATTTGTGTGTGTGTGTGTGTGTGAGAGAGAGAGAGAGAGAGAGAGAGAGAGAGGAGAATGAGCCTCCAGGGCCTCTAGCTACTGCAAATGAAATCCAGACGCATGTGCTACCTTGTGCATCTGACTTTATCTGGGTACTAGGAAATCAAACCACAATACTTTGGCTTTGCAGGCAAGCACCTTAATCATTAAGCCATCTCTAGCCTCAAGAAATATGTTTTCACACTGGGCATGGTGGTGCACACCTTTAATCCCAGCACTTGGGAGGCAGAGGTAGGAGGATTGCTGTGAGTTTGAGGCAACCCTGAGACTACATAGTGAATTCCAGGTCAGCCTGAGCTAGAGACCCTACCTGGAAAAAAAAAAAAATTGTTTTCAAAAAGCCAATCCCATAGAAGCACAATATAGCATTTCAAAAACTCTTGCAACCAATTCTTCTTTGACTTAGATAGAATAAGTGTTTTTCTTACTGCTTTCAGATTACAATGCACTCTTGAAATGACATGTCACTTACAGTAGCCTGAGGGGTGTTGTTTGTTGTTCTTTCCACCCTTCCTCCTTACTTCCTGGCTGTCCCTTTCATGATTTTTATTTTATTATTGTTCAGGCACCACTCTGGATAAAGATCTCAGGGAAAAAGTCAGTGTCCTGGACACTGCTGCTTTTCCTGTGTAATTACACTCTGTCTTGATAGCACTGAAGATGGCCTTCATTGGTGGTGGGGTAGGGGTTCCTTCCCACAGAAAGATGGATTGTGTCTGCAAGCCTTGATGGCCTTCAAATTATCTGAGCACAGAAAAGGGAGCAGAGTGAATTTTATTTTAACTCATTTTATTTCTGAATTTGTTTCCCAGTAGCTGGGAGGTGGTGACTGCCTGAGCAGCCCAGTCAATTGTTATCTGTGGGACTTGATTAAGTCTGAATCCAGTGGTTCATCCTGAGCAAGACACACGGTTAATGAGGAGAGAAATGGAAAGTGCATTGAGTCAGAGTGTGTTTGTGGTAATTTGTGACACATTTACTCCTCTAGGGGCTTTTTGTTTATTTCTTCCCCCTCTGTGCAGGTTTGAGGGCTGGGAGGAAAAAAAAAAGCAGATAAAGGAATTTGCTATAGACTTTTCAGTGTTCTATCTCTCTCTCTTTTCTTCTCTCTCTCTCTACCCCCTTCCCCCGGTCTCTCCTCCTCTCTCTCCACTGCTAGCAGTAATTGGGATGCTGTTCATATCTACCATAGTATGCTAGGGAAAGTTCTTAACCAAATATCCTACTTTCTAGTATTTTGTATCATACTTTTCATTGATACTGCTTTTTTTATTTCTATGACTTTTTTGAAGTGTTTTTTTTTTTTGCTACTTTTCTAAATAATAGTCTATTAAACAGTTCACAGTGTGTGTTCTGTAGAAATGCACAAAAGTGATTGGATGATACTAATTAAGGAGAGATTTTGTTTCCACTTACTGCAGATCAATGATGGGTTACATTAAAGCTTCATTTTGTGATGAGTTTAATACCAAAGAACAGCTGCGCTAAATACATATTTCAAGACCTACAGGTAGGTCAAAGAAATGCTCTTTTTTTCTGAAAAGCCTGTACATTGTAACTTTAAATTTTATTTGCAGCACTCTTCGTTAAAATAATTGTTTCAGTAGAATCTAGATAAAATTCAGAGATGTTTAGTTTTTTGGGTACTTACTTTAATCTGGATCCTTGAAGGTACTGGCAGTACTCACAATGTATGCTAAGGTTTTTGTTTGTTTGTTTGTTTGTTTGTTTGTTTGTTTGTTTTTGGTTTTGCCATGTAGGGTCTCACTCTAGCCCAGGCTGACCTGGAATTCACTATGTATTCTCAGGGTGGCCTCAAACTCACGGAGATCCTCCTACCTCTGCCTCTGGAGTGCTAGGGTTAAAGGCATGCACCACCATGCCCAGATATGGTGAGATTTTTCGAGTCTGATTTGCACCAAAATATTTCAATGGAATCAGGTTTGCTTTTGTTTTATAATGATCTTGGATTGAAGAAGGAAATGTCAGTGTGGTTCTGTGCCTTTCCCATGGCAGTTGTGATTATCTCTAATCTACTGCCTGATAGGATTTCTTTGTTCCATAAATGTTTGTTTTCCTCTATAGAAGTCTGAGGTTGTGATGATCCAGTTCTGAGAGTGACAAACAGTAACTATGAACATTACAAACTCTGAGAGGGACAAACCCTCAGACTAATGTAATTACAGCAGAAAGGAGGAGAAAATATACAAATATACTATGTAATTTTAGCCTTCAATAATCTTGCTTCAGGTTATAAGTGTGAAACCTATATTTTTAGCATCTATTTTAGTAAATGTTATTCTTCATAGTGGTAGTATGTTTAGATGTTTTATTCCTTGACACTTAGATAGGATACAATAGACAGTTTACTACTGTGTTCTGCTTCCCCAAAAGTTTGATTTGCCTATGACAGTGTCCATTGCAATTACAGGCTTACAGATTCACAAACTTGGTGTTATCACAGATAAGATTTTACTGTAATGTGTTAAAGGTTGATCTGGTATATTTTCTGCTTAGATTTGCACATTAAAGGTAGGGCTCCTTAAGGAATGCAGTAGGTGAAAAGGCCTGACAGGGAAGAGAACCAGAAGCTGACCTGGATTCCATACCTGAGCCACTGGTTGACTCAGGGCCAGTCTAGTCATCTGTATCCCCTCCTAAATGGAAATGACAGTCACTGTGGAGCACCAAGCTGCTGTAACTGACTTCAAAGAGAGCCCTTCCCTTGAAGGAGATGCAAGCCAGGGGGTAAAGGCAGGGAATCGGTCTGTGAAAGAGCAAATTTCTTTCAACATGGGACCAAACGCTCAGGAGGCTATGGTTAGTTAAGGGCTCAGCTTTTCAGTGAAGGCAGTAAATTTACATTAGTTCTGAAGAAAGGAAATAGTCTGCATTTTTGCATTCTAGGGCGAGAAGATGAGGCAGAAGTCAGGTTCCCTGGTGTAAAGTGAATGATGCTGCATATTGAAAGGCAGGCCTATATGTATTTTTGATGTTTTACTTTATTTCCCAGGCATATGAACTCTGCATCTCGGTTACCTTATCTGTAAAATGGAGATAATAGTCCATCTCCTTATAAGGCTTAACAAGAATGGCAACATACATTTGGGAAGATTTTTGTAAAGCATGTGCCATTGCTGTTACATCAACTTTGCCATCCTTCCTGGAATTAAGTAGAGGAGACCCTGATACTAATTGTAACATGGCTGTGACACATCGCTGTCACATTGAGTTTGGCACACTTGATGTATGTAGACAATATTTTTGAGTTTTGGGTAGAGCAAACCGGCAACACAAACAAAATTTTCTACTCTTACAGAATTTCTATCATAGGGAAATGCAACCACATTTTTTGTTGATGAGGTAGAGTGTGCATGGACTGTGTGTATGCATACATATGTGCACATATGATGTTACTAAGAATGGAACAAGCATAGTAAAAGATTTCCTGCTCTGTAGAGATGGCTCAGAAGTTAATGTGCTTGCCTTCAAAGCCTAAGGACCTAGGTTCAATTCTCCAGGACCCATGTAAGCCAGATGCAGAAGGTGGCACATGCACCTGGAATTCATTGCAGAGGCTGTAGGCCCTGGCATGACTATTCTCCCTGTCTGCCTCTCTCTCTCTCCAATAATTAAATAAATTAATTTAAAAAAATAAAAAGATTTCCTTTATAAATATCTAACTTTGAATAAAGTGACTGCCAATTAAAGAAAGGGTATGGAAAGTTGCAGCACTCAGCACTCTCTTAATTTTTTATTTTCATGGTGTCTTCACATAGTCAGTGTTATTCAATCTTGTCTGACCTCCTCCTCTGAAGGGTACCCAGGAAGCTCCTAATATCTCATGGATGGGAATAGAATGCTTAAGTGAGCATCATCCAGAGCCTGATACAGGTGTACCATGGGACCTGTGAGGCTCTAACACGAAGCTGAAGGGACTATAGGGGACTGTGAACATATGAGCACCCAGGAGCTCTGGAGCAGGCACATGGGCACCATATTCAACAGGAAAACTTCCACAGCTTGGTCATGTTTTACCCCTGGATGACTCAGTGGTATTTGGACAAAATGAGGCAGGTAAGCATGGGAAACGCAACCTGGATCAATGCTTGACTTGGGCAGTGAACACACACTTTTCCTCACAATGCACTTGATCCACCTGTTAGCAAGTTGGGACCCCATCTGCATCCAGCTGTAAGTACACCCCACTCTAAACCACAGGAGACTACATGACTATTTATTTCAAGTAAAATGAAATGAATATATATATAATTTCTTAAAAGTTTTCCTGGTATGCCAGATTAGATGTCAAGAAGCCTGGACAAGAGCCATGAATATGCTTTGAATCTTTAAGCCAGAAAGACCTTAGCATTTTGCTAAAAACAACACTATCATTTAACCCCTTTACCTTTACAAAGTGTATGTCAGTTGCTTTAATGACAATTCATGTCTTGACAATAAGACAAATATCCATGGAGATATATTAAAATCATCCCCCTTCCCTCTCTCCTTCCAAGAAGAGAGAAAGATTTGGATCTTGGCTCTGTGCACGTTCCCCTTCTGCTTCCATTTCTAAATAGGCTGCTACCTTGTGAATAAGAAAAGGTTTGAAATGCTGCCCTATCCAGAGTAATATTTTCTTTGAGTTGACAGACAAAGCCTTTATCTGACAAATGAATGTACTCAAGAGATTATATCAGTACTAATCCAATTAAAAATCTTTGAGATGTTCAGTTATTTATGCTGTGAATTTGATGAGATATAGATTGTGAAGAAGTAAAAGTCATATTTATTTTTTCACTTAAACCATTATTAATCATTTTTGTATTTAACTTCAGGGAAATTATAACTTGTAATTATTTTTCTTTATCTTTAGAATGAACAAACAATTTATAAAAATAATCCTATCTGTAATCTTTTTTCCTGTAATATTATTTTTTTATAGTTAACATTTTGAACTTAAACAAATGCAATTTACTAAATTCAGTGGATAGAATGAATGTGGTCATCCAAAGATTCTGTTCTGCTCTGTGTGTGTGTGTGTGTGTGTGTGTGTGTGTGTGTGTGTGTGTGGTTTGTTTAGCATTATGCCACTCAGTAAAGCAGCAATTCATTCTGTTGGCTCAACATTCCAATTAGTTACTTTTGAATTCTGTATATAGAACTATCAAGTATGGAGGTCAGATGATATAATTGTGCACTTGCAGAAAAATCCAAAGCAAAAAATGAACAATGATTATTCTGGAATAAAAATAACATAGGAATTTTGAAAATTAAGCTGCTAGTTTTCAGGATTGGCTCACCACAATAAGGGAGAGAGAGTCTGGGCTCTTGGCTTAGAACTCCTCAGGCCCATGACTTTTAATGGTTGCGTTTGTATCCACATTTAACAAAGAATCAAAAAAAACATGGACACAGAGAATAACAAGCTATGAAATATTTATTAAGAGACAGATGTAAGGAAAAGAGAATGTAAGAAAATCTCCTATGCCAAGTGGAATTCCTCCTTTCCCAATTGGTGTGAGGAGGGAGAAAAGGGTAAACAGGAAATATCACATGGAGCCTTTGATCAAGTCCTGATATTAACTAGGCATCAAATTAGTATGAGTTTCATCGCCAAGTCCCAGTGTGTATGAAGGACCTTGATTGATTGATGGGCTCAAAAGGAATGCTCACTCAGGGAGGGTCCCCCGCACCCCTGAACATGTGCTAAATTGGGGGAAACATTTAAGAAAACTAATTAGCATCTTGCTCCTTATTACCATTTTGGTTAGGACTGACTCAGACTGGAGTTCTAGTCTCTCCAGGACAGACAAGGTGGTGTTTCCTTTGGGCCGTGTGTCTAACTCCCTACAAAATAAGGCTACTTTGTTCATAATCTGTATCACTAGTAGAGTTTATAATCATCATGAAGATGAAGTCTGTTTTACTCCTTACTTCAGAATGTGGGTTTTGCAGGATTATTGGTATGTGCTTGTACTGGTATGACAGAAATGGAGAAATAAGGCAATGTTTTATTATATATAAGATATTTATTCATGCATCTGTATTATATATTTGGTATGGACATTCAGTGTACAGTGTACCTTTTCCTAAGATAATTTTTTTCTGAGTTATATTTCAAACAAAATCATTCCAGTCCATCCCACAGTGAGAATGTGAGTGAACTATGAGAGCCTCAGGGGTCTAAAGAATACCTTGTATCTCCTAGTGGCTGCAGGAGAGCTCTGAATCTTCTGACCTGGGAATTTCCAAGTGAGATTTCTCTATCTAGTCCTCAAGCTATCTAGTCCTCAAGCTGGTTATATTTCAGTTGGGTGAAAGTGTGCTTCTAGAAAACTGTATCTGAGATCCTCAAATTCTACTTGAGCCCTGTTTCCTATCTTAAGTTGTACCTTACAAGATGTTACAGCTAGAAAGCTTCATTCCTTTATGAAGAGTTTCCATGTGGGAGGAACAAAATCACACTATGAAAAAATCAGTTTCCTCAATGTTTAAGCAATCATAAACTTGGCCCTCCTCTCCTTGACATCCCTAAAGCTTTGCATATATTATTATCATAACTCCCTTTTGTGTGCAGATATGTGTAATTAAGTTTTCAATCAATTTGACTAATTAAGTGAAAGTGTTATACGTGGGCCAGATCAGAAGACAAGAATTTGGGTTTCTGAGTATTATCACTAATTTAGTAGGTGATTCTAATGGATTATTTAACCTTTCATTTTCTTATAAATGGAGTTCAGGGGATGTGTTGGAAGGTCAAGCCAGTAAGATTCCAATGTTTCTAAGAATCTCCAATTCCCATTACAAGCCTTTTGTGTTTTCACGAGCCTCAAATCCAAATTTCCAAATGCCTTTTCTTGCCTAAGGTCACAGTCCCATATTAGATCCACCTGAAAAGTCAGCCACATAGATGGGGCTGAAGATCCTGAGAAGTGAGTGCAAAGCCCTGGCCAAGAGTTCTAGGGCTTGGTATACTCATTGTCCTGGATTTTATAGGCTTTATTGCTTGAAATGACATGAGAATTTGGGGTGTTTTTGAGAGCAACAGAACCGTTCTAGTCTCATGGTTGGGCTACAACTGTAAGGTTAGGGTGCCAGATGGTCATGCTTACACAAAACTTCCACTGTATTAGTGGCCTCCAGGTTTTGTCTTGTGAATTTGAATGAAATCCTTAGACCATAGAAGGATTTTATTTTATTGTAGTGTTTAAGAGAAGGAAAGAAGGCAGAGATCCTGCTATAAGGCCACCCCTAAACTGCTTCAAAATTTTGGTAGAGATACAAAAAGACTTTTAGTTTTGGTTCTAGAGGTTGAAACCAGAGCCTCATACATGTTAATTAAGCACTCTACTACACAATTACACACTATGTCACCAGGGATGCCTGAGAAGAGACCATACTAAGTTAAATGACAACTTTGACATTCGTTCATATCTTCATGAATAAAGTATTATGCTGGGGAGATGCTCTTTGCCATATCAGAGTGCCTAGTTTGTGAAATATGAAATAATAGAAAATAATTTATGAAAGTGGCCTTGGGATGTATCAACTTAATCATTATTCTTCCATAGGAAAACCAAAGCTCATGGAGGATTGACTATCATTTGATTATTGCAGGAGATAGAACTCACTCTAAGAATTCTTCTTAGCATTCTTCTGACCTCTTGAATATTTGCTATAACCACTGATCATATGATACCTTATTGCACAGGTAGAACTGTCCCTGCTACTCAGGGTGACTCCAATGTGCTAAAGTAACAGGATGTTCAGAGCAGCAGTGGCTCATCTCATTGGCATGGCAGTTGGCACTGTCTAGCATCTCCTGGATTTCCAGAGAAAGAGAAAGCACCAACAGGGCAGATACAATGCTGATCCCTATGTGTTGTATCATTTTCCACTAGGCACATCTTTTCCTTAAATGATGTAGTAACTAAAACTTGCAGGATAAAAGCACTCTTGAGTGACTTCCAGAAAACAAGCAATGATGCAAGAATTGAGAGGTATACAGCACTTAACCTGCCCATGCCAATGGACCACATGGTAGACATGCAGCCATCTTACCTTGCTCCTCGCTTTTCACTCTAGCAGGGCTTTTCCACAGTGACCACACCAGATCCCCACTTTCCATCTTCAGATAACCAGCTGTAAATGTGTATTTCCTTCAAAAACTATGTTAATACTCACTGACCTGTGCTCCTTTCCTCCCTAACCAGAGGACAAGTCATAGTTTCCTTTTCTTCACAGTTCTTCAAAATTCAACTATACAACCTTCTCTGAACCACCATGCATCATTAAGACACTGCTTTTCATGCGTTCCTGAGATGGTCCATGCATTTTTTTAAATTTAAATTTTAATTTTATTTATTTTTGGAGACACAGAGAGAGACAGACAGAGAGGGAGACAGATAGAGATGGGGAGCACCAGCAGTCTCTCAGCTGCTGTGAATGAAATCCAGATGGTGCGCCCCCTTGTGGTCAAGTGCAGCATTGCGCTCTTGCGTCACTTTGCATGTGGCTAAGCGTGGGACCTGGAGATTGGAACCAGGTTCTTAGGCTTAGCAGGCAGGTGCCTTAACCGCTAAGCCATCTCTTCAGGCCAGGTCCATGCATATTTTAATATCACGTTGTCACACTGCAAGTTCTTGAGGGGTGGGAGAGGCCATGACTTGTGCTCTTTGGGAACTTTTAACATGACTTGCCAGTTAATAAATTCAATTAGGTGATATAAATCTCTCCAGAGCCCTGAAAAGAACATGAGCTTGTGTGTTTTTGTTTAGAATTCCTCTTCCAATGTTCTTGTTATGATTAAATAAGAAAATAGCATAGGCCTCTGGTGAAGTAAGTCTGTCTCAGTTCTCAGACATCACTACACCCAAAACAATTATAGTTCTGAAATACAAAGTATACTTTTTGAATGTTTTCTTTTATATTTTAGAATACAAATATATATTTTAAGATTATATATCTATATCTATCTATCTATATATTAGCATGGGATAAATGACAACTAGAACTTGAGTAGATAGGTTGAAAGTGACATAGAAACACAGCCTATCCTGCTCTAGAAACAAGATCACTTTGCTTTCTCCTGCTAACCTCATTCCTACTCTGTCTTGCTTACTGCTCACCAATGTTTCAGGGAGCAGTCCATATTAGAGCTGCTGCAGAAAGGTCTGCAATGTCAAATAGTAACAAAGATGACAATTCTTGCCATTTAATGAATCAAAGATCAGATGCCAACATTGTATTAAAATGGAGTGATGAAACACTTATAGGGGGCCATTCGGTTTGCTTGCCAAACATCAGCGAAGGAACAACAGGAAGTAACAGGATATGGAAGACAAAAATTTCCCATACTTAAAGGATGGCAATGAAACAAAATGAAGTTTTTTAAAATTGAAACAATAAACTGTTTAATTAAAAAAATCCTATCTCCTATTCATTAAGATATGCATCATGGAAATTCATTTTAGAACAAAAAATTAATATCTGCTTTGTAACTTTAATTCTGTTTTCAAGTACTTTTATTTCTAGAACAACACTGGCTAGTAGAGAAAGAAAAAAAAATCTCATTTATACTTCTTTGTGCACTGAGCCTATACCAATGTCTCATAAAATTAATAACTTCAATAGAACTGCATCAGAAATTTTGATTAATCCAGAGATATAAATGGGAGGTGAGAAAGAGCATGACTCAGAGCCCTCTTGAAAGCTTTCAGATTTTAGTCTTTCAAAATTTACATTCACTTCCACTGATTGGTGACAGATCAAGGCATTTCTAGGAAACTCAGAAGGCAACTGGCGTATTGGATACTGTCTTTTATGAAATCCTTTAGATGAGTGAAATAAATTTTTCTCCATTAAAAAGAAAATGGACTCATAGTAGAAAGAAACCAATTTCAGAATATAAAATAAACAAAATTAGAGTTTGTCTACCTTATTGGTGAAAGAAGTATAACCTCTTGGATACTGATGAAGAAGTATAAAGACTACAAAGAGTGACATCTGCCTCCCTTCCGTAATTTCCTAGATAGGAGCAAGACTTTCGGCAGAACAACAGGAGATGTGCCAGTGACAGGAAGGGGCATTCTTTGGCAAAACTACAGCTGATGGTACTCTGATGTGGTTTCCCAGGAGTGGACTGTCTAGCATCGTTTCATTAGTTGATTTAATCTTCATGCCTGCTAAGCAAGTGTTCCTCCCTCACTTAGAGGCTGTCAGAATATCCACTCGGGAGGTCCATCCTTTGTCACCCTATCAAGCCACAATCAAAAAATGACTCTCAGCTCTGTTATGAAGGATCACTAGTAAAAAAAGACATAAGTAATCTAGAAATACAATCTGAATTTTCTACTCAGGACACTCACATATCTGCCTCAAATTCTTTTATTCCCATTTTGTTTGTCACTTCCTACAGTGGACTTATTTTTTCTTTACTCAATATGATATCATTATTTTTGAAGCATGTTAAAAACACATGTCATGCTTAGCATTGACTATTGTGATTTAAAGATAGTTTTACGATCTTCATTTGGTGGTTCATGTTCATACATGTGACTCAGCAGGGTTGTTGACATGCCAGATGAGAAGCATCACTCATTCTTTTATTTTATTTTATTTTTTTATTTTGAGAGAGAGAGAGAGAGAATTGGTGTGCCAGAACCTTCACCTGAATGAACTCTAGATGCATGCACCCCCTTGTACACATGTGTGACATTGCACACTTGCATCACTATGCATCCGGCTATGTGAGACCTGGAAATTTGAACATGAGTTCTTAGGCTTCAGAGGCAAGATCCTTAACTGCTAAGCCATCTTTCCAGTCCTACAATCATCATTTGGAATTAAGATTTTAGTACAAAGAAACTTGTTTGGATAATGCACTGGATCCAAGAGCAATTTTGCTTACCCTCCAGAAAAGATTTTGATATAAAAGCCCAAATATAGCTGGGCATGGTAGTGCACGCCTTTAATTCCAGCACTTGAGAGGCAAAGGTAGGAGGATTGCCAGGAGTTCAAGGCCACCCTGAAACTACACAGTGAATTCCAGGTCAGCCTGGACTAGAATGAGGCCTTACCTTAAAAATATGAAAAAAAAAATCCTAGTGGGGAAAAATTGATTGTAAGTTTGAAATATTTATGCTGGGTTGGGTGAAAATTCACATTTCTCTGAATTCTGTTCTGAGGCTTCCAGACATCTTTTTTCCAACTCTTAACATGAAATGTGTTGTATACAAAATAAAAGTGCCTGATAATAACTGAGTTAATGTTATAAGAATGTGTAGTGTTTTGGTGGCAGGTGACAATGCATGCCTGACATTGTAATTGTCATATGGTGTTTACTTATATTTATTTATATTGTCCTTACACAGTCTGTTCTACTTTCTACATCCCAAGTCCCAGCACAGTGACTTTGTGGATATGATCATCACTCTGTATGTTGGCTTTATAGTGAACAGGGATACTGAGACATGGAAGGACATTTTTGTAGCTATGACAGTAAAGGTCAGTAGTGCTAAGGTTTCACACATTTCTGTTCTTGGTGCATAGTTTTAAGCCACCTTGCCTGGAACAGGATTATCCCTCCTTTGATTTTCTGTTCTCCATGCGCTTTTCACTTCTGAGTAAGTCAGGCTTCTACCTTTGCTCATTTCTACTCCATTTTCCCTTTTCTTAGTTTCTAGCTTATTTGTGACTATTCCTTCAACTTGAGATGAGACCTCTTCCTGCTTGGTGGCCATAATAGCTTGGAGAAATTCCTCATATTAGCACTCAGTCCAGATTTTCAATGTTCATATCTTGGGTGTTGAAATGGCCTCCTGTCTGGACCACATGTCTTCAATTCTTCTTCTAAGTCAATGCATATATTTGTAAAGTACATTTCTAAATGCAAAGTCCTTCAGATATATATTTCCTGTTCCTCTTCATTGCCTACTTATTGGCTAAATGATTACATCTGCCCTCCTGACTCTTGGTTTCCTGCATAATAGACATGCCACCATTATACCAGTTGTTATTTTTGGCCTGGCTCTCCAGCCATAAAGCCTATAGGGTCCAGTTCTGGTTAACACCATTAATGACTTCTCTCCTCTAACAGGGTGTGTGAGTCTTTTCAACATCCTGACAGCTACAATAGAGAAGAGGTTTCCAGCTCAGCTCCAGCTTGATTTCTCTACGAACTGTAACCCAAATATATGGAACCTCCAGCAACAGGGCTTTACCATTGAGTTCTTGTGGAAAACCAAGGGTATTGACAATAACCTATAATGTTTTGGAAGCATCAGGGGCCTCCCTGACCAACAACTCACTGGAAAGTACCTCACACCTGGGCTGTTCCTCAGTTCTGCATATACTTGATATGTAAGTTTGTGAGCGTCCAAGTTTAACAAAGAGCTTTCAGCCATGTACATATGCCTCTTGTTTATCCAGATAAACAAAATACTTTATTTTCAATCTCTATGCTCACTATTCATGGGAGTCTCATGTATGGAATATAATTTTTGCCATATAGTTTATTTTTCTAAATATTAGCAATAAATCCTTGCCAGCAGACTTCATGAGTTTAGCCCCTCTGATTCAAAATAATGCAGTCAATGTTTTTTGTAAATTGTATATCATACTGTAACACTGTGAGTTACATGTACTTTTTTTAGAATCCTTATTGTTATTCTCTTAGTCCATGTCTACTCAAATCAGTAGTTTCTTATCATCACATTTATTTCTGACCTTGACCTAACTTTAGAGAAATGAAAAAAATACCACCTTCAAAACAAAAATTCAAAGATGCTTGTATTAAAAGCATTAAAGTTTGTGGATAGTTTTTGTTGTTGTTTTTTCTTTTTCTTTTTTGTTTGTTTGTTTGTTGTTTAAGGTAGAGTCTTACTCTAGCCCAGCTGACCTGGAATTCACTATGTAAAGAAAATCTTGTAACCTGGAAAAACAGAACAGTTGTTTACCAATATGAAATAAGTGGGATCCTGCACAGTCTTAGATCAAAACTGTATTCATTCACTCCCAAATAATTTACTTTGTAAAAGGGATTGTGTATGGCTCGGTTGAAAAGCAAAGACCAGCCCTTGGAAAGACAGCTGACTACGTGTGTCCCAGGGTCATGGGTGCCTTCTCCTTAAGCACTGTGCATAACTAGCAACAGAAAGGTTAGGACTGTGAATGTTAAGAGGAACAGGTAATGTGGTATTAGTAGTTGTCAGTTGTCATGTAGAAGCTATCCTAGTCAAGGTAAAGAAAGTCATTGTGATGCATGTCCTCTTATAATGCTCCCCTAATTAAGACAAGGCCAAGCATGTTTAGGAGAAAAATTCAGGAGTGAGATCCTTTACATATAAGTGAGCTGTCTGAAAAGGGATGGAGTAATCAGTCTGTGACCAGTTTAGAGATTGGAGACCAGGGAGAGAAAAGAGGAAGGTCAATGTGTTTTCAAATGGCCACTTAACACACAGAAACAAAACATACAAGTAAACTTTCCTTTAACATTTTTTTTTTTTTTTTTTTTTTTTCTTCAAGGTAGGGTCTCATTCCAGCTCAGGCTGACTTGGAATTCTCTCTGTAGTCTCAGGGTGGCCTCAAATCCATGGTGATCCTCCTACCTCTGCCTCCGGAGTGCTGGGATTAAAGGCGTGTGCCACCACGCCCGGCTTAACATTTCAGTTTTGGAAATGTCACTTCTGGGCTGGAGAGATGGCTTACTTTGTTAAGGCACTTGCCTGCAAAGCCTAAGAACCCAAGTTTGATTCCTTAGTACCCACGTAATCCAGACATACAAGGTGGTGCACACATCTGGAGTTCCTTTTCAGTGGCTAGAGGCCCTGGTATGCCCATTCTCTCTCTCTCTCTCTTTCTGCCTCTTTCTCTGTCTCTCAAATAAATAAAAACATATTTTTTAAAAAATGCCATTTCTTAGTTGTATGAGTTGAATTGCACAGCATGACTTATGGTAAATAGAAACTATTAACAGTTGACCATACCTATCTTTCCATAGTTTTAGCAAATTTTCTAAACATAATACAATATTTTCAAAGTACACCCTTCCTGATACCCAATGTGGTTCTTAGTCATATATGCCCTACATTACTCAGAGTTTGTCCTGTATGACCTTATCTCCTCAGTTCCTCTACCTACCCTTCCACCAAAACCATTTTTTCTACACTCTATTGCTATTTGTTGGACCACATTTTATTCCCTATATAAATAAAATCATGCATAAGTAATCACACACTACTTTACTCTATGCCTATTCCACTTCACACAGCATCATATCTCCCAAGTGTACCCATATTGGCACAAAAGGCAGCATTTCAAATACCATTTTAAAATCAGGATAATGTGAACTAACTTTTTGAAAAATTTTCATCCATTTATAATCAGATACATAAAGGCAAGTGATGAGAAGAAGAAATCTCGATTGCCTGGTGCAGGACACAGTATATACTCCCCTGACCACTGAGCTGACATGAAAAGAACTTGGTACTTAGAAAGGTGTCCCTTCTCTCTAAAGAGTATCTAAAGGTTTATAGTTCCACTTTCATGTTCTTATTTCCAAATCGACTGCAGCCATTTCTTTCAATCAAGTGAAAATGACAGATAGCTTAAAATGTCATTCTTTGCAGGGATATTTATATTTTAATAGTCTTAAGTCCTTAATGCTTAAGCACCTTCAATGATGATTGAGAAAGTCTCCCAGAAATAGGGTAACAATTTGGAAACATCTAAGGATGTGTTTGCCCCAGCTATACCTGCTTTGAAGGAAGAACTGCCCCTTATGAAACAAGAAGTACTTATTTTTCTGAGCATAATTAGCTTAAGAGCTCCTTGAAATAACCAGGCTTTTAAACATATCTTGTTGACTGTGTTTCACATGACTTAATAACTCACTCTTTTGTGATTCACATTATTTGTGCCTACTTCAAGAAGACACTAAAGGTTGAGTTTGTTCAATTGTCACTAATAGGCTATTGAATTCTAGACAATTCATTTTCAGATCAGAATATATTAAATATTGTTAATTGACCCTTGTAAGAATGGAATTACTTAGTGTTTTTAAAAAGAGATGGATAAGGGACAACTGCCTTTTCCAATGCTTTCAAGTGCTGTCATTGACAGAGGCCCCTTTGCTAATTACACCAGAGAGGAAGGATGCTGGTAGCATTCAGAGCTGTGGCAGGCTTGAGATTCATTCTACATGAAAAAATAAATACCAGTAACCTCTATGAGGCAGACACTGCTCCAAGTACATGTGGGGAAATGGGTTGGATAAAGAACACCGCTGCCCTTTTTAAAGCTGACGTTCTGTGGGGAAACTGAAGCTGCATTTATTGCAGGCAATCTGGCAAGTTCTTCATTTTATCCTGATCATGTAGACCTAAAACAGCTTGTTCAACACTCAAGAGTTTTATGTTAGTGCAGAAAAATGCAGAACAAAAATAGCATTAAAATATGAGTCAGTACATCATGTACTTGTTGAATGATCAGATTTTGAACATTCACCTATGTTGCTATAAAATACTAATGAGGGCTGGGGAGATGGCTCAGTGGCTAAATTATTTGTTGCACATTCTTGAGTTAAGATCCCTAGAACCTATGTAAAGCCAGAGCCTATAGTGCAAGCAAACTTCTATAATACCACTGGCAAATGCAAGGGTAGACGATGAGAGATCCTGCCTCAAAAAGGTGGCAGTTGAGGACCTAAAATTGTCCTCTGTCTATGTACCATGGCTTGCACACACTCATACTCATTCACATGAACACACACACACACACACACACACACACACACACACACACATGCATGCACAGAAAACAAAATAATCAAAAGTACATAAGTCATAATAGCACAATAATTGAGAATGGAGCCGGTCATGGTGGCGCACGCCTTTAATCCCAGCACTTAGGAGGCAGAGGTAGGAGGATCGCCATGAGTTCAAGACCACCCTGAGAATATAGCATGAATTCCAGGTCAGCCTGGGCTACAGTGAGACCCTACCTCAAAAAAAAAAAAAAAAAAAAAAAAAAATAAACATTGAGAATGTTAATTGGAACTGTATTCCCTTATCCTATACCAGCAAATTAATTTACAATGAAAAGCTACTCTATTACTCTATTAGTGAAAAGCTTGTAAATATAGTGTGGTTTCTGTACAAGAAATTGAAATGTCATGTTCAAAGTCCATCCTCAGATTTTTCTTATTGTTTTACTAAAGAATTAGCAAATTCATTAAGAATAAACTTAGCAATTAGTCATTACTGTGACCAAAGACCCTACTGAAAAAACACTTTTGCTTTGTGAAGACAGGACCATGTTTATACTCACTTTATCATAGTACTCTTTTCAAAATGTATCCCAAGAAACAACACAGTGGTAGAAAGCAATAGGTACCTGGAATAATAAGATACATCTCTTTTCTTCTCATGCATCTCTTTACCTGCTTGTCCTTCTCCTCACTCTCAGCCACAATGTAGTCACATTAATAGTAACCCTAGGTTCAACATCATTAGTGTTCACTATGAAGTTCCCATAATCCCACATTATTCTTATCTCTCAGGCTGAAACAAACTCATTGAAACCCTCAGAGCTAATTAATTAGCTGGATTCCTTAAATTTAATAGGAACCTTCTAAGTCAACAGAATTTAGCTTTGTTCCAATTTATGTCACTGATGTGGACTGTAAATATGCCAGTCAACAAAAATCATAAGCATCATTGTCTAGATTTTACTTTATTAGTAATAATTTTTATTTTAAAGACATGATGTTAAAATAGAACAAAGAAACCTGGCATGGTGACTCATGCCTTTAATCCCAGCACTTGGGAGGCAAAGGTAAAAGGATCACTGTGTTTTCGAGGCTAGCCTGAGACTACATAGTGAATTCCAGGTCAGCCTGAGCTAGAATGAGACCCTACCTTGAAAAACCAAAATAAATAAATAAATTAATTAATTAAATTAAATTAAATTAAACAAAATAAAATACAATTGAACAAGGAGCATGTGCCTAGAAGGACTTCATCATTCCTACAAGCATGGGTCTCATTATCAAGATGCCTTTGTCTCACGTTCAAAATGAGCTTCTCTAGCTATAGCTATAGGGGAAGTTCTGGTGCGAAATGTTTATATGTCCTTGATTACAGGAGGGTACCATTTTCTCTATGGATAACAGCAGAAAATGAACTTCCTAAAGCCATGGTTGATTTTTCTCTTATGTTGAAGTTGTTATATCTAATACTGTAGCTAGTCTTTTATTTGAAGTTGGCAATCTCCCAAAAGCAAATAAAAGCATGAAAGAAAAGAGCAACTTAAATCAGTGTATACAAATAAAGTGACCTTATTCTGTATAGTTTCAGATTTGCAAATATTCATATCAATTTCCACAAAACACACCTTACCTCTGAAATGAGATCATTTCTCTGGCACAAAGCTAAGGCCTCTTATTTCCTCAGGATAGGAGGCACTAGTTCCTTATTGCAATCCAAAGCACAGTTCATACTGTTCTGCATTGCTTGCTGAGATGTATTTAAAGATTGTCTTTTAAAATAAAACCAAAATGCGTCCCAAAATAAATTCACAGTAGAAAGATTTAATCAGGAGAAAAATCAGTTTATAGATTTACCTTATGATGTGAATGGATTATTCTTTCTAACAGTTCCTTAAAATCGTTTGGTTACAGTTTGATGACAGTACTCAATATCCTACTTCCAAGTATTAATTTGCAATGAAACTTCATCTGAATATGCTCAAAATAATTTAAGAAATTATTTTTGATTATTTTCTTACTCATTTCATATTTTCATATTCTTCCCTAAACAGAGAAGAAGAATATTTACTAAGGTGAGAAACATCTCAATTTTTTATACTCTTCACAAATACCTTACTAGACCAAAGGTAAATAAAGCCTAATTCTCCCACAAAATTTCAGTCATATTTTCTCTGTGAGTTGATAGATAAACTGTAGGCTGCAATAATTCCAGTGGCTATCTTGTGAATAGCTGACTATTCCAGAGAACTCAGATCTGAATATCCAGAGCACAGATACCTTCAGATGTAGCATGGGAAACATTCAACAACGCTGTTGTGGTTGTGTGACTTGGAAACAGGATTGTTCACCAGGCAGATATGGTTTTGGATAAGTCTAATATTTTCTATGGAGACCAGGAACCCTAAAAGTCTCTTCAGGATATCTTCAAAACCTATTAAATGTTTACAGCCTTCTGCAAAAGGCGAGTTGTCTGGGTGCACTAAGGAAGGTTTTTTTCCAACTGAGGGTGACTTGCGCAAAACCAGCTATCTTGCCATGCAACTCAGCATAGGTCCCGGGTATGAAGGAATCTATGCTCTACATTACTCTCCTTAGAATTCATAAGGAATAAGCCTTTGCAATCCAAGGTCCATATGCTAAGAATGCTACATTTTGTCATATGTCATAGATTTATCCAGTAGTGACACAAGGTCACTTTAATGAAAGTGAATGTGATTGTGAGGAACTAGGGACCCAGGCCCCCACCAAGTGACTGGCTTCTGTCTCATCACTCTAAAACAGGAATTTATAATTTATCTTCAAAAAAAAAAAAAAAAATCATATGTCTCACTTTTGAGACTTAATGCATGAAGTAGTGACTATGTTCTGTAAACTGCATCACTTAATCTCTAGGGTTTCTCTGATCACCTAATAATACAGAGCAAGTGCCTGGCACTGGGCAAGAGCTCAGTTTCTGTTTTCAGATATAGTTAATGTCAATGGGTAAATGAACTTAATTATCAAAATCATTCCACTCAACATGGTTTTTGTATCAACTCTACAAAGCAGCTGAATGCCCCATTTGGATACATAAAAAGCTGAGCTCCAAGAAACCATCTTAAATCCCTGTTGTGTACAACTGAAAAACCATAAGCATTATCTAATTGCTTCTAATTTATTTCATCATCAATTATATTTGAAAACAAATTGCAAATGTTAATGTCCAATAAAAGAATCATTAACAAAATTTGTATCTATTGTAAAGAATAGTAACATCATTTAAATGGTGATGTATTAGGGTATGTTTAAAGCACTAACATTGACTGGAGAGATTGCTCAGTGGTTAAAGGCACTTGTTTCCAAAGCCCAATGGCCTGCATTCAATTCCTTAGGGCCCATGTAAAGCCAAATGCACAAAGTGGTGCATGCATCTGAAGTTCATTTTCAGTAGCAGGAGGCCCTTGTGTGTCTATATTCTCCTTCTCTCTCTGTCTGCCTGTATCTTCCAATAAACCTTTTACTGTGTCTCTCTCATATTAATAAATATTTTTTTTAAATAATACTGATGCTAAGACACAATACAGCAAACATGGAAAGATGTCATTCCAACATTGTTTCAATTTGTAGACCAAATATTTAAAAGAAGAATCACATATTTACAAATTACTATTGTATGATATTTGGCACATTTTTATTAGTGGTAAATTAATGATTCAATAATGTTTTATATCTCTTGCGGGTATTGATTTTTAAACATTTTATCACATTCAAAAATGTGTAGCCATTATTTAAAAATTGAATGTTGGTAATAGTAGCAATACTTCAAATATAGTGTAAGTGTTGTGAGAGTAATAATTATGTCCCAACTATTGGGAAAGTGATAATACTTAAAGTATCAAGTGATAATAATAATGCTTCAAGCATTGTGTGAGCATCTAAATTTTGAAATGCTATAAACTGAGAATGCCTAAAAATAGTTCCATGGAAAAACTTGGGACTCTGACTTGTGTCTAACTTGTACCTGGGACACAAAAACTTGCTAATACAATTGGCTTTTTACTTGAACTTGGGAAGAATACAGATATGTAGATACCCTAGAATTCCATCCCACTCTTGCCAATAAGACTAGTTTACCTCTCTGAGTTATGCCTTACTTGATATCTGCAACAGGTTGATGAGCACTTTTGGTGGCCACGGAAGAACAGTCATATGCACAGCAGTAGTTTTTGACCATTGCTGCCTTAGAAACTCAAATCTATTGGAAATACAGACAGGTAAGCAATGGCCAATGTGCTTTTAATAAATGAACAAAATTACTACATAAGTCCGTATATTAATATGAAACTTGAGGGAAAAGTCAGAAAATCTAGGCTCCGATTGTGACTTTCTTAATTTCTAATGCAAAGTCTGAAATAACTTAGCTATTTTCAGCTTAGTTTCCCTTACACATCAGACTGTTATTGCAATATTTGACTCCTGGATCCGTTATTAATACTCACTGATTGAAGACATTTGCGAAAAGAAAAAGTTTCATTCAATATGTGCATGGAGACCTAAAGTAGTTCTCGTGATGATCAGCCTGTTTTTAGGTAATATGACTTACTTTACTGCTTATACGTCCACATCCTGGAGCCAAAGGAAATTACTATACTCAAGAAACTGGATCTGTGGCTCACATCACAGGACACCATGGCTATCTCGGTAGCAGAATGTTAGGAAAGACTTACAACAGGATTTGACTTTACATTTGCAAACTGAGGACAATGCCAAGAAGCAGAGTGTTGTCGTGGTCTGGCTGATCTTGGAAAGCATGGGAAATCCTGTGACTGGATTTCCTAATAAAGTCTAAGTAGGAAGATGAGGACTAACATGAGGCTAAAGGCACAAGTAGTTGCTTGGGTGGCAGTAGTCTTATGAATGGACAGACTATGGAGCTGGTTGGTTATTTTTGTGATTAAGAAATTTTCCAGGTTTTATCTGTGTTCAGCCATCATTGTACAGTGATCTTGTTTTTTTATTTATATTAATCCATCATATAATGATCTTGTCTATTGATGTTTAAGTTCTCTGAAATAGTTAATACTTAGCAATATAGCAAGGCACAGTGACAAATACTATGCTAGTTTCTGGATATCAGGAGACTTTTAAATTTCCCAAAGTGTTCATATATGTGATATACGTGTGTGTGTGTATGTGTGTGTGTATGTGTGTGTGTGTGTGTGTGTGTGTGCACGCACATGCGTGTATGCATCTGGAAATTCGGGGTCAAATTCAAATTCCTTAAACTTAAGCAAGTTACATTCTCATCATAGTTTTATTAATAGAGAATAATTCATTCCTTTTCAATTATAATCAAGGGGCTGTAGAGATGACTCAATAGTGAAAGGTGTGTGCTTGCTTACAAAACTTGCCTGCCAAATTCCATCCCCCAACACTCCTCTAAAGCTGGATGCAAAGTGGGGCATGCATCTATGATCCCAATGCACTTATGACTATGGGAGGCAGAGCCAGGGGAATCTGAAGCTCATGGAGCAGCTAATCTGGTGTTCATTTGCAGCATCAAGAGACCTGTGTTAAAGAAGGTGGAAGAATGGAAGAAGGGCACAGACACTGGACGTCATTCCCTGACCTTTACCATGGCATGCCATGGCAATACATGCCTAACACACAAACACATAAATTTAAAAAACTAAAAATTAAAAAAAATAAAGATAATCAAATCAACTTCATAATTATGTAATATAATGATAAGCATAAAAATTATATTATTGTCAGATGACTACACATGGCATAAAAATAACACAATATTTAAAAGATTAAAGGAAAATATAAAAATTATATTAAAGTAAAACAAATAACTAAATATGATTTCTGTAGATTTTTTTCAAAGGTCTACTTTTGATTATGCATTGAGCTATCCTGCTTACCAACTGCCAAAAGGAAAAATATATATATATACTTGTGGGGCAAAGAAGAAATAATTATTTTCAAAACATATTTATTCCAATATGTAGCCCTGAACAACACTGCTTAGACATAACTAATCATCCTAGTTCTTTGCCATGCTTGCATTCCTCGCCGAACTATCTGTGCCAAATGGTCATTTTTCTCACATTTATTATGTTAACAGGATAAATGCCAACATTTGTCAACATCTCGTAAATGATGAGTCTTAATGAGGCAAGCTACTGTTTCCCTCCTCAGAGGAATTTCATAGCA
This sequence comes from Orientallactaga sibirica, assembly GCA_036365145.1. NCBI lineage: Eukaryota > Metazoa > Chordata > Mammalia > Rodentia > Dipodidae > Orientallactaga > Orientallactaga sibirica. The sequence continues at coordinate 8,914,421 of JAEOAD010000699.1, forward strand.
GAATAAGCAAAATGCCAGGTCAAAGCAAGTGGGAGGGAATCCCAGAGCAAACCCTGCTCTGAACATACATTCCTTGAGGTTGTGCTGAGAGTAGATTCTAGGATCTAGGTGAATTTGTCCTAACCCTTTGGGATATTTTAATCATATATTTTTTTAACAAATTCTACAAAATGAGGTTCACATGCTGATTTAGCCAAAAAAAAAAAAAAAAAAAAAAAAGCATTATCTGCAACCAAACAAAATGCAAGAGAGAGGGACTGATTTAGAGATATTGCCAAAAGCCAATGAATACAAGTGATTTTTTTTTTCATAATACTGGACCATGTTCCACTCATACTGGGGTAGATATAAAGAGAAGTGGAGGAGAGCATCTTGCTATAGAACAAATGAGCCAAGGAAGATTTTATTGAACACACATGTGAGCTAGATTTCGAGGTAGAAAATGAAGCATTTACTAAAGCATTGCTTACAATATGAGGACGTGGGTAAGACAAATGTGAGAGAGAAAGTGTGTAGGATTGCCACCGTGCTCTGTGACAAGTCTAAAGGGCACATGGTCAGTCCAAAGGATTTTGGGCAAGAAATACTTGTTTTGTTTTTAGATCCAAACTATAACAATTACAAATTAAATACAAGTGGACACATTCTTTTACTGCCTTTGTCTTAGTCTCTTTATTTGTAGAATAGACATAATAATGCATACAATGTAAGATTGCTTGAATAAGTATATGAGATGACTTATATTTATTCACATACATATAAAATATATACATGCACATACATATAGCATATACATGCAACATACATATATATTGCTTGAAAAAAGTTCAACTAATGCCATTATCATATTGTATTGTGCCGAAAATTTATCATCCCTGACATTAAAAGAAGATAACAAAAGCAAGTGATTACAATCCTATATAACAGAGCATATACCATATTGTACATGCATGTGTGGCACTTAGAATCCTTTAAAAAGTAATGAGTAAGCAGGGGAGGTGCGCTTTCTGTGCAAGTATAAGAGGTTCTGAGACCAGATTTTGATTCTCCTGACATAGCCAAGCACAACTGCAATTCCAGTGCAGTGAGCAGTGAGACAAGAGAATTGTTGGGGTTCAGGAGAAATTGGAAAGTCCCAGAATCAGTGAAGAGACTCTATTTCAAGGAAAAAACCAGTGAACAATAGAAGCATACACATCTGACTTTCTTCTTTGGCCTCTGCAGGTATGCACATGGGACATCTGTCTACACCCATGCATACCATGCACACACATGCAAAAAAGAAAGAAAGAAAAGAAAAAGTGATGAGTATATATTTGAATAACCTTATTGAGCATTTCCTGCTGGAAGTATTTCCAAGAGGATATTCCTAACATTCCAGCAACAGGACTAGAAGTAATGGCAAAATATTTATAACCAGTACAGGTCTCTGAATATCAAGATGATTGCCTCTGTTTCTAGAACTTTGTACCCAAGACAAAAAACAACAGTTGACAACAAAACTCAAGAAAACAAAACTTTCTCAGCTATCATATATATTTGTGTGTGTATCATATGTACCATGTGGTAACTGATAATTTTGATGGTTTTATAATAAATTATTCTTGCAGCCATAAACAAAATCATTACTCTGTTAGTAATGAAATGAGAAAATTGATTACCTAGCAGATAATTAGCTGAAGTGGTTATATATACTGGTGGGAGATAGAGAATAGGCTGTAAGTAGAAGAAAAGGCAGAAACAACCAAATATGAATGACTCAGAAGCAAGTGAGAAATTGAATATTTTCAGGTACTATTGTCTGGAACTTATTAAAATGGTATTTATTTATTTATTTATTTAAGAGAAAGAAGACAGGGAGAAAAAGAGAGGGGGGAGAATGGACACACCAGTGCCTTTTGGCTGCAAATGAACTCAAGTTACAAGAGTCACTTTGTCTATCTGGCTTGACTTGGGTACTGGGGACTTGAACCCATGCTAGCAAAGGAGAGGTTCCAAGAACAAGTACTGAAAGAGTCAACCATGCATCCCTCCAAGTCAATAGGAGGGAAGGAAGAATGACTTATATGGGTAGAAGTAATTGGGAGGGTAACAAAAGCAGAAATTTAAAAAAACATCCAACAATCTGCTATATTCTTCATACCCTAGGAAGACTATCTACTAATAAAATGTCATTTGAAAACCATGGAGAACTTCATATGCTTTGCACAAAAAGCTAAAATATTAATGTATTGAGTTGTTAGGCATTTGAGGACCAGATACCCAGGAGTTCATTGTGAATTGCACCAAGATGGATGAAGACATCAACTTTATGAGATTATTCCTAGTGTTTTCTAGGCCATCACATTCCATTTGGTTTCCTTTACAACAGATATGTGTGCACATGTGTGCACATGCATGTGCAAGAGAGAATTAGGGTGCTGGAGAGATTGCTTAGTGGTTAAGGCGCCTGCCTCCTAAGCCTAAGAATGCTGGTTCCAATCTCCAGTGGTTCCAATCTCCAGGTCCCATGTTTAGTCATATGCAAAGTGATGCAAGGGTGCAATGCCGCACTTGACTACAAGGGGGTGCATGCATCTGGATTTCATTCACAGCAGCTGAGAGACTGCTGGCATGTCCATCTCTATCTGTCTTCCTCTCCCTCTCTCTCTGTCTCTCTCCAAAAAATAAATAAATAAAAGAGAGAGTTGGGGAGAGGAAACATATATGAAAAGCATTTCTGCTTTGTTTTTGGAGAGTAAGTTCAAAAGAACAGATGTCAAGTTCAGGAAAAAAATGAAGAAGTGGTCATCCCATAAAAATACACATAATCTAGGAACTGTGAGGTTATCACTGAGGGGCAGATGAGTGAATCAGAAGACGGCTCTTGAACAAGGAGCCACAGCCAGGGAAGGAACAAAAATGTCACCTCTTCTTTCATTTGGCCATTTATATTGAATCATTAATAAGGAGCCAGGGGTTACAATACTCTGGTCTTAGGCAATGTCTTCTGACTGCAAGTTGGAGTGGCATTCTGCCTGGGAACCCACAGAATTAGAGAAAAAGTCAGGCACCATGTCAGTAAATTGAAAGGATGGAACTGTCAAAATATCAGGGCTAGAGAGATTGCTTAGTGGTTAAGGCACTTGCCTGCAAAGCCTAAGGACCCAGATTTGATGCCCCAGAACCCACGTAAGCCAGATGCACAAAGTGGTGCCTACATCTGGAATTTTTTTTGTACTGGCTACTGGACCTGAACATGTCCATTCTCTCTGTCTCTCTCTATCTACCTCTCTTTGTCTCTTAAATAATAAATAAATTTTGAAAAATCATCCTATCGGGCTAGCCTTTAATCCCAGCATCGGGAGGCAGAGGTAGGAGGATCGCCGAGATTTAGGCCACTTTGAGATTTAGTTAACCAGGTCAGCCTGGACCAGAGTGAGACCCTACCTTGCAAAGCCAAAAAAAAAAAATCATCCTAGAAAACACATCAGATGGCAATAATGATTTACCTTTGCATTTCCAACCATTCACTTTACATTCACACACACCACCATGCAAACAGAAATTTTTAGTTCTTGCAGAAGAAAAAAAAAAAAAAAACCTCTAATTTCTATCTTGCTTAATTTTATGTTCCTAATCTAAAGACTTGGGTTTCATCCCTTCTTTTTTCACTCCTCACAAATATCACTATCCTCCACAAGACATGACTAAGTAAATTTTGACTGTTTGTTTGAAGGGATGCTGCTCTTCAGGTTTAGAACAATCAAGTAATTATGTTTTAGGTTCTGACAGTTAGTAAATGGCATCAAATTTTGAAAGTCTACATAATCTTCCAAAGTAAAGTACTTTGAAAAGAACTAACTTCTAGCACTTTTATGGTCAAGTGGATGAAACAGCTTTATGCTTTTGATAGTAAAACTGAGATTTCTCACAGGAAGGTTTTGCCTGTACAAGAGGACTACCCATGGAAGGAGGGAAAATGTGGGATGCAGAGCAGGGCTGACAGCTAATGGCACTCAGCAGTAGGACAGGAAGAAGAGAGGCCGCTGGGAAGCAGCCCTGATGGAGTTAGAATCTACCCTGAACTATCTTCCTCAGAGGAATCTTTAGGACAGAGTGGATGAGAACATTCAAGGTATGTCTTGATAAGTCTAGGCCATTCCAAGGAAATACACACTCCAGGTAGAGAAACAGACTACATTTCAATCACAACACATTGAGTATAGGTAAAGAGCTTTTGGATTATGACCTGACACGTGTTCTATGAAAGAGAGTAATGTGGGCTGGAGGGATGGCTTAGTGATTAAGGGGTACACCTGTGAAGCCTAAGAACCCAGGTTCAGTTCTCCAGGTGCCATGTAAGTCAGATACACATGGTGATTCATGCATCTGGAGTTCATTTGCAGTGGCTAGAGGTCCTGAGGCACCCATTCTCTCTCTCTCTCTCTCTCTCTCTCTCTGTCTCTAATAAATAAATAAAAATAAATCTTACAAAAAAAAAAAAAAGAAAGAGAATAATGCCATCATTTTATACTCTAGAATCTAGCAAAAGTCACTTCAAATCCAATTGGTGAAGGTGAAAATTTTAAAAATACAAAAATAGGTGCAATCAAATAAGCAGTTTTAAATAAGAATATGATGAATTGAAATAATAATGTCTGAGGAAGTCCCTCAAACATTACATTTACTATTCTGTAATAGGAATCTTGGAGTCCACTAATATTACCTTCACTGTCCTGTAAAAAGAATATGGAGGGCTGGAGAGATGGCTTAGTGGTTAAGCGCTTGCCTGTGAAGCCTAAGGACCCTGGTTCAAGGCTTGATTCCCTAGTACCCACATAAGCCAAATGCACAAGGTGGCGTGTGCATCTTGAGTTCATTTGCAGTGGCTGGAGGACCTGGTGAGCCCATTCTCTCTCTCTCTTTCTCTCTTTCTCTCTCTCTCTGTCACTCTCAAATAAATAAAAGTGAACAAAAATTAAAAATAAAAAGAAGAATATGGAGTCGAGCATGGTGGCACACACCTTTAATCCCAGCACTCCAGAGTCAGAGATAGGAAGGATCACCGTGAGTTTGAGGCTGCCCTGAGACTACATCGTGAATTCTAGGTTAGCCTGGGCTAGAGTGAGACCCTACCTCAAAAAAACAAAACAAAAAAACAAACAAAAGAAAAAAAGAATATGGATATGGTAGTTTGACTAGATGTCCCCCAATATATTCAGTATTTTATTAGTTTGTTGTTTGCAGCTGCAGCCACCTGGCTGGAGGCAAAGTCACTGGGTGGATCTTACTGTCCGGCCTAAGGTATGGTGGTAGGTTTGAGATTCCATTCTAAAGATTTGCAAAGTATGCCTAGCTAGAGTTCCTGAGGTGTGCTATGCTGTGTGGGTTTTTAGCTTGTGGTTTCTCTCTGTGTATTTGGTTCTGTGAAAGCTGGCCAGCTTCTTCTGCCATTATGGAACTTCCCCTGGATCTGTAAGCTTCAATAAATATCACTTCCTCCATAACTGTGCATAGTCTGGAAGTTCATCTCAGTGAACCTGAAGCTGTCTGCTACAATGGCATTCCCCCAAATGTTACATTCATATCCTATAATAAGAATCTTCGAGTCCCACAAACATTACATTCACCAACCTGTAATAATAATATGGGAGTCCCCCAAGCATTACATCACTGTCCAATAAAAAGAATGCCACCTAAGCAATACATGCACTTTTATTGTCTTGATCTTAAATCACACTCTTACACAGAAGAGAAAAATTAGACTTATGTTACCAAAGTATAATGGCTTCAGGTCAGCACATTTTCCAGAAGCCCATCTGAATGGAGGAAGAAAAGGTTCTTAAGTGTGATTTTCTTTGCTTCCTGTCACAGAAACACTGAACATTTTCATTAATCATCCTGATTTGGGGTTGGAAAGTACATCATTTTCTCTGAAAGTTACTCTTCTCTTGGTCTTTATATTCTGAACACAGTGACATTTAATCTAGGGGGTGACTAAGCCACATGTATGGAGAAGTAATGAGTTTGAAATTTGGTATCTTACTATTTTAAGAAGTATTAGCTCTATAAAGGTATGCTCTTGTAAATTAAGAAGTAAACTTCAAGATGAAGGGATTTGTCATGCACTAAAAGAAAAGCCTACATTGGATAAAAGAAGGTGAGGAGGATTAATGTGAAAAAATGTATATAGAGGTAGTAATAAAATATGTCTGAGAACATCAAGTATTGGTGGTGGCATTGAGATATGTAAGACTCTTCTTCCAATGGCTACAAGAATTGAAATTTAGTCTAAGCACTATGGAGAACAACTTGACAAAAGCCAGCATAACTAAAGAGGGGCATTTCTAGAAACCCGACAACTCCAAAGAGTTGAGAATTCCTTGGGAAACAGGAAACAATGCCAATAACAATTAATGTTGTCAAGAATGTTTGTCTTCATAGTCACTGGTTCAAAAAAAGGCAGGTGACCAGGAAGCAAAGAGCAAGTTTCTGGGAGAGAACTAATATCTAACTAACCCCGACCCTTCAGAGAGCTAACTTCTCTTCAGTAGGCCTAGTTTCCTACATCTCAATAGGGCCAGGGACTTGGGAACAAACTTTCAATACTGAGTTTTTGGGGACCTTCAGGATTCAAACTCAAGCACTACCAACAGGAAAAAACAATAACAATAACAACAGACCCTTCTATGTCTCCTACTTTATTTGTAGTTCTTGACCAAGACTTTATTTTACATTCATTTATAACAAGTGCCATTATTACCTCCATTTTATAAATGAAAAAGAAGAAAGTAAAGAAAAAATAATTTGCTCAAGATGACAAAGATAGAAATGGTAAACCAGGTTAAAAGCTTAGGTGGACTGCATCTAGGGTCCTGAACACTTTAAAACAATTATTTATTTATTTATTTATTTATTTATTTATTTATTTATTTATTTATTTGCAATGATGGAGGGAGGAGTTGTGGAATGGCATGACAGTCCCTCTTGTCTTGCTACTGCAAATGAACTGCAAATGGATGTACCACTTTGTGCATTTGGTTTTAAATAGGTACTGAAGAATCAAACCTACATGGTCAGGCTTTGCAAGCATGTGCCTTTATCTGCTGAGCTATCTCTCCAGCTCCCAGGGTGCCTCAACTCTTTTTTTTTTATTATTACATAGAATTTTTTTATAGATACATCATGTGTTGGTACCCTCACTTCCCTCTTCCTCCCTACCCCCATTCCACTGAGGGATCTCCTCAACTCTTAACTCTAACCTACTGGCGTAAATTGTAGGTTTATGGTGGAAACTACAGTCACTAATCCTGTGCCAGAATCCAGCTATATCAGTTACCTTCTTATTGTCAACACAAGAATACCTTGCAAAAAATTTAGTTTAAGGGAGAAAGGCTTATATCAGCTTAGAATCCCAGGCTAGAGTCATGGCAGAGAAGGCACTGTGGTAGGACCTTGTGGTGGCTGGTTACGTTCAGCACTGTGAAGAAGCAGAACAGAGAGATGAATGCTACTCCTCAGTCAGCTCCTTGTTATACTGTCCAGGACCCCACCCATGAAGTGATGCCCATCCCCCCAGTTAAGGTGGATCTTCCTACCTTGATTAAGTTAATCTAGGTCACCCCTCACAGGCAGGCTCAGGGGCTAACTTACCTGCATCATCCTTCACAGGCAATTCTAGGTCCTGTCAAGTGGACAGTACAAACCATCACACCAGCATTATCCTGACACCTGCCAGAGCTATATCTCAGAAACAGTGGTTACAGGCTGGAGAAAAGGCTTAGCTGTTAAGTCACTTGCTGATGAAGCCTAAAGACCTGGTTTCAATTCCCCAGTACTCATGAAATACATATGCACAAGGTGGCACATGTGTCTGGAGTTCATTTGCAGTGGTTAGAGGCCCTAGCATGCCAATTCTCTCTCTCTCAAATAAATAAATAAATAAAATATTTAAACAACAATAATAGAACAAAAAAGGAAACAAAAAAACCTGGTTAAATCTGGACTCTAAATAGTAGCATCTGGTTATATCAAACCTAGTGGGTGCATGTGAGGATTTTTAAACACTATGCATTCAGCTTCTTGTACCAAGCATGCAAAGTAAATGTTAGAGTAGCTTACATTGCGCCTTAATAAGAAAATCTTATTCTCACATTATTGTTCTCTGGAAGAGTCATCCCCCACTCTTTTATTTGTAAGAGATGATCATCTCTTTAGGAAACTGAGTGCTCACAAGCATATCTGTAGTTTACTTTCTAAACAATCGCATTAAGTAGGCTCTTGCAAACCACTTAGCTCAGGAGAGAAATAAACACATGGATATTGATAATGTGCTCATATAGTCTTGGTTGATTTCTTGTGTTGCTCTGTGCCCCCAACCACTGTCAGGAGCATGCACTGACTACAGAGGGAATTACAAGCAATGCAGATTGACAGAAGTAGAGAGGGAAAAGGCTAAAACCAGACCTGTAGTTGACAGAAGGTAAATAATGCTAAAAATGGTATATACAATAGTCGTCTTGCTCATAAGAAGCCGCCATAAAATGGAAGCCAAACAATCTTGAGATGGGTCAAGGCAGCCTCCTCCCAGAGAATGGAAGGCAGCTGCATCTGGTGAGGCAAAGGCGTCTGTCCTTATTCATAAGCATCTCTTCAATTGCATAAGGCCAGAGACCCTGGAAGCACTGAAAAATTACTGAGATGGAAGCTGCAGAGTACCAGGAAGTGAAGCTATACAATTCCAGAGGTCACTTCACTGTGGGTCTCTCACCAAAAGACAGCCCTTTTGCAAATTACAGGTGCTCAGTGAGAAAATAATGTCTTTCCATTAGTCAACATGAGCTATTCTGATAATGCATGTCTAAAAGACCTTTATAAAAATAAAAGTAGAGTGGGAGAGATGGCTCAGTGGTTAAGTGAACTTCCTATGCAAGTATGAGGGCCTGGGGGCCCTGAGAATGCAGAGGTCCAAATCCCACGTAAACAGCTGGGCTTTGCCAGGCATTGGGCTCCCAGTGCCCCAGTGGAGAGGAGACCTGAGAATCTTCAGAACCCAACCCCCAAGCTCAGTAATTATTAAGGAGAGAGAGAGAGAGAGAGAGAGAGAAAAGAAACAGAGAGAGAGAGAGAAAGAGAGAGAGAGAGACTGGCTCAAAAAACAAGACTGAGGGAAGAACAATGGAGTGGTTCACCTGACATTCCACTCCAGGCATTGCAAACAAGCCAAAAGGGCCCATAGAGGAGCATATAACACACACACACACACACACACACACACACACACACACACACAGAGAGAGAGAGAGAGAGAGAGAGAGAGAGAGAGAGAGAGGGGAGAGAAAGAGCAAATGAACCAAGACTTTTGTAAGATGAAGTACTTCAGTTATCACTTCTAAAATGAGACATGAGGCAGAATCAAATAAATGTGTGTGCAGATTCTAAGACAGCTTTTGGATTTTGTTTCTTTTTAAATTTTTATTTATTTATTAGAGAGATGGAGATACAGAGAAATAATGAGAATGGGTGCACCAGGGCCCCTAGCTACTGCAAATGAACTCCAGACTCATGCATCACCTTGTGCACCTGGCTTTTGTGGGTACCGGGAATGGAACCTGGATCCTTAGGCTTTGCAGGCAAGTGCTTTAACTGCTAAGCCATTTTCCCACCCTTGATTTTGTTTCTTGTCTGAGGAAAATCCAGCACTAGCCTCTGCCCCAGTGCTTTTATGGTTAGGAGTGAGGAGGAAGACATCACTCAGCTGCAGCTCAGACTAGAGCTGTTGAAAACCAGTAAGATCACATGCATGCATCAGACCAAGTGCTAGCATTTAGATCAAGTAGAATGAACAGATCCCTCCTTGGAAGGGGTTAGTGATTGTTTGATTGTCCAAAATGTTAACCTTCTTTTATATATGCCCTGCATGTGGCTTAATTTTTAGTTCTCATAGTATTGTTCTCTGGAAAAGAAGAGTCTTTTCCTATTCTTTTATTTGAAAGAGATGATCATCATTTTAGGAATTTTCAATTTGTTACTAACTTGTTTATTAAAAATTTTGGTAGAAAGAAATCTATAACTTTAATTAGAGTAGTAATTCTCTATGATTTCTGTTATTTTTTCATATTTGTGCTTGTCAACTCAGCTCATCTTAGTTTCTGAGCTCATCTCAAGAGTGATATGGTTTGGTGATACGGTTGTAGGTGTTATTCATGTATGGTTGCTTAACATAGTCAACAATATTTTTTAAAATGAAGAAATTTTATCACATTAAAAAATATGTGTAGAATCCACTGGTGAAGGGTATAGATCCAGCTGTAACTTTCTTCAGTTTAGTTACCGTGCCTTATTTTTTTTAGCACAATCTGCATCTTAAAGCATTTTTTCTGAGAAAGGCTTTAACCTTTTCAGACATTCTCTAAGAAAACCAATCTATTTTAAAGCTTGTAGAAATATTGCAGGGCACTTAAAGATGATGTTTATTATGTGCTATGCTATTACCAATATTTCTGGCAGGTAGCTGTGGTTAAAGAAAATAATGTAACTGCTAAGTGTTGGACATATCTGTGTTTTTTTGTGCGATTTTAAGCTACTCTCTAATTCTTCAATAATATAATCTTTAAATCTTGTTTTCCAAATCACTTAGCACTGTTTGCAATATCCCTCACTTCTGAAACAATAGCTCCTGAAATCCAGGCAATGTAGTATGGAGATCACACAGGTATACCCCTCTCCACCTCATCCCACCCCATGCAATACTACACCCAACAATGGGCACAACCTTTGTCTTGCTGTGCCTTGCTTGTCAGAGAATTTAATAAGCATAAGAGAAAATAAATTATCCAACGGAGAGAGAAGTTAGTACTAGGTAGAAGGGATGAACGTATATGTTTTGGAGGGAATTTTATATGCGTTGGCTCTCTTCTAGCCCACATTTGGTGGTATCTTGATCTTGGAGACTGAGCTCATTTTTTGTACCTGGTTTTGACTTATTTCCCAGTTCTAGCAATGAGTTCCATTCCACTGAGTGGATCTATTAGCCAAATCAAGAGCAGTTGGTTGCCCACCATGGCTGATTGCCACTACTGTACTTGTATGAGCATTACGTCAAGTTGTTTCCTGCTGGGTGACTGTGCAAGTTGTTTGGGCCAATGTCACAATGCATAACCCACATTCCCCATTGATAAGGGTCCCTTTGAAAGAGGGAGGACAGGGAGGAGGACAATGGAACTAATACTATGAATGTAAAATCAGAATAATATAAATAAAAATATATATTAAAAAATACATCAATAAAAAAATAAAAATAAAATAAAATAAAATAAAATTTGTAATCTAAAAGAGAGAGAGAGAGAGAGAGAGTAAAGGTGGTAGAAAGAGCATCTTTCAGCTTTCCTATGTTCTAAAGTACAGTTTTAAAAATACTTCTTCACATTTAAGTACCTCTTCTGCATAGGAGGAGAAATAGATGTATTCTGAAGAACAGAAGTTTGAATTACAGAAAATCACCATCACCCTTTCACAAAGTTTACATATTCCACTTTCACATGCAACTTTATTAAAGTTGAATGTAACTCTTCTTTCTAGGGGAAGACACTGGACCCAAATCACCTATACTCACATCTTTGAATAACATTTTGTGTATAGAAAAATACCTTAAATTCCTGTGAAGAAGATATATTTAAATGGGAATGACCTTAGACTATCAGTCACTGAATTCATCAGAAAGAAACAAAAGTTTATTCACAGAAGGTTAACGTGCAGCATTCATGGGCAATTACACATGTATATTCTTACATGAGTCATGAGTTAAACTCTCCCCACTTCTCTCTCACTATGGTGGACTTAGATGTTCTCAAGAAATGATTTGCCTGCCATAGTTTAGTAAGTAAAGCAATGAAGGGAAACTTGATAACATTACCATAGTACAAGAAGTTCTCTTTCAGACTACAAGATTCTTCCTCTTGCTTCCTAGGGACAAACCAGGTCTGTAGTGTTCCTTACACTGTATGTCCAGTGTGGCTCGCATTGTTCCTGAGTGTGAATGCACCCTGTACTTGCCTTTGTTATAAACACAGTTCTTGTGTGGAAGACCTGACAAGTCTGAGGTATCAGCTGCCAATGTGTTCTTCTTATATAAAAATGCCAGTCTCTGAATTAAGCCATTTCTGAAGGTCTCTGAAGACAGTCACTTTGTGAAAGAAGTTAGGTTATGTGTAAGAGGCACATGATGTGACAATAACCTGTAATGTCAGCAGGAAGTTCCAGGATAGGATTGTTCTCACATGAAATACATTGAAAAGATTCATTTGTCTCTCTCCCCATTCATGCTCAGAAGCACAGCATCTGAAGAAATTACCATAAACCGGTAGAAGGAGAAAAATAGGATTTAGTTCATGTCTCTTTCATATATCCATTTATCCCCCTCCCAAAAGGTACTGAATGGTGCCCAGAAGGATTTGTCAGCCATCAATAAATGTATAAATATAGGGGATGTTGAGGGAAGACGGTGGTTTCTCCATGTGGACAGCTGTGGCTGCGGGTCAAAGGCAGAGGGGATGCGTGTGTGGACAAATCTCCATTCCGCAGATGTGTGGAGTGATGCAGTGATCTGGGAGACTTCAGGCTGCCTCCCTCTGCAATGTGCTTTGATTAACTGCTCCTCATAGTTTACAGAAATATATTTAGCAAAGGGGAATGCATTTTACAGTCTCTCAAGATACAGGTCTTGTAGAGAAAAAGACTGCACAATTTCGATCACTAGTGAAGCCTCTGCAGCTCTCAGGCAGATGATGAAAACAGTCACTCAACTGAGCTCATATTCTGGACCATGGCCAATAAAAATGCACACTATAGGGCTGGAGAGATGGCTTAGCAGTTAAGGCGCCTGCCTCCTAAGCCTAAGAACGCTGGTTAATCCCCAGCGGTTCCAATCTCCAGGTCCCACGTTTAGCCAGATGCAAAGTGATGCAAGGGCACAATGCTGCACTTGACCACAAGGGGAGCACACATCTGGATTTCGTTCACAGCCTCTGAGAGACTGCTGGTGTGCCCATCCATCTCTATCTGTCTCCCTCTCACTCTCTGTCTGTCTCTCTCTGTGTCTTTCTCCAAAAATAAATAAAATTAAAAAAATTTTTTAAAATGCACACTATAAAGACTATACACACATCCACAACCTAAGCCCACTAAGCACTAAGGAGATAGAAGAAGTTTGCTCATCTATTTTCTTTGAAGAGTTGTGATGTGAAGGGTGTCCATGCCAACATCATGCAAAGTGTGAATAGCCATCAGTAATTCTCTTAACTTTTGGTAGAGACATATACAGATTTATGTGCCAAGTGTCCCTAAAAAGCAATAATGCTTGAAAGAAAGGGCTGTCAACAAGTAATGGTAAGTTCTTAATTCACTGGGAAAGTTCCAGAGAATTTCTAGATCATTGTAAACAAGTAAAGATTGTCTCACCAACATGTTGTAGAAGATCTGAAATGATTTTGAGGGCTCGTGTTGAAGTGAATTCAAACACGGCCTATCAAAAAAGTACATTCAACATTTGTTTCCAGTCAGTTTGCAAATGTTCTTATTCATCTGAGTAGAGACAAATGAATGTAGGGCCTGTTAGTGATTCATGAGAATGTGTACAAGGAGGATTCTACACTAGAGCCTTCATGGGAGAGAGTGAAATAAGAGCTAGGAGCAAACGTGTTCCAGATGGAAAACAATGTGAACAATAGGGAAATCAAATGACATACTTAAGCAGCAAGATTCTGTCCTAAAGGGTGGAGTTGCACAGAGAGTTGAGGATGAGCCTGGAGCCATGGGTGCAGTGGAGCCGGTGTGAAAGGCTTCAGATAACAGGTTCCATATTTACTAGTTTTGTCTTTGTATGAGAATTTTTGAGGACTCTGTTTATACATATGACAAATTAAAATAATATGTTATTCAGATATTTTTAAATATTAAGTATGACAATACTAATACCATGACAATGTATGACAATACATAATTCTATTCAGACTTTCGTATTTGAGCTTTAAATCCAAGGGATTAATTCAACCACAGACCAAAAATATTTGAAAAAATAATGTGTCTATTCTGAACATGTATAAAATCTTTACATCCCATGATTACCTAGATGGGACAACATACCAGCTACTGACATAGTATTTATATCATACAAGATGGGACAACATACCAGCTATTGACATAGTACTTACAGCATACTAGATGGGACAACATACTGACTACTGATGTAGTACTTATATCGTACTAGATGGGAAAACCTACCAGCTACTGATATAGTACTTACATTGTATTAGGTGTAAGTATTAAAAATATGTGGGAGGCTATGCATAGACCGTACACAAATATCCTATGCAAGGAATTTGAGCCTCCTTGGATTTTGGTATGTGCAGGTAATCTTGGAACCAACTTCTGGGGAATAAAAAAGGATGCCTTACAGTACTTGGCATAATTCCTGTAAAATAGGCAGTGTCCTCAAATAACTTGAGTTTTTAAAAGTTTTATAATGAGAAGAGTAGATAAAATTTGATATAGCTCTATGATCTGTCTTGATTAGCTAGCTCTAAAATGTTCTTCACAGTCCTTCTTGCATTTTGAGAATTTAATAATAAATATTATATAAAGGACAAACAGTGCAGTGTCTGGAATAAATAAAGGACTCAGCTGTTTTGTTTTTATTTTATATTTTTTCATTTATTTATTTTGAAGGAGAGAGAAAGAGAGAGAGAGAGAGAGAGAGAGAGGGAGTGTGTGTGTGTGTGTGTGTGTGTGTGTGTGTGTGTGTGTGTGTAAGGGAGGAAATGGGCACACCAGGGCATCTAATTGTTGCAAACAAATTCCAGACTCATGTGCCACTCTGTATATCTGGCATTACATGGGTACTGGAGAATCAAACCAGGGTCATTAGTCTATGCAGGCACCTTAACTGGTGAGCCAAAACCTTCAAGTGTTTTGTTGTTGTTGTTGTTTTGTTTGTTTGTTTTTTGGTTGTTGTTATTTTGTTTTGTTTTTCAAGGTAGGTCTCACCCTAGCTCAGGCTGACCTGGAATTCACTCTGTAGTCTCAGGGTGGCCTCAAACTCATGGTGATCCTCCTAACTCTGCCTCCCAAGTGCTGGGATTTAAGGCATGTGCTACCACACCTAACTTTTTTAATTTTAAATTTTAATCATTTAACATATGTACATGATGTATTTTGAAATTATTCACCCCCTACCTGCATTACCCTCTCTTATCCTTTCTCATTCCCCCAGAAGCCCTCTTCCAGGACTTAATTGTCATTAAGTAATATTATCATTCTTTCCCATCTGAGTCAGGACCTTATATCTATTTCTCATTACTAGTGTTTGTAAAAACAAAAATCAAAGATTTTCACTTTATGAAGCAAAATATTGACATTTGGGCATGCCCCTATAAACTGACTTGCAATTAAGACTTAAAGCATAAATATACATTTTACACAGAAAAGGAGATGATGATAATGCTACCAGTAAATGTTAAAGTACACAATACTTAAAAGTGATTTATGGCAGAGTGCAAATGAGAGGCAGTATGGTATGAGCCTGGCTGTCTAGCATCCCCAAACTAACCCATGAGCCTTCCAGGCTGGGTCTTTTCCTGCCTCTTACTATATCCTCACACAAAAGGGTGAGAATGATTTCTCCCTTTTTCTTCCCATAAAAGTACTAAGAGAGGGCTGGAGAGATGGCTTAGCAGTTACGGCCCCTGCCTGCTAAGCCTAAGAACCCAGTTCCAATCTCCAGGTCCCACATTTAGCCAGAAGCAAAGTGATGCAAGGGAGCAATGCCGCACTTGACCACAAGGGGGCACAAGCATCTGGATTTCGTTCACAGCAGCTGAGAGACTGCTGGTGTGCCCATATGTATCTGTCTCCCTCACTGTCTGTCTCTCTCTGTGTCTGTCTCCAAAAATAAATAAAATAATGAAAAAAAAATTAAAAAGTACTAAGAGAATTATGAGGGTCCTACCTCACAGCCTCACCTAACTGTACTTAGCTCCCAAAAGTTCCATGTCGAATTATAGCTACATTGAAGCTTAGGGCTTTAACATATGAATTGTATGTGTGTGTGAGTGTGTGTGCACATGTATATGATTAGGACACATTCAGTCTATCATAGTAACCTAAATCTATTGTTTGTTTTGTGCTTTCTTTTTTTTAATTGTTATTTTTTTTATTGATAACTTCTATACTTACATACAAAAAACACATGATATTTTCCTCCCCCCATTCCACTTTGGAACTCCAGTCTCCATCATATCCCTTCCCTCTCTCCATTAGTCTTTCTTTTAATTTGATGTCATCATCTTTTTCTTCTGTTTTGAGGGTCTTGTGGAGGTATTGCTAGGCACTGCAAGGTCATGGATATCAAGGTCAATTTCTGTCTGGGCAGTTGCATTGTAAGGAGTCATACCCTTCCTTTGGCTCTTCCATTCTATCCGCCCCCTCTTCTGCAATGGTCCCTGAGCCTTGGAGGGTATGACAGAGGTGTTTCAGTGCTGGGCACTCCTCCATCCCTTCTTCTCAGCACTATGTTGGCTTTTGGGTCCTCCCAGTGGTCATCGCCATCTGAAAAGAGAAGCTTCTCTAACCAGAAGTGAGAGTGGCGTTAAGATGTGAATATGAACATTAAGTGTAGTGCTTTCAGGGCACCTTGGTGGGAATAATATATACATTCAGTCAGACAAGAGCAGGCTCTATACCCCTAAGGCTCATGACCTCCCCTGCCATAGAATTTTGCTTAGGTTTTTCAGTACCAGGTATGTATTCCCTCCCATAGAGAGGGCCTTCAGTCCAATTAGGGAGCAGTTGGTTACACCAGGAATAGACATGCCACTATTGCACCCGTTCAATCATTTGGCCTGTATGGCCAAACTTGAATATTCAGCGTCCACTGTTTTCACTGCTGATGACTTCTGTCTCCCATACAGCTGCATACAGTGCAGCTTTTCCCAGCTTTCAGTTGGCTGGTCTACAGGGAGAAGGTTTTCTGCTCAGCACCAGCTTGCTTTCTCAATGACCTTGCCTCTCAGGCAAGAGATGTCTTCAGCAATAGGGTCTTACTATCTGTTTCTCAAGGGAAAACAAGGGCTTTGGCAAAAGCCTTTAATGTTTTGGAGGCTACCTGGACCTCCTTGGCCAACAACTCACTGGAAGGTATCCCATCCCAGGCACTGAAAATTTTCTAGTAACAGTCTACAGCTTCTAGATGTGCCATTATTCAAAAAAGTAGGTTTACATAAGTCTTATTCACACTATCTTGAATATAGATTGACCCTCCCCCTGCCCTTTTTTTATGCATTCTCTTCTCATGGCCTCACTTAGGCCATTCCCCTCCCTGTAATATGTTCTTAAAACCAGTTGTCCATGTAGTTGTAGGACTATTTTATAAGTTCACTGCTTCATTAATCTATGTACTTGCTCTTGACATTACCATATTGCTTGGGTACTGTCCTATACAGTAGCTCTTAATATATATTAAATTGCTTTCTCTGCTTTCCTTTTCTTTTTCAAGACTGTGTGAGATAATTTAGGGTGTTTGTGAAGCAGTTATGGAGATTGGACCCCAAAAGTAAACAGCAGGAATGTCTTAGTCTGCCCTCACAGTCTCCACTTTGCTAGAGATCAGAGAAGAATCTGCCTTATCCTGGAATTCTGGTGATTATTCTTGGCCCTAACCTGAGAGTCATGGCTGGCCTCTTCTTGAGCCTGCCCCTAACCTAGCCCAATCAGACCTCTTTGAAGATTACCTGAGCCTGAAGGTAGAACCCACCACAATAAGGTTTATAAATAGATGTTTACCAGGTGGACAAGGCCTCTTACTGGCTTTTCATCTTTCCAGAATTTCTTTTCAATTATTTATACATTTGGCACTTTCTCAGCACTTTGAAACTTTTAGTAAGTAGATTCTATGCAGGTTAATTTTGTACCTAAGTATTTCACTATTTTGAATGTTTGTCAATAGCATTGTGGTTCTAATTTTGCTTTCTGCACATTCATTGTTAGTTTGTGAAAATGAGTTTAAATTTCATGTGTCATTCTTGTATTCTGAAAATTTTCTGACTTTACTTATAAGCTTTATATGGGTGTTTTGAGTTTAATTCTTACATTCTTTGAGATTGTTATTTACAATATTATATCATCTTCAAGTGAGGATAGTTTTATAAAGTCCTGTTTTGAATGAGTTCTGTTTTTGTTTCTTGCTTATGAAAATTGTTAGAACTTCAAGTAATATATTGAGTTAAAGCAGTTTGAATATTTATCTTTGACTGATGAGATAGTAAAGTGCTTGCCTTTCAAGCATGACAACCTGCGTATGATCCCCAGTACCTACGTAAGTGCCAGTTGTGATGATGCACATCAGTAATGATAGCACTGAGGAGGAGACAAACAGATCCCTGGAGCTCCCTGGCTAGCTGCTATGGCCTAATTGGTGAGCTCCAGGCCAATGAGAGAATGAAAACAAAGTGGATTATGTACTTGGACTGAAATCTTCCCCAAGGCCCATGTGGTTCTTATTCCCCTACGTGGGTACTATTGGGAGATGCTGGAACCTGTAACGGGTTAGACCTAATGGAAGAACAATAGGTCATTAAGGAAAATTCTCTTGATGAGCATGTTAGTAATCCTGCCTCTTCTTGTCTTCCTATTTTTCCTGTGTTTATCATGTGTTCCCACATGATACACCTTGTGAAAACACCCTCAAAGCAGTAGAATGTGATGTCTGAAATCATGGTTATCTAAGGTACTTGGTCACTGTGATAGGAAACTAACACATTCATTATGATACTATTTCTTCTCTGAAGCTACAAGCCTTACTGTGTTCTTTTCATTCTGTGGGGGAAAAGAGAAAAAACTTGTTTCAGTTTTCTTTAACAGTAAGCTTACCAGAAACCAATTCTTTTGTATTTTTATTAGAAAATGTATGTATTTGCCTTACATTCTTAAAAGATATTTTCACGGGATAAAATGACAATTCTTTTCTCTCAGTATTTGAAAATATTTTGCCTCCTTTAATTCATTTTTTCAGATCATATACCTGCTATGTTTCCATGAGAGTTCCCTATAAGTTTTGTTTTTGTCATGTACAAGAAATTTCTTGTTGCTTTATTTTCAAAAGTGTAATTTTTATAGTCTTTCTGGGATTATCCTCTCTGGAGTTCCTTTATCTTCTTGAATCCATAGATCTATGTCTTACTAAATTGGAGAATTTTGTAGCATTGTTTCTTTGAATTTTTTATAATACCACTTCCCTCTCCTTCTCTAATCTTGTGGTACAGATTTTAGCTCTGTTGATATCTCATAAATCCCTGAGCTTTTGTTCATTTTTTCCATCTTCTTTTTCTCTTTTGCTGAGAATAGACTAATTCTATTGACCTGTTCTCAAAATCAGTAACATTATCTTCTATAATCTCTAGTCTATTATTAAGTACATTATGTAAGGGATTTTTTGAAGTTATTATAAGTCTTAAGCTCCATATTTTCTGTTTAGTTCTTATTTTATAACTTTTATTTCCCAAATTTTCTAACTTGTAATTTCTTTCAAGAAAAACTGTAATTGCTTATTGAAAGATTTCTATAAGGGCTGATCTAAAATCCTTGTCAGATAATTCTAACAAAGTTCATTTATCAATTTTTCAGTATTGATTATGGTCCTTAAGATATTTTTATTCATTTGTGAGCACAGAGAGACATAAAGACAATGGGTGCACCAGGACCTCTTGCCACTTCAAATTAACTGCAGATGCACGTGAAATTTTGTGCATCTGGCTTTATGTGAGTACTGGGGAATCAAGCACTTATAACTGCGGAACCATGTCTTAGGCTCATGATTATGATTTCATTAGGAAAGGTTGTGTCTACCTCCTATTTATTTTTATTTTAATGTTTATTGAACTGAGGATTGAACCCAAGTCCTTGTGCTTCCTGGGGTAAGCCTTCTAATGCTGAGATACATACTCAGTGATTTTTTTGTTTGTTTTTTGATACAAAGTCTTGTAGCATATGTTGCTTTGAAACTTATAGTCTTCCTATCTCAGCCTCCTGAATGTCTACATTAGGGGCATGTATAACCATGCCCATTCATTGCATGACCACCCACAAAAAAAAAAAAAAAAAAAAAAAAAAAAAAAAACTACACAGTATTTTGTTTTGATTCTTATCATGATAGAATCAAATGTGGAAGTGCACATATGCCACATACACACACAACCTAATTTTCTTATTTTATCAAGCATTCTACTACTTACATATGTGTGGGTGGTTCAACTTCATTATGGGCACTGCCCACACCACACTAGCAAACACAAAGCACTGACTCATAATTGGCTCATTGTAGAACAGTGGTAAGCTGCTTCCCTTGGCCCCGAGGGCACTTATCTTCAAACAGGGCACACCACTTTAGACTACATCTTTGCCTCTGAGGGTATGTGCTCTGACTGAGACGATGAAGCTTCTGTAGCAACCTATCCAGAAGGTAGTGAAGCAGGACAGAAACCAGAGAACCAGCAGCATTCTTTCATGAAGTCTTCAAGACGGTTGACTATGCCCCTTCATCTTTCTATCTCTCAAATTTGACCTATGCTCATTTGCTGTGGGTTTCCAAGATGTTCTCTGAGAACAGGAAGCACAAGTGAATTATGGGGGTACTGCATGGGAAATTCTTGCTAGTGTCCTTTTAACAATGTAATCTGTCCCCTACCTGCCGATTCTAGTTCTGTTACCCTTATTCTTTCTTTCATTTTCTTTTAGGGGATCACCCTACTATTCCCTAAACTTTGCAAGGATGCTCCTTTATCAGGCAATTTTCAGTTGATGTTTGTTCTGACTGGGGCAACATTCTTATGGATATTTATGTAAATATATCATTCATGTCTTCTTTTTTTTTTTTTTTTCTCATTGCTGGAAGACTTTACCTTACCCTAACAAAAGCAGTTTAAGGAAAGAAAAGGGTTTAATTTGCTTAAAGTTTAGAGGGGAAGTTTAGTTATGGTGGAGAAGGGAAGGCATGGCAGGCCACAGCACCAGATTCAGGAAAAAGAGGACAGCAAGGTGGGTGGGCTAGAGCATTTCAGTGATACACTTCCTCCAGCAAGGCTCTGTGTCCTAAAAGTTCTACAGCCTTCCCAAAGAGTGCTACCAGGTAGGTATTAAGTATTCAGCAATTGGACCCGCTGGGGCTACATTTTACACTTAAACACCACAATAGATTTCTGACTTCTGTACAGATAATTCCTCCTATGTAAGGTCCTCCCCAAAGAGCTTTAACATGCCCTAACCACAGAATTCAGTGTTCTAATTATTCAACTACTTTTTTTGATCTACTGCAATCATCACCATAAGACATCCATCCTTACTGATTTCTTGTTGCTATACTAGAACAGAACTTATCAAATTGTCTTTATTTTGTTCCTAATATTAGTCCAAGGAATGAATAAATGAGATAGAAATTATCATTCCCATATTCAAATTAAGAAACTAAAGTTTTGAGAGCTTTATTGACCTGCTGAGGATCTGTTTCTAAGAAGAACACTGCTCTGCATACATGGTGGATGAGATGCTTAGAGTCCTGCTTGATGGATCAGAGAGACACAAGCTAAGGTTCCCCGTGTTGTGCTGATGGTTGTGGCATGTTTTTTTTTTTTTTTTGTTTTGTTTTGTTTTGTATTTTTGTTTGTTTGCTTGCTTATTATTTGTATTTTGAGGTAGGGTCTCATTCTAGCTCAAGCTGACCTGGAATTCACTATGTAGTCTCAGAGTGGCCTTGAACACATGGCAATCCTCCTATCTCTGCCTCCTGAGTGCTGGGATTAAAGGCGTGTGCCACCATGCCCAGCTGGCATATTTGAAAGTGAAGGACTTTAATGTTGGCTGGTTTTGTAGTCACTGAAAGTCCTTCTAGACTTATACTTGTGGCTACCATCCTGCAAAGCCTAGAGAAAACATGTCTCTTGAGAACATTCTTGGCATTTCTTAGACACACATTTGATTGTTCAGTGTCAACACTCAAGAACCTAAGTGGGATATAATCTTCATTACTTAATAATTATATTTCAATTTCAAAAATGTTCTTCCTATTTGTTTTCTGGGACTCTCTTTTGAATTTGTCAAGTAATTAGTTGATCAGCATACCTTTCAGCATCAAGTGGTATTTTATCTTAATCTAAGCTGTCGTTAATAACAAGGTATCCATGATGTGATAATTTAATTCAAAACCTCCAGAGACTTTCTTACATTATATTTGTCATACAAAAGCGAGACCTACTCAAGTGGAATGTGAATATCTGTGTTTAGTTATATTTAGCACTGCTACTAAACTGTGAACTAAAGATATAGCTATGCTGGGCATAATATTTACAGTACATAAAAATAAAATAGGTAATATTTATTTACCATAATAATACTTTTTCATGCCACACATTTCATGATCAATTTAACTTAGAAATATAGCAATGGGAGCTCTATTGACACAATCATTTAGCTCATGGATCTATAAAGATACACACATCAGTTTGTTTTGGGTATTAACTAATAACCCCATCACTATATATTTTTGTTTTGTTTTGTTTTGTTTGTTTTTGTTTGTTTTTCGAGGTAGGGTCTCACTCTGGCTCAGGCTGAACGGGAATTAACTATGTAGTCTCAGGATGGTCTTGAACTCACAGCGATCCTCCTACCTCTGCCTCCCGAGTGCTGGGATTAAAGGCATGCACCACCACGCCCGGCTTATATTTTTTTAGTAGACACCTTCTTCCTCTTCTTCATCTTCCTTCTTCAAGTTCCTTCCTTTCTCCCTCCCTACCTCCTTCCCTTTATCCCTCCTTTCCTTCTTGTCTGTTTTCTTTATTCTTCTTCCTTCCTCCCTCCCTCTCTCTATTCCTCCTTTCCCCCATTTTTCCTTCATTTCTTCCTTTCTTTCTTACTTTTTTCATTTATTCCTTTAATTTTACCTTTTCACTCTTTCTTTCTTCTTTTCCTCTTTCATTTTGAATAGTATGAACTCTTCAATATGCATTTCTGTGGTGGTATGAACACTAGTCTCATATGTTTGAACTAGTGGCACTGTTGGGGCAGGTTATGGAACATTTAGGAGATGGTATCTTGCTGGAGGAAGTATGTAACTGGGGATGGGTCTTGAGGTTTTATAGTCCAGCCCCACTAGCATTCATCTCTCTTTCTACTTCCTCTCTGCTAATGTGATGCAAGATCTTTCCTCTTGTCATGCCATACCCTCTATGATAGACTTCTTAAAACTATCTATAGACCAAAAATAAATTGTTTCCTTCCTTAAGCGGTTTCTGGTTGAGTATTTAGTCTCAGCAACAAGAAAATAAATTATACAGTTATTTATATAGGTTTTATTATGAAATGAATTATATAATTTATAATATGTCAACTTCATACAATACTTTATAGTAGAGATAAAAGCAATTAAAAATGAGGACTACCACACAACCTGATGCAGTGAATGAAATCTCTTCCTCTCATACATTTTTATCAGCATGAGGGGTACCAAGCACTGAAACTATTGGATAAAAGCACCTGCTTTCTTTTATCAGGCATGTTCAGGTTTGTAATATGTACTAAAATACAGTGATTGCTTAGCTTGTTCCTTACACCAGGAATATCTAGGGTATTCTGTTATTTTTCAACACCTTTCATTAAGAGAGATATGAGGGCTGAAGAAATTGCTCACCAGTTCAAGGCACTTGTATGTACAGCCTGATGGTCCAGGTTCACTTCCTCACTACCCATCTAAAGCCAGATACACAAGGGAGTTCATGCATTTGGAGTTTGTTTGTAGTGGCAGGAGTACTGGCATGCCAATACTCACTCACTTTTTGTCTGTTTCTTTCTCTGTATCTTTCAAATAAATAAAAATATTTAAGAAGAGAGATCAGACAATTATTTGGGCTATTATCGGGTATCCAATTGTAATCCACTTGCTGACATGCAGGGTTTGAAAAAGTATTGCCAACATCAGATATACTTCCTAAGACTGCTAAGCCACCAATTGTCAAAGACATTTTATAAAATACAAAGTCCAGAACCTTGCATGGAGGCAGAAAGAGCTGACTGCACCAGGTATAAATTTGGGATGCTTGTTTTTAACTTCAGACCATTTCCACATTTGGGGTCTTATACAATGCTGCAGTTCAATTTTATTTTTCCCAGCACATTCATGCTAAATACTTAATCACTATTAGGAACTAGGGTTCTTTAGTGTTTTCCTAGGCTGCAGACACAGGTTTCATGAATGGGAATAGTGCCTTCTAGAAGAGGCTTCAGAGAGCTGCTTTATGGTTGCCACCATATGAGAAACCAAGAAGGCACCATCTATGGACCATAAATACAGACCTGAGGAGACACTGAATCTGCCAAGATTTGGATATAGTATGGTATATCTTCCAGAACTATGAGAAATAAATTTCTATATCTTATAAGCTTTTTGATATATT
Source organism: Orientallactaga sibirica (assembly GCA_036365145.1). Classification (NCBI taxonomy): domain Eukaryota; kingdom Metazoa; phylum Chordata; class Mammalia; order Rodentia; family Dipodidae; genus Orientallactaga; species Orientallactaga sibirica. The sequence goes on from JAEOAD010000699.1 coordinate 8,938,894, forward strand.
GCTTAAGAAGCATGAGCTGCACAAGTCAGACAAGCTATCATTGCACAAGGGTTGCACATCCATAAAATGAAACCCTTAGCATTGCCTGCTTCATAGGATCAATATGAGGCTCAGGAGCTTTAGTCTTTTTGACTCAGCATTTAGCTATTATTATTTATTTTTAAAAAAATATTTTTATTTTTATTTGACACAGGGAGAGAGAGAAAGAGGAGAGAGAATGGGCATGCCAGGACTCTAGCCACTGCAAACAAACTCCAGAAGCATGTGCCGCCTTGTGCATCTGGCTTACATGAGACTCAGAGAATTGAACCTGGGTCCTTAGGCTTCACAGGCATGCACCTTAACCACTATTCCATCTCTCCAGCCCATCTATTATTATTTCTGAGGAGAAGTTGACACTAAAAGCACTACCATGTGTGTGGGTCAGGAGACACTGCCCTCCTACATTACTATCATGCCTCCTGAGAGCACAGCTACTAAAAAGCAGTAAGAAGGAGCAAGATGTCACTACTCTGTCATCTTTGGGTAGCACTGTGAATCCTGTATCCATACCTGGCCTTTTTTTAGAGTATTCTGAGAAATGCTTTTACTTACATATTCATTCAACACACATTTATTCCATCACACTAAGGTAAAGCATGTAAAACCCCAAAATACTCAAAATCAAAATGTGTTGGACCTACCTTAAAGATCTATGGCTCAGTATACAGGGAAACTTGCAGGTATATAGGTGAGTAAATATATAGTACTTTTGGTTTATTTGGGAATGTCACCTAAAAGCCCAGAAGGCAGTTTGAACATGGAGGGAAAATAGATCAATTCAGTGATGCCAGGAAGCACCAAGAAGAGGAGAAAGAGGAAGAAGAGGAGGAAGAAAAGGTAGAGAGACCTACACAATTTAAAACTAATTTTCTTGCTACCTATCCTAATTAAGAAGTTCTTAGGTATTTATATAAATTCTGTTTAAATTACCAATAAGAGGCTGGAGAAATAGTTTCGTGGTTAAGATACTTGCTTGCAAAGCCAAAGGATTCAAGTTCAATACCCTAGGACCCAAGTAAACCAGATGCATGCATTTGGAGTTCATTTGAAGTGACTGGAGGCCCTAGTGTGCCCATTCTCTCTCTCCCCCTCCCTCAACCTCTATTAATCGGCCTCTTTCTCTCTCTCTCTCTCTCTCAAATAGATAAATGAATAAATATTAAAAGAAAAAAAGATTTCAATTAATTCTAACCTTTAGTGTTTCCATTTTCCTTTTTTGTTGTCAGTGAGTTGTTTGTCTTGTTTAGATTAGACTCAATGAGATTTCCCTTTGTGTTTGTTTTATGAAAGGGTCTCATCATGTACTTAAGGTAGTGGAGAACTCTTGATCCTCCTACCTTAACCTCCTGAATGTTGGGATTACAAGCAAGTGTTACTGAACCCAGCTACTAATTATCTTGAGGTCTAACTAAGAAGCCACCAAGTACTTTGCTACTTAATAAAAATATTTGATTAATTGATGCATCTTTTCTGACTAGCAACTGGAACAAGTGTGGTTTGCCATTGCCAGTGCCAATGCCCCTAGGGATCTATCCCCTCACAGTTGTTTGTTTGTGTGATGAGAGGCAAAGTGTCTACCCTGTCCACCTGAACTGCATTCCCTCTGTCTTCAATCTCTGCTCAGTGTACCCTGTAAGAAGGACCACTAGACTGTCAACCTGTATAGTGTTAAGGTCCTCAGTTGCCCAGCAACTGGATTCGAGAGATGCTGGCTGGCTGAGTACACTTATCATATTGCAGAGGTAGGAGAGAGGAAGAGAATCTCGGGAGCAACTATGTTTTCTATTATCTGATATTTAAGTGGAAGAGCATTCCATCATAGTTCTCTACTATATTGATTTGATTCAGGTGTCCTCCATAAACTTATGTGTTCTGAATGCTAGGTTCCCAGCTGATGGGAATTTGGAATTAAAGCCTCCTGAGGCAGTGTATTGTTTGGGGGCAGGTTTATGGATATTATAACTGTAAGGTTTGGGAGTGACCAAGACCACGCAAACCACAATGAGGCAAAGATGAAAGCTTTTGTTCGGGAAAAGCACAAGCTGCCAGGGCCGACTCTCAAGAGAGGAGCACAGCCAACCTCATTTTTCAGGTAGTGGGCTTTATAGGGGTTTTTCTGTTGGGGGAAGGTGAGAAAGGGAAAAGAACTTATTTGTTAAGTTGAATTAAAAAGTTCCTTTAGGGAACATCTTTACATTAGCCATTTAAAATAGCTAGGATGTGGGACCAGAATAGTGATCTGGTGACTTAGGAGATAAGGGGACCAGGAAACCATGACCTGGGGGTATTGTTAGGCAAGGAAGAGGTAATGGCTGGGTGGTTTCTTGAAGAATGTGGATGATCCACTTCCTTATGCCTTTGTCTGCATTATGCTATCCTTGGTGACTCCAACTTGGGAGCCCATTCTGACCTAACAATAACCAGCTTCCTCTTGCCAGTGTTTGGCACACTTTCCTGTTGCTATTGCCCATCTGATGTAGGCCAGAAGATGATGTCCACCCTCTGCTCATGTCATTGTTTCCCCTGCCATCATGGAGCTTTCCCTCGAGTCTATAAGCCAAAATAAACCCTTTTCTTCCCACAAGCTGCTCTTGGTTGGGTGTTTTCTCCCAGCAATGTGAATCTGACTGCAACATCTACCATTGCTGCACTTTTCTCTGCCTATGTGTCCCCTGTATTTCCTGTATGTGATGTCTGATTCCATCTCAGGCTCTGTGTGTGGTTCCCTTGAAACTGCTAAGTAAGGCAGCATCCCAGGGCCAGGCATATAGGAGTTTTCTTCACTCTTTCTTTCCCTTCTTTCATAACTTGTGTGCGTGTGTGTGTGTGTGTGTGTGTGTGTGTGTGTGTGTGTTGGGAATATATATGTGTTCATATGTGTGTGTTGGGCATATATATGTGTTCATATGTGTGTGTGCATGCACAAGTGTGTAGAGATCAGAGGTCAAGGTTGTATATATTTCACAATTGCTCTCCATCTTATTTTTTGAGACAGGTTCTTTCACTGAACTTGGATCTCATAATTTCAGCTAGCTTTGCTACCTAAGAAGCCCTAGGGATTCACTGTTTCTGCCTCCTCAGTGCTGGGTGCTGGGATTATAAATGGATGCTATTACACCCAGCTTTTACATATGGGTGTGTATTGGGAATCTGAACACAAGTCCTCATACTTGCATAGCAAACTGTTTACCAACCTAGCTATCTTCCAGCCTTATTTCTTTGTAACTCTTTATTCATTTATTATTTTAATATTTTATTTTTATTTATTTATTTATTTGACAGAGAAAGAGGGGGAGAGACAGAGAGAATGGGCAGGCCCAGGGCCTCCAGCCACTGCCAATGAACTCCAGATGCATGCTCCCCCTTGTGAATCTGGCTAATATGGGTCCTGGGGAATTGAACCTGTGTCCTTTGGCTTTTCAATCAAATGCCTTAACTGCTAAGCCATCCTTCCAGCCCCTTTATTTATTTATTTATTTATTTATTTATTTATTTATTTATTTATTTATTTATTTTAGAGGGAGAGAGGCAGAAAATTGGTGTGCCAGGGCCTCAGTCAGTACAATTGAACTTCAGACCCTTGTGACACCTAGTGGGCATGTATGATCTTGTACTTGCCTCACCTTTGTGCATCTGGCTTACATGGAATCTGAAGAGTCAAACATGGGTCCTTAGGCTTCATAGGCAAGTGCCTTAATCTCTAAGCCATCTCTCCAGCTCTCTTTGTGACTCTTAATGATTTTTTTGTAATAATTCTCACCCCCAATTATGTTTTCAAAAGTCTAATTTATGCACAAATACTATAACTCTGAGACTGTCCTCTTGTTTTGTCATTATTATGCCTAAAACCCTGAAATTATCAATTGGACAATAAAACTGTGCACTTCTTCCAAATCCTTGGGTTAAATTCTCTGTAATTTCAAGTCATGTTATCATTAATAATAATAATCACAATAACACTCCTACCAGCTAAAATTTAATCACACATAGCAGTGTACAAATGCCATGCACTCAAATATCCAGATGTTTACTTTCTGGACAGAATCCTCTAGATAGGAAAAAAGGGACACCCAGGTGACCCATATATGGCTCCTGGGAACTTATTTCACATCTCTAGTTTTTATTCAAGCTCCAGTTCCCACTATGTTTCCCTTGGAGCAAAAGTGCTAATGTTCTCTCCATTCCCTGACAGTATTTATTACCTCTAACACCCATTTATCACTTTCCGATGTTGTTTTAGATCATTATTGATCCTTTGATGTGTGTCCTGTCCCTATACTTTTATCTGCTTTGCTTCAATCTAGTTCCAGATTTCTCCTCCTGTGTGACTCAAATTTTATAGTGGTAGGTACTGTTTCTCAAATAAAAGCATCATAATTCACTCAGCAAATTTCTCTTGTGTTCCCACATTTATATAGGGTGTACCATATCAGAAAATATTTGATAAGTTTGGTCCCTCTTGACACCAGTAATAAGAGGGTAAATACTGTGGTCTAACTCTATGCCAAGTGCATTTTGGACACTGAATAATTCTCCTCATTTTATTAATTTTTGTACAATATATGTAACAAATATCTCCCTTATACTACAGATAACAAAACTAAAATTTAAGTTATTAAGTAAATGTCTCAAGATCATATAGACCAAGCAAAACTAATCTAAACATTTTTGAGTTCTGTAAAAACACCATAAATAAAAACAAAAGCACATTAAACATTCAATGTCAAATGACCTGGCTCTGAGTATCAGGTGCACATGAAACATAAATGTATTGCATGTTTGGATATAAGGGTCTTATCTTTGAGATATATCACTAAGTGTGAATAAATATCTCCAAATTAAAAAAAAAATACCTGAAATTTGAAACCATTTGGGCCCCAACAATTTCAGATAAGGAACACTCATTTCATACTAAAGTGACTTTCAGAGCTGATCCAACCTGATGTCGATAGCTCTTGCCTGCCATGCTATTCTGTTGATAATGAAAAAACACATCTTGCAGGTGTGTTCTCTCCTAGAAGGTGCTAACATCTGCATAGTGACCTTTCTATCACATAATACTAAACAGAAGAAGACAAGGGAAATTATGATTAAAAAACTGACCCTGCATATCAAGGAGCTGGAAATCATTCTCGATTCTTCAAGTATCAGGACAGTCACTGCATTATGGCTCACTGTTGCTGCAGAGCTATTTGAGGGACTGTAGAAGAAAAGCAAGTGGCTCTCCTGTTATGATGTTTAATTCAGTAGGTGAAAAGACCTCAGTTCAAAACGCTGTTCTGGCCTTATGCTGTACAGAGCTGGCAGTGGAAGGAACAGAATATGTTTCCTTCCCAGGGCATAACTTCTTTTATTCATCTGCTGAGCCTAGTACTGCCCTGCTTCTGAACTCATCTCCACTGACACAGAGACTCTCTCAAGTCCCAGAGAAACACTTCTAAGCAAAACAATTGTATTACACAGTACTTGTCTTTCTCTAATCATTTCCCAAACTTTCTGCCTCTATGTTATGCTTTATAGGCAAATCATAAGATATTTGACAAACTTTTTAAACCACAACTTTCCTCTGAAACAGGAAGTTACATGTGATGGATAGTTGATTACAAGTGAGTTTGTGTGTGTGTTTATCAGATAATTTTAGTGAATATCATTCTGAAAGCTTGCTCTGTGATCTGTTGCCTTTCAGCTGCTTCCTCATCATTTGATTGCACCTATAGCATTTTGTTTGGTGCCTATTGTTTAATGAGAAAGGAATTGATCCTTTAGCAATTACCTACTTATTGGAGACAACCAAGGTCAGCCGTATTCCTGGAAATTTTTAAATGCTGGTAAAATTGAACCAGGAACTTCTTATCTGCCATTGTCTCTTAGATATTAAATGATTGGATTAAATAAAATCTGATTCTGCTATTTTGGATGATTGACAGTATCTTCCACTAATTCTTCATTACTTCCCTATTGTTTTTTCAGGGTTTCCTTTGTTTTATTGTCATGGCTGGGTGTCATTGCTTGGTTGAAGTATCCGGTTTGCTAAGATTTTTTTTTTCTTCCTTCTCTTCATCCACACACTTTCTTTATCATGCAACCATGTGAAGCTGCATGACTTACCTTTCACATTTTTTTGCATTCTCTAGTGATGGGGCTTTGTGGACATTTTCTACAACCCTGTTGCTATTATGAATCAGAAACTAGATTTCAAGCTTCAAAACTCTCAGGGTTAAGCTGCATTGAAAAAGAGGGAAAAATAAATGAGAAAACTTAAAGATTCAGAATAAAAGACTATTTGTTAGAATTAAGCAATGCTATTACCTCAAACCAATCTCGTAAATACATCATCCACCAGTTTGTACCAGGAAGTACTGTTCTTTCAGTACTTTCTGAATCCATGTTCTCTCATTTTTTTCTAACTTAGTAATTATGACAGCAGCTAGTAAATGTATCACTGTGCTTATGGCAATCATCATCGTTACCCTGCTGTTACTGGTAGAAAGAACTCCCTTGCACACAAGAAACCCTTCAAATCCCTAGGGCATTTTTTTGGTTTTAAAATGGAAGTAAACCAGTTACTTGGAATGCCTTTGTCTGCATCTGCCAATGACAACAAAAGTTTCACAGTTTTCAAGGATGAAAAGCTCTTTACACCTTATACCTTGGTTCTTTCTCTATTATACTCTAAGTTGATATTCTTTGATAAAAGAGTGCTTTAGCCACATTTGACCTATATGAACATGTAGAGTGTAGACACCAAAGTAAATTCAGAGGCTAAGCAAGGTCCTTTATCTTCATCCACTGGTACAAATGCATGAGACTGTATTCATGTGAGCTGCACATGTCCTACACACACACACACACACACACACACACACGCATTGATGCCCCTCATGATTATCTTAGCCCATTTTCTGCCACTGAGTATAAGGATATTTTCAGACTTGTCCAAATGTTGGATTTTTGTAATTATGGTTGGGTTTTCTTTTATCTTGCTCTACACGGAAAATAAAATTGTGATTTAGATAGTTTGGTCCCAGTGGTCCTGTCTGTGCTCAGCAAATGGTTCCATGTCACTCCCTGCATCACAATATGGGAGCCACTGAGCTTGGCTGCAGCTAATCCTCTGAGCCTGTTAATAAGCTTAGGAGCACGTTCATTGAAGGCTGACGCGTTAGGCACAAACAGGGAGAAAATATCTACTGGGGGAAGCTGAATTGGTTTTAATCATCTGCTAATCACCAGTAATGAGACCTACTCTGGGGAAGAAAAGAAAAACAGATAGTCAGAGGGCGGTTTTGTTCTTCACAGCAGAGTAACACGGAATGAGAGGGCAGCTGTTATTAGGAAAGAAAGGATAGAAAGAAAGAAGGGATTTGGCCAGAGCAGATGAAGCGTCCTCTGCGGCACTCTGTTTTGTTAGCTGAGTGTTTCTTTCATACAGGCTATGAAACTTCAGATCTCTCAGGCTCCCCCTCACAGCCCACCTCCAAGACACTGCTTCTGGAAGAAAGGAACTTCCTTCCCACTGTCATCTCACCCTTCGTCTGTGCTCCTCCAGCACTCTATCTGAGCACTTTATGAAGTATCTTCCCTTGAGGAGAGAAGAAAAGGGAATGACAAGGGGAGCTGTTGATTAGAACAAAAATTTTTAGAAGGTGATTTAGGGAGGGAGGGTACAGAAAGCTGGGGTGAAAACATTGTGATCCCTTGTCTTGGGAGGTGAGATGTCCAGGGAATCCAGAAAGCAGTCATCAGTTTCAAAGTGGTCAGTGCAAATGAAATTGGGTGGACAGTTTTATCATGTTCCTGGCTTTGTATTTTCAGAACTTCCAGCATGAACATGACTTGGCCACCATTTTAGATACTATCATTTCAGAGTTTTCCTTCAAAATTCAAAGCCCTGTAATGGATAATAACATAACTTTCAGGTATATCATGTGGATTTGGAGGACTGTTCTGTACTGGACCCATGTTCATCATGAGGGGAAGTTAACAACACACTTGCATACATTCTCTGGAACCATCATTTGTATACAAATGACTAAACTTGTAACAGTGGCTTTGCTACTCACCATTGACACTTTGTTCTTTAAATGATTGTGCATTCTGTGCCAGGAAAACCTCCAGAGCATAGCACACCTGACTTTTTATACTCAAAAGAACCACCCTTAGCTCAAGAACCTTTATCAGGGGCTGGAGAGATGGCTCAGCAGTTAAGATGTTTGGCTGAAACACCTAACAAGCAGTGCTCAATTACCCAGTACCTATATAAAATCAGATGAACAAAGTGGTGCATGCATCTGGAATTTGTTTCCCCTCTCTCTCCTTTTATAAATAAGTAAAATATTTTAAGTATATATTTATAAAAAAGAAACCTTATCAGCTCTGACGATAGCATTGAAACCTACGCATGTGCCCCTACCCTGATTCCAGTTGAATCAAACAATGACCCATCCTTTTCCTTCTAGTCTCACACCTTCTCTCCACCCATGTGCCTTCTACTTCTGAGGCTTTATTGATCCCTGTGTAGCCTGGCTTTTCCTTATGGTTAGTATAAGCAGTGTGGTCTCTTAGTACATCCCTTGCTGACTGTGTGTGTGTGTGTGTGTGTGTGTGTGTGTGTGTGTTATGTATTTGCAAGCAGTGAGAAGAGAGACAGAAAGAATGGACCCACCAGGGCCTCCAGGCACTGCAAACTCCAGATACTTGGGCCACTTTGTGCATCTGGCTTTGCATGGGTACTGAGGAATCGAACTTAGGTCATTAGGTTTTGCAGGCCAAGTGCCTTAACCATTGAGCCATCTCTCCAGCCCATTGCTGACGACTTTTTAATCGTGCTTGTTTCACAGTGAGGAAATGTGATCCCCTAGTCTAAAAATATGTTGTGTCTCTTTGAACTTCATGGCAATTTGCTTTCAAGTACCATGTACCACTAATCATGTTGACTGAGTCAACCCTCCTATGAGAGGGACAGTTACAATCTTCTTTGCATCTCCCTCCCATTTAACATACAACCCATAGTAATTCTGCATATGTTGAAATAAATTGAATTTTAAGAAATTTTGTGGGATAGATTGAATTAAAATTTTAGCATTTTGAAGTTAGGCAAGACAGCTCACACCTACAATCCTAGCACTTCAGAGACAGAGGATAGTCAGGGCTACACAGTGAGACACTGTCTCAAAAACAATAAGTGTCTGTAAGGATATATTTAAATAGTGTGTACTAGATATATAAAATATCTTACACACTCATATTTATTTTTACTTGTCAGTAATCTATACTCATTATTTCAGCTGTTGCGATAAAGGCTGCATGTTGAGATAAAGAACATCAGAGTGGAATTATAAAGAATATTTTGGAGAAAATGGAATTCTCAATGCACATGGAATTGTCTGAATCCTCATTTCATACATTTCTTACAGGCACCCTTAGGGGCTTTTGAGGGACTGAATGATGCATCACTCAAATACTGTGAGTTGGAGGAGGTCACATTTTAGAAGGGGAGAAGAACTTTCAAACAAATGGTAATAGGCTAGTGCTACACTAATTCACAGATCACCGATGTCCAGAACTCCTGAGGAGGCAAGATCCTCAGAAGCAACTTTTGCAGAAACAGCTGCAGAGGGGTCAAAAGTAGTGTTCTCCAAGTAAAGGAAGAGTATCAGCACTGGGAGACAAAGGAGTTGAGTGTGCTTACTGGGGGCACATTGAATAGTTCGGCTTGTGTAGATAAAGTGCCACAGGCCATAATTATGAATTTAAACAAGTATTTGTTGGATACAGTTCTAAGTTCTACCTGAGCCTTGTGACCAATGAGCAAATCAAGTGAGGGAAAAATGCAAAAGCAATTTTACTTTTTTTTTCTTTTGATTTTTAAGGTAGGGTCTCACTCTATCCCAGGCTAACCTGGAAATCATTACATAGTCTTAGGGGTGACCTCAAACTCATGGTGATCCACCTACCTCTCTCTCCCAAGCCCTAGGATTAAAGGCAACAATGCTTGGCTGCAATTTCACTTTCTATTTGGATCTGCCTACATGAGTTATTCTGGGTTCTGTGTTCTATGAAATGAAAATCCTTTTGGCCTGCTTGCCTCAAAAGGCCAGCCTAGTAGAACAAGCCCAGACATTTTAAGGAGTGGATGTAGTACTGGAGAATAGAGATGTCTCAGTATTTGTGCAACTACTGTCATCAATTTTCAATACTAAAAAAGTTGAGAAGGAAATTTACTAAATTTATTTCCTTTTTAAAAGTATAGAACTTGGGTACAGGGGAAAGTGACTTGACAAAGTTCCAATAGTTAGTGGGGTGGTGTGATATTATTTTTAGCATAGAACTTTTCAGAAGGCTTGAATATCTATTGTCTCAGGCATGGGAAAGTAAAGAAAAGATCATTCTAAGCTGTATCCTGGCTGATAATCCGAGGTACATGGACTTTAAACTCACTCCTTGAGGCATTATCCACATCTCCCTAGTCAACATTTCTGTATTTTCAGCAACTAAACGGTAAGTTTGAATGAAGCCCACTGTTCACAGCAACCCTACTTCATTATTGAAGAGTTTTAAGTTACTTATAAAATTGAGCAATTAAAGTGATTTTTAGACAAACAACATTCTAATGTTGTGAAAAACAGATTTGCCAAAATACTCCTTCTAGGACTTAATTTATTTTCATTGGCAATATAGTTTGTGAAAGTAAGACAAGACTTCTGAGCTCTTATGTCCTCTCCTAGCTCAACTACATGGTAAATGTAGGGACTGAATTCAAAGGTATGAAGCAACTTTTCCAAAATCACACAGCATCTATTGGGAAGACCAGCTAACTGTTTCTCCTTGACACTGCACCATCATGGCTGCATAGGAAAGGATCAAAGACAATGTATGGATCCCAGCATAACTACATGCACCCTCTACTAGCAGATACAGAGCCCTACTGATTGTGCTCTTTCTTAAAATTTACCTATTTATTTTTTTAGTACTGAACATTGTTGAACCTACAAATATTAATACACACACACACACACACACACACACACACACACAATTTTGAGACAGGGTTTATCTAAGTTGCCTAGGCCACCTTTGATCTTACAACCCTGCTCTGTCCTCCTCCAACGTGGCTGGAATTAAGCCAACAGTCCCAGCTTGACTGCTATGGCGTCAACGAGTGAGTTTCCTCTGTGTGTGTATTTCACATCCCACACCTCCTTTTCCATGTCGGTAACATGGTGATTGAAAACACCTGTTCTGTCAATTTCTATGAGTTGTTGTGAAGCTGATATAACCCTATAAAGAACAATAAGTAAGGCTTAGTAAAGGAAGGTGTTGGAAAAACTGCTGATACCCGACGCAAGGTTTCACATGAGATTATAACTGAACCAGGGAGAAAGAACAGAAGGACCTATGTTAAGGTCATGAGCAAGGCGGCAGAGCAGGGCCTGCAGGGAGCTGCCAGAGATCAAGTGCAGGCCAGAGGGCTACCTCTGCCAGTCAGAGAGGCACGCCAGGCCTTGATCTTGAAAGCTGTGTGGTATCTCTAGAGGGCTTAAACTGCAGATAGTCACATTAATTTCAGTTCTTCAATTAGAAATGTCTTTCAGACAATAATGTCAACAGTGAAATTGAAGGAGACAAAACCCAAAGTGACACAGTGAGCTCACCATTGATTGCTGGTAAAGTTCCTAGCTCATAAGGAGACTTACCAGCTCATAATTTTGGAAACTGAATATGTTTCTTAAATCAAGTGGTCCAACTGGTTCAGATTTAGGAGGCTGAGGATGTGGATACTTCACATCACTACTTCAGACCCTAGAGGATGGCATCATGGTGGGCTGCTCACCTGTGCTGCTGGAACAGAATGTTGGGTTCTTGCTCTATTGCTCTTCTGACCCTTCTTGCTTAAGCCAGGAGTCTCTTATTGCTACCAGAGCTTGCTGCTTTAATAAGCCAGGTGATTCCCTTGTCTGTGCTCCACTTTGTGGGACTGGGTTTGCAGATACATGTAGCTCTACCCAATTGTCTATGGAGGTTCTGAAGATTTGAACTCTGATAATTCTAGGCCCCCTTGGGCCCTCTTGTTTGTGCAGGAAGTGAACATAACCACTGAGCCATCTCTGAATTCCCAGAAAATAGAATTCTTGATTCAGTTATTCTAAAACTGCTCCATTGTGCTTATTGCCCTGGAGCTCCTGAGAACCTCCATAGCTCTGAATATTAGTGTGTATGAGGTAAGAGAGGAATATAGAGTTATATGAGTATACATATGTGGGTTCGAGTAAGATGTAGAAATAGAAGTATTTCTATATTGTTTGAAATAGGGAGTATGGCACTTTGAACATAAATGTTCCCCATAGCCTCAGGTACTGTGAGTAATCTTCCTAATTACCCGTCGACATGGTGGTGACTTTGGGAGTTGGAGCCTTGCTGTAGGAGGTGTATTGTTGAGGGCAGACCTTGGGCTGGAGTAGTAAAGCCCTACTGTATGTTCAGAACAAATTCCTACTTGCTGGTTCGTGCTGTTCCCTGTGTGCTGTGGATGTATGATGAAGTGAGCCAGCTTTCTCTGCCATGATGAAGCTTCCCCTGGAATCTGTAAGCCTGAAATTAACCCTTTCATCCTATAAGCTGCTTTTGGTCAAGTATTTTGTCTCAGCAATGAGATGCTAACTAAAACAAGGATAAATATAAATAACATTAATGTTTTATTTAATTGATGAATGACCAGTTGGCTTTATGAATTAAATATAATTCAATACTAAAAAAGGTTTCTCATGTAACTGTTTGGAAAGGTGGTAGGATCTTTAAGAAGGGGAATTCAGTGGAGAATTAATGACTGCCTTTGTGAAGGGCTTAATGCTGCTCTCACAGGGAGCTAGGTCCTGCTCTGTGAGAACAGGTTGCTAAAGACCATTCTATAAGGACCCTTCTTGGCGTCCTGGCTTGTTGTCCACCATGTGCCATCCCTCTCTTACACCAAACCTGACAGCTTTTTCATTTGAACCTCAGGCCCCACTTTGTCCTCAACAGAAGTGAAAGCTAGACAACACACTTGCTTTTCTATGCCGTGACTCAGCAATGACACATATCATTCCTACTCATCAAGGGCCATAGCCCTCCAATCCAAACACCTGCTTTTTATATTGTGATTCAACATTGACCCATACCATTCACATTCACCAACCTTGATAGCCCACCAAATCAAACTCCTCCCTACTTGGATATATGGTGGACAGTCAATACTCCTCAAAAACCATATAATAGCAGAAGGAGTTCAGCTGGGACTGCCCATACCATACCTTTGAAGGTTAGGACATTTGATGTGGTCTCCACCTCATACCCAAGTTAAAAAAATTATTTATTTATGAGAGAGAATAGGCATTCCAGAGCTTCTAGCCATTGCAAATGAACTCAGACACATATGCCACCTTGTAATCTGGCTTTATGTGGGCACTGGGGAAGCAAGCCTGGGTCCTTATGCTTTGTAGGCAAGTGCCTTAACCACAGAGCTATTTCTCTGGCCCTCATCCATAACTTTTTAAAGTATGTATTTATTTCATTTTCATCTCACAGATATCTGGACTGCACACAGGTGACTAACTTGCTTTGTCAGGCTTAAATAAAAATAATGACTTGTTCCTGAGGCTTCCTCTAGCTCTGATTCCTTTGGCAAAGGAGCAGCACAATGACCAGTGGCCTTGGCTACTGTGCCTCACCCTGCCTTCTCTTTCCTCTTCACTCTGCCAGTGCATCTGCCTTCACATTTGATCTTTCTGTCTGCCTGGCTTATTAGCATACTTTGACAGATTAAAAGGCTAAGGTCAAACCAACAAACCCCTAAAGAAATACTGCCAATTATTTGTCATATGTTTTTAAATACTTTGCTCTTCAAAGAATTTAGCAAGGAATAAAATTCAACTTTGTCTCCCAAGAGTTGTTTTAATATTAAAAAATTAATGCCCTTAGCTTTCTGTATTCCATTTTGTAGAGAACAATAAACTGACCCAGGGCATCGAGAAGGATCACCTGTACTTCTTACAAGTTTCTTCCAAAAGTGATACACCAAATGACAGGTAGTCTTATATTGCTATGACAAAGCAGTCCAGGCAGAAGAGATTACTCAAAAAGGCAATCCAGTATGGGATGCATAACTCACAACCCTGAGTGGTGATATGCTCCATGTTAGGACAGAGACTGATGGATCAAGTTCCTGTTCTTAACCTTCTATCTGGAAGGCATTGAGGGAGTAATCTATTTTCTCCATGCTTTACTTTCCAGACCTGGTAATAGTGATGCCCATCACCTCAGGGGGCCATTAGAAAGAATAGATCTGAACAGTGCTGGAAACTCTAAACTTATTTATTCTGGGTACTTAGTGCTTCCTTAGCTTGGGATCTCCAGCTTTGTCATACGTCAAAGATGTTGGCCACTTAAATACTTAGAAGTATACAACAGATATTGTTTAATCTCTCAAGGAAGTATGATTGGTTTGCAAAAGTAGCATTGCCGACCACCTTCTACAAGTGAATCATCCCGTGGTCCACGGACAGTGTTCATTAGAAACATCATTGTCAATCACTCCGTCCTGCCCAGAGTGAGGCCAAGACAACAAGACAGGGTCATAAATGGAGATGTACAGGCTCTGTACACCCATCAGATTTTTTTAAAAAAAATCAATTTCCAAGATGATAATTGAGTGGCTTCTAGGACTACCCCTCTTATGACTGCACAGGGCTTGGTGATGAACAATGGTGTGTGACCAAGTGACTCCTACTGTAGAGAAAGAAGTGAGGCTAAGGGAGGAGTTGGGGAATAGAAGACTTGAAGTGAGGTGGAAAATGAGGTGGGAAGGAGGGGGTAAAGGAAGGAGATAACACACTAAATTTGAAAGCTAATTATTTGACATGTTTTGAAAGATAAGAACAGGATAGCCTCCAAGTAAGAGGCGTCTAATAGCTCAAAAAGTCTCCAGTGAAGTTGTTCACTACAGGTGAAAGGCCAAATTATCAGATCAAGTGGTTACATTATCAAAAATTATTCTATTGATTTCAGTGAGGTGCATCTTCCCGCGATGATTACCACCATCTCAAACCTCCTTTCCTGCTGATTTGGAGCGAGCAGCACCATCTCCACATTTCAAGTTGTTCAAGATGTATTCACATGTGTGGGTAAGCACAGGTCTGCCTGCTGCGAGAGACATAAGACAGGCAGGCAGGCCAACAGGCTTCTCAGGGCCAGCATCTCTATCACCATTAAGAAATTGTGTGATGGGGTATCATTTGTACCAGGAAGATTCTGACTTCTGGACGTTTCCTGCAAGGGATGCTACCTTGGGAAACTGTCACCAGCAGTCAGTGGGAATCTTGCACATTCTGGTAGTCACATGTAGAAATAGAATAGCAATGCATTTAAGTTCACATATATAGCCCCATAGGAACATATCTGAGTTTAAATTTAAGGGAGGAGGAGCTGGGGATATTTACAAATGATAGCGATCTTGTCTAGTAGATGCAAAGCTCTCACTTCCATCACCAGCACCACAAGATAAATAAATAAATGTAAAGGCAAGGGAATTGGGGAAAGAGGTGTTTCTTATTTTATTTAGACTGCCAACTGCCCACTGTTGCTAGGGAAGAGAGTGATAAAAAGAGCATTAGGTAGAACAAAGGTCCATCCAAATAAAAATTGGACAACTCCTTGCTCTGCACCTACTTTCTAAATGAACGAAATGTTCTCCCTACAAGACTGAAAATAATATTTTAATTGTCCAGCTATATTGCTTTCCTAGTGATTTTGTTGGGGGTCAGACCTGGATGGACAGTTTCCACTTACAGTGATACACAGTGTAATGAATTCAGTGTATATCCTCTCTCCTCTGAGCAGCAAAACTCACATGCCTATTTCCTGGCTCCTGTTCTTGGATTCACAGTTGGTTAATGTAAAACCAGGCTGACACAGAGCGTCTTGCAGTTTATGTTTGAACCAGAGCCAAGAGAAAGCACATTTCTGGTGTTGGTGAACTTCCACCCCCATGGGCCTGGAGAGCGCTATTGTGTCCATGAATAAAAGCATGAGGCAGGGTGGTGTGGTGAACTTTAAGCCAATTATCCCTGCCTTTGCCCTGCACTGGCCTCCTACTTCCCGGGACTCTTCAAGCTGATGCCGAACATATTCAAATCTTCCCTTAAAAGGTTTAGTCTAGGTTGCTTCTTCAGTACTGTTTGAACATTAAATATGCAAATAATCATCATTACACTTCCAACAATTACACATGTTTGCGAGCACCGTGTCAAGTGCTGGCAGCGGAGCAGTCATTTGTAAAGACAAATATTCCATTCCAAGAGATGTCATGCTGCTTAGAAGATTCTTTTTTGTATTAGTAGCCACACTGCTGCTTCATAGAGTGTGCAAATGAACGTGACAGTGCTGCCAATAGCTGCTAGGCCCTTCCCCTCGGTAGAGCAGGTGCCAATCACCCATCCCCAGCAGCCAGCAACCGAGGAGGCCTGGCCTCACAGCCCACAGTCTCCCCACATGCCCCACGAGGAAGCCACTTGCCCACGCATGAGGCTCCCAGACTCTCCTGCCTGTGGCCCCACTTCCCTTATTATCCCTCCTCTTTGGGGTTGGGGCGCTCACGCCTTCAGAATATTTTAATTCCTGATTTCTGAGTATATTTCCGTGTGTTCGTAAGCGATGATTTGTCATCTGTAGCTCAGAGGGGACTTGGAAAGCAGCTAGAACTCAGGCCTTTGTCACAGCAAACAGCTCTTCTTTCCTCAGCGTTTTCATCTCCTCTCCTTTTGTTTTTCCTCCTCTCTTTTCCCTTCCCCTTGCTCTTTGCTTTCCCCTCCCAGTTTCCTCATGTAGTTATGGATAATTGTCACCATATTTACTTTTATCACATCCAAAGTGCCGGCTTAGAGGGGCCTGGACTTGAGTCCCCACTAATCTTGCCTTCTCCCGGAGTAGGAAAATCCCAAGTCTTGCAGGGTCCAATTGATAACCCTTGTGCTTCTTTTCCATGAAAGACGGATGGCTCTGGCAAGCTTGGGAGTCTGCAGATAATGGGATTGACTTGGTACTTAAATCTCAGTGAACCAGGACAGCATAAGTAATTAGTGAGTCAGATCCATCCTGGGGTGCTAATGATGGCTAAGTCTGCCCCCACGCCATTCTGCAAACGGCAAGAGGCACATCCATCTCAGGCAGATAAAAACCAAGGGGACACTGCTCACAGACACCATTTATTCCTTCTTTAGTGCACAATTTATCCTAGAGGGGGAAAAAAAAAATCTAATTTTCCTCCAGTGATACCCAGAAGACCAAGTGACCATGCTCCCACCAGAGTTCATTTGATCACAACACTGCTCCTGTTTTTAATTAAGAAAGGCTAATTAAGAGAAACTCTACATTTATCTTCTTATCTACTTGTCAGCACAGACTCTCAGACATTACCTATATTTGTTTACAATCTGGTTACTGGTTTTCTATCAGGGAACCAGGGAATAGGTTTGGTTTATATTAAAGGTTGTGGCATGATAACGCTTTGGACGGTGGTGTCGGAAGTTGACTAACCAGCCACAAGGATAACTTGTGGGATACTATAACTGTGTTCACACACACACACACACACACACACACACACACACACACACACCACTGGCTACACCAGGCAGCTTTGTTTTTCTTCAACCCAAATGCAAGGCATCCTATACACAGACTGACCATCTCTCTCATTTTCCCCTTGCTCCAGAGTGATAGCCCTTTATCAGGATAATTTAGATAAATGTCCTTCCAAGGAGCTTCACTTATCCTCTCAGCAAATGTGATCTAGACAAAGAGCAAATGGTAGTGTTTACATCACACCTATGTTCCAAGTGCCCCCTTCCTGTTTTTGTAATCGTTGTTGTGATATGTGTTTGTTCCTTTCTATCTTATTTGATCAGAATTACTAACCATAAAGCTGCCTGTGAAATATTCCTTCCTCAAGATGTCCTAGGAGCCCAACAATAAAAAGTACTTACTGCATTTCAACTAAAAACTTATTCATAATCAGAGACAGGAGGCTGGTGATTCTGTGAATTTTGATCAGAACTACATGACAAGCTGTGGATCCCTTTGTCCAGCTCTGTCATGGCAAAAGAATATTGAAGCCAAAACCTGAGGTCAGCTCTAGGCCACCTCTCCCTTAACAACCGCCTTTCTGCTCATTATAAGCAAAATCAAGATAAGCCTAAGTAATGGCTCACTAAGAAGTTTCCTCATAATTCATTTCCTTCTCAATCCTGTCTACCAACACTTTGAATTTCTTATGTGATTCATAGATTTCTAAGTACCTGACTTCTCAGAAGGCATGCTCATGTACGCACCATGAATTCACACACATCAGCATAGTGTCATATCAGAGGTGGATTTCCTGAAACCTTTCTCCAGTATTTAGCACTTTAGAATGGTGCTGAAAGTGGGCATAGTGGCTCTTGCCTTTAATCCCAGAACTCAGGAGGCAGAGGTAAGAGGATCACTGTGAGTTCAAGAGCACCCTTAGACTACGTAGTGAATTCCAGGTCAGTTTGGGCTAGAGTGAGACCCTACCATGAAAATCTAAAAAACTAAATAAATAAAAAATAAAAATGAAGCTGACAAAGTGAGTGTTCCACTTGCTTTCTGCTCTCACAATCTATAACTGACTAGAAGGCTTTCAGGTTTAGGCAGGAAATAAAAAGAGGCAAGGTCTCATTGAAAAGAGTATGGGGTTTATGGTGGTGAGAAGAATCGTTCTTCCTTGTACCCACTAAGTACTGATTTGATGTTTGTGCTAAATATAGATTTTTCTAGATTAATTTAGCTTTTATATTAATAGCATGCCAGCTTATATTAATATGTCTGGTTCAAAGTTTGCATCTATCTGCTTGAACAAAGGCAGATTTCTGAGGATCATAGGAGTTTGGTCAAGTGCAATCTCATGCATGCAAATTTGCATATGATCTTGATATTATAGCTTCAAATAGTTTTTATTTATCAATATATAGTTTTATTCTAAAAGTATTTTGATATTTTAATTTATTTCCACTTCTGCCAAGGAATAATGTAGACTGTTGAAAACTACTGTTTCACTACCTCATCCCTATGTACATGTACCCATTGCTCTATGAAAAAAATCAGACATGTATCTCACAACTATTTTTGGAAAACTAGTGATGTGTTCAAATGTTATTCTTACTTTTTAAAAATAGCACTATAAAAAAAGAATTCAGACTGAGAAAATTGCATTTATTTCTTGGGGAAAAGTGACACGTACTCTAAGGTATTTTTAAGGATAATTTACATGTCCAAATTAGCTAAGAAGATTAAAATTTTTCAAGATATTCAAAGCCAATATAGATTAACATGTGACCCTTAACAACTGGGTGTGTCCTGAGGAATGTGTCATTAACACATCTCATCTCGTGTGGACATTACAGGAAGTGCTTACACAAACTATGTAATCACGAGTGATATAATTTAATGGTACTGAGAAGGAGTCAGGAAGTTAGGGTGGCTCTAAAAGTAAAAAGACAGGAAGGTCTACACTTGCTAGAGATCAAAGGCTGATATGACTTCTTATCTCTTGCCTCATTCCCTATACCTGCTTGTCTATAAATAAGCCCCTACCTGGGATGGTGGTCTTTTTCTAGAATACTGACATTGTTGTTGGTCAAGCTGAGACCACAGAACTTGGTGTCATGGCTAGCATCTTCCTGAGATAGCCCCAACACAGACCAGTCCCTCTGGCTCACCTGAGCCTGAAGGTAGGGCCTACCACCATAAGGTCATATATATATATATATTTGGGTTTTTTGAGGTAGGGTCTCAATCTAGCCCAGGTTGACCTGGAACTCACTATGTAGTCTCAGGATGGCCTCAATCTCATGGCAATCCTTTTACCTCTGCCTCCCGAGTGCTGGGATTAAAGGCGTGCTCCACCACGCCGGGCTAGGTTATGAATACTTTTGTGAGGGATGCCTGACCACTGGTGAATCTCCAGCTTCTGGTGAGTTTCTCCTCAGCTCAGCCAGGCCAAGTCAAGGGAGAACACCCCCAGCCCCTACTTCCACATGTCCTCTTTCTCCACATGGCAGGAGCACTTTCACTTTTTTTTCTGTCTTCTCCACTGTTTGTCCAGGCCCACCACATGGGTTCTCGAGCCATGTGCATGTATTTATTCTCCTTTCCTTGGTGGTGTACTTCCCTCAATAAATACAATAATTTAATAATTATCCTTCTCAGTATCATTTTATTCAATTCTTTGGTAAAAAATTAGAAACAAACCTAGGGGTTGGGGTTCAAAGAACTTCTTGAACCCATAGCACCTCATTACAGGACGAGTTGAGGTACAGTTGATTTGCCATTCAAGGCAACAGTACTATGTGACACATGAATTAAATATGATTGTAAAATGGTTATTTACAGCTGTTTGCTAGGGTGTGAATTCTAGTGTCACCATTCATTAACTGTGTGCTTTTGATGCTACTCTGTTACTAAATTTCTTCTGTAAAATGGGAATAATACTAATTCTAACCCCATTTGTCCTTTGTAAGATTAAACCAGTTTTTCCATGTAAAGTGCTTAAATGGCACATAGTAAGCAGGAAAACAAACAAGTGATTTAAAGAAAGTTGTATCTTACAAAGGAATATTTAACTTTCCCATACATAAAGGATTTTATATTTCTACGAAAACTTTAGTGCATTCTAAGATGTTCTGCTTGCTGGAGGGAAGAGTCATGATCCAGACAACATTTATGGAGCACTGATGTGAGTGTTTTTCAGAAGTACACCACTGGGATTACGTAGGAGATTCCTAAAGATCCCAACCAGAGATAGATGACTCTGCATCTCCCGCTAACCTACTGTGCAGCTTTCTCCAAGCACCTTCAACTAGACCTCAACCTGCCCACCAGGACAGGAAAATACCTTGACAACGTGGCCTATGTGGTCATGAAATATGCTTTTCAAAAAAGCACACTACTGGCATTAAAATATGTGACTTTATCCTCATGTGGCACCTACTATGAATGCCTTACCTGGTCCTAATTGAAGTGGTACATTTAGAAAATGAATTTAAGCTTGTCTCAATATTTCCTTCTGATCAAAGATAAATGGTGGAAGACAATGTCTTAGATAATAAATTCCAGTTTTAATTTTTTTTCATTATTTAGATATCCTTCCTTTTACTTCTGGTGAATAAAAATTATTAAAACAGTTTACCACTTTTCTAAATGGATTCATTTTTAACATCATAAAAATTGTAAATATTTTGAACTTTTCAAGGATAAAATATTGTATTGAATATTAATGTCTTTTGGCATAATGATTTCTTGACTACCAAACTTCATTATTTTTCAACTCGATATACTTCTTAGAAGAGGTTTGGACTTCCATGATTGTAATGTGGCAATGATTACATTGTTCTTTGAACTTTCCCAGCCATAAGTGGAAAGTTCCTTTACTTCATGAGAAAATCGAGTCTTTAAATGGGATTCGTGGCAGGTGGAATAGCCACTCTGCAGAGTAGGGTTACATGGGCAACGTAGATGAAATCTATGAGGCATTCTTTCTGTGAAAGAAGCCAAGAGAATGGGGGAGAGAGAAAATGTGAGTGAATGATTAAATGAACTTCAGGGGCATTTTCATCTGGGAGACAAGTGTGAAAGGAGGAATAATAAATGACTCCCTGCCTTTCTAGAAAACGATTGGTACCCATTGTCTATTCTGGAAGCCATCTGATAGCTCATGCCATCTACCAATGGGCATAGAAAAGTTTGCATAAAAGAAAAGGGGTCAACTAAGAGGAGAGAAGAGGCTTAGCCAAAACAAACTGAAATGCTTCATTTCACTAAGGTTTGATTAATGGGATATTAGACACCTAAGACCGTTGAGACAAGAGCTAACTAGCCTTTAGCAAACTGCACTGTGAATCACACTTCACACATCAAGATGTGAGGTAATGAGATTCTCAAAAGTACCACATTTAGAAACAACCCCTTCAATTCGAACACACAATTCCCAACTCCTGCCAGTTGCTGGCACATTTCCACTGTAACATTGGAAAGGAAGCTTGGGGCTTTTTCTTTGAAAGGGGGCGCTAGTTTTGTTTGTTTGTTCTGACCACTGATAGCATGAGCCAGCAGCTGTTGTGAGAATAAAGAAAAATACATGTATATATACAGCACACAATTTATAACATAGAATGATTATCCGCTAAGTCTCAAACATTGGAATTTATGGCTTAAAATAATAATTCACATGAAACAACTTTACAACTGTAAATTGAATGTCGTTTGCTGAGGTTCTGTGATGAGATTTGAAGCAAAGAAACTCCCCATACCTCTATCTCCCCCAAATTAGTGTAAATTCATGTCCAACATGATACAAAATTGATTAATCTTGAACATTGTAAAATTTTGTTAAGGATTTTGCAACCATCATCAGTACACTTTGAGCTAAGAGAGCTCTGGGTAAAGCTACATCTCCACCTAGTGGTGGAAGAGAACATTTAATTACTTTCTCCTGCAAGGAAAAAGATGCAGTCATCCTTGGCAGCCAGCTTGAAAGCCCTGCCTGGGTCGCTGTGCCACTGGAGCACAATATTTAAAGATAACATTTTAATCCTAGAATGTTCTTACTTCCTTCCCACCCCTCACCATTTTCCTACTCTTCAACCCTAAAAGCTGACATTATTAGATTGCAAAATAGCTGAAAAATATTCCTCCCACTCTATTTTTCCATCTTACACTGTGCTCACAGACTTTGACCAGAAACTCATTTGAGTAGCTAAGGATCATCTTTGAGGACTCCCAACCCTCTCAGCATCCTACTTTTTTGCCAGCTCACTACTTAGCATATGGCTCAAAAGCTACAGAGGATTAACAGAAGTTTCTATGTAGATGTCTCAAGACTTACTCTCAGTGTATCAGAAAAAAATATGTACTATGCCCTCTCACCTTTCAGACTAATGAAGGGACCCCCTTATACATGCCCCACTCCCTGGCATCCTAGAGATGTGAGATCAAAACTCGCTTTTCACATAGTAGTGATGCTTAGCTCTTAGTACATTGCTTTCCCATTAGTAACCAGTGTCCCTGCTGAACATCGAAATACTTGAACCGTGCTGATATAGCTCAGGTTTATATGATTTGAATAATCAATAAACAATTAAGACTGCTTTGCTCTTTAATACCAAAAAGACATTTGGATACGGTCACATTAAAAAGGAAATTGTTTGTTTTGCTTTTAATTTGATTTGCAAGGTTACAGAGGACCTGCTCATTGGAGAGGTTATTTTAGCCAGCTATAAAGATTCTGCTATGGATGCTTTGTCACCCTCAGTCTCATCACTGATATAACCCCTACACTATAAGGAGATTTAAGAACTAGGGCTTTTTGTCTTTAATATCTCTAGAAAAATTAAAGTAAACTAAGAGAGTCACTGCTTGTTAATTCCTGTAATTAAACACTGCTTGTAGAAGGGTATGTTACCCTGATGGAAGCTATTGCCACTGTATTGGACCCAGTTCAACAATATTACCCTACAATGTTGAATTTTTAGTACCTATTAATTAACACCCATTAACTTAAAAAGAAGACAAAGAGAAATAAATGTATTAATTGTCAGTTCATTTTTACTCTAGCCTATCTTTACCTTAAACTGAATATTCTGGCATGTGAGTCCTTAAATCGAAGTAAAATTCCATGTGTGAAGAAATAAATGGAAAAATCAGAACAAGGGGATTCTGTAGCATTTTCAACTTTCACAAGGGACAAAATTCATAAAGTCAGATACTTACATCCACTAGCCATAATTTCCTCTGTTAAAATCAACAAAGTCACAGTGGATATTCGTTATAAACCTCCGGTGGTTTTCTTAACACTGCCCTATCACAGGAGGGGAATCTCACTTATTTTGTTCATTAATAAATTCTCAACATTATGCCTTTTTTGTCATTATGCCTTTTGAGTTAAAAAAAAAAAAACATGATTTTTACCAGTTTTTTTTTTTTGGGGGGGGGCAGGTTTGTCTGCTTTACAAGGACACAATAAACCCAATTTTATCCCTAAGCATCTTTAACTTTTTCCAGACTTCAGCATAAGTAAAAAGTGCTCTGAACACGAACTATAGAAACTTAAGGACACATCGAGCATCCTTTTGCAGGCATCTTTTGTAAGCAGTCCAGAATGAATGCTCGAAGAAGCACAGCTATTCTCAGAGCAATCTGTCACACCAAGGGAGAGTGATTGAAGACAAAAAAAGTCCTGCACCTGTGTTGACTGCATCTGACAGTGATTTCCAGTAGTTCTCCCATGACTGTGCTGTGACATAGATTCTGCCAAAGTTCAGTCTTTCTTGTGTTTTGTGTGAATAAAGATCTCCTCCAGGATGGGCCAGGACAGTCTCATGATACGGTGACATGAGAAAGCTTCTACTAGTTCCTTCATTAAAATGGACCCCACCCACCCACACACACACACAAAATCTTTCAGTCCATCAGCCTAATATTCAATGACTCCCTAAATTAATCCACTTGTGTACCTTGTGTTTTAAATCGTTAAGGATTGTAAATGTCACTGTATAGATTATTTGTAAACTTGGTTGTGTAGGGTGGCTTCAGGACTCTCAGCATCACCACATCACCATTTCTATTGATACAAAGGGGAGCAGGTGTGAAAGTTCTGTTGCAATCAAACCAGCCCATTTTCCAACGTTGTTATTAGTAAGGCAAAGGCATGGGGCTTTGCTAATAATGTTTAAGTCTCCAGACTTAATTACTTCCATGATAAAAAGGCTTTCTGGTTTAGCTAACTGTACCAGCCCCTGGGAGAACAGTTACATGAGCTGTACTATTTTCACAAGGCATCACTCTTAAGCACAGACCTCCTGGCATCTAATGAGCACTGGATCACTGTTTTACCAAAGCTTCTGATGGTCTCCATGCTGTTGGTGATGTGGCAAC
Organism: Orientallactaga sibirica; assembly: GCA_036365145.1. NCBI lineage: Eukaryota > Metazoa > Chordata > Mammalia > Rodentia > Dipodidae > Orientallactaga > Orientallactaga sibirica. Next base: position 8,963,917 of record JAEOAD010000699.1, read on the forward strand.
AGAAGCCACAATGGTTCAGGTGGGGCTCCAGAGGTAAAGCTTTTGTTAGCATGCTCTGTCACATGGAAATAGTGAGCAAGAAGCCAGAGGAATTTTATCCTTAGCCATGCACCTGGAAGTACCTGTCTGGAGGAAGCGTCCCCCTCCCACCACCTTGAAGTGGCTTCTGGTTCCTTCTCTTTACAATTCACAGAACATAACCCCTGTACTCAGCACTGCCAGAACTACCGACATTCACAACTTTCTCAAAGTCTCATGCTCCAGATACTCAAAATGTTCTGCCCTCTCCTAAGGCAGAAAGTGGCATATCTTCATTTCTGTAATGAAGAAGGGCTTCCTCAAAGACATGAAGAAGAAAATTTCCCTAAGATGGCTGTCATGACTTAAAATCCATAGCCCTTTCCTAGGATCCTTTGGCTTTGTAGGCAAATGTCTTAACCACTAAGCTATCTCTCCAGCCCCACATTATTATTTTAAAGAATGTTCTTCCTTTGATTTTTATAATTGAATTTACAACTGCAAGGGAAAAAAAAAACATCAAATGGAAACCAAGTAAACTAACTCAGTAACTTGTCGATACCTTTCTAAACAAAATGAAACTCTATTCAGACACATAACCAAGATCCCACGGAACATTAGGAGAAAGCACCGAGGAAATGAGCAAATGGAGGACTTTGGATAAATCAGTGGGAAGACATGATGCATTCCCACTATATAGGCATTGTATAAAGCAGAGGAGTTGTGCCCAAAGACCAAGGACAAAAGTGCATAAAAATGACCCACTTCACCAAAACAGGGATTTCTTCCTAAAACCCTACATCGATTTGAAGGTGAGGAAGTTGGGAGGTGCAGTTTATTCTACAGTTGAGTATCTTTTTGTAAAAATGGGTTTTCAAGCTGCAGGATGTGGTGGTGCATGCCTTTAATCTCAGCACTCGGGAGGCAGAGGTAGGAGGATCGCTGTGAATTTGAGGCTACTTTGAGAATACATAGTAAATTCCAGATCAGCCTGGGCTAGAGCAAGACCCTACTTTGAAAAAAAAAAAAAAAAAAAAAAAAAAAAAGGTGGCGTGGCTTTCAAACGAGAAAATGGTTCATTGACTACATGTGAAACTCCAGTCACTCGGAAGAGGAGCTTAGAAGCATTAAATACAATTGTCACTTCCTTCTCTTCACTGTAAGTAGTCCTTCAGGGCTCTGTAGAACTGAAAGCTGTAATGTGTTTGGATTTACTGGAGGAGTAAAATGGGAGAAAAGTCCAAGTTTGGCAATCCCTGTCTCAGCAAACTGCATTAGCAAACATTGACTTGAATGTCTGGCCACTTCCTCTAACTCCCTCCCAGAAGTGCTACTGTTCTTTCTCGTAAGTGCCACGAGTATTTCAGAAGTAGTTCTTTAGTGATCATTTCAAATCCCAGCAGTTACGTGATGATGGATATTATCAGGCATTTGAAAATACTATCACCAGTCCCAAATGAAATAGCAGGATCTAGAAATACAGCAAAGGAAGGAATCAAATACATACCTGCAAACTGGGCTGAAAACTGGTTTTCTGCTCTTTGTCCCAGAGGAAAGATCAAGCTATAATGGGGTGAAATCAAAACAGGAGTAGCTACATAGACAACTTTGTGATCTGTCAAAGCAAGGAACACAGCATTCTATAGTCATTTGCCTTTCTCCTGGTCTATGTCCTAATAGAGTTAAGAGCAAGAGTACTGCTTTTCCAGGTTCTTTCAATAGTCGTGGCACCATGGAACTCAGAAATGCTCATTGATTACATACTGTAATAATTGTTTTACCCATGACGAGATCCATGTAACCGTGGCTCTTATTAACTCTTGAAATATTTCACTTCACTATGACATTCGTTGCCTCTCTCTCTCTCTCTCTATCTCTCTTTCTCTCTCTCTCTTTATCTGTCTCACTTCCTCTCTCTCTCTTGCTCTGATAGAGAGAGAGAGAGATAGAGGGAAAGATTTGGAGCATTTATGACTTGCTCTTTGTAGGTCTCCTAAGAATTGAACAGATGAATAAATGTAGCATCAATGTATCAACTCCATATCAGGCTCACATAAAAATATCTTTATGACAGTAACTTGAAGAACATTATCAGTATGAGGAATTACTTTAAGCAATCCACATATTAAGATAACAATAGGTTCTCATGAGATCAAACTATACCATAAAATGTTGACCCACTGACAAAGTACCTGGGGGATCATTTTCTTTCTACCTGTAGTAGTTTGAATATGAAATGTATCTCCTTGACTTGTTTGCTTCAGTATTTGATCCCTAGTTGTTGGCAGGGTTGGGAAGTTTATGAAACCTTTAGGAGGTATAGCCTTGCCAGAGGAAGTGTGCTTACCTGGGAACAGGTCTTGAGATGTTCTAGCCCAGCCTTGTCAGTGCTTCTCTACTGCATCCCTGCTGATGTGAAGATATAGTGCTGTCTTTCTGCTCACACCATGCTTTTCACACCATGATGGGCATGTTTACTCAAAACTGTAAGCCAAAATAAACCCTTTTCTTCCATAAGATGCTTCTAGTCATATAAATTTTTTTCCTATCAATGAGAAAGTCATGATACACTGCCTTTTTTCTTAAGTTGAAAATCATAATGAAGTCATAATGGCTTAAAAGTTCTCATTTTTATTATTTTTGCCCATTTTTCATATTATTTTCAAAGTCACAAACTTCTCCCATGTATGTTTCTCTAGCTTACTTATAAGTTGGCAGAGCTGGACCATGGCACCCATTTTCATGAGTACATATTTCTCTCTGACCCCAAAGTTTATAAATCAAAATGATGAGAATAATCTGATGTGTCCATGTGTATCTTTTCTGACTTCACCTTATGACTATAGTGCATATTACAGAATTTGGAAAACAGGGCCACTGTTGGAAAGATGAATTAAAAACTAGAGATGATGTCAAAGATACTTTGGGGGGGGGTTCAGTCTGTCACCTCTCTCTTTGTCTTTCTTTCTCTGTCTTTCTTTCTCTCATTGTCTCTGTTTCTGTCTCTCTGATTTTTGTTATTAAAACAGACATTGAAATTGTATTTGCACTTCTATTGCTGTGAGAGTTAACTGAATTGATGTGGATGGAGCCCCATGCTGAGTGGAAGGCACAACTAAGTCCATCCAAGAGTAGAAGCCTTAAAATCCCTAAGTTGCCACACATTTAGACCTCTTGCTACTCCCTGTCCATCTAGTCCCCACCCAGCTCAGCTCAGCTACATTATCCCTCTCTTCTCATGCCATTCCTTCCTCATCTTTATTGTTTTCCCCCCTCTCAATTAAGAATATGCCTCTGACACAAATATTGCCTGGGATTTTTCTGTCCTATAAATATGAATAAAGTCTGAAAATTCAGGAGGAAACACCTAAAAAGAAATGCTCTCTTTGGAGTGCCTAACCTTAAAAGCAGCCACCACCTTGATTAGTATGACATTAGCATATGTCAGATGCTCTTGCTATTCTAGTTGCAAGGTCACCTAGGCACACCATATAAAGTGTATAACTTGCATGCCAGGCATTAACACACGGGGGTCTTTGCACTGACACTGTAAGCCACATCATTCCAAGACAAGAAAGTAAGAATCAGCAAAATCAAGTCACATCCAAATTTACCAATGTAAGCAGACAGGTATGTTTGACCTTGATTCACTTTTCCCCATTTTGTCTTTTAAAGATGAAATTCGTGTCTCAGCATCTTCTGTTTGCTTCTTCTGCCCTAACCCTTACTCTAACCTAGAGAAAGGATCACACTGCATATCACTAGCCTGGGAACAGATCCAAATTCAAAAATCCAAGTACAGGGTCTATTGAATACACATTGCTTTTGTACCACTGGGAAGTTGAAACACCATATACATCCACAAATACCATGTCAGAGACTGTCTCCATACCTTTTTCTTTCCTACGCCCTTAATATTCTTGTACTCTGAATCTATTATCCCAACCTTAATCTGGTGAAACATTATTTTTAAACCCTTCTTGACAAGTCATGAGCAGTTAACTGCACACTGGCCTTAGCCTCCATGGAGTTTGTTTGGGAATCGTTTTGTCTAGCCAGGATCACTGGGACCCAGTCTGCATCCATGTCTTCTACCACACTTCCCTATATTTCCTTCTTCCCCTGGCATATTGTCCTCTGCTCTTCAGTGAGTCTTCTTGCAGAAGTGTTCCTGCATACTATGCAACCCTCCTTTCTTGATTATGGCTCAGTAACTCAATACTGAGATAGGCTGCACGCTGAGGCTGTAATTCATTAGCACTGGAAGATTGTGGGAACATGTCCTCAACTCTCATCAGCAATTGGAATGTGATTTCTCATGTTTAGTTTTCCACAGCCTTCATGAAACAAAATGCAGTATTCGTTTCTAAGGTTTTCCCAAGCAACTGTCTTCTAATGGGAAAACTTGAACAAAAAATATGTATCACATGCCAAACAGCTAACCTCACCCTCATACATATTTATATTTTAGGCAGAGATGAAACATCATTTGTAAGATGGATGTGCTTCTTTGGAGTTCCAACAAGAAAATGCCCAGAGAGCTGAACTGCTTCTACAGCTAATAGGCATAAAACCCTTTGTCGTGTGCAGGGGGCGGGGCACACAAAGCAAAATCACGGCGTGTTTCAGGGATAGGTCACCTCAGAGCTCTAGAATCATCTTCATTCCACTAGGGAAGAAAGGAGAGTGCTGGGAATGCAGTGGGAAGTCTCTCGCTGCTGTTCTCAAGCAGTGCGGTGTGGTCTGAACCTTTTAGACATGCAGATTCAGGCTTCACCACAGACCAGCTGAAGCACAGCTGGGGGGGGGTGTCTGTTTTAACAAATAATCCATGTGATTATCATGCACTCAAAATTTTTAAGAAGCAGAGATTGATGACATCAGTAGTATTAGAGAGACCTGAACCTGAGCACTGCTTTCACTGCTTATGTGAGCTTTGAGTGACTTAAGCTCCTCAAGCTCATTTTTCTCATGTATGAAAAGGCAATGGGATTTTTTCCTAGGAAGTTATTGTGTGTTTTACTGAAAATTTTCATATAAATTGTTCATTAGAATTCCAGGCCCCAAGTAAGCATACAATCCATGTTTTCTACTATCATAGCCAAATTAATTAAACAATCTAGATATGAATAGGCTATAAATCTACAAAAGTAACATTTTAAGTAATTCACACTAGTCAAACAACAGTGAATAATTAAAAGTGACAAGCAACGAAATATTCTCTTTGTTTATTGTTTGTTTCTTTTTCTTTTTTCCTTTTTATTGGGGGGAGGCAATCTCACATAGTCCAGACTGGCCTTGAACTCCTGACTTCCCTGCTCCCAACTCCTGGAGTGCTTACATTACAGGCAGGTACTACCGTTCTCAAAAGATTATTTCTTTTGAGAGTACACAAGGTAATGTATTTTTGTTGTTGTTTCAGCAGCTGGAGCAGAAGCCAAATCTGAGCAAATGTCAGCCAGCTTGGCTAGTTAGCTGCCTTTCTTGGCTCAGTCTCATATCTCTACCACCTGCTTTGCTCTGTGACTTCTCTGACTCCATGGCCATGGATGGCCTGAGAAACTGCTCCCTCCATGCCATACAATTGGAAGTGCAAAAGAATTCATGACCATGGATCCACCATGAATTGTGAAAGTGAGGAGCCAGGTAATATCAGTCTCCTTTCTTTTATACCAGATGAGCAGAAGTTCTTCACATGCATTTACAAAACCTTAGGAAGGTTGAGTACCACGTGAGAAGGATGTATTCTTGATGTTGTCAAGGTGTATTTGAAATTGGCTTGTGAGGGGAGTTTGGAAAAGTCTGAATATACATGCTAATGGAATTCTAGAGTGGGCTGGGGAGATGACTCCATGATTGAAGGCACTTGTTGCAAAGCCTGACAGCCTGGATTCAGTTCCCTGCTACCCACACAAAGTCAGATGCACAAAGTAGTGCACGTGTCTGAGTTCATTTGCAGTGGCAGTAGGCCCTGACACACTCATACACATGGTCTCTCTCTCTATATCTCTTTCTCTCTGTTCTGGGAGATAAATAAATACAAATATTTTTAAAAAATAAATTCTAGAATGCTGAAAAGATAGCTTAATAAATGATAATGGTGAGAGCTCAGCAGATGACAATGCTAATAGAAATGTAGTCCTCACGAGGTTTCAAATGAAAATGAAGTCTCTGTTGAAAATTGGACTAAAGGCAATGGGGTTACACCATGCCAAAAAATTGGATCCATTTTGGGAAAGATCTGACCCTTTGTGTGGAGCCAGCTTAAATGTGATTGACTGGCTTCCTTGGAGGAGGAGATTTCAAGGCTATATAGCATTTAATGTGTGGTAATAGTATTACTGGTTGTTTTAACCAAATTCACATTGATAATCAGTAGCAAAAAGAAGCAAATCAGACAATTGGACAAGGTTGCTGCCCACAAAGATTCAGGTAAAGAGTGTGAGATCATCAGTGTGGGTAAGAAGAAACCACATGCTATGCACCTGGACAACAGAAAAGATGCTTGGAGGGTCTCTCAGAACTCTGCAAGGCCACATCACCCACCAAAGGCTCAAAGGGGCAGCAATATAAGTTTATTGCAAAGGGTTTTCAGAAAAGCATTTGAACTTAGAAACACCTTTCTTACCAAGAAACACCTAGGAAATTATTTCCCCAGGATTTGTCACTGAGGAAGGTACTCAGAGGTTACCATAGTCCCTATTCAAGTAAGCCCAAGTACAGCTTTTGCTTGTGGGACTGTGGCATCTTCCACATGGTGCTGGCCTGTTAGGCACACTTCAATTATAAGCCTGAAGGACCTGCTAATGTATGCTCAAGGGCCAGAGACCCTATAAATATCTTCTACAGGATGATGCTGGTGATGAAGGGTAAACTCAAAGTCTGCAAGGACTCTCAGGAAAGTAAAGACACCAGCAACGTGCAATGCCTGTCCAGGAAAGCATTTGGCAAAGCCACCTCAATATGGTGGCCTTGTCCAGAGGGTGGTCATGTGAGCTACAACCATGGAAGACATGAAAACTCAGCTGCTAAATCTTTGAGAACTCACATCCCACAACAGTGTGCTGGATACTGTACACAGAGATACAGGGTTTACTGTTTGTCCTACTGTATTTGGTGTTGCTTTGGGCTGATTCCTTCTTACTCTTCCTTTTTGGTGTAGGAATGTTTGTTCTGTGCATTTCCACCATGGTATCATGGAAGTATGTAACTTTTTAAAATGTACATACAGGCTAACAGCTGAGTTTAACTTAAGTTTCAGAAGAGACTTAGAATTGGACTTCTAGCAACAGCAGGATAGTTATAACTCTGCAGCTCTTAGGGAGGAACCAAATGCATTCAGCATTGTGATAGATTTGAACTGTTGGTGGTTCTGGGGATGAATGCTATAGTCTGAACGTTGAATTCCTCCAAAGGTCCATTTATCAAAGTGTATTCCCTATGGAATATTCCTCTGAAGGGGACTGTGGGATCCTGGTCTGTTCCTCCTTTTTGATTCCTGATGAATACTTGTCTCTTTCATGTAATCTCTGACTCACTCTCATCCTCACCAGAGACTAAAAGCTGTGGTCCAGTCATGGATTAGAGCCTGTAAAACTTTGAGCTAATATCAAATTTTATCTCGAATTTTCTCAGGATTATCTCATACATGTACATTCTCAGCAATGGGTATGTCGAGTTCCCTCGCTGTCTCATCAGCAAATACAATTTTGAGAGCTGTGGAGACCATTGAGTGAGGAAATGGTGCTGTACTTATCTCCTGCTTCCACAGCTTCTGTGTTTGTCTACAGGCATGACTTTAGAAGAAGTTCCTATCCCCTGTATTGCATCATATTCCCTTGCCAAGGTGTACATGGAAGCATGTGTACTGCTTTAAATGGAGGAAAGAGCAGAGATAGATACCCTTCTTTGAGGAGGCTTGTTTGTAGAGCTGTCAGGAGAAGCCAAGGAATGTACTTCTGGAACCTCATCTGAGACCTAAGATTCAACCCACGTTAACCACTGCCAATTCCATTTGCAACTCAGAATTGTTAACTTTATTTATGTAAATATTTTTTAATTGTTGTATCTCTGATTCTTATGCATTTAATTAAAGACAAACAGGAGGGAAAATGTACAATATTATAGAAATATATACTAGAAAGTGATGAAATTGCATGGTGACAGGTGAAAATGATGGAAATAAAACCAATTGAAGAAATGTTTGTCTTTAGATTCCAACAGCAAAGTTTGAGCCTTGGCTTCACCATTAATTAGCTGTTCCCTGCTTCATCCATGACACAGTTTCTATCTGTACAGTGTGGATAGTTCTGTTTTTAATATTCTTGCTAATTTTCCTAATGGCTACACGAGTTCAGACTCCTACCAGAAATAAGTGTTTCTTTTTCCCACATCCTCTCCAGCGTTTATTGTCATCTGTCACCCTATTCTGACTGAGGTACAATGAACACTCAAAGTAGTTCTAACTTGTATTCCCTTGATAACTAAGGGATTTTAACTTTTAAAATAGTAATTGGTCAGTTTTGTTTCTTCTTTTTAAAGTTTCTATTCATTCATTAGCCCATTTAGTGATTTTTATTTTCTGGTGTTTAAGTTTTGCAGTTCTTTGTATTGTCTGTATATTAACTTCTTTTTTGCAACTTCACCACTCCTTGACTTACACTTAACTAGTTCTGTATGCTACTACAGAGATACTTGCACATTCATGTTTATAGCTGCTCTGTTCATAATAGCTAAGAAATGGAATGAACCTAGATATCAATCAATAGATGAATGGATCATGAAAATGTAGTACATATACACAATGGAGATTCATCCAGAATAAAGAAAATGGAATTATGAACTTATCAGAAAATGGATGGATATAGAAATTATTGAATTAAATAAGCTGACCAGACTGAAAAAGACAAATACCACATGTTTCTCTCATATGCAGATCCTCGTTTTTAATCTCTGTGTGTATCCAAGATGCCTTGTGCAACAGTCAGTATTTAAAGGAGTTTTATGATGGAAGAACATTAATGGAGCACCACTTGGAGTATTGAGGAAAAGGGAAACACATAGCACCTATGGGGAAACCTTTTTCCTTCTACAGCCTACTTTCTTTTAATTCCTTATTATCTATAGTTCCTAATCACAGACAGTGTGCTTGGCCAGTGAATGTTATTTCTTCTAAATGAAAGGGAAAAGGAACACACAATGGTCAAAGTGGTAGAATGTGATAGTGAGGTAGTGAGTGATCTGAGAAATAGGACTGAACAAACTTGGAGGCAAAATTTGGCTTTGTTTGGAGACTTTGGGCAAGTAAGTCTGCAAACTTCAGAAGAATGGTTTTTGAATATACTGCTATACAGATTCATAAACCCTTGGAGCAGATGTATTTTTGAATTCAGAATAATTTGGAATTTGCATGAGTAATATGATATGTGTACTATGGATTGTATACCTCCATGGTGAAGTCTAGGGTAATAAAATACAGGCATATTTTTGTGGCAAAATATTCAGTGCAAGTAGAGGAAAGACTGTAAGTAACCTTGTGTCTATTTATTCCTGTTTTCTTTTCTTTTCTTTTTTTTTTGCCAAATGAATTTGCATTAAATTTTCATGAATTGGGAAGTCACATATCTTTCTGTGAGGAAGGACAGGGCTGGCATAAGAGAATAGGACAGATAATAGATGTCAGGCAGCAGGCACTGAGCCAGCACTGACTAAACTCCTGCTCTGTATATCAGGATTCCAACTGATTCTTCACTGAGTGAAGTCGATTCCACTTTTCTTATCTCCTTTGAGCTACAACATTTTCACTTGAGTCCAAATTACCAGCTTTCCTCATGGAACACCCTCAAAAGCTACCTGCCTATGAGTCTGACAGTCACCACTATGAGAAGCTATTTCCCCATAAATACTTCTCTACATTATAGACCATATGACCACCATGAAGTATGAATCATACCCTGCTAAAATCCTCTGATGGGTTTCCTTATTTCTCATCTACAAGCCTGAGTCCCCAGTCTCCTGTCTGTTCCTTCAAATTCCTAAAGCGGATCCTCTGCCCCAATGTTCTTCCTTTCTATCTTATTCTCAGTAGCAAAGAAGAAAGGTTGCTCTGTGTGCACACACCTGCTGGAGGAGATATCTTTACAAATACCCAGAATCCTCCTACGACTCTACCCGGGGCTGTCAAAGTACATACTTCTGGGACTGTAATATCCCCAGTGGGTTCAAGACTCCCTGAAGTCCAAGGCTGTACTTGTTTTTCTCACTCTTGAATTATCAGGGCCAAGTACCTTGCTTGATGCATAATATGGTCACCCTACACATATTTTTAGTTGATCAAAAATTGAGTAAGTCTGAAAGCACTACACATCAGGTAATCTAAGGGGCTTACATAAACTCTTTTAATTTCCTTAATGATCTTTTAAATCTCTTTCAAATCTTTCATAAGTCTAACTTCACCCTATCAGCTATGTGCCATTATGACTATTTTGTAGATGCAATTGTCAAGTAACTTTCCAAATCATCAAAGGGCAAGTAAAGTTCAAATTCAGGGCTGAGATAGAGTGATATTTATGAATCTCAAGTTTGTACATCTCCCATTCCACCATCCTGCCTAGGAACTGGAACCAGGAGTGGGGTCCAAAATGCACCTTCTTGGACACAGTCAAATATGATGCTAGAACTGACTTCCTCCTCAAATAGCTATGATGTATTGTGTTCAAGGTTCTCTAGTGGAGTGACAGGTGCATAGAATCTCACTTGATTAAAGTACTATGTGTTTAGATGGTGGAATTTAAACAAAGAGGTTTTGTTTTATTTACTTTTTTGTGTGTGGTGTGTGTGTATGTTCGTATATGCATGGTTGCATATGTGTGCAAATGTGCATACACATCTGTACAGGTTTGCATGTGGAGCCAAGAGGTCATCATCAGGTATCTTCTTCAGTTGAGGTGTCTTCTTCAGTTGATTTCTAACTAATTCTTGGAAACAGAGTCTCAAGCTAAACATACAATTCACTGATTGACTAGACAAACTAGCTAGTGAACCTCAGGGATTTCATGTTTCTACATCCACAGTGCTGACATTATAGGTGCATACCACCACACCTGGCATTTCACATGGGTGCTATGTCTGAATTCACTTCCTCATGCTTGAGCAGTGAGCACATTACATGCTGAGTCATTTCTCTAGCTCCTAAGAAATCTTGTTTAAAGTTGTATGGTATGCTTTCTGGAGAAATAGGACTAGTCATGGGAGAGGAGACATGGAATAACAACCTTACTCTCTATTAGGGGACAAAGCAGGGTTCTCTTCTCGGGCTGCCTGCCCCATCATCACACCATGCCTGCTCAGCCATTGCACATTGACAGCACCCACCAGTGGCATTTTTGCAGGCACAGTTCAGCCTCTGTGCACTCACAGCTTTAAAACACATTGTGAGCTTCACTTTCTAGGGATATTCTTACTCTGAAAAGGTGTTAACTTTTTTATAAGTAACCAGCTAAATAAACATTTCAATTTTATATATAAGTAATGGTCTCTTCCAAAAGCATCATAATGCTTACTGATTTCTTCATTGAATATTTGTGTTTGTTTGTTTTTGAGGTAGGGCCTTGCTCTAGCTCAAGCTGAAGACCTGCAATTCACTATGTAGTCTCAGGCTGGCATATAACTCACAGAGATCCTCCTACCTCTGCCTCCTGAATGTTGGGATTAAAGGTGTGTGCAATCACGTCTGCTCTTCATTAAACTTTTTTTAGAAAGAATTTTTATTTATTTTTATTTGTGACAGAAAGAGAGAAAGACCGAGAGAGAAAGATTGGGCATACCAGGGCTTCCAGCCACTGCAAACAAACTCCAGATACACATGCCATCTTGTGCATCTGGTATATGTGGGACCTGGAGAATTGAACCTGGGTACTTAGGCTTCACAGGTAAGCACCTTAATCACTAAGCCATCTCTCCAGCCCTTCATTAAAATTTTATATATCACAACTTTACTGACAAGAATATATCAAAAAATTAGACAGGTATATTGGACATAAATTAAAAAGGAAAACTATCAGCTTTTTCTCACAATTTCTCTTAATTATGAGACTACAAGGGGTAAGAAATATATTTTGTATCTTAAAGAAAAAGCAAGGAATGATTTTAATGATACATCTTCCTATATCATTGAATAACAGTTTATAATAGAGCTATTTTGAAAAGATTTATTTAAGATATAGGAGTAATTCATAGTGCATTAGGGCACATTTCAGGATTAGTGTATCAGATGATTATCATTTGTCCAAAGATAGGAACATAACCAGAGACATGCAAATGCAGGTATATTCCCAAGGAAGTGCTAGAAACAGCAAAACCACTTCCATCTGTTTCTCACTGCAGGCTGAATAAATAAGTTGGATTAACCCTGAAAAAAAAAAAACACCTTGAAATACTGAAATAAGGAGGAAAGACAGATTTGAATTAAGCACCTATATTCTGGAAAATAAATTTGAATGTTTTAATGGTGAATATTCCACAGGATTTAAGCCTGAGCAATTTGTGGCTTTAGTCACAGCCTCAAGTTCAGAAAGTTTCTTCTTGTCTCAGAGGATAACAGAGCCTGTGTCATCATGAAAGGGGCAGTATCCACATACCAGGTTCTTACTTGTGATAGGAGCATTCTTTCACAGAATGTCCCATAACTTTTCATATAGGATATTCAGGGGACTTTGAAATAACATATTATCTTATGATTGTATGAACTTATATTCTGTCCCAGAGACCCTGTGTTATGGGTTGAGTCTTAAATATCCCCTCAAATGTTCATGTGCTGAGAGCATGGTCCTCATTAGATGGCAGTAGGGGCCAAATTGGAGAAAGTAGGTAATTGAGGGCATGTCTTTGAACAGGATGGTGGGTATCTTTCTCTCTCTCCCCTCTCTTTGTTCTCTGTCTTTATCTCTTTGTCTTTCTGTCTCTCTTTTTCTCTTCCTCCTCTCCCTTGCTCACTCTTTCTCTCTTTGTTCTCCACTCACCATGAGTTGAGTAGCTTTACTCAGCAATGTGCTTCCCACCATCATGATCTGTTTCTTCAACTGCCCAAAGCAATGGGGCCAAATGATTAGAATGACCATGGACTGAAGAGTCAGGAATATGAGCCAAAATAACATTTAACCTTTTAAGTGGGTTATTTCAATTATTTTGTCATAGTGACAGAAGGCTGACACACTATCAATGATGGTGATCATAAAGGCCAACTAACTGTGACCTTTCCCATCATGCTTGCTCTATCCTCTGTTACATGGTTTATGTCCACTGCTACTGTTTACTGGATTCACTCCCTAACCCTGTTGACTGATCCGGAAATGAGTAACTGTGTTAAAGTAGGCCAATGAGAATCTTGCCCTACATTTGTGGACACAAACACAAAGAGCATAATTGGAGTCTCTCCCCAGGGTCTGGAATATAAAATATAAAATTAAGGAGGGGTGGAGGAGTAAGAGCCAGAGCCCTGGGCACTTCTGTAGTGGGGCTGCTGAGTAAAGAGGATAGGCAGATAGGTGGCGGGCCTGTCACTTGCTGCCACAGGTCTCTGATAGTCTTTGGCATACTTAGGTCCCTGGAGGAATCCTTTGGGGTTGAATCATAAATAGATTAATGAGTAAGAATAAGAATTGTTAAAGCATAAAGAGAGCACATACTCTTGTAACTTGGTCACCTGATGTTTATAGAAACCAATACACAAAACTTCCAAGAAATTAAAATATTTATTTTAAGAAACATTGGTACTCTAAAGATGATATTCAGAGGTGAGAAATGAGCATCCAATAATAGATTAAATAGTGTTAAATCCTTCTTATCTAAAATAAAATTGATTGACTTTTGGTAGTGAACCAATATTTTTTACTTTTTTAAATTAAGAATATGCTTTGAGGTCAGGGGAAGAGATTGAGCAAAGGAAACATGAGGAAGGGCTAATAGGGTTTGAATAAGGTGTGTTTTAAGTCTACTTCAGTGTTAAGCTTTTAGGAGTCTCTGGATTTCTACTTCGGTATATGGTGAGTTTCCTTAGCATCCACCACCACACCCTGGTGCAGATTTTCAGGCTTTCCATGGAAGCAGCACTCTTGTTCATCTCACCAAGTCCTCTGTGGTTTCGCCTGAGTCTTGGCTAATATGTATGTATGTATGTATGTATGTATGTATGTATGTATGTATGTATATGGTTATATGGTTTATTTCCTCAGGTCTCACTACCTTCTGAAAAAGAAAAACAGATTCTTCAACAGAAAATGATGTCAGCATAATTAAATGGGGTAAACATTATTAATTTAGAGAGGTTTTGATGGATGTAGCCTCTCTTTTGCCCAAAGACCAGTGGGAGCTTGTTACTGGAGACCATAATCTTGGTCTCCATAGGATTCTGACTCAGTTCCCAGTTCTAGCTATGTGTTCCTTTCAACTGAGCAGTTCTCTTAGCCAATCAGAAAGCCACTGGTTACTCATCAAGGCTGTGTACCACCATTGCACAGGTGCATGTCTTGTCAGGCTGGTTGCTTTTGAGTAGCTGTGACCTCCGCTTGCTCACATTGTTGGCCCCTTTCCCCCAGTACCTCATGTAGAGTTTTCCAGCACTAGATGGGCTAACCATCTGGGCACTGGCTCTCTTTCACATTACAGATGGGTCTCTTGTTCTGTGTCAGCAGCATGTGAGGTCTTTTACCTTTTACTTCACGTAAATCAAGTGCTTTGACAGATGCCTGTCTTGTTTTGGGGACCTTATAGGTCTGCAGATCAACAGCTCAATGTGGATTGCAACTGATTTCTGGTGTAGGAGGTTACAGGACAGAGACAAATATTTTAATAGTAGGCTTCATCCTACTCTTTCCTGGGCCCTTCTTACCAGATGACCCCTCCATACTCCTGTTGAGGGTTATATCTTTTAGTCTTCTATCAAGTAGAAAGTTTGCTATGGTATCAGTTTATTTAACTATTTCTCTTTTGTACATTAATTATTGGCAATATTTATTTAAAAATAAATTACTTATACCCTATAAATTACAACTAAAAATAAAAAAATTAAGATATTAAGTCAACAGGTGTGGTGGTGCATGCCTTTAATCCCAACACTCAGGAGACAGAAGTAGGATCATTGCTGTGAGTTTGAGGCCAGGTTGGGACTACAGAGTGAGTCCAGTTAGCCTGGACTAGAATGAGAACCTACCTCAAGAAAATATATTGTGATGCATAGTATACTTATAAATAAGTAGAGTGTGCCTGGCAACATGTTCCTTAATGCTATTCAAGTTAGAAATAAAATAGGGCCTGTGGTAGTTTGAATATATGTCCCCCAATATATTCAATGTTTTATTACTTTATAGTTTGCATCTGCAATCACCTTGCTAGAGGCAAGGTCACTGGGGGCCGGTCTTAAGGTGTGGTGATGGTTTGAGATTCCATTGTAAAGATATGCAAATGTGCCTAGCAGGAGTTCCTGAAGTGTGCTGTGTGACCTTTTGGCTGTAGTTTTGCTCTGTGTGCTGTGGTGGCTGGTTGGTTTCTCTCTCTCTCTCTGCTTGGCCCTGTGGAGAGCAGGCCACTTCTCTTGCCATTATGGAACTTCCCCTGGATCTGTAAGCTTCAATAAATAATATCCCTTCCTCCATAACTGTGCCTGGTCTGGAAGTTCATCTCAGCGAACCTGAAGCTGTCTGCAACAGGGCCTATTAAAAAGGGTACAAACTTTAAGATACTTCTGAGTTGTATATTCAGTATTAAAAACAAAGCATATAATAATGTGGTGCAGGTTAATTATATCAATATAGAGTTCCAAATGAAAGGGAATACACTTGTTAAGGTCAAAGAGCCAAGAAGTGGGTATGGTGGTGAGAGAATGCATATCTATATATTATTTCCTGAACTCCATTATGCTCTTCAATTATAATAACCACAACAATAATAACTTAAATGTCACTTTCCAAAACCAACATTTTAGGAGTTTTCATCTAGGTGAATATGCACTGTGAGAGCATTCTCTATACATTACAACATAGGAAGTGCAGAAGAGGACTGAGAGGCAAACTAGATTTTCCCTGTCTACTTAGAAGGTAAGTAAGCCACCATTCAGGAAGACCAGGTGCCAAAGGCCAAACTGTTGTATGTATCAGGGTTATAGGTCCAACATTCCATTTGGGAAACCAATGACCCATATAGTATGTCCCATATGAGGTATGTGTCTGTCTGCAGGTAGAATGACTGAGTTATACATAGTTTTTTTTTTTTTTTAATTGGCTGCCTCTTTAAAACTCATTCAAAAATCAAATATTACCATAATTATTTTGTTCACTGATATTCCCAGTCGTTTCATGTCATGATGTGACTTAAACTTTATAATTCACAGACAAAATGCAAGCATGCTATTTCAATATCAGCATTTTAAAGCCATGCTACCACAGAGGTAGACTACATCCCCCAAGCTCTCTAAGTTAGGAAGGACAGAGGGAAAATATTACTAGATATCCAATAAAAACTCAGCCCTGCATTTAGATCTCTCTACCTGGGGTTTGTTGCTACTGATTTCAATCAACTATACATTTTTAAAAATTTAGGGGATGGAGAGATAGCTCAATGGTTGAAGGTACTTGCTTGAAAAGCCTGATGGCTGGGGTTCGATTCTCTAGCATCCACATATAGCCAGATGCACAAAATAGTGCAGGCATCTGGAGGTGTTTGCAGTGGCAAGAGGTCCTGGAGCACCCATACTTTCTCTCTCTCTCCCTCTCTCTTCTAGCAATGCATCTTAAATAAAATATTTAATATACATTAATATAGAATATATTATTAAGAAAAATGATTGGGTATGCACTGAACATGTATAGTTTCTTTTGACATCCCTAAACAATGAAGAATTACAATTGACATATCATTTATCTTATATTATAATCAAGTATTATAAGCAACCTATAGATTATTTAAAGCACATAGAAGGATGTGTACAGGTTATATTCCAAGACTATGCAATTTTATGTGAGTGGCATGAGCATCTGTGGACGAATCCTGAAACGAATTCCCCATGGGTGTTACAGAATTGTATACAAATGAGACCATTAACAATGCAAATGTCATATTATCTATGAAAAGTCATTTAGAAATGCTAACCATGGACTAGGATAGTGATAGCTAACATTAGGGATTTAGAACTAACGCTCCAAGTAAATTGTCCAACTCCGAAGTTCTCTTCACAAACCTATTTTCTTCATTGGAAAGATAATCTGCATACAATAGATTTATTTTGACAATTTTAGTGAGGTAAAATGTGATGTTCTTATCCCCATGAATAATAAAAATTTATGAAATTAATATGAGAATCTTGGGGTGTATTAGAGGGTGGCAGACCCTTTCTTGGCTCTTGGGTGGGCAATAACCCAGGAGCAGAGGTGCCAGATGGTCACAGTCACACACAGCTTCCAGTGAGTCCCTGGTCTCTGGGATCTTATCATATGAATTTTGATGAATGAAACCCACAGACCAGAGGATAAAGTTTAGAAAGATTTTATTATAGGGTTTAGTGCTTACAGAGAAAAGAGAAGGAAAGAACATGGAGCTTCCATACAACAGAAAGGGCTTCTGGAAATGGAAGGCCCATCTGGAGAACCAGATTGGAATCCTTTATGGGAATTTACAAGTTGGGGACTGAACTGGTCATTTTAATCCAGATGCCAAATGACTGGATGCTGCTTGGCTCTCAGCAAGAGTGTAATCGCTTCATATTCCTTTCTCTTCTGAGAAAGGAAGAGATAAGACCAGAGGTCCCTGTTCACCTCCTCTGATAAGTGTTTAGGGGAAAAGATATAAGTAAAGAAATAAACAGATTCTCCCTTACAGGCCCAAGGAAATTCCTCATTTTTATTTGCAGAGCCCAGTCACCCCTAAACTGTCTTACAATGATAGTTCTAAGATAAAAGGATCTTTTTTTGTATGCCATGAAGTTCTAATGCAATCTTACCTAAGATTCAGTTTTCCCAAATTTTTGTTCTTCATTCTATTCCCCTGGCTCAACTTCATACACCACTTTGCCTCAGCACCTTCTGCATACATCCTAGCCTCTCCTGCCCCTTCCTTCTGCTCCAAACTTAAGTAGCATTGATGATAGGAACACAAACCTGGAAGAGGTAATGGGGACCAAGAACAGACTTCTTATTCAGATCTGGGCATAGTAAGGAAATTGGCCCTTGCTGTTTGCAGTTGGCAGTAGTGAGGACTGGTCAAGGAGATGGTAAGCTTTAAAGAGATGCAGGGATGCAGGATGCTCTGAATCACATCCTATGTGATTTTTAAGGGGGGTATATTTGGCTTTCTCTGGTTGTTCTTAAATGGGAAGTTGGCTGGGGGTTGAGGGTAGGAGATTTTAAAAACCATCAATTGTTATCGACTTCTAGCCATTTGAGGATGATTGCAACTGAGGTCATGGTTTGTTTTGAAGGATAATTAAAGATACTGGTTTGAGTGTCTTCATTTCATGTATCATCTGTCCACGCTCTGTGGATTCATCCTCCACAACACTTATGTCATATGCTTTAGTCCATTTCTCCTTTGCTTATCCACTCCCTTTTGCATGCTCACTACAAAAGGACATTCAAATTCTCTCAGACAACTGAATATCACACTCTTTGGTTTAAAACTTTTACCACTTATGCCTTTATGTGTAAATGAGCATCTCAATTCCATGGATTCCTTGTAGTGTAGCTTACAGTGTTACCCACATGCTGAATTTAGTGGAGGCTCCAGCAAGACCCAGCTAGCATAACTTAGAATCAGCTTTAAACTTGTTCAACCTTCAACTTCCACATCCATGCCATGAGGCAGCAGAAGCACATGGGTCATGCTGCAAGATTTACATGCAGGAATGGGTCTCATTACCTTACCTGGAACCCTGCCCTGTTTTCACCAACAGCAGCCCATGTCTGCATCCTTCTACTTCATTGCTTAATCTCTGTTAGTACCAAGGTGTTTTTTTTTTTCACAGTACCAAGGGTTTTTAGCAAATGATTGATTTTCAATAAATAGTTGTAGAAATAATGTCTTCCTGAGCAAGTGATACACACACACACACACACACACACAGACACACACACACACACACTGGTTTGTAAATGAGTGAAATCAGTCTCAGCTTTGGAGAGGTAGAAGGGTCCATTCATGTCTATGCAACTTGGGTATCTGTGAAGACAATTAACCAGTTATCCTTCTCAAAAAAATATGGCACATGTAGGTTTTTAAAAGAATAAATTCAGCTCAGTTGACACTATCAGAATCTCTGATCCCGGGAGGAAGCTTGGTGGAATCTGGCAGGTCATTGTTGCTGCCCCATCTGCAGAGAATGCCCCGTGTGTAAGTAACAGCACAGGACTGGAGATAGCTCCAGGCATGCACTCATAGTTTGCAGTAACATAAGGCAGCGTTTTTGAGAACATCTGATGTTTAGGAAACTCACTTTGACCTTCCACTTCCTCTTCCTCAGAAAGAGGGTGAAAAAAAATGCCCTCGCCAACACCTGTGGGCAGCAGATGGGCCAGAATATGTCTAATATATGACATTTTCTCTCTGTTTTGGGGGTCTGTTTGTTCAGAAGGTAGAGAGGCTGAAGGGAGAACCATCCCAGAAGAAGCACACGACAAAGGGAAAATCAATGTGCGTCAACAGCATTACCGGGGGTGGTAAGAGGAGGCATTCATTCTAAGTTGAAGAAATCATGTCACCTCTACTTTGTATGACCCTGGGCTGTTTTGGTTAGTATATTATACAGAACAGTGAATTCCATCGTGATATTTTCATACATTAGTATACTCTGATGAAAGTCAGTTCCCCTCATTTTGTCATCCTATTCCTTTTCATTCCCTTCCTCTTCCTGATGTTACCATTTAGCCTTGAAATATTACAGAGTAGACTAGACACTTGCTCCAAACTTGGAGGAC
Source organism: Orientallactaga sibirica (assembly GCA_036365145.1). Classification (NCBI taxonomy): domain Eukaryota; kingdom Metazoa; phylum Chordata; class Mammalia; order Rodentia; family Dipodidae; genus Orientallactaga; species Orientallactaga sibirica. The sequence continues at coordinate 8,983,893 of JAEOAD010000699.1, forward strand.
CTCGTAGGTATCTGTCTTTCTGGTTGTATTCCCAAGGCTCAGGGCCCTCTAGGTGCTGGATGCTACACACCGGGCTTGCCCTCAGAACCTGCTGAGTCAGCCTGGAGAGCCAGAACCCACAGAGCTTCTAGCAAGCCGCCTGACAACACAAAGTCTGTTCTAATAACCAGTGTGGACTCATAAAAAGATGTTTAACCTGCATGGGAGACGCCCTATTGTTTTGACCTTCATGACAATTGGGTGTAAAACTTTGAGTAAACACCTTCCTGACACCTATTACAGGAACTCGGTGGGAGGCGCAGCCATTAATCAGAACAGCCACAGGAGGCGAGCACTGCTGATGGAGCCCTGGAAGGATGACTTGATCCCCTGCAGTTCTCTCTCTATTTCTTCAAATTAAAACACAAGGAAATCAAGAGAGAAAGCAACTCCATTTGGCTCCTGCTTGCTTCCCAGAAAGGGCAGTTTCAACCTGCCTGTGGTAGGAGGAGGCTGGCTGGGTGGGGATGGCAGCTGGAATGTCTGCGACATGACTGAGAGGGAACTTTGCAGAGGTGGGGTAGGGAAGGAAGCCTAGAGGCAGAAGCACATCTTCCGTCTTCCAAGTTACTGCAGGAGCAGACAGAACTGAGCTCAAGGTGATGGGACCAGGGAAGTCAGTGCTGCCCACAAAGATGGCCAGGGGGGAGAGAGTTGGGGTTCCACTCATGCAGCCCAGGGCATTCTTTCTGGGACCCTGGGAGAGACAGAGACAGAGGCAGAAGCAGAGGCAGATGCAGACCTCTCATGGAGTGAAGTTTGTCCTCTCATCCTGCAAGGCTTCTCCATGCCTGAACCAAATGTGTGACCAGAGAATCTGGGCTGGAACCGGGGCTGCCTAAGTGTGAACCCTGGTTCTGCTTTGGAGAGTATGTAGTTCTGTTGTTTGCCTGTTTCTTCATCTACTAAGTGGGCTTGCTAATAATATTCAGTGGTGGGCTATGGAACTATGGGATTTAAAGTTCCTGCATACAAGTTTATTTCCAAGTGACAGGAGAAGTTGTGCTTTGGACCATTTGGGGGACAGAGAAGTTTGTCGAAAGAGATTGGTGCATGCTAGTATAATAACAAAGAAGAAATAAAATCAGAAACCATTGTTGGTAAGATTAAAAACATAATAATGGTTATCCCATTTATCTGATGCTGACTTCACTCTCTATTGGAGACTCTGCTTCACTTTTTCAGATGGGCGCAGAACCAGAGCAGAGAATCAGCCTATGGCACCTCACCAAGGCCCCATCTGAAATTGTGGAAATGAGCAAGAGTGGGCTTTCTTGGTGAACCTGGTATCAGCACAAGGATGAAGGAGACAGATCCAGAGAATATTCATCTCCTACCAAACCAGAGATACGGTGGCTGGCAAGACCTCATCACTGGAGTAGACATAAAATGAATGCAACATGGCTCAGAGAAATAGGAGGAAGAGAGGGCAGAAAGATTGTTAGAGCCACAAGTTGGGACACTATGCACAGAGACATTGCCTCTTCCCCATAACTGATGGCTACCCCACAGTGCACAACCCACACTCCCCATGGAGATAACTGGCATCCCCAACCCAGGAGGGTCCCTTCTGAGGATGGAGAACAGTGATGAGGGTAAGAACGGTACCAACATGTGCTGTTTTCACACTGAGTTTGTACATAATTAATAAAGAAAAATATAGTAAAAAAATAAGCACCTCCATTGTGTAAGTGGCTGCCGGAACATGACCATACCAAGGACTGACTGAGCCTGGTGACAGCAGGGCAGAAGGAAAAATGGAAATTTAGTTAGAAACACTCATGAGCTCTTCCACTCTGAGCCCTTCTCCAGAAAGCCTGGGAAAAGATAGCATTGCTTCAAAATGCTCCCTACTTTGTTAGAACATGTCTTTTAAATACCTAACCTCAGCCTCTCAAAACTAAACTTGAGTATTGACTGGGAGTAGTGACATGGTGCACACCAGTAGGTTATCTAAACGTTGGCCCTTATTGGTAGTTCATGTTCTCACACCCCACCATTCTGAGCAGCAAGTTGGAGTCGTACAGTTGGTGATGCTGACCCATGGGCTGTACTTGTAACTGTTCTAAGGAATTCAGTACATGACTTTCTGCCCACAGTCTGCTGATTTCTTTGTGTAAAAAAGCATTCACTTATGTTTTACCTTGAAGATTATTAACAAAAAAAAGGAAACTAATCAAATTTCTAAATTAACTTTCTTTTACGTCTTGATTTTTATTTTTTTTTATTTTTTGAGTTAGGGTCTCGCTGTAGCCCAGGCTGACCAGGAATTCACTCTGTAGTCTCAGGGTGACCGTGAAGTCAAGGTGATCCTCTTACATCTGCCTCTTGTAGTTCTGTGGTGGAGTTCTCTTGTCTAGTGTGTAGTTCTGTGGTAGAGTTCTCTGGTCTAGTATGTAGTTCTGTGGTGGAGTTCTCTGGTCTCGTATATAGTTCTGTGGTGGAGTTCTCTTGTCTAGTATGTAGTTCTGCTGTGGAGTTCTCTTGTGTAGTATGTAGTTCTGCGGTGGAGTTCTCTTGTGTAGTATGTAGTTCTGCTGTGGAGTTCTCTTGTGTAGTATGTAGTTCTGCTGTGGAGTTCTCTTGTGTAGTATGTAGTTTTCTTGTCTAGTATGTGGAGTTCTCTTGTGTAGTATGTAGTTCTGTGGTGGAGTTCTCTTGTGTATGTAGTATGTAGTTCTGCTAGTGTGGAGTTCTCTTGTGTAGTATGTAGTTCTTCTGTGGAGTTCTCTTGTGTAGTATGTAGTTCTGCGGTGGAGTTCTCTTGTGTAGTATGTAGTTCTGTGGTGGAGTTCTCTTGTATAGTATGTACTTCTGTGGTGGAGTTCTCTTGACTAGTATGTAGTTCTGTGGTAGAGTTCTCTGGTCTAGTATGTAGTTCTGTGGTGGAGTTCTCTGGTCTCGTATGTAGTTCTGTGGTGGAGTTCTCTTGTGTAGTTTGTAGTTCTGCTGTGGAGTTCTCTTGTGTAGTATGTAGTTCTGCGGTGGAGTTCTCTTGTGTAGTATGTAGTTCTGTGGTAGAGTTCTCTTGTCTCATATGCTTTAGGATCTGTGCTCCATCTCCAGCACCCCCCCCAAAAAAAAAGATTAAACAAACAAACTCAAGCTTATTTCTAGTTCCATGCAGCTTTTTGTGGTTGTTGTTGTTATTCTCACTGCCTTGATATTAGTCCCCCTTAAAATCAATATCCTTTGCAAATGGTGTACAAATGGTTCCAAATAGGTACATGAATTCCCACTCCTCTACTTGTATGTGGATCTGCAAACCTGGAGTAGATCCACCAGGCTGGTCTCTCAGATGTCAATCTTAGCCCTCATTTCCATTCTAAGGGTCCTTTATAAAGGGCTAAAAGTTGGAGACATAGCTCAGCAGTTGGAAGACCTGAAAGCCAGAGTTTGATTTCCCAGTACCCATGTAGTACCAAATACACAGAGTGGCACATGTGTCTGGAGTTTGAAGTGGCAAGAGGAACTGAAATACCCATTATCTCTTTTTCTGCTTGCAAATAAATAACTGAATAAACATTGTTTAAAAAGCCTAAATGTCACTCTCACATTCATGGTGACTCAGCTTTGGTTAGGAAGTACAAAGAAACTGGAGGCAGTATGAGAAGTCTTTCCCTTCTTTCCTGTGGACAGAGGACAAGTGGGATGCATCTCCTCTGAAGGTCAGTGCCCCTGTTTTAGGACCAAGATGTTGGCAGCTTAGCTGTGGATCCTATCTTCTTACAATAAAAAATCAAGTTTACAGAAGAAAAGCTACTCTCTAATCTATTCTCAAAAGAATCCTGGGATGGCCAGGCTTGGTGTTACAGGCCTTTAATCCCAGCACTAGGGAGGTGGAGGTAGGAGGATCACAGAGAGTTCAAGGCCACCCTGAGACTACATAGTGCATTCCAGGTCAGCCAGAGCTAGAATGAGACCCTACCTCGAAAAACAAAAACAAAACAAAACAAAACAAAAAAAAGATTCCTGGGATGGACATTGAACTTTCAGCAGAACCTAGACAGTGGGCTCACAACCTAATATTATTTCTAGGTTAATATACTCACTGTTCCATTTTTAAAGCCACTCTTTGGTAGCATTTCTGAAACTCATACTCCCCACTTCCTTAGAAAAAAGAAAATTACCTAATTGATACGTTTACCTGAATTTAGAGCTCCAATGTGGATAACAAAATTTCATCTATTTATCAACCAGCTATCTTTAATTGTTATGGTAAGTGCCCACACTCATGTTCCTCTATGAAAAACTTGTTTGCATTTAATTCTAGTTGAACTAGAATAGGGCAATTCCTTTGTCCCTGTTTTCATAGAATAGCTTGAAACTCACATCCCTCTAACAACCACACAGAGCTAACTCCCTCAGATAGCATGCAGTTGTGTAGTCTGAAAACACTGGGGTAAAACCATCCACTAAGGAAATCAATGGAAGTACAGAAAATATAGTGATAGCTGTAGAAAGATATAACCCATGGAAATAAAAAGGGAAACAAGTTGAGACATGAAGTCTATAAGATGCCATTTCAGAAATTACTTCCCATGAGATAGAAATTCATAGAATATCAGTATGACTTGAATGGGGAAAATTTAAAAAGACACAACATACTAAATTGTGTGGAGAAGGAATGAGAGGACCCTGACACTGACAGAACTACAGTGCAAACATTCTGGTACACATGCTGGGAACCTGAGGATCACACTGTGGCTAGAAGACCATAAAGTACTGGGGAAAGATCGGAGTTCTAAGGAAATACTGCTCTGGTAGAAATCCAGCATCCAATGAGTTGATTTCTCTGCTGCTTGCCTCACATTCCTCTGCTAGATTCATTCTGGAATGGGAGAAAATAGATGAGAACAGAGCAAGTGAGTGAATGTGCATCAGAGCATCGCAAGAGCATGAGCCTGGAGAGCGCCTGCTCTCCTTGATGACAGGGCTGGTTGTGGCTCTTTAACACATGAAAGGTGCTGGGCAAGTTGTGGATATTATTATGCTCTGGGAAACTTGGAGAATTTGGCACTTTCCCCCCTCCTCTGTCCTGCTGGCTGACCTATAGTGTCTCTCCACTTGTCTGTTTGTAATTAGGTACCCTGTGGAATCCAGGCAGCCTGTGCTCCAGCCCAGGTGTGCTCATCAGCACATGCGGTGCCCATGTGTGCTATGAATATTCACCAATGTGTCCAAAGTTAACTGTTCCCCATTCCTCACCCTCTCTATCTGTTATATATCATTTAACTCCCAATCAACTGCTTCTTCCACATACTTTTCTGATTATACAACTTTAGCCACCAAGAAACATTTTTATAATTAATCCAATGTTAATGTTACTTGACACATAATTGATTTCATTGTAAAAGGTTGTAAATTCAAGTATATGTTTGATTTTTACTCCTTTTCCTTCAGAGCTTTGGATTCATGAGCTATATTAGGACCACCAGTAACTTTAAATTTATAAAAATTAAAGAAAGTAACTGACTCTAATATACCATGCTTTCTGATGAGTAATGAAACCTAGCCATCCAGCAAGTGAGACTTGCAAGTACCTGGTGTTATGCATGATTAGACCATCTACCCCTACTGTGTCACATGGACTGCATGCTTTTCCATGTACTGGCAGCCACCCATCTCCAAGTCACCTGTGCTTAGACTGGGGCTGCTTCATAAGGGAGAACACTCAGTTTCCCTCTTTCCTCTTTTTCTTTTGTCATTTTCCTGTTTGATATGCAAAAGCTCACAAAAATAAAGGAAAATATAGCCCTGAAACTTTCCTCACATAAAGGCTGCAAATTAGTTTCTGTGTAACCTGGGCTTAAATTTTCTACATGTGTTATTCCCCTAAAGAAAGATAGGGAGATTTCCCATTGAGGTTGCGTAGGAACTAGCAAAGTGTGCCTTGCTTGTTCCACTGAAATAGTATGCAAGGTTGGAAGCAAGCTAATCTGCTTTCAACTGCTTTCCGCAAAACATTAAATATTTTGGACCCACATTTTCTTGGATTCTATGTCTATTACTCTTAAAGATTGTAGGGCAAGAGTTAGCTAAAAGAGTCTCCTTAGTTTTGAGCTGTATAAATGTCATATTCATTATCTCTGTAGTTATGGTAAGAGAATATTATAGAAAAACCTGAAAAAAGAAAAGCATAAATCATCTGATATAATTTGAGAATTCATTGGCACATGAGTTGAGTGCCATGAAAGAGGTGCTGACTTACATTGTATAACTAAAGATTCACAGAGAATAATTACCTGTCCTTGGTAAAACAACTAGGAACCAAATGAATAAATATAAGGTTTCTTCAATAAAATTTATTTATGAAATCTAACAGAATCTGTTTTGCACAATGCAAACTAGTTTTCAATGAGAAAAGGCTTTATCTACATGATACATTTCTTTACACACTTAGAGTAAACTTTTAGGTTTTTATTAAATTCTCTGAGCAATCAAAAATTTTATCCATAATTGTATGTGATCAGAAACAGAAGACAAACTGAAAGACAAGCAAAAGAAATCAAAATCATGGGCTAGAGAAATAGTTTAGTGGTTAAGCGCTTGCCTGTGACGGCTAAGGACCTCGGTTCGAGGTTCAATTCCCCAGTATCTATGTAAGCCAGATACACATGGTGGTGCATGCATCTAGAGTTTGTTTGCAGTGGTTAGAGGCCCTGGCACACCCATTCTCTCTGTCTCTCTCTGTCTCTAATAAATAAATCAAGGGCTGGAGAGATGGCTTAGCGGTTAAGGCACCTGCCTGCTAAGCCTAAAAACCTGGTTCCAATCTCCAGGTCCCACGTTTAGCCAGATGCAGTGATTCAAGGGCCCAATGCCGCACTTGACCACAAGGGGGCGCACTCATCTGGATTTCGTTCACAGCAGCTGAGAGACTGCTGGTGCGCCCATTCTCTATCTGTCTCCCTCTCTCTCTGTCTGTCTCTCTCTGTGTCTCTCTCAAAAAATAAAAATAAAATAAATAAATAAAAATTAAGAAAAAAGTTAAAATAAATAAATGAATACATAAAATAAATAAATCAAAATGACTTAAATAACTTTAAGACTAATGTAACTAATATATATCTGCACATTTTCTACTATACTAGGCTTGAAATATATATCTTTCTTAAGGCAAAGGTGATAAGTATGTAAATTATTTTAATGTTTTATTATATAACATTTTGATAATGAAATTTAATTATTATATAAAAAAGGCTGGGCATGATGGTACACACCTTTAATCCCAACTCTTGGGAGGCAGAGGTAGGAGGGTTGCCATGAGTTCTAAGACACCTTGAGACTATTTAGTGAATTCCAGGCCAGCTTGGACTAGAGCAAGACCATACCTAAAAAAATAAAATACATAAATAAAACATCTTAATTTTTAAAGACTATTCTGCAGATTTCCATGAAATAAATTTATATTTGTAACACACATTCCTAGTAATCTATCTCAAAATCACATAATTTTCAGTTTTTTTGTAAGTGAAGAATATGCATGAAAATGCACAAATGGAAGAATCTTAATGTCCTAGAAGACATACAAAATAGGTCTGTAAGCACTCATTCAAGAATGAATTTAAACATAAAATATAGTTCTGTGTTTATGTATTCCTGATTGAAGAAGTGTTAATTGTAATCCTTCAGCTGATAAGCCAGCCAAGTGCTCCATGTAGAATAATATTTTCATGAATAAAGAGTGTTTGAGGTGGAGCTATTTGACTAAGCTTTATTTGGCACTTTTACCCATATTTTATAGTTAAAGGACAAAAATACATATAAGTTGCAATTCTCATTTAACAACCTATTCACAAATAATTTGAGAAATTGTAGTATTGACCTTCTTAATTATACAGCTAAATTAACTTCTAATTGTAAAGCAATCTGGCTATAATTCATTTACTCCTACTGTTTGACAATAAATCATTGGATTTTATTGCCTGTTTCCTTAATGCGTATAATATAAGAAAAGGCATTACTACCTGTTAAAAAGGTATTGAAGATGATGGTATGTCAAACTTATCAGGAGGGGATACATTTTCACCAACTAGGGTGTGCAATTTGTTCTGACAATGTTTAAACATGTATATTTAATGCCAGGAAGAGGATCTTTAGCTCAGGCTTTGTAAACTCTCTGACTTGTTTTTAAACAAGTGAATCAGCATGTAAGAGCATGATGCAAAACTAACTAGTTCTCTCAAGTAGTGATTTATCTACAAATCATAGGGTCCATCCAGTGCAGTTCTTACAGTGTCACATTTATATCACCGCCCCAAGGCAGAGTGGCCTTGTCCCTGTGACTTAATTCATTGTCTGTTTCCTTCTCTCTCTAGAAGCCATTGTCTCCCACTATATTCACTACATTCCAAAACAGAAATTAATACCTCAATTGCTAAGAGGAGACTGTAAGAGAAATTTCACTCTCCCTGACAGCATTCACTCAAATTAGAATTTTTCCTGTTTTTCATTTAGTGCATTCCATAGTACAAAATGATTTGGACTTTTAATAATGTGTTTTTTGAGATCTGAGCAATCGTGAATATTACTTTAAAACCACAGCAATGAATTCCCTGCCTCAGCCAGGCAGGGATGGTGCCTTCCATACCTGCTGCCTAGCCACTCTGTACCTTCTCCTGATCAGTCACAGGAACTCTTCTTTCCAGAAGATTGCAGACTCAGGTATAGCATGACGTGCAGGTTCCTCCTCAGGACAGATTACATCATTGCTCCTGAAACACACAGAAGATCATCCTCCCCGGGCTGTGGATGTTTTCAATATTAGTTCATTCATTTCATAATTGTAGCATGGAAGCTACAGTTCTGTTAAATGATGTCTCCACTTTATTTGTAGCTTTAAAATTGTGTCAAATGTATACATTTACCCTCATGTTCCTTTTAAAGCTGACAATTCAGTAGCATTAAGTGCAGTTGGAGTGTTAGACTACCCTCAGCAACTTGCCAGAACCCATCTTGAAAAATAGGAACTTTGCTGTATGCCTTAAACACTAACTCGCTCATTCCTTTTTTGGTCCAGTCCCTGGAAAACCACCCTTTTTCCTCTCACCTGTACCTACTGCCTTTTTTTTTATTGCGGAATTTCCAGTGCTGTATTTTGTAGGATATAATAAAGGAATTTTATTCAAAAATTTCCTAAAAATAACCAGATATTTACAGACCACATCAACAAAACATTAAGAATGTTCCACTGAGCCCATTTCCAGTGGCCAGCAGTGAGTCAGAAACACAGCATCTAATGGTGGCCTCATAGGCAAGTTCAGGTCATTTCTGTGTACTAGATTTCATCTGTCCTACTTTCCCTACTGTAACCCACTCCTTCCACTCTTCTCTCCAGCTCCTCCACTGAGAATTTCTGATACAAAAGGGATGATTCCAGTATTAGATACAAAAATTATTTTATGCTTATTACTGCTTTGCAACAATATCACAAGTATTTTGAAAATATTTTATACTTACAAAATCATTTTACATATGTAAATATTTTTATTAATTTCATAGATGTAGATCTTCTACATTTATATAAATTCTTTAATCACAAATTCATCTATAGAAATGTAAAAGTGGTATTTGACATACACAACAAATTTGGCAACTAATAGTTGAAAAATAAATGTATTTAGGGGCTAGAGAGATGGCTTAGTGCTTAACGTGCTGGTTTGAGAAGACTAAGGACCCAGGTTTGATTCCCCAGATGCATACAGTAGCACATAGATCTGGAGATGGTTTGCAGTGGCTAGAAGCCATGGTGTGCCCATTCTCCCACTTCCTCTTTCAAATAAATAATTAAAAGTAAAATTAAGAAGTATTTTGTATTTTTTTGGAATAGATAGATGGAAAGGTAGATATTGTTGAGTGGATAACTAGAAGAAAAAAAAAAGAATCTTTATATCAATGCTGGAGATATGTTCCTTCTATTATGTGCCTGTAACCTATGTGTAGCATATGAGGTTAATATAACTTTAACAATAATAACTTTGATCATTCAAGCAGAAATGTCTTAATTTATGATCATAAAAATAAAATCTAAACTCTTTAAGAAGGGTACAGATAAATGTATAGGTAAAACCAAGTTTAAACAGAATGCTCTCAGCCATATGTATATTACACATCAGAATCATCATTTTTATGCAAAATTTATGCAAACTCGTCTTTCCAGAAGATCACAGGAGATCCCCATATACTCTACAATATATGTTTATTCCTTGGGCAAAATGGCATAGCTGTCTCTTGGGAGAAAATATCAGGGAGCATTCTTTTAGAGATCTTTTCAGCTGTGAAGCAGCACTCTTCAAGTGTATTTAAATGAAAGCATTTATGAACACACAGGTGCCAAGGGTTTCCCAATTTTTTGAGGATGCAAAGATCAAATATATCTAGAGGACATCAGTAATGTTTAAGAATATATTTATGAAACAATACTATTTCTGTGTTCAAAGTTATAAATAGATAATATTTATAAATAGCCTAAAATACATTTTCTTTTGTTTCTCTATTAACTCATTAAAAAACTACAAAGAATCTGTGGCTTCTTTACTCATTTCACACACAGGTTGGAATTAAATGTTTTGCTGTGTTTAAAATGTAATGATTTTATGTTTCTCCATGTAATCCAAATCCTTCAGCTAACAACCAGCATCATTTCACTTGAACTAGAAAATTGTAAAACACTTATAATTGCACTATATTTATATGAAACACAATAGAAAATTAGCTCAAAATAGGGATTTAAAAATCTGCATGGTATTAACGTGCTTGTAGTCACGCAATGGTAACCTCAGAACACCTCTCCTAGTTTGTAAGGACGACTGTATCTGAAAGTCACATTCTACTTCTCTGCATTTAATAAACATTTCTATCAGTTGGAGTAAGAACTGTTCTTTGGAACATAAATTTTATTTTGTTTACTCAAATCAGATAAAGTTTCCAGGTATTTTATCCCTAATTTTATACTTATGTAAATTGACCCATTCTCTCTTTCCCTGATTTTAAACTGATTTCTTCTAAAAGCCCCATATTGGGATGTCAAAAACGGTGCTTGCAGAAATGAAAGTATCCTCATTATGCTAATGTAGGATCCACTGATAGGCATGTTCTGTTTTATAAATTACATCCCTTGTCAGAAGTCAAAATGCATTTAAATAACTTCATGGAAATTGTCACCAAGATTTAAAATTGTGTGTTTTATATGCCATTGTTGATTTAATCCATGGGCTTAAAAATGGATATATACTTATTTTAAAATGTTGGTATGATTATTTTGTCACAAGTGTTATCAAAATGAAACCTAGATGCAAATGTAATTTTCTTGTATAGTTTGATAAAGTTTTGCATTTTGTAAATGTTTTTTTTTTAATTTTCACATTTAATAAGATATGCTAAATAGTATTAGCTGCTGTATATTTTAGTGCCAACAAGTTTGTTTCCTATGTGCATGAAATTTTCCTAAAGGGTAAAATAAATATACATGTTTTCACAAAATTATTAAAATATCAAAAATTAAAATGAAAAGGGGATTTGATTTATGAAAATCATCTCCTATTATAAAAGCATTTCTAATCTCTATATACATGTCACATGCTGCAGAACAAAATGCGAGCTCATTGAAATTGAATATATCTACAAAAATCTCAATATGAATAAATGATGTTTTAATGAGAGCTTTAAAAAAATCTAATAGTCTTAAACTGCTACTTAAACTATCAAAAGAAATCTGAAAGAGAACTAAAGGCCTACACCAACATGACCATTTTATTAGAGAAAAATGTAATACATTTCCTTTTTAACCATTCCTGATAAAAGATCAGATTTCAATTTTGTTTTCAGTGTGTCCTGTGCCCCAGTTTTGTGCTCATTTGATTTTACTTTTCAAAATGACCAGTACCACTGCTAGAGTGATCTTTGATGTTACAAAAAAATGGAAAAATCAAAGTGAGGAGCTAAATCTGTTCGTTTTTCAAACATATTAATCTTGTCAAGATAATACATAAAAATCAATCCTTGAAATTTTTTCCAGAGCCCTTTCGCCTCTCTTTTATCCAAAATGTGAAACCACTTAGGATAAAGCAATGGGAATAACTGAAGAAATGAAATCCTAAATTATATTTTGACTATGTATATTTTTAAATGACCCAAATGGTCTAGGTTTGCATGGTCAGAAATGATCTGTTTGTGTAACTATTGACATTGGTCATATGTGCTCAGTTCACATGTATGGCAGAATGAGAATTTCTGGAATGGTTTAAAAAAAAAAAAAAAAACAATTCTACTGAATTTCAAAGCCCTGACAGTAACAAATACAAATTGCACCAGCCCCCAAAAAATTGTTGGGGCTAATTTTAATATTAATGAATTCTTTACAACCTCAGTTCAGCGGTTTCGATTAAGCTTTAATTAGTAGCCAGAGGGGAATCCAAAACAAAAATAAGGAGTTGAATTGCTAATTAAGTTAGTTTGATGAGGTAGAGTTTTAGTAAAAGACTGGTTGTTGTTAGCTAGCAAGTTCTGACAAGCTAAAAATACTAAAGATTATCATTATTGTAACTAGCATTATACCAACTCTCTACTTAGAATAGACAGTTCATTAGAATCCATAGCTTTGGGCTGTCAGTACTGGAATTAAAGCCTCCTTAATAAGAGAGAGCAGTGTATGAGCATATGAACTTAAGACGAGTCCATGAGTCTTTAACTTGGGTTACAAATTAACTAGTTATTATAGCCAAGTTAATATATCTATCCACGAATAGGAACAGTTCTTTTTGTCATCCACTGCAGTTTGCACAAAGATATGACTTATTAGAACCTGATGTTGCAAAGGAATGTGCTCTCCTCCACAGATGATGAAAATATTCTTTTTGTTCAGGTCCTGAACAACAGCCACAATTTTATAATAAATTTAAAGAGACAGCTTAAAACAAGAATACTTACCAATTTATTATAAGTTATAACTTCCCCATTTGAAAGTATTGATAATACTTTCACAATTTTGAATACTCTTAATAAGTTAAATAAAAACAAAAAACTTAGATGATTATTTCAAGGCTGAAAATTAACCCATTAAAAAGATATGAGTACTTTCTTGGTACTCCAAACACTACTAATTATTCCCCTGGAAGCTGTCTGGGAAGAGATTAAACCAGACTGCACAAGAAGAATGAGAACCATCCTTTGAAGAATTGTACAGAATGTAATTTGATTTCTCCATACCCTGATTTTTTTTTACAATTTGTATTTTATCCTTCTGCTTAAGGTTTCAAAGCCTACAAACCCAATAACTTAGGGATAAGAGAAGACAGAAAAATAAATGATATTGTTTCTGAGGTATTAAATATAAGCCTGGCTATCGAAGCTGCATGGCAGTCACGAATCGTAATCAGGTACTTTGACTTAACACTGTTTTGTTTTGTAATAAGGTGGTTGCCATATGTTGGAAAACCTATCTGCCTGTATCTGAGGGGCTCCATACCTCTGTAACAAATCCAAAAACTCATTTTATAATACCTTAAATCTACCCATTGTAATGTGGCTCCACAAGTGTAAATCCACATCAAACTTCGCTCATGAATGTGACTGAAAGATTACGTACATTATAAAAAACTGAAGGGAAGCAGTGAATTAGAATGCAGTGGATCTCACAAAAATAACTTTCAGTAAATCTTCTTTTAATGCATAGTTTACAATTTTCTTTTGCTCAGCATGAAACTGATTAAGATCCCCCTTCTAAAGAAAATTCCCCCTCACAGACACATTGTTTAATATGGTTAAAGCCCCTAATATTCAATGAATCCGAATTTCAATGCTGCAAATGTGATACTTGCTCAAGAGCAGCAGAGTATTAATAATTGATCTATTTGAACCTACTGCAGCAACTGAACATACATTCTCTTCCTGGTGAAACCTTCAGTGTGAGGTGCCGATCTCAGCTAGAACTCAGAAATTGTTACTCGCCATGAAACGTTTTTGTCAATTGTCATGTAAGAATTTCATTTTCAGTGATCAAATGTACAAACTAACTTTTAAGTTAGTAATAACCTGATAAACAGAAAAGTTTTTGTAAACCGACACTGTTGTTTCTCCAGATAAACTTTGGTCTGAAAATTCATAAAATTTAAGATGATAATTAATCTCTTGCATCTAGTTTTAAAATCTCTCTCTATTTTAAAGCAAAACTCACTAGGTTAGGTTTCAGGCAAGGTATATATAACAAAATAGAACATTAAAAATCTGATATATTCTATGTTTGTGTTTCTTAGCTAATGAGTTATTTAGGACAGGGGGTTAAAATATCAACAAACAAAAAGTTAAAAAAGTCATGCTATGGAAATAAGTTTCCTAAGAAGTAATGAGGGCCTGGTTTTTACCAACAAATTATTTATTAGTCTTAATATAAGCAAACATAGAAGGCTAAAATCATTAATTTTAAAAGTAGAAATGAATATTATGATTTTCATTTCTTGATTACAAAAGATGTCCCAAAACACACAGAAGTTATCTCTTCTTGCTGATAGAATATTAACAGCTCTTAGTGAAAGTAAGATGCTTTCCTTTGTTTCAAAAGGATTATCTTGACTCAGACAAGTGAAGTTGGACAGAGAACAACCCCACAATACATATTTTTGGACTTGATGTCAAGAATATTTAAAATGTGGTAACATTAAAATGTTATAGGATTTATTGTATTGATTCTTTTAATGTTTTCTTTCATCTCATGAAATTCCATTATTTTATTTCATTCATAAAGATAACTGATGAGATGTGCATAAAACTATGTGCCCCCTTATAAAACCAAATGTATGTCCTGAGGCAGCTTCAGGGGCTGGGATATGGTGAGAGAGGGATTACAGTGTGCCCCTAAGGAATGTAGGTTTCACTCTGTTGGCCCACATCACCTGCTTTTTGTCCTTGATGCTGGAATCTCATAAAGCCCTCTGTGCTTTACTAAGTGGGAATTGGAGGAAGTAGATTAACTTTTATGTTAACATAAAGTATCTTCTTAACATCAGATTGTTTGCACATTTTTAAAGTAGAGAGGTCCTTGAGAAAAGAAAATGATAGGAACCTTGTGAATTACACGTTAAATGATTCAATGATCTTTTCATAGCATTAACTTTTCAAGCATCAGAAAATTAAGAAATGCACATTTATTTTTCCTACTTGTGTCCTTACAGTGTAGATCTCAAAATCACAACTGTTCTCTTTTGGGTCAATATATTTTCCTACTGATATAGTACCTTGTTTACTTCAATCACAAAGAACTTACATGATACTTTTAAAATGAGCTTTACAAAAGTAATTAAGCTGCTTGTTGCTTACTTTAACAACAACTTAATCTATATTTTAAGAAAATAAAACATCCATACCGTGCAAAGAGCATCCTTGAAATATAATCCCAGATTTATGAAGTTATTAGATTTTTTAATAGTGAATGCTATAAGAATTTTTGATTGCTATACTCTGATGTTTTCTACAGGCTTTGAATCCTTGTATCATAAAGGTCTATCAGGCCTCTAATTTGATAATAACATTAACATTCTTTTGAAATTTTTATTTATATATGTTATTAAAATTTTAAGACACAAGAAAGAATGAAACTAGCATCTCTTTAGAACAGTTTGGCATGGATTCTTTCGTAAACACTTTCAAAAGATTATCTCATGTTATCTTGAAATAAATTATGTAGGGAAATCTTGTGTCACATTTAAGGAGGGTATAGTCACAGGTGAATCTACATGCTCAGCCTCACAAAATGACCACATAGCGATCCCATCTCTAATTGCTGGCCCCACCTGCAACACTAGAAAATGGTCATCTGGCTGTCACTGGTTTCATTTAAATCCCTTAGTGAACCAGACTTTCGCAGTACGATCTATCTCACAGAGAGAAGGAAGTAAAGAAGTGTTGTCCAGTGGGAGTGAAAAATGAAGCTTTTAAAGATTTTGCTCTTTATTTTGATAACAAAGGAAAGGAGATAAATAGTAATCCAGTGGCACTTTCATGATGGGAGTCATTGTCCCTGCTGTAGATCACTGTTTGCAGTGTTTGGACTCCAGACTTACACCGGAAGCACTTTATGGTTTATTTGGATCTCCACTTAAAGCTAGGCACATCTTTTACAAAGCTTTACCTTCACAACTACACAATGTAGCTGGTTAGGTTCATACCACCTCAAAGCAGAATTGGAGGACCACTATCAGTGGGAATCACATGTTAAAGGACCAAAATAAGTATACTAATTCTTCTGGTTAACTTTTATGGTATCTGTAGATCTGGGGCTTGAATCACTGTCTCAGGCAGCCCTGGATTCTCTTTCCAATTTGGCCTCCAACAGATTAGCAGATGGGTGTCCTTCCACATGGCATCCTAGTGTCTGGCTATTGAGAATTTACAGTGAAAGAATGCCCACTGCGTACCCTGAGTGGGGCACTGGCCCATGAGATCATGCACATGAGCCTCCCAGACAAAGTGATAAAGGAAAAGCATCCCAGGGAGATTTTTCCAGTCTGCTATGGATACTCTGCATAAAATTTAGGAGTCAATGATGACCTTTGACAGCAAAGAGTCCCATCCACTCTCCACCCTCACTGTCCCTCAGGGCATCAGCAAGCAGGGCCTCATCAGGGTCCAGGAGCAAGAGCAGAGTCAGAGCAGGTGACAGTGACAGGGCAGTCAGGTGCTTCTTGTGTTTCCATTATTGTCATAAGTGGAGTTCCAATAAAACCTGACACTGAAGCCAGGGTCACCTGGAAGACAATTCCTCCCATTTTCAATGGAAACCATCCAGACTGTAACTAGATGTCCTTTTCCTACAGAACAGAGCCCACCTCAGAAAACCAGTGATATTTCCTATTCTCCAAGTATCCCTAAGAAGCTTTCACAACCACCCATTCCCAGACTCTGCTCTGATGCTCACTTAAGACTACTGCAATGAGTACCTTACATTTAGCCTTCTCGTCCCCTTCTGTGACCCAACTTTCCTAAGCTACTGCTTTCCCCCAGAGGGCAGATAAGGTGGACTGTCTGCATCTCTAACCATAGTTCTTGAAACTTTCTACAGCTCTTCTCTAATAGGTCAGAAGAGAAAGTGGTACATATCACTGTGTTCAGAGACATCTGAGAAAAGGTGTGGAAGAGGAGGAAGAGAGCTTGGGAGAAAAGTGACAAGAGCTCTACCACAATACTTCCAGAGATCATCAAATAAAAAATGCTTTCTCCATCAGAGAATTCTAACTGCTTAATATGCAGAGTCTTTACTGATGTCCTTTCTCAATGCTGCCTCAGATCATGCATGGAATTATCTGAAAAATATGAAACAACTGACATCGCATCTTGTAAAACCGTGAGGACAAGTTGGAAACTTGCTAAAAACGTAAGGTTCATTATGGTGCTCTTCTTGCTCTCACTTTATTGGAAAACTGCTCAGGCTAATATGCAAATTTTAGATGCCACTACTGTATCAATTTCCAGGGAATTACCTTCATTAGAGTCATTGTAAACCTAAATATTCTCTCTCTCTTTTATTTGAGAGAGATGGAGAGAATGGGCATACCAGTGGCCTCTCAGCCGCTGTGAACAAGCTCCACACAAGTGCGCCCCCTACTTGGCACATGCGGCATTGCGCCCTTGTGTCACTCTTTCAATCTGACTAAATGTGGGACCTGGAGATTGGAACTGGCGTTCTTAGGCTTGCCAGGCAGGCACCTTAACTGCCAAGCCATCTCTCCAGCCCAAATATATTTGATTGATTTATTTATTTGAGAGAAAGAGGCAGAGAAAGAGAGAGTGTGTGTGTGGGCACGCCAGGGCCTCCAGCCACTGCAAACAAACCCCAGATCCATATACCCCCTTGTGCATCTGGCTTCCGTGGGTCCTGGAGAATTGAACCGAGATCCTTCGCTTTGCAGGAAAACACCTTAACTGCTAAGCCATCTCTCTCCAGCCCTCCTAAATTCTTTATTAGCAGTTAAGGTGCTTGCCTTCAAAGCCAAAGGACCCAGGACCCACGAAAGCCAGATGCACAAGGTGGCACATGTGTTTGGAGTTTATTTTCAGTGACTATAGGCCCTGGCATGCCCATTCTCTCCCTCTCTCTCTCAACTTCTCTTTCTCAAATAAATAAATAAAATATTAAAAAATATTTAAAATAAAATAGCCTGTTATGCTTTAAAGAACTATAATCACTAAAAATTGAATTAAAAACAAATTACTTTCTAAAAGAGGATTTTTACAATTGCTGTGTTGTTACTTGAAAAAAATTCTCCTGTTTATGGAAACTTTTTCTGGCTAGTTTACCAGAGTCCAGGCAGGCTTCTTTTGCTGGCAAAGCTGATGGTTCCAGAGGGTGTGCACACACTTGGGATTACATTTCCATTTGCTATCTGTGTGAATGAGCTCCAACCAATATAGTCACTGAATCCAAGCAGAAAAGGACTGGAGAAGACAAAGGTTTTTTTTTTTTTTTTTTTTTTTTTTTTTCTCTTTTGGTCTGGATTACAAGCTATAGGATCCAGGTACTGAAGGCCAAGGTCCACTACAGTTTCGATTCACAGACAACTAGCCATCTGTCATAGCCAATGGATTAATAATGCCACTTGCACATTTTGTAAAAATTTTATTTTATTTTTTAATCAGAGAGGGAGATAATTGGCATGCCAGGGACTTCGGCCACTGAAATTGAACTCCAGATGTGTATGCTGTCTTGTGCGCATGTACAACCTTACTCCTTTGTGTCACCTTCTGGCTTACATGGGAACTGGAGAGCCGAACATGAGTCCTTAGGGTTCATAGGCAAGCACCTTAACCATTAAGCTATCTCCAGCCCCAACGTGCACATTTTTAGCAGATGTCTCTGAAGTATGAAGGCGAGGCTCAGAATTTTCCTGCAAAATATACATCCTCTTCTGGACTACATGTGACAGACACACTCCAGTTTTCTTAATTTCCCATGGTATTGCAGGTAGATACCACTCAGTAAATGATAGAAATCACCCTCTTGTCATTAGACATAAACTATGACTTCATTAGAATGTTGAACACAATGGAAATATAGAATGGTGTCAATAATTGCCAAAGGTTATCACTCATTAATTACCACCTTCATATCAACACAAACTTGTTATATAAACATGATTTTTCCTGATAGTTATCTGTAATCTAAGATTTACTCAAAGTCTCATCATTTTACATTACATTTTTGTAGCCATATCCTTTCTATAACAAACATTTATTGAAGGAACAAGCTATTCTTCATTTGTAATGATGGGGCCTGAGTTGAGGAGGAGGAATGCCTAGACTTACATATTTCTAGTTGACATGACATAGTGCTGCTCACACAGGGGTGAAATTTGAGTTAACATTATCCTCCAGGTGAGGCAATTAGGAAATAATTAGGTAGCAATACTCTACTTACTTGTTTTTCTAAGTAGTTTATTTCAGAATTTCACATTGTTACCATGTTTATGTGGAATTTGTCAAGGTCTTATGTGCGATTATGTTTAAAATAATTATTAGAATCACAATGGTTTTCTTCTCATTGAAAATCTAACTTTATGGACAATAAACAACAAATGCATTCAAGTATTTAACTTGGTTGAATTTCTTTCAAATGTAGTTTCATTCTTAAGGACCCACATAATGAAATACGAGGATACAAAATGTCAAACTGCTAAATTGTGGCATGTATAAATTACTTACGTAATAAATTGTTTTAAAATAATGTATATCTTCAAGAGAAATTACAAATATTCTGAGCTTCTTGAGTAACATTTCTCATTGAGTGAAAGTAATTCATACTATTGATGATTAAGAATGCAAGCTAGGGTGAGAATAGACATTTATTTATTTTTATTTTTATTTTTGAGAGAGAGAGAGAGAGAGGAAGACAGAGAGAGATGGGCGCACCAGCAGTTTCTCAGCTGCTGCAAACGAAATCCAGATGTGTTCGCCCCCTTGTGGTCAAGTGCGGCATTGCACCCTTGTGTCACTTTGCATCTGGCTAAACGTGGGACCTGGAGATTAGAACCAGCGTTCTTTAGGCTTAGGAGGCAGGTGCCTTAACCCTTAAGCCATATCCCCAGCTCGAGAACAGACATTTAATGTGCCAGCACATTAATGTGTTTGTGGAGAATGCCCATGGTCTCACTCAGATGGCACTAATTTAATGGCCATTTAATATATCTTCTACATGTTCTGATAATTATGTACATGCATTTCACATTCTATTCAGCACTGTTATTTTTGATTAATCAAATGAACAGAGCAGATAGTTAAGAAACTGGTAAGTCATTTTTCTTTATAGTAGTTGAATTTTATTTTTGCAGAAGTTTGTCATCATGGCATATTAGCTATTTCACATGTTTATATTCCATAGCTTGAGAACTCAGATGCCTTACACTTGAGGAAGCCATTACCCTGGCTTTTCTGTGCCTCTTTGGATATTGCTTGAGAGTGGATATAGCTACCCTTCACCCTTCTGGGTTCTTAGCCTGGGCCAATAATTAAACAAGCATATGGCCTATTAATGGGAGACAAGGCAAGCAAATTTATCATGTTCTTATCCCCAAGAATCACACAAAATATGAGGCTGATAAAAGGTAGTTTATGCCTTTAATCCCAGCACTTGGGAGGCTGAGGTAGGAAGATCACTGTGAGTTCAAAGACAGCCTGAGACAACATAGTGAATTGCAGATTAGCCTGGGCTAGAGCAAGAATCTACCTCAAAAAATATAATGAAAGATGAGTCCTCAGTGTTAAATCCATAAAAAGGAATATTAAAAATTTAAGCTGCATTATAATAGAATTCTATGACAATATTAAAAAATATCCTAGAATGTACAATGAGAATGGATTTAAATGTCCAGTATTTAAAATTTTGTCTATTTAAAAATGTGTAATATGTGGGGATTGGAGAGAAGTCTCAGTTGGTAAGGTGTTTGATATGCAAGCATGCAGACCAGAATTCAGATCTCCAGCCCCCAAGTACATGCCAGACAGGCATGGTGACTGTCATGGTGGCATGCACAGCATGTAGGATTCCCCAGTACCCATATAAGCCAGATGCACAAGGTGGTGCAGGCATCTGGAGTATGTTTGCAGTGGCTGGAGGCCCTGGTGTGTCCATTCTCTTTCTCTCTCGCTCTCTCTGTCATCAATAAATTAAATATTTTTAAAAGCACTTTTTAAAAATTGATTCTGTATTGGACATGAATAAAACTTCCCTTAACATTTTCAACTAAGCAATACAACATAACAAGTACTTATAGAACATATACATTATATTAAGTATAGTAAATCATCTAGAGAAAATTTTAAAGTGAATGGTAAGGTGTTTTATTGGTTCTATGTAAACACTACAACATTTTTCCATGAGACTTGAGCATTTTGGGAATTTGGTACCTGTGGTTGTGTGGCAGGGTTCCTGGAAACAATTTCCCACAAGTTCCAAAGACCATTAGTATAAATTACTTATATTTCTATAAGTGTCTTACACATACCAGTAGATGTATTTGAGGGTGGGGTAGGTATTCATGTACTGCTAAGCTAACCTTAGCACCTTGACTTATCCTTAGAAATCCATGACTGGAGCATGAGGGAGTGAAGAATAACTTCTTTGGTTTATAGCTCTTTTCTTTGAAGAGGGTGGAAAGAAAATTATGCTAAGCCCTTATTAACACATCCACAAAAAAGGTTAACAATATCCTCCCACCCCACTGTGAGAATCAAAGCAGATAATTTGTTTAGTAAGCTTTGTGTGTGAAAAAAACTTAAAATACCATAAATTAAGGCAATAATAAGCCCCTTTGACTAATGAATGCATTTAACCACTTTTGTCCCACTTGTATTTCCTGATTATTTTCTTTCCCAAGGTGGAATATCTCTTATGTTTACTTCCTCTGCATAGAATAATTGTCCTCAAAATACTCTTGATTTTTAAATCTTAGTAGATCATTGATCAGAAATGTTAAAGCCATGCCAGCAATGACTACTTGACGGCATGTTAAAGATGTCCTCTAGATCATTCTCATTGGAAATTCAATCACTCTGATAGAAGTACCAAGAATATAACTCCATTCTAGATGATCGCAGAGAATGTGAATTCAGAGTAAACACTGTTTTTCGTGATGAACTTCTTGGCCCACCCTTTGTTTTAATCCTTTTGCTTAGAAGGCTTTAAATCTCTTTTAATCTCTCTCTCTCTCTCTCTCTATCTCTATCTCTTTCTCTCTCTTTTGTTTTTTCGAGGTAGGGTCTCTAGACCAAGTTGACCTGGAATTCATTCTGTAGTCTCAGGGTGGCCTTGAACTCATGGCGATCCTCCTACCTCTGCCTCCCAAGCTCTAGGATTAAAGACATGCTCCATCACGCCCTGCTAAATCTCTATTTTTGTGAAGTGCCTTTGTAAGCCATCTGGGAGCCACCTTATTGTATAGTTATACCATATTTTTTGACTCAAAAAGAGTCAGTTAGCCTAGTAATTAAATTTATTTTCCAAGATTAAATAACACTTTCCTGTTTAAAATTAACTTAGAATGAAATTATTTCACTGTCATGAATACTTTTGTTATTAATGACATTATTTTAAAAGAATATCTGACTATCTCTTAAGAAACTCTCAGAGAAATGTGTTAAGGCTTTTTGGAACAATGGCATGACATCTGTAAAGTCTTGGGATGCCAGGCTAAACAGACATATTGGCAGAATGGAAAGTCTACCAGGAACTTTAAATAGTCCTCAGTGTGTATTTAGAGAAGGCATGCGACACTGCATGTGCACACACTTAACAGAGAAAGTCCTGTGGTACGCAGAGCTCACCCTCAGCAGATGAAGTTGGGGGCTTTGTGGGGCCAGGCCATTGGTCCTCATATACATCCCTATTCCCCTGATCCCAGAGGTTTATTTCTTCTAACTCTAATAATCCCACACAGTAATAGTCAAATGAAGACTTTGACATGTGCAGGTTTCTCTATCCTGTCACATTACCCAAGAAGTCAGTAATTCTCAGAAATTAGTCTCCATTTCATCTCCTCTTTATTCAGTTCTGATTCAATTAATAAACTCTGTAGTGTTGCACATGAATGTTTATAATATTTTTTCATAGTTGCAACATAGAGCTGACCTCAAGTCAGAGACTATTAGGCAATAACTATTTGCTGAATGAAGGCACATGGGAGATGCGAGAACTCCAGGTAGGTTTTGTCTGCTTGTTCTGCTGACCACTGAACAGGTGGAAAGGGTAACAGGTGATGTTCACAGTCAGATGAAAATTTTCAAACTGAAGGTAAAAAAAAATTGAATTAAAATTTGAAATGTCTGTTAAAAATAATATTTAAATGACCATTATACCAAGACATACTTGAAACAAATATAGTCATCATGAAATTATCTTTCTTGCCAATATTTACCACAGTGATACAAGAAAATACAATTTGCAAAAGTTTTAAAACACCTTTTGCATTTTGAGCACTTTCATTGACTCTAATAAAAATCATAGGAAAAAGTATGATTTCTTTCAAGCTAATTATTGAAAATTATTATTACTTTTATTAGTTATGTATATAGTATATATACAGCCATGATGGTACAATCATTAGCCTTCTTGCAGTCCTCCCCCCATGGGGTAATGTGGGTCTTGTCTTACGGGGGTAGCCATCAGTTATGCAAGAGAGGTAATGACTCTGTGTATAATGACCCAACTCATGGCTTGAACCGTCTTTCCGCCACCTCTTCCACAAACTTCCCTGAGTCATGTTGGGTTCATTTTAGGTCTATTTCAGTGACAAGTCTATGAATATCTGATTTGGTAGGAGTTGAATGTTCTTTGTGTCTACCTCCTTTTCCATTGTGCTAGTACCAGGTTCACTGATAAAGCAGCACTCGTGCTCATTTCTCCTATAACTCTATGGCTTCATCTGGTGCCCTGGTGAGGTGCGATGGGCTGATTCTCTCCACAGGTTCTGTGTCCATCTGAAAGAGAGAAGCAGATTTTTCAAGGGTGAGTGACATCAGTGCAAGATACAATGGATAACCGTTATTATTTTAGGGAGAATTTAATAGGTGTAGGCTCTCTTGTTTTCCGCTATTGGTGG
Source organism: Orientallactaga sibirica (assembly GCA_036365145.1). NCBI lineage: Eukaryota > Metazoa > Chordata > Mammalia > Rodentia > Dipodidae > Orientallactaga > Orientallactaga sibirica. Next base: position 9,008,015 of record JAEOAD010000699.1, read on the forward strand.
GAGCTTGATGTTGGAGAACAGGTTAATTTTTTGGATATGGTTCTGACTACTTTCCCATTTCCAGGTATGGGTTTCATTCTACTGAGCAGATCTGTTAGCCAAATCTAGAGAAGGTGGCAACCACCATGGCTGTGTGCCACTACTGCACTTGTCTGAGCATCACATCAGGTTGTTTGCTGCTGAGCAGCTTAGACCACTAGTTAGTTAGATGTTGGTCCTTTTCCCCCAGTCCCTTATTTAGTGCCTTCTGGCACTAGACAAGCTAACGGTCTGGGGACTGAACCTCTTCCAGATTCTAGCCAGGTCTCTCCATGTTCCGTCCTGAATAGTACATGGTGTCTTCAGCAGTAGGGTCTCACCATTAACCTTTGGTGGGTCATCAACTACTCTAACAGAAATCTGTCTTCTTTTGGGAAACCTTGTAGGTCTCACTGATCAACAGCTCATTGTGGATGTTAACCACATGCTGGTATGGAGAGTTAAAGGTCAGTGCCAAGGGAAAAGAAGCAAGAAAAAATATAGGTAATATGAAACAGAAAGAGAAAAGAGAAAGAAAAGGGAGTGATAGAGAGAAACAGGAAAAGATTGAGGTTAGTCTTCATCATAGACTCTCCAGGCCCCTGTGATTCAGGTATTCTCTCTAAGCACCTGATGTAGGGTCAACCTTTTAGTATGTCTTTCAGAAAACAGGATTTTATGGCATCATTTCCATTTGGGTCCAATTTTTTGTCCCCTCCCCTTGCCCTGCAGTCGCACCCCACTATCCCTATTTTACAGTCCTCGAGAACTTTATTAGGTGCCACAGCATCTCAGGAAAATACATATTAGGAGCCACAGATAAGTGAGACCATGTGACACTTATCTTTCTATGATTGGGTGAGTTCACTAAGATTGATCTGTTCCAAGTTTGACCATTATTCTTCAAATTGTTTTGTGTCATTTTTCCTTACTGCTCTGTAGAATTCCATTGTACAGATATATCACATATTATTTACCCATTCATCTAATGATGGACATCTGGGTTGATTCCAGCTCTTACTATTATGAATTGAGCAGCTATAAACTTGGTTGAACAAATATATCTGAACTGAGGATTGGGGCTTTTAGTGTAAATGCCCAGGAAGGGGATAACTGGGTCTGTTGGTAACTCTATAGTCATCCTTTTTAGGAGTCTCCATATTGCTTTCCATAGTGGTTGTACCAGCTTACATTCCCACCAACAGTGAATGAGGGTTCCTATTTCTCCACAACTTTGCCAGCATTTGTTGTCATTGGATTTTTTTTAATGTTTCCTATCCTTACTGGGGTAAGGTGAAATCTCATAGTTCTTTTAATTTGCATTTCCCTGGTGATTAGGGATGTTGAACATTTTCTTAAGTGTGTGTTTGCCATTTGTATTTCTTCCTCTGAGAACTCCCTGTGCAGTTCTCTGTCCCATTTTGTGAGTTGGTTGTTTGATTTTCTTTTTATTGACAACTTCTATACTTACAGACAATAAACCATGATATTTTCCTCCCCTCCCCCATTCCTCTTCAAAACTCCATTCTCTATCATAACAAAAGTGAGAGTAGCATTAATATGTGAATATGAACATTGAGTGTAGTGCTTTCAGGGCAGGTTAGTGGGAATTATATATACATTTAGCCAGACAAGAGCAGGTCTTCTACCATTAAGGCTCATGACCTCCCCTGCCATAGAATTTAAAAATTTTTTTATTGACAACCTCTATACTTACATAAAAAAAAAAGTTACCTTCCTTCCCCCATTCCCCTTTAGAAATCCATTCTCCATCATATTCCCTCCCTCTCTCTGTTAGTCTCTCTTTTAATTTGATGTCATCATCTTTTTCTTCTATTATGAGGGTCTTGCAAAGGTATTGCTAAGCACTGGAAGGTCATAGATATCAAGATCAATTTCTGTCTGGACAGTTTCATTGTAAGGAGTTGTACCCTTCCTTTGGCTCTTACATTCTTTCTGCCCACTCTCCCTCAATGGACCCTGGGCCTTGGAGGGTGTGACAGAGTTGTTTCAGTGCTGGACACACCTCCATCCCTTCTTCTCAGCACTATGTTGCCTTTTGGGTCATCCCAGTGGTCATCGCCATCTGAAAAGAGAAGCTTCTCTAACCAGAAGTGAGAGTAGCATTAATGTGTGTATATGAATATTAAGTGTAGTGCTTTCAGGGCAGCTTGGTGGGAAAAATATATACATTTAGCCAGACAAGAGCAGGCTTTCTACCCCTAACACTCATGACCTACCCTGCCATAGACTTTTGATTAGTTTTTTCAGTACCAGAAATGTATTCTCTCCCATAGACAGGGCCTTCAGTCCAATTATGGGGCAGTTGGTTACCCCAAGAGCAGACATGCCACTATTGCACCCATTTGGTCATTGGGCCTGTCTGGCCAAAGTTGAATTTTCCAGTGTCCACTGTTTTCACCACTGATGTCTTCTGTCTCCCATACAGCTGCATATAGTACAGCTTTTTCCAGCTTTCAGTTGGCTGGTCTACAGGGAGAAGCTTTTTGGACCAGCAACAGCTTGCTTTGTCAGTGACCTTGCCTCTTAGGCAAGAGATATCTTCAGCAATAGGTTCTTACCATCTGTTTCTCAAGGGAAACCAAGGGCCTTGGCCATAGCCTATAATGTTTTGGAGGCTACAGGGACCTCCCTGGTCAACAACTCACTGAAAGGTATCTCATCCCAGGCACTGAAAATTTTCTACTAACAATCTATAGCTTCTGGATGTGCCATTATTCAAAAAAGTAGGTTTATATAACTCTTATTCAGACTATCTTGAATTTTGATTGATCCTCTACCCTACCCTTCTTTTACACATTCCCTTCCTATTTCCTCAATTAGGCCTTTACCCTCCCTGTAATCTGTTCTTCTACTTACATATATACAAAACCATCCACTTAAGTCCTTCCCTCTCCTCCCTCCCTTATAGCCTTTTATCAGCTTACTGGCTTCTGGTAGCAATTTTTGGTTCTAGTTCACACACAAGTCTATACCATTGTATCTAGGATCCACATATGAGAGACAACATGTGATGTTTGGCTTTCTGAGCCTGGGTTACCTCACTTAGTATAATCCTTCCCAGATCCATTCATTTACCTGGAAATTTCATAATTTCATTTTTCTTTACAGTTGAATAGAACTTCATTGTATAAATGTACCACATCTTTATTATCCATTCATCTGTGGATAGACATCTAGGCTGGTTCTATTTCCTAGGTATTGTGAATAGAGCAGCAATAAACATGGTGGTGCAAGTATCTCTAAAGTAGTGAGAAGAGTACTTTGGATATATGTCTAGAAGTGCTATGGTTGGATCATATGGTAAATCTATTTTTAGCTATCTCAAGAACCTCCACACTGATTTCCACAATGGCTGGACCAGATTACATTCCCACCAACAGTGTAGAAGTCCTCCTCTTTTTCTGTATCCATGCCAACACTTATTGTCATTTGTTTTCTTGATGGTAGCCATTCTGAGAGGAATGAGATGGAATCTCAAAGTAGTTTTAATTTGCATTTCTCTAAAGGCTAAGGATGTAGAACACTTTTTAAAATATTTACATGCCATCTGTATTTCTTCTTCTCAGAACTATCTATTTAGTTCCATAGCCCATTTTCCCCCATAATTTATTTTTATTTATATTATTCTGTTTTTACATTCATAGTGTTGGCTCCCTTTTCCTCCTCCCTGTCCTCCCTCTTCCAAAGGGACCCTCATCAATGGGGAATGTGGGTCATGCATTATGGGGGTAGTCAAGAGTTCTGGGGGGTAGGCCCAAGTCTCTGTGCATAATGCCTCAACTTGTGGCTCTAACATTCTTTCCGCCCCCTCTTCCGTGAATTTCCCTGAGCCACATTGGGGTCATTTTAGTTCTATTTCAATGATAAGGTTTTGGGAGCCTATGTGACTCTGGATACCTGGCTTAGTTGGAGTTGGATATTCTTTGTGTTTATCTCCTTCAGCCTTTTTCTGGTGTCATGATCTCCAGGAATGCTGTATTCTTGCCTGTCCCCAGCATTACTCTATGGTTTCAGCTGGGGCCCTGGTGAGGTGTGATTGGCAGATCCTCCCTTCAGGCTTGTTGTCCATCTAAAAAAGATAAGCAAATTCTCCAACAGAGAGAGAAGTTAGTACTAGATAGAAGGGATGGCCATAGATATTTTGGAGGGAATTTTATATATGTAGGCTCTCTTTTAGCCCACATTTGGTGGTATCTTGATCTTGGAGACTAAGCTCATTTTTTGAACATGGTTTTGACTTATTTCCCAGTTCCAGCAATGGTTTCCATTCCACTGAGTGGATCTATTAGTCCAATCAAGAGCAGTTGGTTACCCACCATGGCTGTGTGCCACTACTTCACTTGTTTGAGCATTACATCAGGTTGTTTCCTGTTGGATATCTTGTACTGCAAGTTGTTTGGAGACATGCCAGCCATTATCCCCCAGTTGCTCATGTAGCACCCTCTGGCACTAGACTAGCTAACTGGGGACTTATCCTCTTCCAGATTCTGGCCAGGTCTCTCCATGTTTGGTCTCACACACATATGCTGTCTTCAACAGTAGGGTCTTACTATTAACCTTGGTGGGTCATAGCCCATTTTTAACTGGGTTGTTTGATTTCTTATTGTTCTGGTTTTTTTAGTTCTTTGTATATTCTGGATATTAATCCTCTGTAAGAGGTATAGGTGGCAAAGATTTCTCCCATTCTGTAGGTTGTCTCTTTGCTCTATTCACAGTGTCCTTTGCTGTACAAAAGCTTTGTAATTTCATGAAGCCACAGTGGTTGATTAGTTGTTTTATTCCCTGAGCAATTGAGGTTATATTCAGAAAGTCATTGCCTATCCTAAAATATTGAAGGGTTTCCCCTGCCTTTTCCTCTAGCAGTTTCAGAGTGTCAGGTCTGATATTAATGTTCTTGATCCGCTTGGATTTAACTCTTGTTCATGGAGAGAGACAAGATCTATTTTTATCCTTTTACATACAGATGTCCAGTTTTCCCAGCACCATTTGTTGAAGAGGCTATCTTTTCTCCAATGAATATTTTTGGCATTTTTTTGTCAAAAATCAGGTGGCTGTAGCTGCCTGGATTAATATTTGCGATTTCTATTCTGTTCCATTGATCTACATGTCTGTCCTTGTGCAAGTACAATGCTGTTTTTGTTACTATGGCTTTGTAATATAACTTAAAATTGGGTATGGTAATACCATCAGCCTGATTTTTGTTGCCCAAAATTATTTTGGCTATTCTAGGTTTTTTTGTGCTTCCAGATGAATTTTATGATTTTTTTTTCTATTTCTGTGAAGAATGCTATTGGGATTTTAATGGGGATTGCATTAAATGTATAGATTGCTTTTGATAAGATTGACATTTTCACAATATTGATTCTTCCAATCCAAGAATATGGGATGTCTTTCCATTTCCTTGTGTCTTCTGCAATTTCTCATTTGAGTGTTTTAAAGTTCTCATTTAGAGATCCTTTACTTCCTTGGTTATGTTTATTCCAAGGTATTTTTTTTTTTGAGGCAATTGTGAATGGGAGAGATTCCCTGATTTCATCCTCTGCATGTTTGTTGTTAGTGTATAGAAAAGCTACTGATTTCTGTGTGTTTATTTCGTATCCTGCCACATTACTAAAAGTGTTTATAAACTCTAACAGTTTGCTCGTAGAGTCTTTAGGGTCTGTTATGTATAGAATCATATCATCTGCAAATAATGATAATTTGATCTCTTCCCTTCTTATTTGTATCCCTTTTATGAGTGTCTTTAGCCATATTGCTATAGTTAAGACTTCCAGTACTATATTAAATAAAAGTGGGGAAAGTGGACACCCTTGTCTTGTTTCTAAATTTAGTGGAAAAGCTTCAAGTTTTTCCCCATTAATATTATGTTGGCTGCAGTTCTTTCATAAATAGCTTTTATTATGTTGAGTTATGTTCCTTCTATTTCCAGTTTCTGTAATACTTTTACTATGAAGGGATGCTGGATTTTGTCAAATGCCTTTTCTGCATCTATTAAGATGACCATGTGATTTTTGTCCTTCAGACAATTTATATGATGTATTAAAATTATGGAGTTGCATATGTTGAACCATCCCTGCATCTCTGGGATAAAGCCTACTTGGCTATGGTGAATTATCTTTCTGATATATTATTGTATTCTGTTTTTTGAGAATTTTTGTTCATGAGGGTGATTGGACTGTAATTATCTTTTTTTTTGTTGTCTTTGTCTGATTTTGGTATCAGGGTGATGCTGGCTTTATAGAAGGATTAGTTAGAATTCCTTCCTTTTCTATTTTATGGAAACTTTGGGAAGCATTGGTGCTAGTTCTTCCATGAATGTCTGGTAAAATTCACCATTGAATCCATCTAAGCCTGGACATTTTTAGTTGGGAGACTTTTTATAACTGTTTGGATCTCTGTCATTGTTATAGGTCTATTTAAATGGTTTATCTCATCTTAATTAAAATTTGGTAGGTCATATGAATGAAGGAAATCATCCATTTCTTTCTGGTTTTCAAACTTGGAGGCATATAAATTCTTAAAGTATGTCTGTATGATTTTCTGAATTTCTTTGGTATCTGTTGGGATGTTGCCTTTTTCATCTCTAATTTTATTGATTTTTGTCTCTCCTCTCTTTCTTTTGGTCAGATTTGCTAAAGGTTTATCAATCTTGTTTATCCTTTCAAAGAAGCAACTCTTTGTTTCCTTGATTCTTTTGATTTTTTTTTTTTTTGGTTTCAATTTCATTAATTTCTTCCCTAATTTTTATTTCTTCCTGTCTACTGCTTTTTGGTTTGCTTTGTTCTTCTCTTTCCAAGGCCTTAAGGTGAAACATTAAATTATTTACTTCTGAACTGTCTAATTTCTTAATATAGGCACTTAGAACTATAAATTTCCCTCTTAGGACTGCCTTCATTGTGTCCCAAAGGTTTTGGTATTTTGTATTCTCATCATTATTTGATTCTATGAATTTCTTGATTTCCTTTTTAATTTCTTCAATGACCCATACATCATTCAATAATGTACTGTTTAGTCTCCATGAATTTCTGTATGCTCTGTAGTTTTTCTTGTTGCTGATTTGCAGTTTAATCCCATTGTAGTCAGATAGCATACAAGGGATTATTTCAGTTTTCCTGTATTTGTTAAGCTTTGATTTGTGTCCTATTATATGGTCTATTTTAGAGAATGTTCCATGTGCTGCTGAGAAAAATGCATATTCTGCAGCATTTGTATGGAATGTTCTGTATATATCTGTTAGGTCCATTGGTCCCATGACATAATTTAATACAGATGTCTCTCTGTTTATTTTTTGTTGGGTAGACCTGTCAAGTGATGAGAGTGGGGTATTGAAGTCACCCACTACTATTGTGTTTGGAGTTATTTATCTCTGATCTTAAGTCTAAAAGTGTTTGTTTGGTGAAATTGGGAGCCCCCATGTTAGGAGCATATATGTTTAGGATTGTGATGTCCTCCTGTTGGAGTGTTCCTTTAATCAGTATAAAGTGACCTTTATCTTTCCTCACTAATGTTGGTTTGAAGTCTATCCTGTCAGATATTAGGATGGCAACCCTGCTTGTTTCCTAGGCCCATTTGCCTGAAATACCATTTTCCAACCTTTCACCCTAAGAAGGTTTCTATCTTTTATTGAGAGGTGAGTTTCCTAGAGACAACAGATGGCAGGATCCTGCTTTTTAATCCAGTCTGCAAGCCTGTGCCTTTTGGTTGGGGCATTGAGGCCATTGCTATTAAGAGTTATTATTGAAAGATATGTATTTATTCTTGTCATTTTCTTGTTTTGTAGTTCTTCTTGTTTTCACTTTACTCACTTGTTTTAACTGTTATTTGAGTATTTGAGTATTGAGTTTATTTTTTCCTATTTCCTGCTGTTTGTGTTTTTCTTTCTCTTCAGCTTGAATTATTCCTTCAGATATTTTCTATAGAACAGGTTTAGTTGCCACAAATTCCTTTAGCCTGTTTTTGTTGTGGAATGTCCTTATTTCTCCATCAATTTGGATAGATAGCTGTGCAGGATAAAGTAATCTTGATGGACAGTTTTTATCTTTCAGAACTTGGAATACATCATGCCAAGCCCTTCTGGCTTTTAAGGTTTGTGTTGAGTAATCCTTGTGTTGTGATCCTGATGGGTTTCCCTTTGAAGGTCACTTGGCTTTTTCTCTCTAACTGCTTTCAATATATTTTCTTTGGTTTGCATGTTTAGTAGTTTAATTATAACATGATGAGGAGAGGATCTTTCTAGTTTTTTTCTGTTTGATTTTATAAAAGCTTCTTGTATCTGCATTGGCATTTCTTTCCAAATTTGGGGAAAATTTTCTTCTATGATTTTGTGGAAAACACCTACTAAGCTTCTGGATTGAAATTCTCCTCCTTCTGCTATACCCTGAATTATTATGTTTGATTTTTTCATGGTGTCCTGGATATCTCGGAATTCCCATTCATACCTTTCTATTAGCTTGTCTTTCTCTTTTTTGGACTGTATGAGGTCTGCCACCTGGTCTTCTAGTTTAGATATTCTGTTCTCTCCTTCATCCATTCTACTGGTGAGACTTTCCACAGAGTATTTTATTTCACTGACTGTGTTCTTCAGAGCTAGGATTTCAGCCTGTTTTTTTTTTTTTTTCAGTATTTCTATTTCCTTACTCATGTCCAGAAATGACCTTTTTATTTCATTAAGCTGGTTTCCTGTGTTCTCTTTCAGGTGTTTGTTTTCTTCTTTAATTCCATTGTTTTCTTCTCTGATTCATTTCTTCTTTCATTTCTTTGAGTATAGATAACATCATTCTTTTGAAATCTTTGTCAGGAATTTCATGTAAAACAGTCTCATTGGTGATCATTTCTGATGGATTTGTAATTTTCAGTGGGATTTCACTGTCTTGATTCTTTGTGTTTCTTGTATTATATTGTAGTGATTTTTGCATCCTGTTTTGATTTGATGCTTAGGTTTTCTATTTATCTGCAATGTTCCTAGATGTGGTGATCCACCTTTATATACTTTTAGAATATGAGATTAAGGTGCCACGTGTAGCACTTATATCCAAATCCAACCTCAGTAATAATCCTAAGTATTGAATTTGCTTGCTAAACAAGTATTCTAGTGGACTGGGTGGGACAATATACTGGCAAATTCTAAACTTCAACTGAGCACAATACACATTCAATAAAAACCAGCACAGATTATACAAACATGGAGATTAAAACAAACAGTCTTAGGTAGCCAAAATCCCAAAGAGTGTGTTGCACTACACCCTTAATCCCATTAGCTAGGAGGTAGAGAATTCTGTTCTGAATTGGGTTCCAGGTCAGCCTGGATCTAGATCAGACCCTGCCCCCAATAATGACAAAAGCAAAAGACAAAAGCCTTATAAATCTTTAAGTACTAAAGGCAGCAATATTCAACACCTTATTTGGAAATGGTAAAGCCAACCTCAAATATGTAACCCATAACCTGCCCTGACATGGAAAGAGAGATTAGCACTTCCAATGTAGGCCTATGTACCTTTGTATTTTCTTTCTTTCTTTTGTCCGCCAGCTGGCCTCATTATCTTTTGGTGTGGCTTCCAATCTCACCAATGCTGAGTGCCCGCCTCATTCCTTCCATGTTCTTTTGTGGAGCTTGAGGTTGGCTCAGTTGTGCTGGATGTGCTGCTGGTATTATGCTATGGAGCTTGAGCTTGGCTCAGCTATGCTGGATGGTGCTGGGAACTGAATTCCTGAGGTTAGAGGTTCTGATGGTTGGGGGATGGGCAAGTTCAGGAAGCTTGTAGTTTCTCACACTGTTCCCCTGCATCTCTTTCAGTAGCTCAGCAGATTTTTTTTTTTTTTTTTTAGATTTCTGGGCTTTGCAAAGAGGCTGATGAGCTTGGAAAGTTCCCTTGTTTGGTCTCTGTTGTTGCTGCTGCTAGGCACGCCTCATGGGTGGTGCCTGGCATTCAGGTCATGCAGATCCTGGCCATGGTGAACCAGGGCCATGGTGGACCAGGACTGCCAAGGATCAGGCCACAAGCTCCTCAGTGGGATTCTGGCCATCTCCTGCTTCTCCACTGTGTCTACAGAAAAACTATTCTGCGCTTTTAAGAAGAGTGTATTTTGGTGTAGTTTTGCTTAAATCTCTCTGTGATCAGGTTTGGCGTGGCTCCTATGCTGCCATGATTTTTTTATTGCTTAGGTTTTTGAGTTCTTTGTAGATTTTAGAAATTAAGCCTCTGTCCAATATGTATCAGGCACAATTTTTCTCCCATTTTGTGGGTAATCTATTGGCTCTGCTTATTGTATGTTTGTCAGTGAAAAAGCTTTTCAGCTTCATGAGATCCCAATTGTTGAGTGATTGTTTAATTTCCTCAGATACTAGGGTTTTGTTCAGGAAATTTTTTCCTACTCCTATATCATGTAAAGTTCCTCCTACTTTTTCTTCCAGTAGTAGCAGTATTTCTAGTCTTATATTGAGGTGTTTGATCCATTTGAACTTGATTTTTGTGCATGGTGAAATGTGGATCAAGTTTCTTTTTCATGCATATGGTTATCCAGTTTTTCCAGCACCATTTGTTGAAGATGCTCTCTTTTTTTCCAGCCTACATTGTTGGGGCCTTTGTCAAATATCAAGTAGCTGTATTTACTTGACCCAATGTCTGGATCCTCGATTCTGTTCCACTGGTCTATCATCCTGTTTTTATGCCAGTGCCATGTTGTTTTTATTACTATGGTTTTGTAGTATAGCTTAAGATCAGGTATGGTGATGCCTCCAGAGGTATTTATTTTGCTGAGAATATGCTTGGATATCCAAGGCCTTCTGCCCTTCCATATGAATTTTGAGATCATTTTTTCTATCTCTGTGAGGAAAGAAGTTGAGATTTTTATTGGTATTGAATTAACTCTGTATATTGCTTTTGGTAAGATTGGCATTTTCACAATGTTAATTCTGCCTATCCAGGAGTATGGGAGGTCTTTCCATTTTCTCAAGTCCTCCTCAATTTCTTTCTTGAGGGTTTTTATGTTTTCATTGTAAAAGTCTTTCACCTTCTTGGTTAATGTTATTCCAAGTTTTTTTTTTTTTTTTTTTTTGAGGCTATTGAAAATGGGACAATGTTGCTTATTTCTTTCTCTGTATCTTTGTCTTTTGTATATGGAAAGGCTACTGACTTTTGTGCATTGACTTTGTATCCTGCTACTTTACTTGAAAATATTTTTATCCTTTGAGTGAGCTTGTATTTTGTTATTAGTAATATTTTGACATTAAATCTCTTAAATAAATGTAGAATTTTTTATGAACATGATTAGATAAAAATGAAGTTAAACCCAATTTAGTGGGAGACACTTGCTTTAACCAAACAGTTAATATTATATACTTTTAAGTAGATTTTGTCTATTAAAAACAAATTGTGTGATAATACTGCTGATAGGGCTAAGACATGCAATTGAGATTTTGAAACATATGTTTGATTGCTCTAAGAAAATGCAAAGTATGGTTTAATTGCTTCTCTGCCTTCCTCCCTCCCTTCCTTCCTTTCTTCCTCCCACCTTTGGCATACTACTCAGTTGCTTTGGAATAAGACACTATTTTCATCAAAAAACAACATCACCTATTTAAGTATTACTATTCTTGCTTTGAGTGTTGTACTAATAGCAAACTAAGTCCAGAAGTCAGGACCAGTTAACAAAGGATCCAAACATTATACATGGGACCAATGACTAGCTTATTCGCTTCTTACACAAGTGGCCCTGGAAGATACTCCATCTTTAAGGTATATAAAGTCAATGTCTTCCATTTGGCCAGCTGCCTTAGAATGATAAAAGATAAAAATTTACTCTCCTAACTTTGGAAATGTATTGAAAGTCTGAGTAATAGGTTAAGAATTTGTTATCATTTTGTTTTGAAAGATACATTACTATACAAGTAGATGTTAATAGCAGAGATTTGAGACATACTAAAATTCTATTAACTAAGCACAATAAAAAGTGGTACTTGATTCTGCTATTATAAATGAAGTAAAGCTTGTCAATCATTTGAAACTAGACATTTTTATAAGATTTTATAAGATAAGATTACCTTGGGGTTTACAAAAAATTAAATTATATCTTAAAGTTCCCAATATTTCATATAGAATAGAAATGTATTAGCTAAAATAAGAAACATAGAAATGAATGATACAAAATATTGATGAAAAATATTCCTTCCTAGTCAACAATTTTCATTGTTAATGTTCTATTGTAGATTAAATCTATCATCTTCATTGATGGAAGGAAGTTTTATAGTGCAGCAATTTTTGGCTCAGTGTTGCTTTCAGACGCATTGCTCATCCATTGCCTTCCTATTTCATTGTTCTTCTAAGACATTGACCATGGGATGATTTTGCAATAGTCAACATCTACAGTGTTGAGATCTGCCAAACAGCAAATCAACCTTTATAATTAAAGTTGACAAGCTGACAACAAAAATGAGTGTATACTTGCATATATATAGAAATTTTTATGTCACATTGCCGTCTGTGCACTTGTTTGCTTTTAGTCAATAGCCGAAGGCGTGTTTCTCAGCACCAGAAGCATGCTATATTCCAAGGTCTTCAGACAGCTCCCCTTCGAGCTAGTGAATGTGCTGATTAATTTCGGACACTCTTCTTAATTAACACCCCAAAGGAAGTCTAGATTGTCAGCCTATAGTCCATGAGAAACAAGTGAATCTGAAGGATGATAACCCAGGGAGACAGGCACACTCTTTCCCAATGATGTTTTAAGAACATTGAGTTGCTTTCAAGTCAGAACTGTCTGGCAATGCCTAAGGAAGAGGTAGGCCTTTATTCAGGGCAAAAATAGAGATTTGTGTGAGTCTAATTTAATTTACTTTTTGACAAGAAAAGGAGTGATAGATGCTCCCTGACAGATGAAACATGGCACCCCAATGCCTCCGTGGTGCCAGTGGCCTTGATTAGTAACTGGAACCATTTTGACCTCCAGGCAGAAGAGCTGATGGATGAAAGTAAAAAGGGAAGTAATTAGGACAGTTCCATAAAGTAGGAAGCTTGCTCATTTTACCCAACTCTGTGAAATCAAATCATGGGACCAAGGATGACTAGACTTATGGCAGCTTTCATGAGTTGGTCTAAAGACACAAACCCTTTCTGTAAAAAAGTTTCATCATGACAATTCTAACACTATTAGGTCTACAGAACAAACTTGAGTTCACATCTTTACATTACCATTTCTGAGAACAACTTTATAAACAACTGTTAAACCAACTGTTGCATCTGTGAGAGAGGCTGAGGCAGGGTCTTCCAACTTTCAGTCCAGCTCCATCAAAAAACAGGTGAAAAACAGATCATCGCATGCCTCTATTCCCAGCACTTGGGAGGCAGAGGTAGGAGGATCACCATGAGTTCAAGGCCAGCCTGAGAATACAGATGAATTCCAGGTCAGCCTGGACTAAAGTAAAACCCTACCTTGAAAAAAAAAAAAAAAAAAAAAAAAAAAGATCATGGATTTGTAGCAAGAAGTTTAGAATGTCAACATAACTTAGAAACCAGTAAAAGTCATCCAAAAGTAAACAACCAGTGTCATAAGTCTACTTTTCATAGTATTCACTTATGGAACACCTGATTGCTCAGCATGGTGAGAAGCATTTGTGAAGCTAAGTCATCTGATAAGCACTGTGTTGCTAGCTGTACTCAGCACAGAGGAACTACACACTAAGGAAAGCATATGCCAGCCTATCTGTTCCTCCTCAGGGAAGAAAAAATATCTTCATGTTGATACTATGTGTTCTATTTTTACCCTGTACTAACAAATGCTGAAGTTTTTCTTTCTCATCATTTCTGTTTAAAACTTCTAACCTGCAAGAGTATTTCAAGATGTCTATTTTTAACACTTTGCCATGAAGAAATACAAATGCATTTTGCTGAATTCCTTAATTTGAAGTAAGAATGGTCACAGCATAAAAGAATAGTTAAACATGGCATCAAGTTAGAAATTAAAAACAAGAAAAGAACTACACATAAAGTTAAACTTAGCAATATCAATGCCTGTTATCTTATACTTATATATTCGTGCATTCAATGAGCACATACAGTTATTAAATGCTTTCATGGATCAAGTGATGTGCCTCCAAAATGACATAATAGAGTTACAAAATGGTTACAAACATGCCCATTTTTCTAGCTACATTGTTTTGCAATTTGATGCTACCATTAGTCTCACAAAATAATGGAGTAAATTACCCTATGCCTTGAATGAGTGTGTGACTTAGGTTGGCCAAGGAACAATTAGATATCATGAAATAAACTGAGCATTACTTTATTTTTTAAAACTGAGTTTCCAGGGGCCCTGAGAACAGGGAATGCCCACAAGTCCGGGGGCCATGAATTTCACCTGTCTTAGCCTCAGGGAGAGAGAAACAAGCACTGGGAGGCAGTTGTGAGGAACATGCCATGCCCGTGGACCAGAGTCGAAGTGATGCTGAGGATTCAGTATCAGAAGAAAGTTTCTTAGCAAGAAGATCTTCAAATAAAACCAGAAGACATATCCAAATCCATTGATGTGCAACTGCAAAACAAAAACACAAGTAATATGAAAAAGCATGGCAACATGATGCCTCAGAAAGATCATAACTCCTCAGTTACTGAAATCAGATACTGAAATGGATAAAATAAGGAATGGAGATTTCACAAGTTCACTGGTAAAAATGATCACTAGTCTCAGAGGTTACAAGCAAGCATATGAATTCCATCCTGCCAGTGTAAAGGAAAGTCAGCAACACAGAAGAAAATGCCAGCAAAATGAATGAGAAAATTAGCAGCATGGGTGGAAATGGCAGATACATTGATGGGTTGTGCACTGGAGAAATGTCTTAGTGGTTAAGGCACTTGCCTGCAAAGCCAAAGGACCCAGTTTGATTCCCCAGGATCCACATAAGCTAGATGCACAAGGGGGGTACACACATCTGGAGTTCATTTACAGTGACTGGAGGCTCTGGCGTGCCCATCCTCTCTGTTTCTCTCTCCCTCTCTCTGCCTATTTTTCTCTCTCCCTCTCTCAAATAAATAAAGAAAAAAAAAAAAAATGTTAAAAAAATAGGTTGTAACTCAAAAATCTGGTAATTAAAATAAAATGAAAATAATCAAACTAAAACATAGTAGAAATGATCAAAAGTAGGCTCCACTAAGCAGAATACATAATATTAGGAAAAGAAGACAAGGACAATGAGATATTACATGCAAGTATCAATAAAGAAAAAATTCAAGTGGTTTCAATGTTCATGAATTCAAGGTGATGATTAAAGACTGAACTAAGAATTTACAGGATAAATTTACAATTTACAGAAGAAAGAGATAAGATAAAAAATAAATGTCCAAAGAATTCAATGAAATTATAGGAAAGGTTCCCCAAATCTAGAGAAAGAAATAAACATCAAAATCAAAAGGCATTTAGAGTCCCAAAAAGATATGGTCAGAGAAGATCCTCCCCATGACATACTATTGTCAAGATGTTAAAAATGAAAAGATATATATGTATATATATATATATATATATATATATATATATATATATATATATATATTTAAGCTATAAGGGGAAAATTCCAACACTCTTACAAAGGTGTCACAATATCACAATATTGATCAGTAGTCATAAAATCCAGGAAAGCATGGGACAATGTATTTTAAACACTGAAAGTAAATAAATACCAACTCAGATTGCTATATTCAGAAAAACTCTCTTTTAAAAATATTTATTTATTTATTTATTTATTTATTTATTTATTTATTTATCTAAGAGAGCGTGAGAAAAAGAAAGAGGCAGATAGAAAAGAGAATGTGCCACCTTGTACATCTGGATTTACATGGGTACTGGGGAATCAAACTCCTGTCCTTTGGTTTTAAAGGCAAGCACCTTAACCATTGTACCATCTTTCCAACCAGCCAGAAAAACTACTTTTTAAGTTGACAGAGAAAAAAGGCATTGCACAATAAAAGAAAAAGCACAAATGAAAGCAGTTTATAACCACCAAGCCAGAACCACAAAACCTACTTTAAGGAATACTATGTATACATAGAGGATGAAGAAACAGTCTGAGTCATCAAAGCACCGGAAAGAATACATTTCATGAGAATAATAAATGAAAAAGATCAAAGCAGGAATTCCTCATATCAATATAGTAAACCAGGAGATTTCTATTACTAATAGGGAAAGATCAAATAATATTAATCCAACAAACCAGAAAAAGAACTGAAAAATTACAGAAATTAGTGAGCATCTCTCAATGCTAGCTTTAAGTGGAAATGGCTTCCACTTTGCAATAAAGAGATTCAGACTGGCTCACTGGATCTGGAAAGGATTATATGAAGTGAAGTAACCCAGGCTCAGAAAGCCAAATGTCACATGTTCTCTCTCACATGGGGATCCTAGCTACAAATGTATAGACTTGTGTGTGAACTAGAACCAAAAATTGGTACCAGAAGCCAGTAAGCTGGTAAAAGGATATAAGAGAGGGAGGAGAGGGAAGGACTTAAGTATGGTATTGTATATATGTGAGTAGAAGAACAGACTACAGGGAGGGGAAAGGCCTAAGTGAGGCCAGGGGAAGAGAATGTGTAAAAGAAGGGCAGGGGAGGGTCAATCAAAATTCAAGATAGTCTGAGTAAGACTTATGTAAACCTACTTTTTTGAATAATGGCACATCCAGAAGCTATAGATTGTTAGTAGAAAATTTTCAGTTCCAGGGATGGGATACCTTCCATTGAGTTGTTGGCCAAGGAGTTCCCTGTAGCCTCCAAAACATTAAAGGCTATTGCCAAGGCCCTTGGTTTCCCTTGGGAAACAGACATCTCTTGACTGAGAGGCAAGGTCATTGAGAAAGCAAGCTGGTGCTGAGCAGAAAAACTTCTTGCTGTAGACCAACCAACTGAAAGCTGTAAAAAGCTGTACTGTATGCAGCTATATGGGAAACAGAAGTCATCAGTGGTGAAAACAGTGGACATGAAAATTCAACTTTGGCCAGACAGGCCCAATGACCAAACAGGTACAATAGTGGTATGTCTGCTCTTAGGGTAACCAACTGCCCCATAATTGGACTGAAGGCCCTGTCTATGGGAGGGAATACATTCCTGGTACTGAAAAAACTAATCAAATGTCTATGGCAGGGGAGGTCATGAGCCTTAGGGGTAGAAAGACTGCTCTTGTCTGGCTAAATGTATATATTTTTCCCACCAAGCTGCCCTGAAAGCACTACACTTCATGTTCATAAACACACAATAATGCTACTCTCACTTCTGGTTAGAGAAGCTTCTCTTTTCAGATGGTGATGACCACTGGGATGACCCAAAAGGCAACATAGTGCTGAGAAGAAGGGATGGAGGAGTGCCCAGCACTGAAACTCCTCTATCACACCCTCCAAGGCTCAGGGTCCATTGTGGAAGAGGGGCAGATAGAATGGAAGAGCCAAAGGAAGGGTACAACTCCTTATAATGCAACTGTCCCAACAGAAATTGGCCTCAATATCCATGACCTTGAAGTACCTAGCAATACCTTTGCAAGACCCTCATAATAGGAGAAAAAGATGATGACATCAAATTAAAAGGGAGACTAATGGACAGAGGGAGGGGATATAATGGAGAATGGAGATGTGAAGGGGAATGGGGGAGGTGAGGGAAATATCATGGTTTATTGTCTGTAAGTATAGAAGTTGTCAATAAAAAATAAAAATAAAAACTATATCCAACTACTTGTCTCCAAGAAACATGCTTCACTGATAAATACACCCACTGAGAATGAAGGGATGGAAGTCAGTGTATCAAGTTAATGCAAGACAATAACAAGATAGTGAAACTATTCTGATATCTTAAAAAGTAGACTTCAACCCAAAATTAGTCAGAGAGTTTATGGTTTGACAAAATTAATGTGAAAATGGCTATATCATCAAAAGTGATCTATAGACTTACAGAATCTCCATAAAAATTTCAATGACTTTTTATAGAACTGAAAAATTAATCACAAATTCATGTGGAAACATACAATCTTCCAAAGAGCCAAAGTCATCTCAATTAGGATGAGCAATAGTAGAGGATCCACAATACCCGCTCTCAGTTCTACTATAGAGCAACAGTGTAGGATCCACAATACCCACTATCAGTTCTACTATAGAGCAACAGTGTAGGATCCACAATACTCGCTGTTCATTCTGCTACAGAGCAATGGTAGAGGAGTCACAATTCCCACTCTCTGTTCTACTATAGAGCAATGATGGAAGAACCGCAATTCCTGCTCTCAGTTCTACTATAGAGCAATAGTAGGCAAACTGCATACTTAAAGACAATTGCATTGTTTACCATTCTGAACATTTAATTTCTGTTATCTGCTTGTTCTCTGAGGTTTATTTATTTATTTGGTATTTTTCTTGTTTTCCTTTTCCTGACTTCATATTAATTAGTTTTCTTTTTTATGATTTTACCTTCATTTATATCTAGTAGTTTTAAGTTAGCTCTTTATGTCAGTGTTACCAGTTCCTCATCACTGCATTGTTTATACATTATACTATGTATATTAACATAAATCTCTCCTGGAAATACAGAATCAATTTTAGTAACATGCATAAATCTTATATCACTTAACCTTCCTGTTTATTATAAGGACCTTAAATATTTCCTGTAATGCATTTAAAATAATATGAGTTATAATTATTTTGTTTTAAATGCTAAAGACAATAGAAAATTTAAAAACATGAGCAAATGTGTGGTATTTTTCATGTTAATATCATACTTTTTGCCTTATGGAGGTTCTAATATTTCTTTTTTTATCTTAGGGAATTTCCTGTGAAAGTCTTTAAGGGGGTTTTGCTTCCTGGGAGAATGCCTTGATGTCATCTTCATTCCTAAAGACTGTTTTAAGTGGTAAAGTTTTTTCCTGCATATATAAGCCCTTGGCTTTGGTCCACAATAAAATAAAAAATAAAAATAAAATAAAATAAAATAAGAAAAATGAATTTTGAACTGACAGTTCCTTTCTTTTTCCAGTAGTTGAAGAAGTTGTGCATTTTCCTTTTGCTCTCATGTTGTGTTTTTGTGACACTGGAAATTGTATCCAGACTTTGAACATTCTAGGTAACTATTTCACCATGAACTGAACTCCCAGCCCTAGCTGCATGTCCTTGAGGAGAAATCTCTCGTTCACATGGCATTTCCTTCTCTATGCAAAGTGTATTTCTCCAGTTGTTTTCAAGACTGCTTTTCCTTTCTCCTTACTTTCTCAGATCCTCTCCTCATTCATAGGTTTTCCTGGGTTTATCCAGGTTAGACATGACCTAGCTTCTTGAATCAATTTCTAAGTTCATAGGTTGTTATTATTTATTTTCTCCAAATGTAGGAAATTTCAGCCATTTTTCTTCACATACTTTTTCTAGCCCATTTTGATTTCTTCTCATTTGAGATCATGATGGCACACATTGCACATCTTTTGTATTCTTTATTCCTTGAAATAGTTTTCAAGTTTTTCCTCAATTTTCTTTTTTCCTCTGGTGTTTAACCTACACATTTTTATTAGTTTATATTTGAACTCAGTTTCTTTCCTCTGTCAAATTTATCATGATATCCAGCCAATTACTTATTTATACTTTTACAGTCATGTTATATTATAAAGTCATTCTTTATTTCCACTTTTCTGCCAACAAGTTGATTTCTTGGCATTTTTTCCTCTTGTGAAAAGATAGTTTTTCTCAAAGCCTGTGACTGTGAGGTAACTCTAACATCTTTTGTCTCAGTGTTGCCGTTTGTTGATTATATTTTTATTCAAGTTGAGCCATTCTTTTCTCATGTCACTTTGGTCAGTAGGTTCTGAAACTATGGCTCTAGTTAAAATCTTGAGCTGCATTTGGTTTCTTTTGATGCTAGAGAAGTTGATGCAACACCTTTTCATTGCATGTTCTCAGGAGAAATCCAGCTTCCCATTCAGCCTGCGTGGATAAACCAAGCTGGCGCTCTTGATAGAGATGGGATGAGGTGGAAGTTCTGGCTCCTGTTTGGACTCCACTGATACCACTGACTGTGAGCATTAGTTCTTTTGCATGTGCCCCTTCCATGGAGAAGATGCCTTGTTACTGTATGGCCAAAGGTCAGTTACCTCCTATGCCTTGTTGTTTCTGGAGTTAGGTGATGGGGTTTGGGGTCACTTGTCACTAGGAGGTGAGAGTAGAGTGTTTGTTCTCCACTGATAATGATGGTGTTGGAAATGAGGAGTAGTGTTATCATTTGGGGAGGACTACACAGCGAGGGTTTTGATGACTAATGACAACTGTGATGGCTGATGTTTGGGTGTGCACAGTAGTTGTGGTGGTTTAAATAATGTGAATGTGTGTCCCTCACAGCCTCAGGGTTTTTTTTTGTTTGTTTGTTTTGTTTTTACTTTTTTATGAGAGAGAGAAAGGCAAAGAGAGAGAGAAAGAGAGAGAGAGAGAGAGACAGAATTGGCATGCAGGGCTTCCAGCCATTGCAATTGAACACCAGGCCAGTGAGCCACCTTGCATGCATACGTGACCTTGCACTTGGGTCACCTTATACATGTGTCACTTTGTAGTTCTGGCTCATGTGGGATCTGGGGAGTCGAACATGTGTTCTTAGATTTCATAGTAGACAAGTGCCTTAACCCCTAAGCCATCTCTTTAAGCCAGCCTCAGGGAGTTTTGCTAAGGTTCAGCTACCTACTTATATCTCCAGAACTCGGCTGCAGGAGGAGTCACTGAGGGAGGGTCTTCAGTCTAACCCTACTAAGTGTAAAAGGTAGTTTGAGCTGTGGCTGTTTGTGTTTGCTGGCTGTTTGGTGGTGTCTCTGCTATGGATCTATGGAAGTGAGCCAGCTTCTTCTTCCATGATGGAACTTACCCCGCATTTTGTAAACATGAAATAAAACCTTTTCTCACATAAGCTGCTTCTGACCAGGTTTGTTCCAGCAACAAAAATTAACTGCAATAGTTCTGTAGGTTTTTCTGATCTGTTTGGCTTATACAGAGCAGTTGCTGTCTGAAAACTTTCTGTTCTAGACTGCCTCTAACAGCCCTTTAGCCAGAGTGTCAGCATTTGTTGTGACTTACTAGTGTGTGTGTGTGTGTGTGTGGACACACCCATTGGCTTTTCTGAGTTCTTGGCTGTTCTGCTGTATTGCATAAATAAATCAAAGATAAACCCCAGGAATCTAACCACCACGTAATTCCTTGAAAACTGAGTTCCTTCGCCAGTCTGCCTTCTTCTCTCCTCCTTTGAGCACCTTATATAATCATAGGGGATTCAGGAAATTGATTTAAACTTAAAAGAATAATCAGGAAAAGTACACTTTTCCCATTTCAGAATGTGACAATTTTTTTAATATAAATTACATGTGGGTTTCTTTTTTGCCCTATGTGTTCTGCCACATTGAAAAATGCATGGAGTAACATTATCTGAATGTGTAGGATCTGTGATGATTTCTTCATAGATAATCATGTTATCTGAAGAAGAGAGTGATCCTTTTTTTTTCCCAAGGTGGATGGCATTTCTGTCTTCTGTATCCCTTATAAGCCTGACACAATGTTCATCACAATTGTAAATACATAGCATCTATAAGGACTATAAAGAGGACTTCATTTTCTATTCCTAGATTGTTAAAGTATTTTATTGTTGTTTCCTTGTGTTTTTGAGTTAGAAATAAGTACTAGATTGTATCAAATGCTTTGTGTTATTAAGATCATCATTTGATGTTTAGACCTCTATCAATATTTGTGATCACATTGATTATATTTTTAAAAATTAAATATTAATATTCATTCATTGGATAGATTGAATCTTGTCATGATGGATTATCATTTATAATGTCAGATTTAATTCAGTCAAATTTTTATTATATACTAACAACTTAGGTTGTTTAATAGTTTATTGAAATGACATTGCCTTATACCTGAATAATGTCCACATAGAAGAACTAGAGGATCTCTCCCTTTGACTGGAAGAGTTTGTACAGATAAATATTTGAAAGACTTTATTGATACGATCATATTGCTTTGTGGAGAAAAATTTAACCATTGGTTAAAGTTTTTAACAGAAAAATAATTATACAATTAGCTTATATATGAGAGTTTAGGTAGTATGAGTCTTTCAACAAATTAGTTCATCTTATCAAAATTGTTGAATTTATTGTCAACACATTGTTCAGAGTTTTAGTAGTCATAATTCCCAGATATGTCCTCAAATTTCCTGGCTTCTGTTGTACATACACATACAAATCCTTTACATACAACACAACACTGATCTAAGCACTACTATATGTGGAGTTATAGATGTAAGATATCAAATAAATCTTCCTCAGCACAAGGAATGTAACCTACACACAGATCCAACTCTCTTTTAATGCAGAGTTTTCTCTGAATGGTCAACAGAATAGGAACCCTAGAGAGAGATGTGCTCCATTAGGCCTGGAAGGAATCAAGTTTTCATCTTGTAGACCACATGCAGGTGAAACAGCAGGCAGCTAATCCATAGCTAACCAAACGAAAAACTAGAGAGCACTGGGATGGCAGCAGAGCTAATTGGGAGACTTTCCTGTGAGAACAATCTTCCAGACATAAGCAGCAGTGGTGTTCATCTATTCATAATGTGAAAAAACCCTTCATAGACAGTTCATAGCAGACAGATCTTTCTTTATTTTTCCTTCCATCCCATTCTGAGGAAAACTACAATTAGGAAAAGTAAGGATGAAATCAGGCTGAAAGAAAACCATTCCCAACTTGGCCACAAATTCCAAGCAATCACAAACCTGACTGAGCTTAAAAGAAAAAGAAGAGGAATTTTAATTGAATATATGATTGAATTTTATTACTAAATGTTTTTATAGTCATTTATTGATTCCATATTTGTTAATAGTTTCACATTTCAAGAATTATTATAGAAAAATAATTCAAATTTAAAAATGTCTAATACCAGTTCTTTATTAATACTATTATGTGTTATAGATACCTTACTAGCACATAAATATATTTTATTAATGTATTTTACATACATGTATATATATTAAAGTGGGATTTTTCTGTGATGGTATTTTTTTCTTTACATTATTTTTAAAGATATTTTTATTTATTTGTGAGGAGTGAAAGAGTGGGAAATGAGGGAAAATGGTATACCACAGCCTCTTGATGATGCAAACAAATTCCAGACACATTGCCATTTTGTGCATCTGACTTTACGTGGGTACTGGGGAATTGAACCTCAGGGTTAGCAAGCTTTGCAAGCAAGGCCTTTAACCACTGAGCAATCTCCTAAGGCCCATTCATTGATTTTTTTTTGAAAAAATATTTATTTAAGAGAGAGAGAGTGAATGGGAGAGAGAGAATGGGAAACAAGCCAGAACCATATCCAAAAACGAGCTCACTCTCCAATATCAAGTTCCCACCAATAGTGGGATACAAGAAGGCCTATACCTATTAAATTATCTCTAAAATAATAATGGTTATCCATGTATCTTGCACTGACCTCACTCTCCATCGGAGAATCTGCATCTCTCAGATGGATGCATACCCTGAGGAGAGAATCAGCCCATCACACCTCAACAAGGCACCAGTGAAGCCATTGAGTTATAAGAGAAATGAGCAAGAGTGCTGCTTTATCAGTGAACCTGGTACAAGCACAAGAGCAAAGGAGACAGACACAAGAACTCTCAACCCCTACAAAATCAGATATCCAGAGAAACAGAGACTCACAAAACCTCGTCACTGAAATAGACCTAAAATGAACCCAACGTGGCTCAGGGAAATTTGTGAAAGAGGGTGGAAAGATTGTTAGAGCCATGAGTTGGGTCATTATACACAGAGTCGTTGCCTCTCCCACATAACTGATGGCTACCCACATAAGGCAAGACCCATATTACCCATGGGGGGAGCACAGAGAGAAGGCTAACAATGGTACCGTCATGGCTGATTCTCTCCTCAGGGTATGCATCCATCTGAAAGAGAGAAGCAGATTCTCTGATGGAGAGTGAGGTCAGTGCAAGATACATGGATAACCATTATTATTTTAGAGACAATTTAATAAGTGTAGGCCCTCTTGTATCCCACTATTGATAGGAACTTGATATTGGAGAGTGGGCTCATTTTTGGATATGGTTCTGGCTTGTTTCCGATTTCCAGGTATGGGTTTCATTCTACTGAGCAGATCTGTTAGCCAAATCTAGAGAATGTGGCAACCACCATGGCTGTGTGCCACTACTGCACTTGTTTGAGCATCACATCAGGTTGTTGCTGAGTAGCTTAGACCACGAATTGCTTAGACAGATGTTGGTCATTTTCCCCCAGTCACTTACCTAGCACCTTCTGGCACTCGACAAGCTGTTTGAGGACTGACTCTCTTCCAGATTCTAGCCAGGTCTCTCCATGTTCCATCTGAACATGGTGTCTTCAGCAGTAGGGTCATATTTCAAAATGGTCCCCATCCCCTTTTACTGTATAAAGCGAAGGGGTTTTTTTTTTTTTAATTTGATTTTTCAAGGTAAGGTCTCTCTGTAGCCCAAGCTGAGCTGGAATCTACTATGTAGTTTCAGGTTGGCCTTGAACTCATGGTGATCCTCCTACCTCTGCCTCTCAAGTGCTGGGAATAAAGGCATGTGCAACCATGCCCTATGGATTTTAAAAAAATGCTTTCTCCTTTAGAATATTACAATTTGGTAATATTATCATTAGGTTATATTCTTATGTCTTCTCTCACCTGCCCCCAATCTACTGAGGGCCATCCTGTCTGTATTTACTGTGGGGTCAAGGTTTTTTTGTTGTTGTTGTTTTGTTTTGTTTTTTAATCCAGTATTACTGTAAAGAGTTGGGAGTGGTACAGGAGCTATAGGAGCTACCCACATGCTGAGGTTTCTGTCTGTCAGGTTCCTTCTGGAGTGTTAAGTCTTAGTCTTGTTCACACTGAACTTCCAGCATCTGTCAACTTCTCTACTTATCTTACTGCCCTGACACTGGCTCCCATGCAGTGAGTCTGGATATACTAGCAAGTTGTAGCATCTGTGTGTCTCTATAATGCTGTAGTTTGGGGTGGAGAGGATAGTTGGCACTCTTGCCTTTACTTCCCTAAAGAATATAAGAAGAGTGATTGATTTTTGTGTTTTTCAGCTTTTTACTTATTGTGAGGATGGTGTGAGGACATCTAAATTCCTAACATGCTGGTCTTCAAAACAGAGGTGTACAACAGTGTATTTATTTCTAGAATGTAAAATTTGGATAATCACATTGTTTTCCAGAAAGTTATTAAATTCCATTTTCAACCCACAATATCATGGAATATTCTTGGGTAAACTTCTGTCCAAAATATCTGCTTTGAATTTTTTTCTAATTTTATTGTAATGAAAAGTAAATATTGTTACTGTAATTACTACTTATCCTCTGCTTTTGTACTTCAGCATTATATAATCTAGAGAAATTTAAATTTCTCAATACTTTTTCACTCATCCTTTATTTTTTTTCTTCCTGCATATTCCTGACATGATGTTATGCTTGCATTTATTGCTCTTTTGTATTATCTCCATTAAAATGCAAGGTCCATGTGGAGAGGATAGTGATCTGTTTCAGTTCTGTGAGTCATTTATATTACAGAAATGTTTTTGACATGATTAGTTGAACAGAAACTAGTGGAATTAAGAATGAGACTTGATTTTGATTTACACTTCTCCATATGAGTTGCTTCATATGAACAGGAAAGGCACAACTTGGGCTCATCTGAGGTAGCTAACATGATGCATCCTTTTAATGTCTTTAGAGAATTTAACTTTGAATTCATGTTGTTAAAAATTAATAGGCATATTTATTTTCCTGATTTCATCTGCATAGTACCATCCATAAATATTATTTACTTTTTGAGTGTTCATCTTTTAAATAGAATATACCTGGGTTTATTAAAACTAACGCTAATAATTTTTGTCTCCCCCTTTCCCATATATTTTATTGTATAGTCTAATTTCTGCTTATTACACTTTCCCCTTGTGAATTTATAAATCTTTTCTGTTGGGGTCCATATGTGACTCAAATATTACTACTACTTGAATACTAGATATGAAGTGTTTATCCAACCAAGGTACATCTTTTAATTATGCAGGTATTCTGTTGTGCTCTACACTCACTTTTCCTCAACAGAAAAATTCTTAAGTTTTTTTCAAAGAAATAACTTATTTATCTACTCTCACTTTTCCCTCCCTGATCCCAAATCCTCAGTTTTGTTCAAAGAGTTTTTTCCCCTATACTTTTGTAATTTTGCTCCAAGATAGCTGGCCTGTTTTAAGAGTTCTTATTGAGAGCTAATTTTACAAAATCTCTGACAGTTTGTTCTAACCTATTGGGATTTAAGATTTGAATAAGTCTCTAGCTTTATTCATTGTATTTTCACTACTCTTCATTGGGAATTTTTCTCAAACTTGTTAAAAAGTTGATACATCCACAGAGATATATTCTTTATTTTTCTTAATCCTTAAAAGATGCTATCTGCTTCAAAAAATTCATAGGAAACATCCTCTAAGCTCAGTTGTCTCCTTATACCTTCTAGCATCACAGGTAGTCTGATAAGCTTATCTCTCAAGACTGACACGTTTTATATTTTGCTTGGTGGTCTTGCTGTATTTATTACATTTTATATTCCAGACCATTAACTTGAATAAATAAGTACCCATTTTCACTTTCTGTTTCTTACAGAGACTTGTGGTGGAAAAGTCATATATATTTTAATTTCCAAAATTTCTCCTTTATTCTCAATTTATTCTGCCTATTCCTTCAGTCTATTCATCTTCTCTAAGAATACTGTGTCCTCATAGCTTCTCAGAGTTGTGTTTTGTCTTGTTCGTGGGGTTTCATTCATATTTCTGAAATTTCAAGTTGCAGCATTCTTCTGGGTGAAGGAAAGAAGAGGTCCTTCCTTATTTATTGTGGAATGCCACTCTGCTCCACATCCCCAGTACTTACCTAGTTCAGAGACTGAGTAACCCAAACCTTAAACTTTACTCATTCACATATCTCCTCACTCTCTAATGTTTTCTGTCAGTTTTTCCAGAGTTCACAAGACTGAAATTACAAGGCTTGTCCCATCTTTGGGACTCTAGATTTAGAATAGAACACCATACTTGTATTTACTCACTTACTTGGATCACTGCTATCTCTGGCTCAGAAGTAATAGATGAATTATACTTAGTGGCTGAGTGACAGGAAACAGCTTATTTCTAGAATTGCTCAAATTGAAAACACAAACTGAGACTGAGCCAAAGTGAAGCTATTTATTGATTATTGATGAGTATGATACTAAATGGAAATATAGTTAAAAATTTAAATATAAAATTTATTATTTAATTTGATATTTATTTAATATTTAAATATAAAATGTAATGACAATATAAAATTCAAATATAGTTTAAAATAAAAACAGTTATTGAGCAGATATATTTTGTACTTATGAGTTGAGTAGTCACTAAATTAATGTTATATGATAAAATAGGAAGAAATACGAAAAGAAAGATGAGAAGGAGGAGAAGAAGGGGATAAATAATAAATAAGAAACAAGAATACAAAGACAGAATAAAGGTAGGAAAGTTTGGAGGAGAAAAAGGAAATCAGATGACAAGGAATGGAAGGAGTGGGGAGAGAAAAGTAGTGATCTGGAAGTACCTTTTAATTGAAATAAGGGTGACTAGATCTTGTCACTTCTCTGTGAACAGAATCTCGATACATTGCATGATAAGGACTAAAATGAAGATAGACAAAAGGAAGATTAGAATAGAAACTATAGCCAAGTTCACACCATAGTAGCAACTTAAAATCATGCTAGTACAGTGAAAACAGTGGACACTGAAAAACTCAAGTTTGGCCAGACAGGCCCAATGACTGAACAGGTGCAATAGTGGCATGTCTGCTCTTGGGGAAACCATCTTCTCCATAACTGGACTGAAGGCCCACTCTATGGGGGGAATACATGCCTGGTACTGAAAAAACTAAGAAAAAATCTATGGCAGGGGAGGTCATGAGCCTTAGGGGTAGAAAGCCTGCTCTTGTCTGGCTAAATGTATATATTATTCCCACAAAACTGTCCTGAAAGCACTATACTTAATGTTCATATTCACATATTAATGCTACTCTCATTTCTGGTTAGAGAAGCTTCTCTTTTCAGATGGTGATGACCACTGGGATGACCCAAAAGGCAACATAGTGCTGAGAAGAAGGGATGGAAGAGTGTCCAGTACTGAAACATCTCTGTCACACCCTCCAAGGCTCAGGGTCCATTGTGGAAGAGGGGATGGAAAGAATGTAAGAGCCAAAGGAAGGGTACGATTCCTTACAATGCAACTGTCCCAACAGAAATTGTCCTCAATATCCATGACCTTGAAGTACCTAGCAATACCTTTGCAAGAAACTCATAATAGAAGAAAAAGATGATGACATCAAATTAAAAGGGAGACTAATGGACAGAGGGAAGGGATATGATGGAGAATGGAGTTCTCTAGGGGAATGGGGGAGGGGAGGGAAATATCATGTTTTAGTAAGTAAGTATAGAAGTCAATAAAAAAAGAAATGTATGATAAATATATCATAGGTTCTGCCCATTTTTTCAGGTTTTTAAACAAAATACCTGACCTGAAGTAGTATAGAGCAGGAAAAAGTTTATTTCAGCTTACTTCATGGCAGGAGCTGGAAGCCAGGTGTCACATTCTCAGTCAGTAGGAGGAAGTAGAAAGTGATGAATCCTGAATTTTCAGGCAGCTTTCTTTTTTTTACATTTTTTTCTTTTTTTAAATCTATTCCAGGAACATAGCCCATGGAATGGTGCTGTCCACAGTTAGGGTGATTTATAATCTAGATTTTCCCTAACAAATCTGTCAACCAACTTGTTTTCATGGTGATTCTAACTACTGTCAAGTTGACAACCAGAAAATAACCATCATAAGTGTCCGTGCATTCCTGAGCTAAACAGGGACCTGGCAAAGTGACCTTCTCTCAGAGTTTATCTTGCAGTGAGGTAAGCACTGATTCCATTGATGATGTCTATAATGAAGTTTGTGCAGTCATGGGCCACAAAGGAGAAAAAATGTGTACAAAGTAGTATGTGTTTTTGAGACACTGTCTCACTGTACAGCTCAGGCTGGCTTGGAATTCATGTTCCTTTGCTGCTGCCTGTGGCTCTTGAGCTGGGATTCAGGCATGTGCCCATTTCATGGATTTCATTTTATTTATGGACCAATATCCATAATCTTCTGCCCTTAATAGGTCATCCAAATAAAAAGGTTCCCATAGGGCATAAAGGGACTTTCTCCTAAATAAATTGAAATATACCCAAACCTTCAGCAAAAACAGATGAGCAAAGTGTCCTCAGTGTAATCCCAGTATTACCGATCATATGCAGTTCTCCTCCTACAGGGAACAGAATCAAATCTTGATATTCTATAATCAATCTTTAGACAAAACTTTAAAATTTAAGTACCACCAACCCTCTTCATTTGAGAAAGTTAAATAAATTACAATGTGCATACATGTGCATAAAGACATATGTTTTAGATAGATAGAGAAATAGATATGAAAAAATTATAAAAACAAGTCTTTGCTTTCTAGAAGGCCATGGTTAGTCCATGTGACTTCTCTAGGGTGAGCCACCTTTAATTTTTGAAGTGACTCTGGAGAGGTATTTTTTGTAGTGGAATCTATCATCTTCCCATTACCATTGTCTGTAAGTAATGCTAGTCCA
This sequence comes from Orientallactaga sibirica, assembly GCA_036365145.1. Classification (NCBI taxonomy): domain Eukaryota; kingdom Metazoa; phylum Chordata; class Mammalia; order Rodentia; family Dipodidae; genus Orientallactaga; species Orientallactaga sibirica. The sequence goes on from JAEOAD010000699.1 coordinate 9,037,759, forward strand.
TGCAAGAGCCCCAGAAGTACAGCTGGGTTCCATCTTATACCACCTTATTTTAACATTCTGAGTATAAAAAGAGAGAATGGGCAGATATGAAATTGTGTAGATGAAAGTGTGTTCATTTCACTTTGGAGGCAATAGTTTAACCAACTTTTGTAACAAGCCTTTAACCCTGAAGGTTGAGAATCATCAGTCTGAAGATAGTCTATTAGATTTTTCATAAAATTTAAGTAATTACATCTACTATAGTTTCCCAATAACTTTAATTATTCCTGTAATTATACATTCCTAATGTTTACATATTTTTATATCTGATCTATAAATGCAATGAACTTGCCTTAAATAAGAGAAAACTTCAAAGCAAAATAGAATATTTTGCCTCTTAAATTGGAAATTAAAGAGACAAATGACAACATGACAAGGTGATAATTACAAGTTCAGATTTGATCAAAAGCACATCTTTTGTGTGTCTTTTACTTGGCACAAATTGAACCATTTCATATATACCAGTTACACTAGTGTGTTTTTTTTTCTAGGCAACAGTCATTGTTAAGTGTGATAACAACAGAATACTTTAGAATATTTAATAATTTGACAGATTTCATTACATTAACTACAGTTGTTCTTAGGCCCAATTAAACATTGATTAAACATTGTACTGTATTCATACAATAGCACACTCAGTTGAATCTGGAACAAGATTAGTCATGGTCTCCGTTAACAAAGTTCTAGTCAACACAGATGACTCCCTTTATCCACAGGGGTTTCATCCCAAGACTCAGTGATGTGAGTCTGTGGGTAGTAACTGCTGTGGTTTGGTTCCCACACCCTTATGTTCATGGTTAGAAGCATGGTTTCTAGGGCCACAGTGTTTGGAGGGGCATACCATTTAAGAAGGGAGACTTGAGATGTCATCTGATCAATTTGGGGGTGTGCTCTGGAAGGGACTGTGGGACCACAGTGTCTCTTCACTTACTTGTTTGGAGATGACTTCCTCCTCCCACCACTGTAATTTATCCTGAGGTCACACAGCCATAGGTACCCCAAGCAGAATCCTTACAAAGTATTTTGGATTTTTGGCCTCCAAATTGTGAACTAAATATGTCTGTTTGCTTCATTAATTTAACCTGTCTCAGGTACTTTGTTAAGGCAAAATTAATTAATTAAAATAAAGAGCTGAACTCTCTATATAAAAATGGTATGTTTTTACCTACATGTGATTAATTACTATGACAAGAGTAAATTTATAAATTAGGCAAAATAAGAGATATAAGCAGCAATAACTGATAACAAAACACTTAAACAAAATATTACAATACAATTATTTAAGACATGATAATTCCTGATCATTGTTGATCTTAGGAAACTGAACCTTGAGAGGGTAAAGCTAGAGATAAGTAGTAGATGCTGCAGGATGACATCAATAGGAATCCATGTACATAACACAATGACACAAGAGCCCTGTGAGCCAGAAATGTTGCTGGAATTAGTTGCATCTTATGTAGTAAAAACATAATATAGAAGTTATAAGATGTGTAATTAAAAAGACAAAATAAGCCATGTGTGGCATGGTGGTGGTGCACACTTTTAATCTCAGCACTCAGGAGGCAGAGGTAGGTGGATCGCTGTGAGTTTGAGGCCACCCTAGACTACATACTGAATTTCAGGTCAGCCTGGGCTAAAGAGAGAGACCCTACCTCTAAAAACAAAACAAAAACAAAATAAAACAAAAGACAAAATAATGTTGTTGTTAAACTAAGTTCAAAGTGTTTGAAGATTTTTTTATGGATGCTCTGCTGGAGTCATACTTAATCCCTGAATTTAATAAAGAATAAATCTCCTTATTCAGAGATCTTAGAAAGTTGAGCTATTCCTAGATCATTCATTGAAAACATAAAAAAATTGATTCTTCCCCACCTACCACTAACTGGTCTGGGTTGTTCCTTGAAGCTTACAACGTTTGAATGCTTCTTTTTTCTCCATCCATTGAGTATTTCCAACATCTGTCCATCATTCAGATCCTAAGCAATTCTGTAACTGGATGCTCAGTGGTACTTTGTAGCATGAAGTGTTAGATTTACTGTGTGGCAGTATGGCAGTACTTTTATTATACCAAACAGAGGACCCTTTTACAATTTCAAATGTTTCTCTCTCTCTCTCCCCCTCCCTGTCTCTCTCTTCTCTCTCTCTCACATACACATCTATACAGCTTAATGTGTGTATATATATATGTGTGTGTGTATACATATATGCATATGTAAGTATTCACCTATGTATGTATATACACACACATATATGTCTTGCCTCAGTAGAATATTAATCATGTTTTCTGTGATTGTGATATAACGAAACAAGGGGCCTCCGTGTAATTTGGAATTTACCAGGTATCTATTTCAATCTAATGTTGTGTTGTGAAACTAAGCCAGTAAGTCTATATGCCCTTCCATTTGTGGCCTTAGTCTCTTATCTTGAGTCCATGACAATTTCTGGTTTCCATTCCTTGTTCAGGGATGATAACAGTGTGATTTACACATATAACTAACAAATGAGATCAATTAAAATGTCTGAAAGTGGCACCTGTCTGAGTATAGGGTTGCACTAAAGGATTCCCTCTGCTTCATTTCCTGTTTCTTCTACTATTTGCAGGCCCTCCCCACATGAAAAGTAACAATGCAGTGTTGTTTCCTAATGGATATGAAATAAAAGCATGCCTTATCCTATGGCCTAGATAGACGATTATTTCCTTGACTGGAAACAACAGGTGTATTTTTCAACTCCATTTACACAAATGATTCCTGCTTTCATAGTATTCATTAAGATATCTTCTTGAATTGCCCAATTTGTCATGAATTTACAATATCAGCTGCCACTGTGGCTTAATGGAATCTGTAATGAAACAGAAACTGCCTTTCATTTGTACACATCACAGAATACTTTAATCACTGTAAGATAAACTTGATACTTTTCAACATCTTAGGTTGTGGAGGAGGTTGAAATGGTTACTTCAAGTGATTTGAATATTTCCACAAACTCATTGCAAATTAAAAAATAATAGATACTTGGGAAAAATTTTTATCAAAAACTAGTACATCATCTGATATGTGGATTTTTCTGAAACTTCAGGAATATTTTTATTAGTGTGCATGATTACAATTAAAATGTTGAGATAAGCTTTATAGATCTGCCTTTCACTTATGGGGACAAGATGAGACAGATTGCATAATGTGTGATGAAAAGCTCTACTCAAAACCACATTTCTAATATCAGAAATTGTATTTGTGAAATAATAAATTGATATTACTGGGTTGCTCCAAATTGCCATTTAATAGGAATCTCTGAAGATGGCCAATCCCCAGTCTTAAGTAATGCAATCTCTGAATTAGATTATATCAAAGCATCTGTGAATATTAGCAACATATTTGAAATTCCTTGTGTCAAATATCCAACTGTATATAAGGAAGATGCCACTTATCCCTATCTTTCTATGGTGATCCATAGTGAATGTTGGTTTCCATGCATGGTGTTAGTCAATTATTCCTTTCATCCTTAGGAGCATAGTGCCCATCATGTGGACATACCCTTTTAAAGTTTAGCAAAATAGAAGCATAGAAATTAGTTGCATCTTATTTAGTAAAAACATAATATAGAAGTTATAAGATGTGTAATTAAAAGCACTCAGGCAAATAAGCCACCATTATATATAAGTAATTTTTTCATTCTACTAAGACAGCCAGAGTGATCTCAGCTGTACAGGTTGTGGCTCCAGAGATTCTTCTTATTAGATAATTACTTTTTAGATAGGGTGCCGCTCCAGTCCAGGCTGACCTGGAATTCACTATGTAGCCTCAGGCTGGATTTGAACTCATAGTTATCCTCATACCTTGGCCCCCCCAAGTGCTGGGATTAATGACATGCACCACCACATGATGTGTGAATGTTCAACCAGTTTAGTACTTATAAAAATAGTTATACAGAAAAGCCATTTAATTATCATTAACACCACATACAGTACTTATACCATAGCTTATTCTGCACCAGAGAATACAATGCATCAGGAGAAAATCTAATTATATTTATCTTTTATCCCATTTCTATTCTCAAAACTATAGACAGTAGGATTGAAATTATGTAGTCAAAGCCATCCTGAAGTGTTGTATCAACCAACTTACAGCACAAAAATAAAAAGAAAATGCTCATGCACTCAAAATTTAAAAGCATAGAGCCCTGGTGGTCTTCCGTCAGAAGACCCTAAAGGCCATCAGTGACTAGGACAAGGTGCTCACCTATATCAGTTCTATGTACAGAGACATATTTTACATATATTTTAATTCCCTTCATAAAATATAACTGGTACTATGGGAAGGGTTTGGAAATATTTTCATAAATACCTAGCTGAAATAGAATCTGAAAAAGAATGTAGTTCAATTCCTTCTAATCAATTTGAATGTAAAATCAAAAAATGGACAATCTTTCAAGGTCCTGGAGAAAAGTGGTTTTGGAATTAGGGTTCTGATATTTCCTTTCCTCCCTGCCTGCCCTCTTACTTAACATTTTTAATAACTATATCAGAAAACCTGGTACCATGTCCCCAGGTTTCGCCCCTTGGAAAGTACATGATACACAGTTATGACTCATTTTCATTTACAGGGGCTGTCATCAACCTATGAGACATGCATGATCCACTTCATACTAAAGTTGTTCACAACACTTTAAGTGAATTTATTTATTTATTTATTTATTTATTTATTTATTTATTTATTTATTATTAAGAACATACTTTAGGTACATCATGTGTTGGTACCATCTTTTCCCTCTCTCCTTTCCACAGAAGGCCCTCCTCAGTGGGGTTGCTGGTATTCCCCACAGGGTTGTGGGCTATGAGTTGTGGGAGCAGTAGTCAATTATTAGAGGGAGGCAATGCCTCTGGGCATGATGTCCCAACCTACGGCTCTTACAATCTTTCTGCCCCCTCTTGTGCAAAATTCTCTGAGCTTTGGCAGGTGTGTTTTAAGTCTACTTGACTGATGAGCTCCTAGGAACCTCTGGATTTCTGCTTTGGTATATGTTGAGTATCCTCAGAATCTGTCTCCTTCACCCTGGGGCTGCTGGTCAGGCTCACCACGGAAGCAGCACTCTTCCTAGTCTCCCCAATTCCTCTGTGGATTCTCCTGAACCTTGGCTGAGATTCCTCTGGTCTCACTACCTTCTGAAAAAGAAAAACAGACTCTCCAATGGAAAGTGAAGTCAGCATAGATTAATTTGGGTAAGTTTTATTAATTTAGGGAGATTTTGATGGATGTAGCTCCTCTTTTAGTAAAAGACTAATGGGAGCTTAACATTGGAGAGAATAATCTTTGTCTCCATAGTATTCACTCCTGGTTCCTAGTTCCACATATGGGTTCCTTTCCATGGAGCTGATCTCTTAGACAATCAAAAAGCCATTGGTTACCCACCAAAACTGTGTGCCACCATTACACTGGTGTGTACTTATTGTTAGGCTGGTTGTTTCTGAGTAGTTTAGATTCCTGCTTGCTCATGCCGTTGTTGACCACTTTCCCCCAGTAGCTCATGTAGCTCTTTCCAGCACTAGATGGACTCTCTTCCAGATTCCAGCTAGGTCTCTCTGTGTTCTGTGTCAGCAGCATATGGTGTCTTCAGCAATAAAGCCTTACCTTCTACCTCAAGTGGGTAATCAAGTGCTTTGACAGAAGCCTGTCTGGTTTGGGGTACCTCGTAGGTCTCTCCGATAAACAGCTCAATGTTGAGAGCACTGATTTCTGGTACTGGGAGTTATAAATCAGAGATTTTTGTGTTGTCGTTGCTTAAATAAGAGATGACTTTCATAGCTGTTGGGATTTTACTATAGATGTGGGGCAGCACCCACCCCTTGATTAATCCACATTTCTCATAAGATACCTCCCAGTATATCTGTCCAGGAGAATGAGTTTTGGCCTATTCAAGGAATAAAAGGCCAGATACTAGAATGGGGGATCATGTATGATATCATTGTTCTGAGTTCAATGTTTTACCACCGCACTACTGGAATGGGGTAAGGTTGGGCTTTATTTGTTTGCTTGGATTATGTGATTTGTATCTATAATGTCTTATTCAACTAAATTATGAACATTTTGGAAGTGGAGTCAATATTTATTACTATCTCATTCACAGTAGAAGGCATATAGTCTTTAATAAATATTGTCTAATGGATAGATGGAATGTACAAATCATTTACTTGAACTAAGTTTGGCAATTTGCTAAAGTATTTTAGTAAGAATAAGTTAAGAACAATAGGTAATGGGGTTTTCTGAGAACTACTGTAAGTTGGGATTAGGTTTTGTAGGCAAATGATAAGTGGTGTAAAGGAAGTCAATAATTAAGCCACATCACTGAGGACTTTGAAGCAGAGGTAAGGAATTGGGAAAATGTGAAAAGGGAGCTGGAGACATAGCTCAGCAGTTCAATGCACTTGCTTGTAAAACTTGATGTCCTGGGTTCAAGTCCCCATTACCTATGAGGAGCCAAATGCACAAAGCAGAGTATGCATCTGGAGTTCATTTCAAGTGGCAGGAGGCCCTGACACTCTATTTTTTCTCTCTCCCTGCCCTGCTTACAAATAAATAAATAAAAATATTTTTAAAATGTGAAAAGGTAACCCATTTCAAACCCTCCCCCCTTTTTAAACATAAGGTAATTTTTATTAATGACAACATTAGAAAAAGGGATTAATTGACACCAAAGAAGATTTTGCAGCAGAGTAGAGAAATGTTACAGAAAATAAGTCATCACAAGACACATGGAAGTAGATCTCAGTGACTGCTTTGTGTGTCTACAATGGATGCTGCTCAGCTAGACCATTCCTAACTTGAGGACCCTACAAATTCAAGTCAGGTTCTCAATTATTCTTTCACCTGCTCACCACTTATCTCCCCTTTTTAGAATGTCAGAATCCACAGAACAAGTATAATAAAGGGAACCATATAATATTCCCCTTCTATAGAGCTTAGGATGACTGTTTTATATATATGCAGCTATCCAGTATGTGAGTAGATGAGGTATAGAGGGAGTTGATAGGAAAACAAACAAACAAACAAAAAAAAAAAAACTTCCTTTTTAGACTTAGAGCAGATGGAACTTTGCTGGATACAAAGTACAATACCACCAACAAAAACCATGCTATTTATAAATTGTATGGGGGGCGGCAGCTGGGAGTATAGCTCAGTGGTAGAGCCCATGTGTAGAATACAGGAGGCTCTTGTGTATTCCTCAGAACTACCACAAAAAGTACATATGACTTGGTATTTCTTCTCTCTATCAGCTCTAATCTTGTTTTTCTTACCTGAGTGCTTTATTTTTGATTTGTTAATGTTTTACAGGAAAAAAAAAATAGTTTCCTGTCTTAGGGTATGCTGTATAAATACAACAAAAATAATAATAGAGAAATACGTGAAAACACTCAAAAAGTCAGGAGCATAGATATGAAAAATCATTCTCATATTAACAAAATCACCAATTTTGAAATTCTAAAGAGGAAAATGTCATCCATTTAATAAGTATAAATTCAGTTTCAAAATAGCAGACCTCTCCTGGTGTGTTAGGTCAGGCCTCTAATCCCAGCACATGAAGGCTAAAGTAGGAGAATCTCCAGAGGTCGAGGCTAGCCTGGGCTACAGAACGAGTTCCAGGTCACCTAAGCTAGAGTGACATCCAATCTCCAAAAAATAATAAAAACAAAAACTAAAAAGAAATGGCAGACCACATGGAAAGTTATAAATACTGATGCAGCATACATGTAATATCAAATGGATGATAATCAACACTAGTAGATTTAAAACTATGCCACTGAAAGGAATTAGTAGGTAATTAACATATACATGCATGTTTTATGGTGCTAGCATGAAAATTTAACAAATTGACCAGAAAATCCTATTTGAATACCAGCTTGCAAGTATTAAACATATGCTTGGCTGAATTTTGGGGACAGAGTAAATGTGTCTGTCACTGGGTTCAAAGTTATATGAGACACAAATCAAAACTCTTCTTACACAGACAGAGCCACAGGAACAAGGGCTCTTCTAAGTCATCATAAAGTGCCCACTTCCTTTAAGGTGCCTTTGCCCTTTCCCAAGCCAGCCTTCTCAAACTACGACTTCCATTTGCATCACCTGAGAACCTGTCAAATCAAAAATTCTTAGGAAAAGGCTCAGGAAAACATAATTTAGCAGGCTCCACGTGGCTGTGACTCATGTTTGAAACCTCAGCCTTTCTTCCTCCTAGTACAGTGCTTGATCATACACAAGGCAGTGCAGAAACAAGTCCATCCTGGGGATGTGTTGGGGTCCCTCCTAGGGCCATCCCAGGAGGGAATGCAGGGTCTCCGCTGGGTAGGAGGTGAGAGGCGTGGAGTCACGACACAGACTCTGGGAGTTGGGTGGAAGCAGGCAGAAGCCAAGCTGCTGCAAACTTGTTTATTCAAGGAAGTGAGGGGTTTTTAAGGGTTTGGCTGGCCAATCATTGTATGGGGTGGTTCCCTTCTTGTGACCAGTGACAGTCTGTCTCTGGGCAGATCATCTCACAACAGGTTGCACATGGGCATGGTGCTGTAGCTATTTTCACACCAGGTATGTGCAGGATGCCATGTCCACAGAAGCCACTTCCTGGTTCCTACTAGCAGGCGGCCTGACTAGGGCCCAACCTGCACTGTGCCATACATATTAGCAGGCAGCCTGGCTAGGGCCCAACCTGCATTGTGTCATGCATATCCTCCTTTTTGTTTTTATTATTGGTGACCCTGGGAGCCATGGATCTTTGCCAAGCCACTGTTGACCCCAGGCCCCAAGGGATCACCTCATGCGATGGTGCCTGTCTTAGGTTGCCCCATCTCATGGGGTCTTACCTGTCATTGACTACCCGCCATCCTGGTGAGAAAGCCCAAGGGGTGTGGCTGTCACCTAGGAGGCATGGGAGGGCCATGTGGTTCTGTGGCATGCGAATGGTCCCAGCAAGAATCAACTATAGAACCTGAGAAAGACTGGGGTAGGACAGGTTTACAGATGAGAAATGGCACATAAGATATCATATGGTGGTTCATGAGGGGTTTGCCCTGCCAATTGATAAATGGCTCCCTGTAGGAGAACCTGGTTTGTTTGGATGGCAGTGATGTGTCAAGAAAAAGCTCTGAGACATCTGAAAAAGATCTGCATGATGGCGAGAATAACTAGGATTTCCACCAGGATAAGAAGGGAGGAAGGGTTGAAGAAAGAAATGTATAGTTATCATCAGGAGAAATAGCTGCAAAGCCAATTGGTGCCTGTCTAACAATAGCATGGAGGTCAGCATGAATAGTCATGGAAGGGCTCAGTCTACAACTAAAGAGGGAGCAGTTCAGAAAGCCTCCAGAAAAGAGTAAAAAGGTGGAGGCATTGAGTGTTGGGACCAAGACAAAGTAATGGGGGTAACATAAACAGGTTGTTGGGTGACTGTTGTGAACTCACTCTTAGCACCATAAATAGTAGCATTGAGTGTCCTTAATGGTAGCAGATCAATGCAATCAAAGGAATTGCAAAGGAATTTATGGCTGGTTGGAGGGTAGCATTACCATAAGAGGCATTAATAAGCAAAAAGGCAAAGGTATGGTTAAGGAGAAGTACTTGCTTGAAGGGGGAGAAATACAGTGAAATAGAGTGGCTAAAATGAAGCCTAAGAAAAGCGTGGGAATCTTGGCCCACCACACCAAATAAGTATGGCCTAAGAAGAATTGTCCAAAATGGTTTCTGGGATAAAAGGAGAAAAATGGGAGAATAAGTTTACAGTCCTGTATCTGGCCTGAGGGGTTTGGCATCATCCTCCTCATCAAGGTCGATCCCCGAGTCAGTGACTGGACGGATGTTTCTGACAGGGATCCAGATGGGGATCTGTGAAGTTTCTGGAAAGACACAAGCATACCCTCAGGCCCTGTGTTAAAAAAGTGTGGGGTCCCTTCCCGATATTAGTAAAAGGATCCTTCCAGTGGACTAAGGGTAAGGGTGCTGTGGTGGGTTGGGATCTCCTATGTTTATAGGCCAGGGAGAGTCCTGCCTCCTCAAAGGTGAGAACATTGAGAGTGAAGAGAGCTTCCACTAGGGCCAAGTGGGGATCCTTGGGCAACATAGTGGACTTTTGTTTTATAATTAGTTCCTTTAGGGTCTGGTTAGTTCTCTCCACTATGGCTTGTCATTGTGGGTTGTAGGGGATCCCAAGGGAGTGTTTGATTCCTCAAGATTCCATGAAGGATGTGAATTGAGCAGATGTGTATGTAGGGCCATTATCAGTTTTAATTGCCCAGGGTACACCCATTACCAACATGGCAGTTTTTGTCACCTTAATAATGTGGGACACCTTCTCCCCCAAGAGAGCAATAGCAAAAATAAGCTTAGATAAGTGTCACGATGACGTGGACATATTTGAGGTTACCAAAGGAAGGTATGTGGATAATATCCATCTGCCAGATAGAATTGGAGGTAAGGCCTCTAGGATTGACTCCTTGAGGGTGCAGGGGGCCCAAAGGGGGGTAGGGGAGCTCATGCTTTACAAGTACAGGTTAAATGTTTGCATTGGCTAAGCAAGAGCTCGGGGTATAGGGTCCGTAGGTTAGTAGGGGATAGAACACTGTGCTCGGGAGTTTTATTCCTATAAGCAAAGAGAGGCATTCTATTGGAGGAATTCAGGGTGGAGAAGGACCACCTTGAGGAGTGAGTACCAGTCATAGCAAGTCTGAACATGGATGGCCCCTTGTAAAAGGACTTGTTCAAAGTAGGAGGAGTCAATGCCAGATTCCTGGGCTGCCTTGCAGATGAGAGCCAGATCAGAGAGGGGGTGGGGTACCAGGGCCTGGCTGTTGCATCTGGCCCTACATTAACTGGGAAGGTAGTGAAGGGTGGGGCAATGGGGTGGGTCAGCGAACTGGCAGCTGCCTGAGTGTGCCCAGGACAGAGTGGGCAGAGGTCCTTCCAAGGGAAAAGAGGGGGAGGGGTGGCTGTCTTTTATCATTGAAGGCAAGTTTGAGCACGGCTGTTGCAGGCTGTGGTTTGGGTGGCGGTCTTTTATCATTAAAGGGTTGGTCTTCCTCCTCATCAGAGGGGGCTGGGAGGGATGAGGTTTGAAGAGCCAGTTTTGGTTCCTCCTTACAGCTTTCGTTATGGGTGGAAACAACTTCCTCCACGGAGGAGCCTTTAAGGCTGGCAATTATGGCAAGGAGGATAGGAAAGAATGGGACAGAGTGTGTGTGTCCATCGTGAACCTTATGTTTCCTCTCAAGGAAGAGAACCCAGGACCAAATGGAAGTGTCCCAGATGTTCTGGGGACTAATCCACAGGGCTAAAACAAGAGTTTCATCCCCAAAGCCCCATGGAGGTCCTTTTGTTTCACTTTTAAGCCACCTTGCAGGAGAAGAGCCTTAAGAATCTGCAATTGTGGTGTCTTCTGATGGGAAGGGAGTTTGCCCATTACAGCATGGTGGTGTTTTTTTTGGGGGGGCTAAGCTGTGACACCCCTGAATCAAGGAGAGTGAGAAAATTATAACCCAGATCAAAAATGATAGCCCAAAGGATAATCATGCAAACCACAACATCTATTGCCAGGGCCAGCTGGGATATACAGACAGAATGTTTAGGACCCAAGTGACTTATGCTAAGTGGGGTACTTCCATGGGTCATTACTCCACGGCCATATGCCCACACGGTGTCTCCAGGGAAGCTCAGCCAATGGTACTGAAATCGGATGGGTCAGACCCTTATGTGATTTCATTGGTATGAACCGAGAGTGGAGGGGCCAGCACAGGCTTTGGGACCATGGGGCAATGTGTGTCTTCCTGCAGAGGAAAAGGACGAACAAAAGGAAAAGGGGGAGGAGGAGGCTGCCCGCTCACCCTCGGGCAGCCATCAGCATGCAGAACAGAAAGGGGCCTACTCACTGACTATCAGGAAGGGGTGTCTCACCAACGCTGAAGGGGCAGAGGGTCCCTGTTCAGGCACCAGATGTCAGGGTCCCTCCTAGGGCCAGCCCAGGAGGGGATGCATGGTCTCTGCCAGGTAGGGGGTGAGAGGCGCAGAGTCATGACACAGACACCAGGAGTTGGGTGGAAGCAGGCAGAGGGCGAGCTGCTGCAAACTTGTTTATTCAAGGAAATGTAGGGGTTTTAAGGGTTTGGCTGGTCAACCATTGTATGGGGTGTCATACAGGGATGCAGGTCTAAGACTTTCCGTTCTCAAGTGCTCTTGTTCCAGCACCATCACTAACTCAAGCAAGAGTCTTCCTGCTGATCCTGATGGCATGGGAGGTGCTGTTCTGTGCTTCCCACAGAATCACCTGGTAGCTCCATCCTGATAAGGATCCCCCAGCAGAAGTACTGCAGCAATGATTAGATGTCACATTTGGTCAACAATTACTGGACCAAATGGAAGGAACTTGTCTACTTGCAAAGACAATGGAGGAAGGACAGAGTATTTTTCTTAATCTTCTCCCTCACCACCTTAATTTTGAAAATTAAGAGTCAAAAGAGCATTTGCCTATATCCCAGTAAAGGGAAGAAAATTCTCTCCCCTTTAGAGAGCTGGGAGAAGTCAGGCTTGGCAATAATAGGGCAAAGAAAACCCACCCAGTTATCACCATCTAAGATACCATCTAAGACAGGCAAAGACAGGAGGTGGGTGGCCCACTCTCAAGGATTCCTGGCCTTTAGCAAAGATGAAGGCCCCATCCTTCCTTCTTCATTTCCTAACTCTGGTCCCTACAATTCTTTTCTCAAGCCACTGTAAAACATAAAACTCTTAATAACTTGAGCTATTACAAATTTGGAGGAAGCCAGGCATGGTGGTACACACCTTTAATCCCAGCACTCGGGAGGCAGAGGTAGGAGGATTGCCATAAGTTTGAGGCCAGCCTAAGACTCCATAGGGAATTCCAGGTCAGCCAGTGCTAGAGCAAGGCCCTACCTTAAAAAAAAAAAAAAAAAAAAAAAAAAAAAACGGGGGCTAGAGAGATGGCTTAGTGGTTAAGGCACATGCCTACAAAGCCTAAGGACCCCAGTTCGATTCTCCAGATCCCATATAAGCCAGATGCACAAGGGGGTGCACACATCTGGAGATCGTTTACAGTGGCTAGAGGCCCTGGCATGCCCATTCTCACTCTCCCTCTCTCTCTTTCCCTCTCTCTGTCACTAAATAAATAAAATAAAATCTTTAAAAAAAAATTGGAGGAAGAGAAATCATTTGATATGCACATTTTGAGGGTGCAGGTCTAAAAAATGGGTTTCAAATAATTATTTCCATCTCACAGTTGATTTGAATATGGGAAATGAACTATAAGTCATATTTTAAAGGTGTAAATTAAAATAAGTAATTCCACTAAAATTAGTCATCCCCATGCCCATCAAGACTGCACATTTGCTCATTCTAAGCTCAGCCCAGGTGTTCAGGATAAGAATTCCATAGGCTAGCTGTCCGTGTCCAGTTAAGCAAGCACTGCAGCTCAAGATCTAGAAACACACTTCCATCTCTGACATGGACCTCAGATCTTACAAACTAACCCTTGCCACCCTGTTCCAAAGGGAGAGAAGTCCAAAAACCAAGACATTGATTAATTCCTCTATTCCTGTGAGTTACATTAACAAAAACAAGAATACCAGCAGTAAGTGCTCATAATGGTCATGTACCAAGAACAAATCATTTTTTCCAGGTGGACTAGCAATTTGGATTTGACAACAGTTTATGATGACTATTAAGGGATAAAAAATAATGTTTTAACAAGGAATCTTGTGTGGGCTTCTATGGAGGTTAGAGTTACAGCACACAGGGAAAGCATTCTTCCCCCTGCATGTCTTTTTGAATTCAGCTGATTAATGTTGTCTGTGTTCTATTCAGATGCTGTGTTTAAAAGCATTGTTTACCCTCACCTTGTAATCAGCATGCCTCAGAAGCCCTCTATTACTCTTGATAACAGTGTGGCTACAATTTGGACCTGAAAGAAATAGGTCTGGGATGGGCCTCTGATGCCTAGAGCTGCTCTGTGCCCTGTTATCTCCATTTGTAATTTGTTTTCAAGAACAGTGATTTACATTTCAGTTAGATTACACCTTTTAATGCATCACTGAGGTAAAGTGGCTACAGTGCAAACCCACAGCTCTGACACATTTCAAAGAATGGATCTGAGCCACCATGGAGTGGTCTAAAGTTAAAATTAAAACCCAGAGTGGGACAATTCTTTTCATGATGTGGTAGTAATCCCTGTGGGTGACAGGAAAGAAACAAAAAGTGTTGTCCATCTATACTGCTGTTCTGAAATGATGATATGAAACAATTCTTCACTATTGGTGACTTTTGATATCCCTGTGTAATATGAATGGAGTGAAAACATCAAGCCCTGAAAATCTCAAAAGTTAAGTGAAGATAAAGTTTATTGTGGGGTGTTATATATTATCTAAGTAGGTACTTCTATTGTTAAATATACTCTACCAAGAAAAAGGAAGCAAAAGTAAAGTTACAAAGCAAGTAACAAAAGCAGTAGCAAAATTGACAAATTATTAATTTTAATAAGTGAATATGTAAATACTTATAATGTTTTTATTATAAAGATCTTTTAAAAATATTATATCATTTTGATTAGTGATATTAGTTCTTTGTTCTACTATAATATAGTATAAATTACAATGCACACACACTATCATATATACTGTAGTATAAATTATAGTACAATTAAAATCATCTATATTTATTGTACAATTAGATGAGTTATGGTTATAATAATTACTATTGGGAAAAACAATCATAGATAGTCATGGTAACATGTCCCTAGAGTCCCAGTACTTGGAAAGCTGAGATAGAAGGATGATGCATTGATTGGTTCAAGGCCAGCCTTGGCTGTATAGTGAGCTCCTATCTGAGACAGACATAAAGAGAGAGAGAGAGAGAGAGAGAGAGAGAGAGAGATATGCAGGTACTGATGTGTTCTGTTGACTTTGAAGAGTTTCCACATAATTCTATGTCTTTGATCTTGTCCCCTGCTTGTCTTCCAGTCTTCCAGTCCTTTTATAAACACCTAATATCTTTCTGTCACTATAGTTTATCCTTACCCAGAGGGAACAAAAGTGGACTCCTATTGCATGCAGTTGCTATGGTTTGAATGTTTAATATAATATCTCAAAATCATAGGTTTCAGTTTGATGAAATAGGTTCCCAACTAATGAAATAGTGTTGGGAAATGGGCCTGAAGGTATTTAATTCATGCAGAAAGAGATCTCATAAATGGGTTCATGAAGTTATTTAAAAAACAACAGCAGCAACAATAAAATGAAACAATTCTGTGAGAGATGCTGGTAGTTAGAAATTTCCAGCATACTGAACTGTGAGCCAATACATTTTAATTCCTTGTATATTTCCCATTGTATGACATTCTGTTATAGTAGCAGAAAATGAACCAAGAGGAAAATTAGTATAGGGAGAAGGGTTGTTGCTATAATGAATAATTGAAAATGTGAAACATGTAACTGGGTAATGTGAAAAGGATGGGAATTTTGAAGATGATTGCAAGAAAAATATTTGATTCCCATCAACACATCACTGATGGTGTGGTGTTTTGAATGTAATGTGGTCAGGGCCTCTGATGTTTGTGATTAAGTTCCCTATTTGGGTCTCAGCTTGGGGTGTTGGGGATGTGGAGCCCCGCTGGAAGAAATGAATCACCAGAACTGGACTTTGAGGTGGAGTCCAGTGCTAGGTGTGTGTTCAGAGTCAGCTTGTGCTTGCTGGTGTTGGCTGTTGTCTCTCTGTTATGGATGTGTGATAAAGTGAGCCAACTTCTTCGTCTATGATGAAGTTTCCATTGGAATCTGAAATCCCATAAACTGCTTCTGGTTCAGTATTTGTCAGCAATGACAATGTAACTAAAATAAATGTTGAGTGTTCATAAGAAGAGAAAAGCTACAGTGAAAGTCTGAAATTATTAGAAATTACTTAAGTGATAATGGTCAGATATTGCAAAAATATTATATATAGACCATTCTGATGAGTTCTCAAAAGGATTCACATAATGAATAAATATTAATAAATAATAATAATAAAATAAAATGATAAATAAATTAATTTAATTTAATTTAAAACAATGACAAATAATAAATAAATAAATAATAACTTATTTCAAATAGACACATACATTTGAAAACATACACAAATATCCATAACATACACATGTATACACACACACACACACACACACACACCACCACCACCACCACCCAAATTACATGTATTATACATATGCACACACACACACACACACAAAAGAGAAAACAAAAGGTACTATCATATGTGGAAGGAAAAGAAAAAAATTGTTAAGCAGTTCAGGTTTCTGCATGGCATCTTTTACTATGTATAGTAAAATGTGAGAAGAATAAAATGACCAAGAGTTGGAATATATAATTTAAAGGGAAATTTAGAGGTTGGAAAATTAGAAGTTTCATAGTAAATAACTTATACATGTATATCATAAATCTAGACCTTGCTCTCATGTTCCAAATGTTGACCAGTATTTATCAAATAAATGAAAACTCAATTAGGCAAGTTTAATGGAGTATCTCATGGAAATTGAAAATTAGATCCCCAACAGAATACTTTTGCTCTTGTCAAATATAGGCTTTCTGTGTTTCTCCTTTAATGCTGAACACACCCTAGCCACATCTCTGCAAATCACTTTGTACTTCACTTTCTATGTTGACATTGAAAGCATAATTGAGCCATGTGGATTCAATCTCAAATCAAAAACAGTGTCTCCTCTGTACTCTGATGCCACTTCCTTAGCTAGAACATCATATGGTTTGTATCTCTATGTTTAGTGGCCTCAAGACCCTTTCTCCTGCCTCTATTCTGAAATACTCTCCTATGTTTCCAGTGCTACCAAATAAGTCTTCTGATCGAACAAATTTTGTTGAGTCATTTCACTTCTTAAAAATTGTCTGTAGATACCCAGCTCCCTCAAGAGTAGTCACCAGTTCACCATGCTGTTCCTGGAGATAAATGGCACAGGCTTCTGTCAAGCCTGTAATGTGATAATTATTAGACTAAGGATGAAAGAGTTTTATACATTTGTCTTATACTCTGTCTTCTGCCAGGAACCTTCAAATCTAGCTTCTAGGCTCAGTAACTGTAACACATGCTCTGGAAATCTTCACTGATACCACCCTCTGACTGAAATGTGCCATTCTCCTGAGACCCCCCCCCCCACAAACCTTGAATGCCTTTATCATAGCATTTGTCATATGCCACTATTATTGTAAATCTGTTCCATGGTCCCCTTTAGCTTTTTTTCTATCTTGCAACATAAATTAAAGAAAAATAAAGAAATTTAGCAAAGATTCAATTTATAAGCTCAACCCACAAAACTCAATTATGTTTGTACACGTCCTCAAGGCATGATACAAAAAGTACCTTGTGAAAAAAAAATACAATTTACAATCATATTCCTAAATACTTATGAAGAAATGTAACTAAAAGTGTAATAAGCTTCAAGACTTTATGCCCACTAGGATGGTTTGTAATTTTAAAAGTTGAATATCACAAGTGTTGGCCAAATTGCAGAGAAGTTAGAATCCTTGTACATTACTATTGGGAATGTAAAGTGGTATAACCCGTTAGGCAAACAGTTTGAAGGTTACTCAAAGCTTTAAATAAGAATAAGAATAAGAATAAGAAAGAATAAGAATGGGGGCTGAAGATAAGGCTTAGTGGTTAAGGTATTTACCTGCAAAACCAAAGGATCCCAGTTTGATTCTCCAGGACCCACGTAAGCCAGATGCACCAGGGGACACATGCATCTGGAGTTTATTTGCAGTGGCTGGAAACCCTGGTGCTCACTTGCGCTCTCTCTCTCTCTCTCCCTCTTTCTCTCTCTCAAATAAATAAATAAAAAATTAAAAAAAACATTAAAAATAGGTGTTTAAACAAAAAAGACTGTATATGAGTGTTCATTAGGAATACTTTATAATAAAGCAATAGCTAAAAGTTGAGGAATGGATAAGAAAAATTTCATATAAACATATTTTAACATGTGTATGTATACATTCATATACAATGAATTGCCATTTAAGGAAAAAACGGTTGATTTGATTTTTGTATAACATATGCACAATAAACATAGAGCGTATTATTGGTTACCAGAGCCTGAGGTTGGTGGAGAATTGAGAGTGATGGCTTAAAACAATTTGTACTTTAACATAAAAATGTTTTTCAACTAAGTGGAAATAGTGTTCACAAACATGGTGAACATACTAAATGCCTCTTAGTTGCACACTTTAAAGGGATCAACTTTACCTTACCTAAATTTTACCTGAAAAATAAGGATATATGATTAGATAACGTAAAATATGGATATAAAAACCAAAATAAATAGTTTCAATTGAGCATATGAAGTTTTATATAAAACAAATATGACATACCCATTTGTGGTGATATACCCATTTGTAATATATGTGAAATATGATATACCCATTTGTGGTTTCAATCAGATGTCCCCCATAAACTTGTGTTTTGAATGTTTAGTTTGCAACCAATTTCAGTTTGGGAGGTGGAGCCTTGCTGGAGGATGTGTGTAAATGGGAGTGGACCTTGAGATTTAGTAGCTCCCAACTTGCCAGTATCAGCTTAGCTCATGCTCTTGTTGCTTTCTGACAGATGCTGTGGCAAGAACTGATGCCAAGCCTTTGTTTTACCATCTTTTTCCTTCCATCAGGAAGATTCCTATTGAGATTGTAGGCCATAATATATTCTTTCCTCTCATCAGCTTTGTTTGGGTGTTTCATCTCAGAAACATGACAGTAACCACAGAAAATTGGTACCAAATGTGTGGTGTCATACCTGCTAGAGAACTGACCATGTGGCATTTGGTGTTTTGGAACTGATTTGTAGAAGGAATATAGAAATATTTGACACTTTGAACTAAGAGATGCTTGATGGGCCATTCTGATCAAAGTTGAACTATCTAAATGCAAAAACAACTGTGAACTATGGAGATTTGTTTTATGAGTAGGAAAGAGAGCCTTGGGCCAGAGGCAGTTTGTGTGAGAAGCTGGCTGCATTCTGCTGGTGTCAAAAAACTTGAGAAGGGCTGTTTAAAAGTATGGACTGGTGTGAACAGAAGAATGTAGCACAGAAAGAAATGAGAGTTTCAGGCCAGAGATTACAGCCAATGCAGCTGCAATTATTGGAGAGATTACCACCATTGAGGACTGGGCCAGCTACTCTGCACTAGTACAATAGAAAAATGCTCTTTTGAATGGAGAAGACCTTCAAGAAGAATTCTTGGAGTTTTCTTGCTATTCAAAGTTGGCTTTATTCCTCTGGAATAGGGAGTTTGGTAACACCTGGTAGTATGGAAGTAACAAATGCAAGAAAGAGAGGGTCATTGGATTTATAGTGGCTGCTAGTTGATGTGGAGCAAGGTCATACTCCATGACTAGAGGTTATGAGGGTCTATGACATGTAACCATGTAGTGGAGACCCCAGGATTTTAGATATGACAGAAGAATGGGTCAGCCTCCAAAGATAGCTCTTGGCTGTGGATGGATTTTTCTCCTGCTAGCATCCCAGCAGGAGGGGTGGAAGTTGGACCACAGAGATTTTGTCACTGGTTTTAGGTGCCACACATAGAACTATAGGCTTTGATTTGCTCTGCTTGTTTTTGATCTTGCATTATTCTAACCTTTCTCTGTTATATCCTTTTTTGTAGTAGGAATATTTACTGTGTGCCGTTATGTGTATATAACTTGTGTTTTGATTTCTGTTTTCCCAACTGACTTTTACAGGCTTACAGTTAAAGAAGCATTGGGCCATGGGGACTTTTGAATGCTGTCATATTGGTAATGACTATAGGGATATTGAAAGTTAGACTAAATGTAGATTACATCATGAGACAGTTGTGAGTCTATGTGGGCCAGGGGAAATATGTGGTGGTTTGAATCAAATGTCCACCCAAAGCTATTTTGGATGTTCTGTATCCAGCCGGTGCCAACTTGAGAGGTGGAATATTGCTGGATGAGTTGCATCACAAGTGGTGGACCTTGAAGTTTATTAGCCCCTAGCTTGCTAGTATCAGCTCATCTCACTTTCTTGCTGCTTTCTTTTGAGAGCTATGGCAAGAATGATGCCCAGCTTTTCTTCTACCATCTCTTCCTAACACAAGGGAGCTTACTCTTCTGACTGTAAACCAAGATAAATCATTTCTCTTGCCAACTTCTTTTAGCTGGTATGTTGTCACAGCAACTCTAAGGTAACTACAACACCATTAGTACTACATACTTCATTTACAAAAATAAATTGAGGCTGGTCGTGGTGGCACACACCTTTAATCCCAGTACTCAGGAGGCAGAGGTAGGAGGATCACAATGAGTTTGAGACCACCCTGAGACTACATAGTGAATTCCAGGTCAGCTTGGGCTAGAGCGAGACCTTATTTTGAAAAATAAAAAAATAAAATAATTAATTTGAAAGTTTGAGAGATGGCTTAGCAGTTAAGGTGCTTGCCTGCAAAGCCTAAAGACCCAGGTTTGATTCCCCAGTACCTAAGTAAGCCAGATGCATAAGATTGTGCATGCTCTGGAGTTTGGTTCTAGGGGCTGGCTCCCATTCTCTCTCTCTTTCTCTCCCAGTTTATGCCTCTCTCTAATAATAAAATCAATAAATAAAATATTAAAAACTAAATAAATTGAGCCACCATATAATATGATACCAGGTTGAAGGCCTACCATTCAGGCACTAGGCCAAGCATTCCAAAACAAGCCCTCTCATGGACCCCACCAACTGGCTCACTTGCTCTCTGAATGGCCTGAAAGATGAGTGGCTTTCCTCACTAACATCAGCCCATGAAGGACTGGAAAAGGAACCAATGTCTTCAAATACACAGGCACTGATCCAAGTCATAAGGGTCACAAATAATGAGGGAAACATGAGACCATGCAGGGAACAAATTAAAATAGCAGAAATACACCCCTACCTCACCCCATGCACACACTGATGGAGTTCTATAATCTACTAAGAAAGAATTCACAAATATCTTCTTAAAATACTTCAGTGAGTTATAAGTTCATGCTTATAAACAAATACATAAAATTAAGAAAATATACATAAACTAAGTTCACCAAAATATTTAAAAAAGGAAACAAATAAATCTGAGGGACAAAGCATAATATTTGAGCTGTAAAGTTGTGTAGAGTTTCAACCACAGATTCAGGGAGATTGGGGCATGAATTAGTAAAGTCGAAGATAGGTCAATAAAGTGAAGAGACAATCTATAGGATGAATGGAGATGGTTTTCAAACAATATATTTGATAAAAATTTTTAATGCTAAAAATATAAAAAATAAAATTAAAATTAAAAAAATAAAATATAAAAATAATTCAACTTAATAGCAAAAAGTGACACAATTTGTAAACAGGTAAAGACTCTAAAGACATATTTCTAAAAATAAGACACGAAACTGTCTAGAAAACACATGACAAAGTGCTTACCAGCAATAGATGCAAACTAGAAGCACAATGAGGTATCACTGTACACTGAGTACACTGCTCAATTTACTTCACATACAAAGGGTACATTGAAAAACTATTTTTTAAATATTTTATTCATTTATTCGTAAGAAAAAAGAGTGGTGGAGGGTAGCATGTACCACTTTGTGCATCTGGCTTGACATAGAACTGGGAAATCAAACCCAGACCATAAGGCTTTGCCAGCAAGGGCCTTAACCTTGGGTCACCCTCCAGCCTGGAAAATATTTAATGGTAAGACCCTATTGTTGAAGACAGCACACGCATGTGAGACCAAACATGGAGAGACTTGGCCGAAATCTGGAAGAGGGTCAGTCCCCAGACAGTTAGGTAGTCTAGTGCTAGAGGGTGCTACACGAGCAACTGGGGGATAATGGCTGACATCTGTCCAAACAACTTGAAGTCTAAGATACCCAGCAGGAAACAACCTGATGTAATGCTCATAAAAGTGCAGTAGTGGCACACAACCATGGTGGGTAACCAACTGCTCTTGATTTTGGCTAATAGATCCACTCAGTGGAATGGAACTCATTGCTGGAACTGGGAAATAAGTCAAAACCATGAACAAAAAATGAGCTCAGTCTCCAAGATCAAGATACCACCAAATGTGGGCTAGAAGAGAGCCTACACATATAAAATTCCCTCCAAAAATCTATGGCCATCCATCTATCTAGTACTAACTTCCCTCTCCATTGGAGAATTTGCTTATCTTTTTCAGATGGATAACAAACCTGAAGGGAGGATCAGCCAGTCACACCTCACCAGGGCCCCAGCTGAAACCATAGAGTAATGCGGGGGAAGGGCAAGAATACAGTGTTCTTGGTGATCACCACACCAGAAAAAGGCCAAAGGCGATAAACACAGAGAACATCCAACTCCTACTAAGCCAGATATCCAGAGACACAGAGGCTCCCAAAACCTCATCACTGAAGTAGAACTAAAATGATCCCAATGTGGCTCAGGGAAACTCGCGGAAGATGGGCGGAAAGAATGTTAGAGCCACAAATTGGGGCATTATGCACAGAGACTTGGCCTATCCCCATAACTCTTGACTACCTCCACAATGCATGACCCACATTCCCCATTGATGAGGGTCCCTTTGGAAGAGGGAGGACAGGGAGAAGGATAATGGAGTCAACACTATGAATGTAAAATCAGAATAGTATAAATAAAAAATAAATTATAAAAAAAATTTCGGGCTGGAGAGATGGCTTAGCGGTTAAGGCACCTACTCCTAAGCCTAAAGAACGCCGGTTCCAATCTCCAGCAGTTCCAGTCTCCAGGTCCCATGTTTAGCCAGATGCAAAGTGATGCAAGGGCGCAATGCAGCACTTGACCACAAGGGGGCTCACGCATCTGGATTCCGTTCTTAGCAGCTGAGAGTCTGCTGGCACGCCCATCTCTGTCTTCCTCTCCCTCTCTCTCTGTCTCTCTCTGTGTCTCTCTCCAAAAAAAAAAAAAAAAATTCAAAAGGTAGAGAATATAAAAAAACAAACAAAAAAACAACAAAAATTTTTTTTCTCCAGAAGAAAATCAGCAGAGAAAGGGTTATTTAATTACTTTTCTACAAATTAAAAAAAAATGATACATACAACTTGTTCCTATTTTGTGAATATCATTAAACCCACTCTGTCCCTACCTGAATTCCAGAAACTACAGAATCAGAGCAACACATTTTCTACATCCTTCAGAAAGAATGCCTATGACCCCCTTTATGCTTGCCTTGTATGATAAGGTAACTTTTGACGTATAGAATGGTACAATTAAAAAAATGCTTTTGGGTCTTAGTTAATTTTGGTAGCAACAATACAAATCTAATGTAATAGTTTATTTATTTACTTATTTTATTTATTTATTTTTTTTTGAGGTAGTGCCTCACTCTAGTCCAGGCTGATTTGGAACTCACTCTGTAGACCTAGGCTGGTCTCAAACTCACAATGCTCCTACTAACTCCACCTCCTGAGAGCTGGGAGTAAAGGCATGCACCACCATGCTCAGCTTATAATAGTTATTTAGAGACATTCATTTCTGTATGTGAGAGTGAGGGCAGGGACAGAAGTTTTGCCATCTAGCCACAGATATAAAGAGGTTGGGAGCTTTGGAATGGCCACTCCCAGCAACCGCAGGATCATCTTATCATTTGAGTCATTTCTCATGGGAGCTTCCTTATTGAGTATTCTCAAAAAGATAACATCAAAGGAAATAGAAATTGGTTCCAGGGAGAATAAAGTTTAAAACAGGGGGACCTCAAGTTATATTGGTTCCTGGCACAGTAAGAGAAAAAAAAAAAAAAAAACGCACTGTAAAAAAATTCCATCTCTACATACTAGGAACTAACCCTACTCACCACATTACTTTGTTAATCTCCTCAAAAGCATGCAAGAAAATTGTACTGCTATTTTTTTTTTTTTTTTTTTTTTTTTTTTTTTAACCAATAGAGAGACAGGCAAATTACTTGATGGTTACAAGCTAATAAATGCCAGAGTCTAATATCAAACCAAGATTTTGCTGATTCTAAAATTCATGCTGATTCTGCTCTGCCAGAGCTGCTCTCCCAAGACAGTCAAAGTGATGTGGGGGCAGCTACTTTAAACACTCAGCTCAGGGGCGCAGCAAACAAGGGTAGCATGCACAAAAGAGCAGTCCTGTCGTGCTTTACAAATTCCTTCTCCAGTCCCAAGTCAATCAACTTCAGTATTGCCCAACGTACTGAAGAAAGTAACCACATTAAAATAAAGCAAAGTTTCTGTCCTTAAGAGCTAGTTGGCAAATATTTGGAGAGACAAAAGAAGAAGCAATTTGCAGAAAATAATTAAATGCTAATGTATAAAGTGCTAGAGGTTTCAAGAAAAAGAAATCAGTATAAACTGAGGATATCATGAAGTCTGCATGTAGTGGGGATGGATTGGGACAGAATCAACATTAAGTCTGGTTTTCAGGTGTCTTTGGACCACATTATGACTTGTCTGAGTGCCAGAATAATATAAGCAAGCATGTGATGGGCACAGGGTGACGATTTCTGGCCTCAAACACAATGTATGAACATGCAACATAAAAAATTGTCTTGGGATGTGGTATGTGTTCCACAAGGGATTTAGTGTAAATTTGGAGGACAGAGAAATCCTGTCAAACCTGTCAGCTGAAGGCCAGGGTCATTACATTCCTAACATGACATTAGAGCCCATGGTTTGTTGTTCATTTGTATTAGTTTCACTCCATAGTGGTTTAAAATTTGGGACTTTCACTGTGTTGTTCAACAGGCCATGGTTTGATGAGCTGTGTATACGCTGAACCCAGAGGCGGATGCTCCTGGAGTCTGATGACAGAAGTCATGGCTGTTGAAGAGAAGCGGCTAACCTTCATGTAATCCTAGTTTCATTATGAGACCCAGAGGTGGGTCTTTGATAATATGAAGTCTATTTTGAATTTATTCATATAGAACTTCTTTCGTATAAACTGTCAAATGCATGAACATTTAATTTTACTTGACTAACTTGTATTTGATTTACTGTGCCTTCTGACCTGTGCCTTCTACATTTCAAATGAAATGTAGCACCAAAAAAAAAAAAAAAAAAAAAAAAAAAAATTAAAAAAAAAGTCTCTTCATGCCATGTGGGACTTGCAGATTTATTATGTCCATCTCTTGATTGACAAGTGACTTGAATCCTCTTTGGTTTGCCAGGGGGACCCAACCTTGTTTTGTTCATAATAACCTCTCTTTCCTATGCAGTGCTGAATCTCCATCTTCTCTTATGTTCTAAGGGAGAATGGCACTGAAATGTAGCACCAGCTCACACTTTTGGTTTTGTCCCTCTAAACCTGTCAACCAGCAAGCTATACAATGGCCTAAGGCACATGTTCACTCACTCTGAAAGCCTGGCATCCCATTCCAGAGGAGGTAAAGTCCAAAGTGCCTATGGGGTGGTACATTCTAAGGGGGCAGCTATTCTTTGTAAGCCTTATATCTGGAAGGATGGGCTTGGAGAAGAATGTTTAACTCATCACAGCTTAAATGAAAGCAAGCAAAGCTGAAAGGGGTTAAGAGCAATCTTCGATTGCCAAGCTGAGCAGGTAGGTGGTAAGGGAGCAGTAATAACACTTGGAACAAACAAACATTTTGAAGGTATTTAAGTTTACTTCAAGGATATTTTTTTCAAGATAACTGCTTTATATGGGGTAGAATTTCTGGAATATTCCAACTGAAAATGAAATAATCAGTATTTTTCTTTTCCCATTCTTATTTGAATAAACCTTATTGCACATTGTTGTTCCCATGACAAGGTTATTGAAGCTCAGTCAATATCACTCACATGATTTAGATTAAATTACAGAAGCTCAAGCCTCTGTTCTTTCTTTTCTTTCTCTCCTGAATTGAAACTCGGCTCAATTTTTGTTTGGCTGGCATTTGCTCCTTTGACTTTGCCCCATATTCCAGAGAGGGTATACGCTCCAAACACATAACATTATCAACTTGACTTTCCCCCATATTCCAGAGATGGTGTACGCTCCACACACATAACATTATCAACTTGAAGGGCTGCAATTGATTGAATATTTTGACAAATATACCTCTCTAATTCCTGAAGCCATATGGACGTGCAGGATGCCATATGGAATAAAGTACTCTGCTTCACAAAATGATCCAAAAGCATTTTTTTTATTAGTGGTTATTTCCTTGAACTGAAAACTGATTAAATTTTTAAGATAGTAATCCAGCCGACTGTATATCCTTAGGAGCGTAGTTACTCATGGAAGTATACTGCTAATATAGAAGCCCTTGGGAGAGGCTGAAACATTTGTTTTAAATGTCAAAGGAAAGGTCACTTCTATATTTGTATATCTATAAGATGATCTCTTCAGAAAGCAGCAGAACCACCAATTAGCTGTCTTGAAACAATGGGAGAATGGTGTGATCTTGTGTAACAGGGACCATGAGACGTGGTGGTGGAAGGAGTAGCATGTTTTCTGCCTGTAACTGTCCACCTGGGTCTTCCAGCTCAGTTCTCTCACTGATCCTATTCATGTTTGCAAGATGATCAGAGCTGCCTGCACATGACATACACAATGAGTATGAACAGTATAAATAAGTAAAGTATACCTTCCTGACCCTACTTTAGAGGAAGAAAGCCCATTTGAGAAGAGGGTCAAATAATACCCCTCACATTTCATTCTGTGTAAGTTACCTGTCTGTCCCACAACTAAGCTGAGATGAAAGAGGTGGGGTACAGTGTAATGTCTGGGAAGCATAGGGCAACGAAGAAGACCTTGAGTCACACTGGTATCTTTTGGACAGGAATGAAGACATGGCACTAGACTGAGAGCCATTCACAAGCAGGCTTCCTACACTCTTCTAGTATTTCTTTGACATGGCCAGACTATCTCCACAAAATCTTCCAGGTATGTTATTTATATTCTTTTACATGGATTAGATTGAATTACTCCCATGGACCATCAGAGAAATTTATCATTAAAATCTGAGGCTGCTAGTCATGGTTATTTCTAGAAGTTTTCCTTCCAACTCAATTAAAGATATTCAAAGAATTCTCATTCCTCGCTACATAACTGGAGGACTATTTCAAATCATTGTTCTCTTACTAGCTATCCTGCTTCTGTTTATGAAATGGGGCACTCTTTGAACATCTCCCATAACACATTGTAAAAATGGGAAAGTACAATTAGGAGCATCCTGTTGGCATGAAACGAGGGCTGGTTTGCACAGAGAAGGTACAAGGTTCCCAGGCATATGGAAACATTAGTGTTCTGGGTCACTTCACTACATTGAGTCAACTTTAGGGCCCTGAGAGCAAATCCAGGCTATCTTATGGAGAAGCAGTGGGATTTTGAATCCCTCACATATGTGGCAATCCATTCATTGGTTCACTGCTTGACCTACTGCAGCAGCTCCTTGTATCTGGGACTCAGAGCTCTTATGTACATGGTGGTGGGTGTGCTCAGTGATCAGTGATTTTCTTTTGAGAGGGTATACCCACATGTAACCTGTTGGTTCTGTAATTCTCAGGTGTGACTGTCCCCAAAGGTCAAATGGAAGCAAATGGAAGCTAAACCAACCCTTATAGTCATAGGGGATTTTTGACATGGGAGTTTTTGCTGTAACTATCCAAGTACTTGAATGGAAGCCAAAGATTCAGCATACTTCACCACAAAATGAATAGATTGCAATGTAAAGTAGATAGTTCATATCATTTTCTCAAACATGGAAAATTTGTTTATTTTATGCAGAAAATCCAAATTTAAATATCTGATTCTTTTTTTAATTGAGGAATTTATTATATGAACACATTGCAAATTGGTTTTATTCCCATCGGGATATACTCTTATGTTCCCTCCCCTACCCTATTCCATTTGAGGGCCCACTTCAGGGGGGTTATTGCTATTCATGGTGGGGTCATGAATCCATCAGTCAGTTGCTGTGGGAGAGAGGAACAATGCCTCAGAATATACTCTTCCCATAAATTTCTAATCTTGTTGAGAGAATATTCTCTGATAATCAATCTAAGTTTTGAAATAACTTTATAACAAAAAGGAAAAGCATTTGATTTTAGTTTTCCCCATTTAAGGCTCTATAAGCTCAGACTTCTAAAGTCTAGTGTAATTAAAAAATGTTACATAGTGATATGAGTACATGAGAAAGAAAGTATAATGTTTCCTGGGCTGGAGAGATGGATTAGTGATTGAGGTGCTTGCTTGCAGAGCCAAAGAATGCAAGTTCGATTCCCCAGAACCCACATAAGCCAGATGCACAAGGTGGCACATCCATCTGGAGTTCATTTGCAGTGGCTGGAAGCCCTGGCCTGCCCATTATCCTCTCTCTCTCCCTCTTCCCTCTCTCTCTCTCTCTCTCTCTCTCTGTGTGTGTGTGTGTCTTTCTCTCTCTCAAATAAATAAATAAAAATACTTTAAAAAGAATCTATAATGTTTCAAATTTGCTTATGTAATTTGCTCTCAATTTCTCAATCACAATTTATATTGATTCATCATCAACTTACCATTGAAATTCCTTGCTCTCCCTAACACTCTTTCTTTCAGAAATCCATAAATGAACGTAATTAAAATATATTTTAAGCACCATCTTCTGAAATATTCATTATTAACCTCTGGCTATAGTTATCCCTTTTTTATTTATATAATTCATCATGCCTCTCTCTTCTAATGTATACATTTTCAAATAATTTATTAATAATATTCAGGTTTTGGCTTGTCTATTCCTTCTTTCTGCATTTAAAAGTAATAGCCTACTTAATCAGAATCTCACTCTTGCCTTTTAATTTTCTAGGAGATTTGAGAATCTTGACAACCAGGAAGTCAAACCATTTTTCCAGTTTGTTGGAATTGAAATAATACAATTAGAAAAGCTTGAGGGGAAGATTCATACTGCTCAGTTTGTCATGATAAAAATATTTATCATGTGCAGCCAGTTACTGGTTCTCAGGCCTGTGTGTTAATGTCAGATCCAAATACTCTGGAATCTCCCTTTGAAACAGGACTGGAGTTCTAGCATTGGCTGTGGAGACCTACCCACCAGCTACTAATAGATGATTTCATATAAGTAAGTCTTATACATTTTCAGTTCCAACTTTCTATATTGGAAAAAAAAAATAAGTTCAGAGGCTAGAGAGATGGCTTCGTGGTTAAGGTACTTGCTAGTGAAGCTTAAGGACCCATATGTGATTCTGTAGTACCCATGTAAGCCAGATGCACAAGGTGACATATGTATTCATTTGCAGGGCCTAGAGGCTCTGGCATGCCCATTTTTCTCTCTCTCTCTCTCTCTCTCTCTCTCTCTCTGTCTCTCTCATCTGCCTCTTTCTCACCGTTTCTCAAATAAATAAAATATAAAAAATAAAAGAAAGTATGTTCAGGGTTAATGTTGGAGTCACATCTAATCAGTCAGCTTCTATTAATGAGCCACAGTGATTTGGGATCAGGACCCTCAGTATCTATAAAACATCACAATTGTTATGGAAATTTTATTTATACTTGTTTATGTGTAAAAGACCTTGATTGGAACGATAAGAAAAAATAAAATTGGAAGTAGCTGTGATGCTACCAAAAGCTACCACTTATTTTCCTAAAAAGGAGTTCAGGGAAGTCTGAGAATGTGAAGTAATATAGCTGAAACATATGAGATGCAAACTAGATATCAGTATAGACATTTCAAGGAGGGTCCTGGATATGTGACGCAGTGGGGAAGAATACATTTAGGTCTAGAATGTAAGTTTGGAAGTTCTTGCTATTTAAAAGAGACATGTTACTGTTGGAAATAGTAAACAGGAGGGTAACTTCATAACAAATTAAGGAGTAAAAAGATAGTAAAACGATGAGGACAGACTGCCTTGAAAAAAAAAGGAGGAAAGCTGGTCACAGTGGTATAAACTATAAGAAAGAGGAGAGAGTGGGCTGAGGTATCAACTGTTGGCCATGTGATCCAAAGGAATCAAAACAGAGAGGTGAGCTGGGCGTGGTTGCGCACACCTTTAATACCAGCACTTGGGAGGCAGAGGATCACCATGAGTTCGAGGACAGTCTGAGACTACATAGTGAATTCCAGGTCAGCCTGAGATAGAGTGAGACCTTATCTTGAAAAATAAACAATTAAAAACAGAGAAGTAGCCAGTGTTGTGACCACACAGGTCACTAGTCTTGATAACAGTTTTAGTGGAACAGATAAAATGTGATGGAAATGGATTAAGACTGAATGAGAGGTTGGAAGGTGGAAAGAACTAAAAAGTACCAGAGATAAGTTGTAACTAGAAGCAGGGCATCTGCTTTAAGGGAGGGTTTTGTTTTTACCCTCGAAGATTGCAGTTGATGGATTTCTATATTTCTCTGTTGATGAAATATTTTCATAATGTATCAAATAGGACAAAATCTTCTTGGCTCCTTCCCTCAAAGGTGGGTCCTAGATGTGACTGGCGTCTAGGTTACAGAAGTGACCTCCTCCAGCTGAAACTGTGAGGCTTTGCAGCAGTGCCATTACCAATGCCAGGAGCACTGGAGGTGGAGGGAAGGAGTTACAGTGGCTCAGAGATGCATATAAGCTTTTTATATGCCACAAGACAATTGTGTCAACAAACAGAATTTTTTGGCTAAACTTATTTATTTATTCATTCATCCATTCATTTCAGATAGAGCACCTAGTATGTGCCCTTTATCCTGCTAAATACTATAAATAATACACAAAACAGGCATAGCTTTTATCTTTTGAAATGCATGTATATTGCTGAAATGTAGATGCTTTATATGTACATATACCCCACTCTTGTTCACATGCACTGAGTCTATACATTTGCGGGGAATGGGGATGGGGGAATGTATGATTTGGGATGAAAATTTTGTTGCAGCCTATGTGTCTTAAGATCTGAAAATTATGAATGTGATTTAGGTGATTATTTCAGTGCTTCAGTCCTTCAAACTAGGGATAATTATGATAGATGATCAAGGATAATCCATGTAGGTTGAAGACCTTGACATGGCATGGTTCTCAGTTTGAATGGACTTCAAAGGAACTTAAAGCTAAAAGGAAATATGCACATTACATTACTTGGGCTGTGAGGTCTTGCTATAGTTTAGATGAGTGTCCCTGAAAGCCCATGTGTTAAGGGCATTGTATTCAGAATAGTGCTATTATGAAATGCTGGGATTTTCAGAAGTGAGACATATTAAGATGTACCTAAATCACTGGGTATTAGACCTTGTAAAAGATTATGGTACTCTAGTGTTTTCCTTCTGGTTTTCTGGTTAATGATTTGAGCAGCTTGCTGGCCTATGCCCTTCTGGCATCACAGAGACCCAAATCATGAAGCCATTCTTGGACAGAAACCTCCTGAACTATGAGGGTAAATAATTCTTTTCTAAGCTAAGTCATATCATGACAGAGAGAGAGAGAGAGAGAGAGAGAGAGAGAGAGGAAGCTGACTAACCCAGGCCTCTTTTCCCAAGCATCTCTAGTAGCTGAGGTGAGAAGTTGCTGCATGCTCACTTGCTGATTCCCATCCAGGTGAGATGAGCTATCCAGGTTCAGCCTACCTGCTCATAGGCCCACAGAATGCAGAGATCTGAAATTGCATCCCCATAGGAAATGAAGGCAATGAAGAGCTTGCAATGCCAGGATAATTTCTGTGAAACTGTCAAGTTGAGAGGATCTCGTGTGTTATTTCTGGTGGCTCAAGGAACTCTGTGAACTTGAAATCCCTCAAGGCCTGTCCATGTTTAGTATGCTTCTATAGGGATTCTATATTTTCTGATGTTGCTTTCTCTTTTGTCATTCCTCCTTAAAAGATGGTTGTTGTAACTACATATGTGATTCTAAGATTTCAAACTTATTCTGCTGAGACCAAGATGAATTTTGTATAGGAAAATTATGAAAATTTATTTTTAAGTAATAGAAAACAGCTCACTCTCAAAAAACAATTTCCGAGCAAGAAGTTGTGTTCTCTGCAAGTTATCAAATTTTGGTACTATTCTGTGCAAATGAAGAACATTTCCACTTACAACTTGAACCTGGAACTAGTATATTTTTCTTTGGAGTACACTGGGAATGACAGATATGTTGTTAATTTTTTGAATCACACAGATGAGTGTAGTGGCTAAAAAGAGCACAGATAAAGTGGTAGAAAGATGTACTAATGGGAAAGCTCTGGTGCAAAATTTTAAATAACCCTAAAAGTTCATGCTTTAATAATAACAAATATAACATAAAGCCATATATAGACATGAAAAAGAAGTTATAAAGCATAGTAAAATAGCAGAGAAAATCATCAATATAGATCTGAGATATCTGACAAAAATGCTAGACTAGTAGAATAGGAAAAGGATAGAAAGAGAGAGATGGGTTTTAAGCTACTGTTCTCTGAAGGTTTACCCAGTCTTCGGTTGAGCAGGATGAATGCTGAGCACAAGGACTGTACTCCATTAGCTATTAGTATTAGCATTCACCACTATTCACCAGAATCAGTTGTCTGTATATATGCATATGAATACATATTTCATTGCATGATGGCATTCATTAGTACATTGTACTTCATTTTACAATAGTGTGAGTCACTTATTTTCAAATATGCCTTTTAAAAACTAAGATCCAGGCTAAGATCAACAATATTTTATTTTTAAAAATACTTTCCTGGCAATGTTCTTTAATTCCTTCATAGGCATATTTATAACTGAACTGTATTCATTTTATGCCACATTGAGGAGCTGTATGGATCAATACCTACTAAATACTTGTAATTTGAGAACATTATGTTATTATACTTTTTAAAAAATGTTTACCACTTTTCTTGTTATTTCATAATGTTTTCAGGAGGACTGGGATAATCTTACTTATTTTGTTCTATTGATTCATAGTTTTAGAAGTAAGTATAATGAGATTTACAAGAACATTAAAAGGATAAATCTAAAATGAAATGTCAATACTATAAGTATTCTCTTTTAAGTCACAGGTAAGAAGGCAAACAGACACAAAGTATTTGGTGCACATAAAAGAAAGGAGATGTGAGGAGGAGAGATGGCTCAGCAGTTAATGTGCTTACCTGCAAAACCTAAGGATCTGGGTTCAATCTAATTGGAAACTTTTATGGTACATGAGAAATACACACAAATTCATTTGTCAGTTTTAAAAAAATATATGATTCAATTTGGTAGTAAATATGGGTGTCTTCACATATAAGACCCCTTCATTTCACTCTGTATACCTGTGCACTCATGTTTGTTTATTCTTCAGAGTGTCTTGTGGTAGAGTATCTCATAGTCTGTCCATGAAGACTTCAAATAGTTGTTTAACTAGGTATCTGAGAACAGTGTTTCTGCAAGCATGTATACAGGCATCCACCCCAATGCAACCAGTTATGGACAAGATGCTGATGCTTTCTAAAGTTGGGTTATGTTTCTAAGCACTGCAGAAAGTACAAAGACTAATGCATACCTAAATCAACTCTCAGTAAAATATGACGTAACGATATCAGATATGAGAAAAAGAAAACATGTCTAGGTAATTGTTTAATCTTACCCTATCACTGAATAACTATTACAAACACACCTTTATTTTAAGGTTTTTTTTTTTTTTAACTGTTTTTAAGTGAACACAGGTTTCCTTGGTCTGTGTGTTCTGGCATGATTGGCAGGATAGCTAGATGAAGACCTGCTGAATGCCAGAGTAGGACAATAAGAGATGAGCATCTATCCTCAAGGCAACTTTTGGCAAAACCAGAGCATCCTGCTGAATTAGGCACTCCCTAAAGCTTAGGATACTGTCTTTATCCTTCATCCTTCATTCCAGTGTACTCCCTTGCAGTTACATCACTGTATGACAGTTATTGTGAAGACCAGGGCATGACCACTATTCATAGAAAGAGAAAGTGGAAAGCCTGTGTGACCAGCACCCTTCATTGAGAGCTAACCATATGCTTAGCTTTGTATTAAGGTCTGTGTTACGGTTTGAATAAGAAGTCCCAAAGGTTCTTATGTTGAAGACTTGGTTCCCAGCTGGTGAATTCAATCAGTAAGAGGTGACTAGATCTTGATGTCTGTGACCTAATGAATGAAGTAATCCATAGATCGTTTAATAATTTGATGCATTATTTGAGGTGGCAGAAACCTCCAGAGATGAGAAGATCATGGAGAGTATGCCTAATTCTCATTTTCTTTCTTTCAGGCCACCATGTGGTAAACTACTCTGCTCCATCACACTCTTCCTCCATGACACTCTGCCTCTCCACAGACCCAGAAATGATGAAGGTAGCTAGCCATGAGCTGAATCTTCAGAAACCAGGGACCAAAATAAATATGTGTTCCTGTAAACTGTTTCTCTCAGAAGTTTGTCAGTGTGATGAATAGAAAGATGACGGCATGCTCTACGGTCACCAATATGAGTAAGACACAAAACCTGCTCCAGATATGAACAATATAAAATGTGTGTTATGAAAGAACTAGACACAGAGTTTTGTGAGATTACAAGGGGAGAATGAGATCTCTCTTAAACTAGAGACATCTCTCCCATTTGCTGTGCTGGTGAAGAAGAATTAAAGGAAAAATTCCTGAACAGTTAGGATAAGATGGTAGAGAAGGGTGTATTGTTTTATCTTTGCTTTATAGTGAGACTTATTAGGTTTGTAGAACATAGAGCTCTGAAGGAAAGTATTTATATTTGATTAATGTTTCCTGAAGTTTATATATTTTTCTCTTTTTATTGACAACTTCTATATTTACAGACAATAAACCATGATATTTCCCTCTCCCCCATTCCCCTTCAGAACTTCATTCTCTGTCATATCCCTTCCCTCTCTCCATTAGTCTTTCTTTTAATTTGATGTCATCATCTGAAGATTATATTTTAATTTAGGTGTTAGTAATAACCAATTCCTTTAATAAAGTTATCATCTGGTAAATGTTTACCCCTACTTTTGATATAAGCTGTTCTCTTTTAAGGAAGAATAATATAATTTACAACCTTTTTATGTGTGGCAATTTCCATAGATGAAATATTCACATATATGTACAAAATTATTCACACAAATATTAAATTGCTTATATTCATTTATTGTTTAAGATATTCTAATTATTTATTTGTGTATGCATTTGTATGTTTGTCTATGTCTGAGCATGCCAGAACCTCTTTTCATTACAAACACCAGAGGCTTGTGCCCCTACTATGTCTGGCTTACATGGGTAGCTTGGGAATTGAACCTGCATTGGCAGGCTTTGAAAGAAAGTACCTTTAGCCACTAAGCCCAATTCCTAGCTACCAAATTGTTTATATTTGAAATACCATTCTTGGAATATTTAAATGCTCTTCAACATAGTGCTAGAAATACTAGCTCAAGCAATAAGACAGGAGAAAGAAATAAAAGGGATACAAATTGGAAAGGAAGAAGTTAAGTTAGCCCTATTTGCAGATGATATGATTATATACATAAATGACCCAAGAACCTCCATCTCAAAACTCTTAAAAGTGATTAACTCCTTCAGTAAAGTAGCAGGATACAAAGTCAATGCACAAAAATCTGTAGGCTTTCTATGTGCAAAAGACAAATATACTGAAAAAGAAATAAGCAACATTGTTCCATTTTCAATAGCATAAAAAATACCTTGGAATAAGATTAACCAAGGAGGTGAAAGACCTTTACAATAAAAACATAAAACACTGAAGAAAGAAATTGAGGAGGACTTGAGAAAATGGAAAGACCTCCCATGCTCCTGGATAGGAAGAATTAACATTGTGAAAATGGCAATCTTACCAAAAGCAATAAACAGACTTAATGCAATACCAATAAAAATCCCAACATCTTTCTTCACAGACATAGAGAAAAAAATTATCTCAAAATTCATATGGAATGGTAAAAGGTGTCAGATGTCCAAGCATATCCTCAGCAAAAGAAACACCTCTGGAGGCATCACCATACCTGATCTAAAGCTATACTACAAAACCAAACTAATAAAAACAGCATGCTACTGGCATAAAAACAGGATTATAGACCAATGGAACAGAATCCAGGACCTGGACTTTGGGTCAAGTAACTACAGCTACTTGATATTTGACAAAGGCCCTAATAATGCAGACTGGAAAAAAGACAGCATCTTCAACAAATGGTGCTGGACAAACTGGATAACCATAGGCAGTAAAGTGAAACTTGATCCACACATTTCACCATGCACAAAAATCAAGTCCAAATGGATCAAAGACCTCAATATAAGACCGGATACTCTGCTACTACTGGAAGAAAAACTAGGAGGAACTTTCCATGATATAGAAGTGGGAAAAGACTTCCTGAACAAAACCCCAGCAGCTCAGGAAATTAAACAATCACTCAACCATTGGGATCTCATGAAGCTGAAAAGCTTTTTCACCAACAAACATACAATTAGATTGCCCACAGAATGGGAGAAAATTTTTGTTGGATACACATTCAGACAGAGGCCTATTTTCTAAAATCTACAAAGAACTCAAAAACGTAAAGAATAAAAAGTCAAACAACCCACTCAAAAAATGGAGCAGAGAACTGCACAGGGAGTTCTCAGAGGAAGAAATACAAATGGCAAACACACACTTAAGAAAATGTTCAGCATCCCTAATAATCATGGAAATGCAAATTAAAACAACTATGAGATAGATAACATTAAAAAATCTAATGACAACAAATGCTAGTGAGGTTGTGGAGAAATAGGAACCCTCATTCACTGTTGGTGGGAATGTAACCTAGTGCAACCACTATGGAAAGCAATATGGAGACTCCTAAAAAGGATGACTATAGAGTTACCAACAGACCCAGTTATTCCCTTACTGGGCATTTACCCTAAAAGCTCCATGCCTCAGTTCAGAGATATTTGATCAACTATGTCTATAGCTGCTCAATTCATAATGGCTAAGAGCTGGAATCAACCCAGATGTCCATCATTAGATGAATGGATAACTAAGATGTGGCATATCTACATAATGGAATTCTATACAGCATTAAGGAAAAAATGACACAAAACAATTTGAAGAAAAATGGTCAAACTTATAACAGATAATTCTCAGAGAACTCACCCAATCACAGAAAGATAAGTGATGCATGGCCTCACTCATCTGTGGCTCCTGATCTGTATTTGCCTGAGATACTGACATACCTAAAAAACATGTCAAGGACTGGACAATAGGGATGGTGGGGCAGGAGGGCAGGGCAAAGGTGGTGGCAGGACAAAAAACTGGACCCAAATGGAAATGGTACCATAAAATCCTATATCCTAAAAGACACACTAAAAGTTCAAACTTTCATCAGGTGCTTAGAGAGAACCCCTGAATCACAGGGGCCTGGAAAGGATATGATAAAGACTAACCTCAATCTTCTCCTATTTATCTCTCTATCACTCCCTCTTCTTTCTCTTGTCTCTTTCTCTTTCATATTAACTATATTTTTCTACCTTCTTTTCACTTGGCACTGACCTGTAACTCTCCATACCAGCATGTGGTTAACATTCACAATGAGCTGTTGATCAGTGAGACCTACAAGGTTTCCCAAAAGTAGACAGATTTCTATCAGAGTACTTGATGACCTACCAAAGGTTAGCAGTAAGACCCTACTGCTGAAGACACCATATGCTGTTGGGAGGTAACATGGAGAGACCTGGCTGGAATCTGGAAGAGGGTCTGTTCCCAGACAGTTAGCTTTTCTAGTACCAGAAGGTGACTGGGGTAAAATGACCAACATCTGTCTAAGTAACTCGTGGTCTAAGCTACTCAGCAGCAAACATCCTGACGTGATGCTCACATAAGTGCAGTAGTAGCACACAGCCATGGCGAGTTACCAATTGATCTTGATTTGGCTAATGGATCCACTCAGTGGAATGGAACCCATACCTGGAAACAGAAAACAAGTCAGAACCATATCCATACTCCAATATCCACACTCCCACCAATAGTGGGATACAAGAGGGCCTACACCCATTAAATCCCCTCTAAAATAATAATGGTTATCCATGTATCTTGCACTGACCTCACTCTCCATTGGAGAATCTGCTTCTCTTTTTCAGATTGACGCAGAACCTGAGGAGGGAACCAGCCCATCGCACATCACCAGGGCACCAGCTGAAGCCATAGAGTTATTGGGAAAATGAGAAAAAAATGCTGCTTTCTTGGTGAACTTGGTACCAGCACAAGGGTGAAGGAGATAGACACAAAGAACACTCAACCCCTACCAAATCAGATATCCAGAGACACAGAGACTTCCAAGACTTAGTCACTGAAATAGACTTAAGATGAACCTAACATGGCTCAGGTAAACTTGTGAAAGAGAGGGTGGAAAGATTGTTAGAGCCATGAGTTGGGTCATTATGCACAGAGTCTTTGCCTGCCCCTCAAAACTGATGACTACCCCCATAAGGCAAGACCCACATTACCCATGGGGGAGGACAGGGAGAAGGCTAATGATAGAACCATCATGGTTGTACATACACTATATAGATAACTAATAAAAAAATTAATGAATTTAATGATTATGAATTTAAATAACACATTATGCTAGAAGTTAATCCAGTATTATGTATATACTTGCATTTCTAAAACTTAGATTTTAAAGCTAAAGATGAAGATGAAATGGAACAATATGTGGAAATGTCTTCCTCATGGTGATTATGCAATTCATTCTACTGTGTTGTAAATTCAGTGAGCTCTTAGAACCAAGTTTAGCATTACTGAATTGGCTGTTGATCCACATTTTAAATAACATGCTTGATCATTTATTTGTTTGTTGTTTATTTATTTATTTTACTGACTGGCTTAGCTTTCAGTCTACCCATTTCACTTTTTTAGATGTCAGGATGGAGCTAAAGATCTGAGCTAGGCATGGTATGTAAGCTCATTCCCTTATTGAGTCAAGTGAGCTTGTCTTAAATCAGTGGCTTATTAAAGATATAGCAAGACTCACATACCATTTTGTGCCAGTTAGTGTATCAGAAACTGTATACTCCACTTCCACACACACAAATTGTGCTGTGTAAGATGGATTAGGCCACATATGAGTAAAAACAGTCCTATCCATACCATTTGTGGGAGAACTCATTTCCCTCCTTCACTTTACCATGAAAACTCACTGGACTCCCACAGTACTTGCATGCAAGCAGAGTGTGCTGCTATAATGGTAGTTAAAATGCATCATTAAATCATTTTTATGTTCCATGTAAGCAGCTTCTCCAAATACCCACCACTCCAACCCTCCCCATTAAACCCTCAGATCTCTCCAAAGTACAGCCACTAGAATGCACATCTGAAGCTCTATAGCTGGTGTTTATTGGATTGGCTTTATGAGTAAGAGTGGATGGGAGAGGGGTCTATCCCTAGACTCTGAGAGTCAGACTGTGTAAAAGCATGGGAGACATATTAGGAAAGTTCAAGTTTCTTTTTGTATATGTAAAGGTAAAATAAATAAAATACCACCAGTTATCCTATTCTCTCCCTGAACCTGTTTAAAACAGTCAAACTTAACAGCATCTGAAATTTGAAATTCCCTTAACCATATTTTTTAAAAAGTGAAGGAGAGGACTCAGTGATTATGGGTGTTTGCTTGCAAAGCCTACCAGACCAAGTTCAATTCCAAAGTACCCATGTAAAGCCAGATGTGTAAAGTGATGAGTGCATGCATCTGTAGTTAATTTATGGTGGCAGGAGGCCCTAGTGTGCTAGTGCTTACTTTCCCCCCCCCCTTTCTCTCATAAATAAATATTGTAGAAAACAAATAAAAAAATAAATGAACACAAATGCCCAAATCTGCTGTGCTTTTGTAATCTGCCATGGAACTCTTAAAACAGAATTATATTTGTGGAGAGTGTTGCATATATAAAATTCCACTTTACAGTAACATATGTGTCTAAAAAGGCATCTACTGGTCTTGTATTTTTTTCCATAAACACATGTAAGATAACTAAACACCATGTGCAAGTTCAAATTCAAGCTAATTGCTTGACCTTGGTAGAAGTCCTGCCACACAATTAAAGTCATTCTGAACATGTGGATTCTTCCATGGTTATTCATACTTGCACATTGGTACTTTTTATTTGGCTGCATTCTCTCTGAGCAAGTTTTCTACTTCTGTTAAATTAATTTAATAATGCCACTGCTTGAAATAGTCCAGGATACAGAAAAATGTCAACGATTTTCAAAAATGTCACCTCTCCTATATAGAGGGAATGACATTTTGTTTTCTTTTAAAAATATAGAGAATTTGTATTGAAATCTTCTCTATGAATGCAGCTAGAAATCTAGGAATCACAGGTGGAAACTAATTGATCTTCAAATGAGCACATGATTCTTACCTAAATTTTGAGCAGAAATATATTAGATTATGACAACTTCTGAGTGGCTGTTCTGACATGTATAGCAGGTTGAACATAACACAAATAGAAGGAATGCCTTATATTTATAACTTTCTCTTTTCATTAACGAACCCATGCTTCCGTTTTTATAAAAGAAAACTGGCAGGAAGAGAAAATTTTGAATTTAAAACAAAGACCATTTTGATGTATCG
Source organism: Orientallactaga sibirica (assembly GCA_036365145.1). Taxonomy (NCBI): domain Eukaryota; kingdom Metazoa; phylum Chordata; class Mammalia; order Rodentia; family Dipodidae; genus Orientallactaga; species Orientallactaga sibirica. Next base: position 9,078,329 of record JAEOAD010000699.1, read on the forward strand.
CATGAATTCTGGCATTTTAAGACATGATTAGCAAAGAGCTTAACATTTCTCTCTGTGAAAACGTATTTGTCAGAAAAGTGACAGCCCAGATCAGACACAAAATCCTGTCAAACTGGCCTCTACATGTACTAACCTCAAAAGCAACATGTAGGCCACGTGTCAAAACAAGCCCAAATCAAATCAAACTCTTGATGCCCAGTGTAGGTTCATTTTAATCATACAAATCACAAAGCTTATGGAGGATTGCACAGATTCTGGGTTAATTTTACATTTAACTGCTGTTTTGATATCCCTTAATGTAATAATTGACTAAAAATAAAGAAAAAAAGGTTAGAGTCACACCCTATACCCACCTACCATGGGAGGCTGAAAAAAAGCAAAATAAAATATAATCAAATCCCAAGATCACCATGAATGGATCATCTAGGTGAATTATCACAGTATCTCATTTGGTCTTTTCTCATATCTTAAGTATTAACTATTACTCTGAATGCCCTACTGTATTAAGGTTCATGGTGGCAAAATATATTAGTAGGGCCAAAAGGCTTAGAACATTAATAAAATTAGTAAGGCTTAGAACAGAATTGAAATCTAGGTCTATTAAGTCACAGTTTATGTTTCTATGCATATTTTAAAAATATTTTTATTTATTTATTTGGAAGCAGAGAGAGAGAGAGAGAGAGAGAGAGAGAGAGAGAGGACACCCCAGGGCCTCTTGCCACTGGGAATGAACTCCTGATACATGTTCCACTTTGTGCATCTAACCAGGCATGGGTACTATTGAATTGAACCTGGGCCCTCAGGCTTTTCAAGCAAGCGCCTTAACCTCTGAGCCATCTCTCCAATCCCCACAGTTTATGTTTCTAATCCATATTTTTTCATTAAAAAGGCAATATATTCATGTGTATAACTTATGCTAGGAACTTTGTATATAGTATTGTATGTCTTCTACCCAGCATCCATCTTTATCCACATGGTTAGAAGTCAAAAAGTGTATGTTGAGAGAATGGTGTGGTTATTAGCATGGGAAGTGCCAGCTACCTGGAAGATTAGAGTGAAGGAAGAATCACTTGAGCCTATTCCAGAAATTTTGTGATGAGAGAGAGAGAAGAAGAGAGAGAAAGCACCTCATATTCTGATAAATGTAATAAGAGAAAAGGTAAGGCATTTTATTCCTAGAAAATAGATAAGAGAAAAGGAAACCATATTAAGAGAAAGAAATCAAAGATCAGCTTAGAAGTGGCTAATTTAAATGAAACATCACCAACTTCAGCTTTAGAAAACACTATTTCTATCACATATGGGATACACATTAGAGCTTTCTCACTTAATGCTTAAAGGACAGGACTACCCCAGCAGGCATGAAGACTTGGGGAACTTCCAGACATGTGGGTTAACAAAAAAGATATTTAGCTGATAAAATTTGACAAAAATTTGACACAGGCCCTTCTGTCCATCAGCAATGTAATATGTTTTTTTTTGTTGTTTTTTTTTTTTTTTTACTGATAAACTAAATGAGGATTGACTCAGGAATTAACAACCAAAATTTTAGAATGACACATTTTTTTAAATATAGAAGAGAAAATCTAAAAACACATTATCCTTCAAAGTAGCCAATTTGCATGAATTAATTGTGGACACCAGCCTGTTCCTTAAATTGCGTGATCTACTGATCCCAGCAGACAGGCTACATTTGGCTACAAGAAACAAGAATCCTAGTATGGTGGGCTAAGCAGAAGCTCACTTGTCAACAGGACAAGAAGCACAGTGAAAGGTAGGTGCTACAAAGCCTGTAGGCTTTATTATGCCAGCAGGGACCAAAAGCATATGCTAGCTGAGTGTCCAAAATTATGTCCAGGTTCAGGGTCAAAAGAAGAAAAACGACAGGAAGAGAAAGGGGAAAGGATTGTCTCAAGAGATTTTATCGTTTTATTCAGTAGAAATCCCTGTCTTACCAATTCAACTCCTTCCCTACTGTTCTCTTCCTCCCCACCCATCTAATACATTTTTCCTGAGGTCTGCTCTGGACACATGCCAAGTTCCTAATCAGTCACTGGCCAATGGGAAAGGGACTAAGGGAACTAACTGATAGCAGGACCCTTCTCTGGCCTTGCTGGGAAGTTCTGCTCACCTTGGCTGCAAAAGACATCAATCAGATGCCAGTCAAATCCAAGTCCCATTCCTGGGGCTACCTAAGGAAGGGAAGGGAAGGGAAGGGCAGGGCAGCTGGCTGCTGGCTAGCCATTAAGTGTCTGCATACCCTGGCCCATTCTTTCATTTCCCAGGATGTCATGGTTTGGGTGAAATCACTCCAAAGAAAAGAAAACTACATCTCATTTAAAAAGACCTATATTTACCTTTATATGTAAAAGACTAGAGACACATAGAAGGCAACTGATAAAAAGAATTTAACTTACGACTGTGATTATATTTTCTTTCCAATTATATTATTAATATTTTAGACCAACATGTTTTAATTTGCAGGCTTAAAATATACAAAGTGCTTCTTATGGCCAGGCATGGTGGTGCATGCCTTTAATCCCAGATTTAGGAGGCAGAGGTAGGAGGATCACTATGAGTTTGAGGTCAGCTTGAGACTACATAGTGAATTCCAGGTAAGCCTGAGCTACAGTGAGACCTTACCTTAAGAAAAAAAAAAAAAAGTCCTCTAAAAGTGCTTCTTATACTAAAAACGGATTGGTTGGTATAACCACTTTACACACAGTATCCTATTTCTAATAAAACGTCATTTTTCTACAGTGCTGCAAGTGTTTATCATTATTTACAGAATCCATGAACTTTAACAATTTAGTTTTTGTTGTTGTTGTTATTGTTGTTGTTTGGTTTTTCGAGGTAGGGTCTCACTCTGGTCCAGGCTGACCTGGAATTCACTATGTAGTCTCAGGGTGGCCTCGAACTCATGGTGATCCTCCTACCTCTGCCTCCTTAGTGCTAGGATTAAAGGTGTGCTTCACCACACCCGGCTTAACAATTCAGTTTTAAAAGCAAAACCCTAGATGGCAATGTATAATGTATAATATAATGCTCATTTATATATAATGAAATGTTAATAGTCTAACTAACATGCAACTATTGAAGGAAGGAGGAGGAAAATTTATTGTAATATTGCATTTCTTGTCGTATACTTCAATAGAACACAATCACATATTTAATGTTTTAAAGGATTGATTAATGTTTTATTATTCTTTATCAACCCAAATGATAATATGATAATAATATCTAAGAAAATGCTAAGAGACGGGAAGATTATTTCCAATTGCCTGAGTTTTAAAAAGGCTATTTACAATGGATTCATTTGGATGCTGTGACATCAATAATATATCAGAAGCTTCTGCCTAAGGGGCACCCTGGTATACACAATTGAACTAGTGGCATCACTGCTGATGATCAGATATTTTAATATGCTAAGATTGACTCAGCTTGTTAGAAGATGACTTAGTAACTGTGCAGCAGTTGGATTATTTAAGAAATGTGTCCTATGGCACCATTCACATAAGGGTCAGTGGGAGCTGAGCTGTGAGAGGAGTTAAAGTCAGTACTATATTGTACTCAGGTAGCTCCTCCTTACATGCCCACTGGCAGCTCCAGATGTTTCCATATAGCAGCATTTCAGGAATTCACAATCATTGGGCTTTATTATGATACTATGTTTTTATTCTTAAACTATGTAAGAAACAGCTCATTCTTTAAATACCAAAGCTCACTTGCTTATATAACTCAAGAGCCCTCAGCTTGACAGAATTTCATGTGCTGCTTATCCTGGGTATTAATCAGAGAATGTCTCTTGTGATTTAGAAAGTGTATGCAGAGCAGAAGCTAGATTTTCTTCTTCTATTAAGGGGGAGAGAGAGCCTTATAAATTTCTTTGGAAGCCTTTGAGGCATGGCAGAGCTTAGTGTTAGTCGAAGGCCTATATGGAAGGGGAAGACAAACACAAATAAACCAAAAGTAAACTAAAGAGCTTAAAATACTGACTACATATAAATACCCATTTATAAAATAGCTTTTTCCATTTGGGCAGTGGGTTATATAACCATAATGCAATTTTTGCCTCTAAAAACAAAAACTGCCTTAGCTTGCAAACATCTTACATTCATTCCATAGCACAAGGTGAACTATGGTGAGTTTTGATGAAAAAGCACACCTTTCCTACAATAGGATATGGCCAGGTTATTCTGGCATCATCACAGTGTGCAAAGATTAACAGGACAATGTATAATGTAGTGACTTCCTCAGGCTGGGTTGTACCTAACAGTGCATAGAAAGCGTTTATCTCCTGCTTTGGTCCTGACTAGAAAGCCGGGACTGAGTTCTTTTGCTATAACATGAATGCATCCTTCTCACCCCAGCCAGTCCTCAGTTACAGTAGTTAGTGATGGGGATGTGAGCTGCAACTGCTTGATTGCATGGGAACTTGAAATAGCTGGGAAGTTTATGAATGGGTTGTTTTGTTTTCTGAATCCTTGAGCCAGTTCATTCATATGGACCTGTTTTTAAGTTCAGAAAACTGTTCAACTTTGTTCTTAGAAGTCAGGGTGTCATACGGATCAAAAGTACTCACTTCATCGTGACACATTTCATGTCCTTAAATGTAGTCATGATGTCCTTTCCTCACACAGATCTATCCTGATTTTAATGCTAATATATTGTTCTATTGATGGAGACTAAGAAAAAAAGGCAGTCTCTCAATTATTTTCCTCTTTATTTAATTGCTTATAATTTTGGATCTTGTGTACAGCAACCTTTTTGTCATCATGGAAAAAATTTAACTGCATTGTAGTATTTATACCCCGTATGTTGTTTACAATTCAGAAAATCCCTTGGAATCATTTCATACATTTCAAAGAAAAACCTTATGTCATTTTTTTAAAACAAATTTTGTCCAGGAAAAAAAAGGAAGGCGAGTGAAGGGGGAGGGTGGGAAAGAAGAATCTAGGAATATAAATAGTTATATAGGAGCAAGGATATGAGAAACAGGGAAGAAATGTGTGAAACACAAACAAAAAGATAAAATTGATTCCAGTAAGGGTATAGTGAATTCAAGCAAGGAAGGAGATGGGCTTAGCCAAGCAGGCTGTCCTCCATAAGGGAGAATCTTGCCAGTGAACTTTACAAGAGTCTCTACAGTAATGGTGAAGATATCAATGCCCACTGGGAACCAGACGCAAGAAAAGCTCTTTTTTTCCCTCTCAATTCAGAAAACTAAAGAAATGATATGCTTAACTTGCACAGACCATCTATACAGTGCCAACTGCATTCAAACGCTTGTCTTTCAAATCTAAACCATGCTAGCTTGGACTCTGCAGATCAAACAAAGCTGTTTGAAGATAATTACGTCCTAATCCATCTGTTTCCTCTTCAAAGGTGTTTGGGAAAGTGAACTCAATATTCAACAGAAGACACTTCCACAATATCTCAGGTGCAAAGGACGGGTGGCCACGGACCCTTCATTACAAGAAGGGGACCTGCATGGAAGGTCCCTGCTACATAGCAGATTTCCATGACACGAGTCCTCTACATCTGTTCTTCTTCCAAAGCTGAGAACAGAGAGCAGTCCTGTTTCTCTATATTCTGTTGTGGGCACTTAGCACTCAAACATTTGAGTCTTATTTATAATCAACAAGGTTATGATTTTCCTTTCTCTGTTTCCTATTTCATTTTTGCCATATTTGGCAACAGAGGATTGGCACAACATTTTCCTTTCAGCATACATTCCTACTCAAGGAGGACTTGAATAGCACATTTTTGCAATAAAACAAGCAGAAATTAGTTGTTAATAACTAGTATATTTCTGCTATAACAGCAAGCAATTGCAAAACCTGGGATGTTTCACAAACAGTACTTGGTAGTGCAGGATGCCACGTATTAACTTTGGGGCAAATATAGCTTTGAGAATAATGTTTTGAAAAGCAGCCCTTGTAAATATAAGGTGGTATGGCACCATATGGAGACTGGCTTTCTGACATATGGCTTGAATTAACAAGTTTAAAACTGTTAGGATCAGTTTTTCTTTCACTGAAGGCAAAAACCACAAGATTCAGCAGTGAAATATGCTCCAGTCACTGATACAAAGGCTCACAGAACACAGGGCCTCTTGGGCTAGATTTTTTTTTTTTTTTTTTTTTGGCAGTAAGTGCGAGTTATCAATAGTGAGACAAGTCCTAACACGACAAAGAATCATAAGGCTGCCAGTGCTGAAAATCTCACTTCAAATAGTGCCTACGTGGGCCCACACCACACTCACTAGCAAAGGACATTGGCTCTTTGAAAGTGGCTTTTGAATTATTATTACATCCTCAACATAAATTGTTGTTCTTGGGTTGGTATAAAAGATATTTGAAAAGACAAACTTGAGTGACAGATGGTAATGTCTCAGGGCTCAGTGTCTTCTGATCTTTTCTAATTGAGCCTTTGTAGGATGAATTGAACAGGAAGAGTTCAAAGATCCAGGTCTGTATTACACAAATATTGTTGCATTTAATCAAAACTGTCTTTGAAGTGTGGCACTTGTGGACCACCTGTAGCTTTGAAATTTAAAGTCACATCAAGGCTTTAGTGCTGCTGAAGAAGGTGGCATGAAGCCACAGTATGCTCCTGCACAAAAGGAAAGAGAGATGGCAAGATGGGAAAGACGGCAGCTCTTTCATTTTTCCAACACGCAGAGCTCTCCAAAGTTGTAAAGACAAGCATCTCTACATCCAGATTTCCATGCGGCTTATTTCCATCACTGGAAATGTGTTTGTTTAGGGTTTTTTATCTGAACTATAATCATTCCAGGTTTGAAATATCCCATCAGTGATGGATTAGGCTTGTCTGAATGTGATTTTACTTCCTGTCTCTGCAACTTGCTGTATAAAAATAATTAGAAAACCTCTCTCTCATAGGAATCTGGCAAGATAATTTCCTTCAGAACTGGATCTTGGAGGCATCCAATATATCTGTGGTCAAAATGGGAAACTCCTATCAAGAAAGAATATATATATATATATATATATATATATATATATATATCAATAGAAACACACACACACACACACACACACACATATAACAATAGAAAGAAAAAAGCTGGGAGTGGTGGCACATGCCTTTAATCCCAGCACTCAGGAGGCAGAGGTAGGTGGATCACCATGAGGTTGAGGCTACCCTGAGACTACATAATGAATTCTAGGTTAGCCTGGGCTAGAGCAAGACACCATCTAATATATATATATAGGAAATATATTCTACTCATTGGAGGAATGTCGTTTTAATAATGTTTTATCATAATTTCACAGTTTACAAAGAACTTTCAGGTATTGTCACCCATAGAGAAGCTAGGGGACATGTTGGAGCTTCATCCTATTTTTAAAAAGTTTATTTATTTAGGTACTTATTTGGGAGGAAAAAGATCAAAAGAGAGAGAGGAGAGCATGCCAGGGTCTCTTTCTGTTGCAAATGAACTCCAGTTGTATGCACCACTTTGTGCATCTGGTTTTACACAGGTACTGGTGAATCAACCCCAGGCCAACAGGCTTTGCAAGCAAGCACTTTTAACCACTGGGCTATCTCCCCAGACAAAAGACTTGAGAAGGGATGGCTAGTCAGCAGCAGCAAAAGGGAGCATTCAATTTTGACTGTGGGACCCATTTCCACTTCCGTGTTCGTTCTCTCTCTCCATCTCTCCGTGTCTCTCTCTCTCTCTCTCTCTCTGTCTCTCTTAGTCATTCATAGATGCTGGTGGTCTTCTCTCTCTCTCTCTCTCTCTCCCTCTCCATCTCTCTTAGTTATTCATAGATGCTGGTGGTCTTTCCAGCCACCTTCCATGCTGTTTGGTCCTCACATACAGTAGGAGGAACAAAGCAAAGGGCTTTTTGGTCGGTAGGGGATGTCTGATTGCCATTCTTTCCTGCAAGGACAGCAGGAGTGCAAGTGACTGGAGATCAGCAGAGGCCACAGAACCTTCTGCTCATATGAAAACTTTGGAATCCTGGGATCTTGCTTTATTCACCAGGACATGATCATACGTAAAAATCTATGTTTGACTGGGGAGATGTCTCAACATTTAAAGACACCTCCGTTCAAAGCTTGTTGGTCAGTGCTTAATTTCCCAGCACCCACATAAAGTTAGACACAAAAGAAGGAGAAGACTCTGGTGTTGTTTTGTAGTGTCAAGAGACCCTAGCTTTGTGTATGCACATGTGGGTGCACACAAAAACACAAGTGCAAATAAATAAATACATTGAAAACTATTACCACCTCTGTTTAATAAAATAAAAATAAATAAATAAGAAATGTATTTCCACAGAATCAGTTTTCCAGGTATGACATATATTTGGGCCTTTCTGTACAAGATATTTAACTAATATTGCTACACTATCCATGGGCTTGTAATCCAGATCAGATGAAATGCCACATAATCTACTTGATGCCAACATGTTGTTCTTTTCTAAATACACTGAGAACTATGCAGCTTGCAATGAATGTCCTAATACTTATTATTTTTTTCTCAGCACATTTTTTTTTTGCCCTTAGATAGCTTTTTTTTGGAAAAGCAGGCCAGATCCTAGTTAATTGGTTTGTTTTTGAAAAATCCAGAGAGAACCAGAGTGGAATGTAATCTCAGAGAGCACCTGGTTTGATCTGGTTCAGTCTGGTTAGATTACTAATGTGCACAGCAAAGCTCAGAAAGGTTGATGACCTGCAGAAAATTACCCCAACACCTGGGTCCCCTATCTCCCATAGGACTTTGATAACTGCAATGCCTTAAATGTTATTTACTAAAACAAACAAACACAAAGCACAAGGCTTGAGCATCCCAGTCCATACTTCTCTCTCCTTCAAGTGTTTTTTGTTTTTTTTCTTTAGAGGATAGTCACCACCTGACCCATAGTTTAGTAAACTATGGCTTAGTATTTATCTTCCCTTCCCCCAGGAGAAGGTAGGTAATGGTGTGCTGTTGACAAATGCTTAACAACTAGTTCTCTGAATCAAATGAAAGACAGCTTGACCGGTGGAATCTGCTGATTTCTGTGGGAGAAATTCCATGATATTTGGCCAAAAAAGAAAAAAAAAATCATGATATTGACATGACTGAACACAGAGCAAAAAGGAGATACATTATGTCTACTGAGCTCAGTCTTTCAACTACCTGATAGATGCTCTGGCTATGTCCCCAGGTGCCATGCTTGCTGGTTGATTTGGGTTACATTTGTTTTATGTTGAGATAGGAGCTCTCTTGAGAATACTCATTTTCCAGTTTGACTCTTTTTGGTGCAAAGACATTGGCCAGACCCTGTTGTAACTTAAACTTGAAGTGGAAGACAGGATAAAGGGTTTGCCAGGTGAAATATTAAATGCAGATTGAGAAAGCCACATTATTGTAATGAGACTGGTATTTGGGAACACTCTGGGAACAAGGCGATTCTTCTTCTCTTTTTAGCACTTAGAATGGCATCATTCTTCTCTTCCATTGGGATGAGGTCAAGGCAGCTGGCAGACATTGCCACAACCTCTCTGGCTAGGCACTCTTGTTGGATTTCACAGGCTCTGACATAGGATTTAAGAGCTGGAGGGATTACTTTCTTTGTTGTAGGTCAATAGGGCCCATAATGCTCAGGGTTGCATGCTGCCATAATGAGAAAAGGAAATCCCAGCTCTGTTCTGACCATTAGTATAACATAAACCACAACCAAATATGGGAGGACTTTATACTACCATGTATTTTTTGACATTTTTACCTGTAAAATGCTATGGTGGAATTGTGGCTGCTATGACAAACATCCTGATCACTTGAATAAACTTGATATCAAAATATCCATGGCCACTTGAAGGAAGTGGGCACTAAATGAAACATAAAACTGTGCCCTCTTGCATTGGAGAAGAGAGCTGCAAATACATATGTCTGCATGAATTTTGCTATTTTCAGTAAAGTTATTGAAAAATGACCACTAAGCCAAGAGAAATTATGTACTCCACACCAAAATAAGCACAGTTTTCTGTGTATTCTTTTGGAAATGACTAAGGTGGAGTTGTCTTTGGGGAACTTTCTCTCTATAGTGTGCTGTGTAACGTAGGGAATTTCACAGGAATAGTGTAAATTAAGATATTCAAGGGGCTGGGAAAATTGCTTAGTGGTTAAGGCATTTGCTTGTGAAGTCTATGGACCCAGGTTTGATTCCCCAGGACCCAAATAAGCCAAATGCACAAGGGGGTGCATGTGTCTGGAGTTCGTTTGCAGTAGCTGAAGGCCCTGGCATGCCCATTCACTCTTTCTCTCTGCCTCTTCCCCCCTCCCCAAATAAGAAAATAAATAAGATATCTTTTAAAAACAAGATATTCAAGTTGAGAAATTTATAGGCAAGGCAGTCAACTCAAAATTTTATACATTCTGGAAATTCAGAAAACATTTATATGATTAGAAATTTCACTTCAGATGATAAACTTCAAGGGAATGATTTGAGGGAAGTAATTTTAACCATAGAAGGGTCTTATGAAGTATAAAATCCTGCAAGGAAGCTTTCTGCTAGAGCACCTTAATTATTCAAATATCAGCCCCCCTTGTAGATGTCTGTGCTGTCCACTGTCTCTCCATAACACATATGAGGCTTTCTCAATAAGTAAACCTGAGTGGAAGAAAGGACAGGATTTGAGCAAAACAAAAACTTAGTACTGTTGCTCATAACTGTACTGTCACAGGAAGCATCTGTTTGGGTTGATTATTTTTAAAGCAATGCATTCCTTAAGAGCCCTCTGGCTTCACCTCTCTGTGAGCAGAATCAACAAACCAAACCTGAATATGCTTGAATATGCTTGATAGTTGTGGTTCTTCAAAACCAGCCCAATTAGGTTGCCTAATTTGTGTTCCAGAAGGAAATAGAATTATTATCTTCCCTTTTTGTCTTTTTTAAATGAATACTTTGAGCTAAATCTGAATCATATAGTGCCTCGTAAGTGAAGAAAATGATGGAAATATGGCTAGGGTACAAGAGTATATGTTTTTTCCTATGTACTTGGTAATAGCCAAAGAATCTGGTGTGCACTTTAAATATAGCCATTTACTGCACAAAGCATAAGTCAGCTCCCTCACCTGAGAGAACCCTTCCCTGCCAGAGCTGTTCTTTCTAACAGGTTTATTCCTAATGCATCCGTAGTCAAATGTCATGGAGACCTGGATACAATGTGTAAGGCGAGACAGTCCAATGATTAATCACTGGTCAAACAAAGCACAATTAATAATTCTCACCTTAAAAAAAAAAAACAACTTGTTCAATATGCTTCATGAAATTTTCTAAATAGCAAATGTTTTTATGATAGGTTTTTAAAGGTAAATTATCATGAAAGCTGTGCTTAAGTTATCATTTTACATGCTGATATAAAACAAAACAAACAAAAACTCAAGTTGTTCTTTAGCAAGGCACAGAGACTGAATTCCACATCAAAAAGTGCACTTTCTCTCATTCAGACATGTAGGTCTGTGAAGCTTCAAGTCATTTACTAAAAACTTGTTATGCATTAATGAAGGAAAATTTTTGGCACATTAGGAATTTCTGGAACATATTTTGTGAGGGTCATGGATTGTCAAGAAATGAGATTGCCCAGTGGGCCATTTGTCCATTTTACTTCCAACATGATAAATTTTATGATTCTTAGAAGCTTTAATTAAAGAAGTTTCAAACCAAAAGTGATGCGTCTAGCCCCAAAAGGGGCAGACTTAACCTAAAATTAAATAAGCTTTCTTAACTCAGGTGAATCTCAGTCTCTCTCCTCTCTCTCTTTTTCTCTCTCTTTTCCTCCCTCCCACTATCTCTCTCTATCTCCCCAGCCCCCTCAGTCTGTCTCAGGCAAACAGCTATATTAATAGTCGGCACATAACCACATCATTTTGCTAACAGTCACAAAGCTATATTTAAATTCAGGGTGCTGCTGCCATGAATACTATAGTATCTTTATAATCTTGTTTTTAAAATCCTTGTTTTGCATAGCATCTTTGATACCCCATAAGTGACCATGACCAGAAAGATCTTGCTGGTGTCCCCTCCTTCCATATACTCCAAGACAGGCCTCAGTAGAGTAGGTCCCAGGCTGACCCTTGACTTTGGAGGCAAAGAGATACATACCCAAAGACCCTAGGGCCCAAACTTAACTCTTTAGCTTCCAGGTGAGTCGATTCAAAGAGGTGTTGCTGCTCTTAATAACTTAACATTTAAAATACACAAGTGTATGCAGAAGAGAGTCCAGAGAGCCTGAGCCAGGGAGGTTCAACCTCTTGGGCTTTTAGTGTCCGTGAAGACCTTCTCCCTGCCCCCAATCACACATCCATTCACTGGGAGATAATTATGCAAATATATACTAACTAGGCTTACTTCCCTACTTAGACTTCCTTCCCACTCCCTGCATGCTAGCACGGGTGCTGACAGTGTTTTGGAAGAGCTACTAAATAGCTGGAAGGCTTTCTGAATATATCTATCCTGGCCTGTCAAAGCTAGAACAGCAACGGTCCATCTGGGCCTGGAAGACAATTTCCATGGTGTAAAATACTCTTTCAATTCTTTCCTACCATAGACAACCAGCTGGTGCTACAGCGAGACAGCCAAATCCACTGTGTGTAGACCTCGCTCCAAGCTTCCTTCCGAGTGGCCTGGGATGACCCTGGGCCCTGTCTACAGAGCAATGAGTGGCAGTGTTGGTGGAGGTAAGGGCAATTGATACATGGATGCCACTGTCACTCGTTCAGGCTGAAAGGGTGATTATGTCAGGATGTCCAAAGTATTTGAAAAACTGTTAAAAATGTATTTTTCTTTCAACTTTTTGGATATTAAGCCAGGAAAGGATGTGGGAGGGAAAGAGCCTGAAGTATTTCAAACAAATGCTTCACTTTTCAAATGTCTATCTTAACCAGAAGCCCTTGCTGGCACTTCTCTGTTGTGTGGTTCTGTGGAGCATTCAAAAATCACAAGCAGATTTGAATTTCGTTAAGTGGGTGTAGTGGAGGAAGTGGCTTGTTTCTGTGGGAAACCTGGGATTCTGCTCACCTTTTAGTTATAAATATTCTGCGATTGTTACAGGACCGGTCTGTACTGAGGACAGTCATGTGCCACATGATGATGTTTCAGTCATTACGCACTGCCTGTATGACCATAGTTTCATAAGGTTGTGTCACCTAATAATAACATGGGCACCTGAGTTTGTGTAAGTACATTCTGATGTTAGCACAATAAAAAAAAATCACCTGTTTCCTCAGAATGCATTTCCATTGTTCAGCGGTGGATGACTGTTTACAAGCACTGTGGATATGAAAATGATCCTATCCTTGCTTAAAGCTCTCCATACCTATACCTTTGTCCATGCTACACCTTCTGGGCAAGCTGAGAAGTATGCCTTAAATCTTGTCAGGAAAGTGCACCTGGAGTTCAGTACTCACATGGAGTCACAAACAATACAACAATTACATAGCAATGAAAATCAGGAAGGCACCATACTTTACGACCAGCCTTGAATCTGAGGTCAGAGGCTGAGAAGATATAGCAAAGGTGAAGCCTGAAAAAGAGTAGAGTTGGATTGTTCATTGTTCATTAGTAAAACCAGTAAGGAAGAATAAAAACAGAGCAACAAGCCAGTCTGCTCAAGTAAGAGTCAGAAAGGGTAAGATACTTATGAACACAACCTACAGAAAGGAATCATGGTACCCGAGAGGAACTAGGATCCTGAAGATTATGAATAAGTGCCTAATAGAGCTCATTTTCTAAATCTTACAGCCTTTGTTTACATCAAGACTACATGTGGCCAGTTGCTGAACCCCTGGAAAGACCTTGCCTCCACTATTCTTCATTCCAGAAAGATGTTCTAGGAGCAGGTGATTAGGAGGTAAGGACTTATCCTTGTTATCCTTGTCCCAAAGACATCTGTTTTGGCAACCTGTGATGGTATTATTACAATCAGAAGAAAAATATCCAAACAATATGCTCTACTTGCATTATAATCTTGGCCAAATTAGATAAAACTTTGTTTTTACCAAAGTGGCCAAAGTATTTCTACCACTATTGGACTTCTAAAATAGGTCCAGCATGTGCCATGCAAACTTCACTCTAAGAACAAGAACCATGAGTAAATTTGCCTCTGAGCTCTTGCTAAGGTTCTGGAGAGAAACGGTAAAGTTTGAGCAAATCTGTGTAACTTTCCAAAATCCTGATGATTATAGTGGTAGAATCCAGGATATAAGCTGGGATTGTGTTGCTCAAGCTCATGATGCCTCTGAACTGGAGGCATCCCCACTTGTCAGTAAGCATTCACCCTGCTTACCCACACATAGTCAAGATCATTTCTCACTTTCATATGTGAGTTTAAGGGAAGGAAGTAGGGTTTCTTTAAGCACAATCACAGCTCTGACATCCCCAAAGAGAGTAATGCGAGGTAGCTTAACCCTGATGGATAGGGTAATCATATACTGTGTCTGTCTAGGTTCAGTCCCATTCTAGGAGATTAAAATTATAATGAGATATCACTACACACAATCCAGTTTTGTTGAAAGTATCAAAAGCTCTAGAATGCTGACTGGTGTGAGGGTGAGAAGTAAGAGACTCACATGTCCTAAAAAAAGAAATATAATTGGCACTACAAGTTTTGAAAACAAGTTGATATTATGTACACGTGTTAAAAATATCTATCACTATGTCCCACTAATGCCATTCTTCTGCATATGAATGATAGGCATGCTTGAACACACCCGCCAAAACAGATGCATAATCCTAATGGCAGTATTTGACAAAACGTGGAAGAAACAAGTAAATGTCTATGATCATCAAAATGATGAGTAACAGGAAATACTCATACAATAACCAAACATCCAGTGTGTCCAGTACTAAAGGCTTTCTCAGCACAGAACTTTGTGCATGAGAATAGAGTTCCTCAGGCTTCTAAGACAGCAGGGCAGGAGAGAAGTTGTCACTCTATCATAGGAAGGAAAAAGCACAACAAACGAAAACCTGGCAATTCCCATTCAAGAAGTCAGAGAAATGAGATCACAGGACAAACCACTGCTCTGTAACTGAAGAAATAAACAGGTACAGAGAGTCATGACTTGGCAGAGCATTCACCCCAAGTGGAAACAGGAGCCAAGGTAAGGAGGCTAACAGATGTATTGTTGGGGACTGAGTGTGGGCAAATTTGGGAGTTAAAACTCTAGGGTAACTCACTCATGTGGAGACCTTCACCTTAAATATTTTACCTCCTGACACCTCACTAGGTTTCATAGTGAGTATTCTTGCATGTCCTTTGCAAGGAGAGGGAAGAGTAAATGATTTGAAATATGCCAGAGCATCCTATTTTCTTAACATGATCTTCTCAAAAGAGAAACTACACAACCAGAATCAAACCTGCTAGTAGCATCCCAGCTAGGGAAACACCCCAAAACACAATTTAACAAACCACAAAAAATCAACAAAAAATTTCAAGGTACATTATTAGGTAAAGAACCTAGTCAAAGAGATGAAACAAGAATCAAAATTAGTATGGTGTGGTAGGAATATTGAAAGAATTGATACCAAGAAAATTTGACAAAGTTATGATTAATACACTGAAGAAGTTCATGGAAAATGTACACAATGGGATACAACAGATAGGTATTGCAAGCAGAGAAATGGAAATTCTAGAAAAGCACAAAACAGAAGTATTAGCAATCAAAAAGCACTATAAATGAATGAAAGAAATTTAAGTACTAAAATAGAATGAGCACAGATGAAGAATCTATTAGTTTTAGGGTCTCACATGAGAAAATCCCAAGGCAAAGCAAAAAAAAAAAAAAAAAAAAAAAAAAAAAGAAGAAGAAGAAGAAGAAAGAAAGAAAAGAACTGGAGAGAGAAAAGTAGAGAGAGGGAGGAGGAGGGCTGGCCAGATGGAAGGAGGCAAATCGAGAGAAACAAAATAAAAAAAAAAAAAAAAAAAAACTGTGGGGCAACTACAAAGTATACAACATAAATAATGGAAACTCAGAAGAAGAAAAATAGAGTAAAAAGGAGTAATAATCATTATTTACTCAAATTAATATGACACTAAACCACAGATCCAAAAACTCAAAGAACAACAGGCAGGAACAAACATAAAAAAATAGACATAGGCATATTATATTCAAACTAAATCAAGTTAAAGAGGAAAATAATAAAAGAAGATTTTCCTCATAAATTTTATAGATGTAGGCACAAAAGTAAGAATTGCATACAACTTCCCAGAAACCATACAAAAACAACAATAGAGTGAAATATGTAAAGTATAGGGAGAAAATAATGCACACCAGCCCTGTATTTTGTTACCATGGAATTGTCTTTCAAAGATGAGAAAAAAAAGCAAGCAAAAATTATAGGAATTTATCCATTACCATTTAAATTAGCAAGCCCCAAAATGTACACATATGTATATGCTTGTATCTGTATGAGCAAGAATACTAAGCTCTATTGAAGGACATCAAAGGGAAGCTGAATAAATGGGGAGAAGTTCCATGCTCATGGATAATAAAATTCAATATTACCAAGAGATAATACTTCAACTTAATTTCAATTTCCACCTAATTCCTAAAATTTTTTTTTATCAATATTGTGAATGATCCAAACAGCAAACTTGATACTAAGAGAAAAAAAAGTCAGAATACTAGCAGTGCTGCAGCTCAAAACACATTCTAAAGTTAGCAATCAAGGCAGCATGATGTACATCAATAAATAAATAGATAGTGGAACAGAGACTCAGAAATAGACCCACATAAATATAGTCACTTGACCTTTGACATGGAAACAAAATGGCTACAATGGATGAGACACTCTTTTTAAACAAAGGTTTCTGGAATAGATGGACACCTTTATTCAAAGAAAAAATAGTTGATCTAGACCCAGACCTTACAATCTTTACAAATTAAATAAAAACTGAACACAGGGACTGGAGAAATGGTTCAATGGTTAAAGATGTTTGCTTACAAAGCCTGTGGGACCAGGTTCAATTACCAGCACACATGTGAAAGCCAGATGTGAAGTAGTGTATACATGGTTCATACACACAAATACATAGATTAAAAAATATAAAAACTTAGCCATGCTTGGTGGAGCACACCTTTAATCCCAGCACTCAGGAGGCAGAGGTAGGAGGATCGTCATGAGTTCAAGGCCACCCTGAGACTACATAGTGAATTCCAGGTCAGCCTGGACTACAGTGAAACCCTACCTCAAAAAAACCAAATATATATATATATATATCCCAAACCTAAAGGTAAAAAGTACAAGACTAGGGCTGGAGAGATGGCTTAGCGGTTAAAGCCACTGTCTGCTAAGCTTAAGAACCTGGTTCCAATCTCCAAGTCCCATGTTTAGCCAGATGCAAAGTGACACAAGGGTGCAATGCCGCAATTGCCCACCAGGGGGCGCACGAATCTGGATTTTGTTCACAGCAGCTGAGAGACTGCTGGTTTGCCCATTCTCTATCTGTCTCCCTCTCCCTCTCTGTCTCTCTCTGTCTTTCTCCAAAAATAAAAAATAAAAATTTAAAAAGTACCACTAAAAATCTAGGGAGACAAAACATAAAATCCAGGTGATCTGGATATTCATCACCATGGGGATTGAAATGCTGCCTCACAATACAACTAAACATAAAACAATAAACATTTGCGATCTGAAAGAGTGTGAGAAGAATAAACAGACCAGCCACAGATGGGGGAAAAATGGTGGAAAAAGACACATTAAATGACAGACTCTTACCAAAAAATGTCTTAAAATGAAATGATAAGGACATAACTAATCTGCTTAAAAACTTACATCAAATAAGATAAATAGATGACAAATAAGCATAACTAAAGATTATACTTATTACAAGATATCTGGGTAGCTCAAACTAAAACAATGAGATGCCACTGCATAGTAATCATAGTGGCCATATAGAACATTACTACACAGAACACTAGCAAGGATGCAGAACAACACATACTCTCATTAGTTTCTTGTGGGAATGGAAAATAAACAACATAGCCATTATGTATGGCAGTTCTGGAAGCTTCTTACACACTAAACATACTCATTGTTCAATCCAGCAATTGAAATCTTAGGTGTCCACTCAAAGGATTTGAAAAATTATCCATGTACATCATATTTATAGAAGCTTTATCCATAATGCTAAAAGTTGGCAACAGTCAAATTTCCCTTTAATAGTTGATGCATAAACTGATCAGTTCTGGAAAAAGTAGGGTGACTGTCACCCCACAGTGAAGAAAAGAATGAATGAATACAATACATGAATGTCATAAGCAAATTTTTATGGAAGTGAGATATCAAGCCATAAATTAGGCATGGTCCATTAATATACAACTCTTAACATATACAAAACTAAACCATATAATGATATAAACACACATATACAAACAAAAGGCAAGATACCCATCAAGTAAAGGCCCCCTTGTTCAGGGTGGGCGTGGGGTTGTAACAAGGAACATTCACCAATGTGTAATAAAAAGTTGGAATGTATTTGTGATTATTCTATTTTCTACTTTTGTATTGTTTCACAATTAATAAATTGTTAAGAAAAAAGGGAAAGAATAGAATTATTACCACAGTCAACAGAACCTCTTGCATACCTTTTCTGGAAAGCCAGATAAATAGCTTAAATTGCAGAGATCTTTATTTATTTATTTATTTTTATTTATTTTTATTTATTTTTATTTTTTGTTTCAAAGTAGGGTCTTACTCTAGCTCAGGCTGACCTGAAATTTACAATATAGTCTCAGGGTGGCTTCTAACCTAAGTGCTGATATTAAAAGCATGTGCCACCAGGCCTAGCTTACATAGATCTTTAAGTAAAATTCTTAATTTAAAGTTCTTTTTTTTTTTTTTTTTTTTTGCTGTTATTTATTTGTTTCTCTCTTTTTAAAATTTTTTCATCATTTTACTCCATAACCTTGGGAAAGTTGCTAAATTTCTTCCTCAGGAAAAAAAAAAAAAAAAAACTAGCTTCATCTTACTATGACATATGTACACCATGTGGTTGGAGCTGCACTTCCAGTGCTCAATGCCATGTAACATGAAGACAACAATACGTGTCCACAAAGCTGCCCTGACAGTTGAAAAGACATCATAAAAATGAAATGTCCAGCAGTTACATGTTACATATGAGCTCCAAATAAGTGATAGGCTCCTCAGATGTATCTTCACCACGTATGTTTATAAGAGTGCTTACCACAAATGTAGTCCTACCATGCTGCCAGGAAATCTTATCTGATTCCATATGATGTGTTCTATGGGAACCAAACTGTATGTGTGGAAACAAATTGGAGAGAACAGACGTAGCAGTGTTGTAGAGAAGGTCCTTCAACACTAGGGATGTCTGGCCTAACTTGAGTTTCTTTGCTGCCAACTCTTATCCACTCTTTTATTGAAAGCTAAATTTCATCAGTGGGACAAATCTCACATATCTAACTTAAAGGAAAAGATATGACTACAAAAAGAAATAATGGAAAATACCAAATCTTTACTAGGTATCACCATGTTTTGACAGGGCTGCCCCATAGCCTGGCTCAAAAAAAAAAAAAAAAAAAAAGTGACCCTATATTGGAAATTTAATAGTAAGTGACGCTAGTGTTTGCTTTGAGCAAGTTGGAGGCACCATGGATTTATGTATTAGTAGAGCAAATTCAGGTATGTAAGCATAAACAAAGACATGTAAGCAAGTTAGTATTACATCTAATTACCCACTGTTTTGAATGCACTTATGAGAATACATCCAAGGATGAACATGACCAGTCTATGTGCAGAGTCTTCTCTATTGCAAGCCCCTTGCTATACTTTGGCAACGTGATCTCCCTTGGTTGGTTACTAATTTACTTTGATACTCAAATCTTTCCCCATTCCTTGGTCCACAAATTCCTCTGGAAACCAGACTGACCATGACACCCAAGCTCCTATACTGAAAGATCCTTGGATATGCCTGTGCACCCAGAATATAAAATGAAGGGCAATATCTCCCTGTAAAATTTGTGGAACAGAACTCCATCATACCAGCTAGTGTAGCAGCCCTCCTATCCCATGGAGGATGCATTTTGAGATGTTCTGAAAATGCCTAAAGCCATGGGTAAGACCAACCCTTTTATATACCACTATTCCCTGAACACAAATATATATTAAAAAGTCAATTCATAAATGAAGCACATTAAGTGACTAATACCATTAAGTGTTCTGTGTTTGGTAATTAAATACAACAATTATAATAATAAGCTATAATAAGAGCTATTAAAATTTATGCATTGTTTATTTCTGGAATTTTCCATTTAATATTTCAGGCATCTATTGAATCTAATAGCTCAAATGACGACAGTAAAACCACAGATGAAAGGTCCTTACTTCATGCTCCCTTTTGAGCAAACCCCACTGTGTGCTTCATGACAAGCCAGGTAGAAATTGGACCTCTCTGCAAACACTACTAGATTTCCTGCTTTCAATGTTTCTTTGTTCCTTAGACGAATTCAGAGCCTCACCTCAGATGACATCCAAAGGACAACAAAATCAGCTTTACACCCATGAATAGAAAATGTCTCAGTGGCCTGGGTAGTGAAAGATTCTCAAATCTGAATGGCCAGCCAAATTACCTAGGCACCTTTTAAACACATAGACTCTTCAACAAAGTTTCCCTAACCCCTGCAGCAGTTCCAATTCAACCACCTTATTTTATGTTGTTTTGTTTTTGTGTTTCATTGGTCTACACCACAGTCCAATTGTTTCATGGGTAACAAAGACAGAAAATTGAATGTTTTCAAGTATTGCCTTGCTGTGTAGAGTTAACATGTAATTTTTTCAATGAAGCTAGAAATACACTGAAGCATAGGAATAGAGAATGTCTTGAATTCTTAATTGCTAATCCTTAAGGACAGTTCATCCTGAGAACTGAATGTACTTTTAACTCATTAAACATCACATGATGGAAGGTTTACAGACTTGGGGATCCCTAGTAAGTGCCGACCCTAGGAGCCCTAGTACTATATCGCTTCGTATTTTGCAGTAACATCCTTCTGAACAAGTTTCCTACACAGAGTTACAGGTAAATTTCTTCTCCTTTGGGTGTATATGGAAAGGCATGTTACCTATAAGTGATTCAGAGAGAAGGGAGATAAAGGCAGCCCCCATGGGCTCTCTTCCTCCTGCCCTGTTCATCTTTCCAGTTCCTAGAAAGGCAATGGAAAGCTTTCTTGCCCCACTTCACTCTGGCTCCACCTTGGTACATGGTTAAAACTCAAAGAAGGAACCAACAACTTTTCCCTCTTTTTCTGTGCATTTTTATCATCTGTAAATTCTTTTCTTTTCTCTTTTCTTTTCTTTCTTTCTTTTTTTTTTTCTTGTAGAATTTAGCTTTTAAAATAATCACTTGCCTATTAAAGTTTTGGGCTTTTTGTTGGTGGTGGTGGTGTTTATTTGCTTGTTTTTTCAAGGTAGGGTTTCAATCTAGTCCAGGCTGACCTGGAATTTACTATATCGTCTCAGGGTGGCCTGAAACTCCCCAGCAATCCTCCTCCCTCTGTCTCTCAAGTTCTGGAATTAAAGGCGTGAGTCACCACACCCGGCCCTAATAATGTTTTAAAACTAAAGAAGCAGCAATGCTGTTCTCTAAGCTGAGGCCGCATTCATGAGCTTTCAGACTCACCTTGGCAGTAGTGTTAGTCATGAAACATGATGTGAGGTAGAAAATTCAAAATCAGACTTCATTCACAAAAATATTAAAAACATTAAAATTTTAAAGCCTTGCTTTATTGAAATGATAAGTTTGGCATCTGCCCCCGGGATCACTTTCATCCTTGGCAGCACACCTTCGTTTGTTATCATTTTAGGCAGCAGCAGCAGCGGCAGCAGAAGGGCTCTGTTGGGACCTTTGATTGAAGGGGACTGATTTTCTCAGCAGGGTTGTGGTGCTGGCCTCACACTGAGATTCAGATCATATGCATGGGACTTGTCAAAGCAGCAAGTGAGGCCCGCAGCGCCCATAACAAGCACTGCCCAGGAAAGAATGGATCATCAGGTTTCTGGGGTCAGAAATAAGAGTTCCAAATCACATCAGGTCCCAACCTATCAGGTGAGGCCCTGGATAATGATGCTTAAACAGAGATGGAGGAAGCATGAGGCATATGTATGTATGTGTGTGTGTGTGTGTGTGTGTGTGTGTGTGTGTGTGTGTGTGTGTGTATGTGTGTGTGTGTATACATATACACACTCATATACATATCATCATGGCTAGAATATACCTGGGTACTCAGAAAAATCACTCTAATTTATCCATGGGACACACATCATGGGTCTGTCAAAATTCATCCTTTTGCCAATGCTATCCAAAGAGTTTATCTGATTTCACCAGGACTGCACTGCTACAGAGGAACTGGATATCAGTTATAACCCAAACCTTTGAAATTTTCACTAGTAAGTTCAGAGGAGGAAGGTACAATTTTTTTAACATGACCTCAAGAAAGGCACAGAACTCTAAATTTGTGTGTGCACACACATACACACAGAGAGAGAGGGAGAGAGAGAGAGGAACTGTAAATGTGTTTGATTGTCTGTCTCCATAAAAGTTTTCCTTACTTATCGCCCACAACTTCATTAGCTCAGAGAGCTCAAAGTTAACTGTGTATCGACATTGTTTAAAGCTCTCAATCTCTCCTTTTAAGAAGCAATGCATATTTTGAAACAAGCCTATACATATGTGAAAAATGTCATGCTTTATATCATGTGATGCCTCTGGGCATTTTTTCAAATTATTTCCTTTCTTCTACAATGGGTCCTAATGATCACAGCCACTCACTATGCAAGGGAGGGAAAGATACACATTGCCTCTCTCCCCTTGAAATATTCATTATTGCTGGTAGGAAGGGACTTGAGACAGGATGCTCTGCTCAGAGTGATTGTCCACATCCTTTTTGTATTTGCAACTCTGGTGTGGATCAACCTCATCTCCATAATCTACAGCCTGTCTTTTTTCCTTTAAATAAGTTTTGGTTTTCATAGCCAGGCTGCCAACTTTACCCTTTTATTTTGTCTCACTTATTCTTACTATCTGAGTATTTGCATCCATGATTGGAAGCAACCCGCAGTAAATAGAACACATTTGTCCAGTGATTTCCTCCATGGAGACAATAGCAGGACTCTTCTATACTTCCTGCAAAACCTTCACTTAAAAAAATCCTTTACTGGGTCCTAAAGGGAACAAGTGCATTTCAGTACCAATCTGACCATAAGAGTAACAGGCATATTCTTCTTTCAATTTTAGTATTTTCTTACTCTGTTGATACATTCTGCAGATGTGTGAGCAGTGACAAAACTCAATTCAAACCCTTCTGTGGATGCACAAGGTCTCGTGAGGGAGGAATAGAGGGTCATCCAGACTTGGTTTGCAAATCTTCATTACTCAGTCATAAGCTCCTACCTTCTCTTAATTATGAAAACTGAGTCTGAGGTTGGCCCTAACAACCTAACTTGCAGTTTAAAGCATAGGATTGAAAGAGTTTCCACAAAATAGTTCCCTTTATGAAACAGCTTCGGATTTTCTTACAAGAAAGAAAGCAACAAAATCAGATGAAATAGTTGAGAAATAGGACATACTAAAACCATTTATATCCAAAGTCACAGAATGCAATCTATTAGGAAAATAAAATATATTTTTGTGTTTAAATTGGAGAATATTTTGCCATTAATAAAATACAGAGAGAATTGCAAGATAACTAGAAAGGAAGAAGAGAGGTTGCTAACTTAAAGCTGTACCACTGAGGTTCTTGATGATGTTTTTCTGAAATGAATGCTGTTCTGGAGCAAAAGACAACTTCAAGGATTTAACTCAGGGGTCCTCGAAGATCTTCAGTTGGTAAGGGGCTAATGCAAAAATGTTCTTCCACATGTTAATGGATGCTGGAGTTTTACTCATAATTTTGTTTTATAATTCAAATAATTACTCTAGGTTGGGATCATTTGCATTCCATCATAGAGTAATTATTTGAATTACCATTTGATCCCAAATGGTAGGATTCTGAGCTACCATGGAGTCCGTCTATCTCAGGCTGGAAGGCTAATCAAAACCATCCTTTCCACAGGGTGGGAAGATGTTAAGAAGAGAGTCTTTACACCATGCAGTCTAAGAAGGTAGGGAAAGGAGCTAAGACACATGGAGGTAAAATGAAGAATGGGAAGATAAAAGCTAGTGCTTTCATTTGCAGTCAGCTCCCCCACTGTCCTCTGTTCAGAGTTGAGGAATTGCAAGTGGAAATGTCTTAGAAGGAGAAGCAGTTGGCTGGCAAGTGCCATAGACAAGATTGAAATGTCATATGCATACATACGGACTCCACCCATGTCCTTAAATTAGCAAATTTTTACAGTGTACTTTCTACCAATGCACCCTGCATTGTGTCTTTAGGTAGTTCACTGTCATTGTCAAGAGATAAACCACACCAGGGAATCCATGAACTCAGCCAAGTGTCAAAATTCTCCCTTGAACCATAATATTAACTAAGGGTTTTGCCCAACATGTTCAAAAGCCAGGCAAGTGGCACACTGTGTTTTTAGCACTCCACAGCTGCCAAGAGAGCCGTTCATGATTTCTCAGGATAATCGACTGAGCAGACAGCCTCCAGGACTCTGCGCACAGGGATCTGATTAGGGGAGTGCAGCCTCTGACTAATAAAGGAATTTGCTACCTTAGATGTTCAAAGCCTCCTCCTCAACAGAATTCTGAAGAGCTGTTTCTTAAGAACTATTTAAATAAATAATTTGCTGAAGAGAAAAGACAAATATTCACTGGAAGTAATTGGCTTTTAAAAAGCAACTGATTCAAGGGGAAAAATCAAAGTCAAATCAAGGCACTTTCATTTTTGTTTACTTCACCGTGGAGGGGTTCCCGAATCACCAGCATCCTGTTCTCTGCCTCACAGAGCCCACCCATGGGAACGAGAGGATGTCAGCTCAACTCAAGCACTGAGGAAATTGACAGTTTGAGCTGAGAAGAGCCAATGAATTGCACTTAATTATCTTTTTAGAAAGAATTTCTCTTTTTCCTATACCAGTGTTTTAAGTCAGGAACATGTACAAATCATTTTCTGTTCTTCTTGTGTGTGATCTAAATGTATCTATGTGAATAAGACCACAATGGCTGCCTTCCCAATGGAAAGGTTACCAGTATTTGACAGCTTTCAATCAGTAATACATCGATAAGTGAAGACCCAAAAAAATACATGGATGAGCTGGGCATTATTGTACACAACTTTAGTCCCAGCACAGGTAGGAAGATTGCTGTAAGTTCGAGACCACCCTGAGACTACATAGTAAATTCCAGGTCAGCCTGAGCTGGAGTGAGACCATACCTCAAACAACAACAACAACAACAAAAATACATGGCTGTTAGAAGTATAACCATTTGCTTGAAGACAAACAATACTCAATTATAATATTAAGATGTGGATAACAGAATCATAACAGAGCTAAACCAGAGACTCACCTTTAATGCTAATTCTTATAATTACAAGATTACAAAGTACTTGCACATAATTATTTTAAAAATCTATTATTAATAAAAACAAAATAGCAGAAATTTGTTCTCTATTTTAAACATGAGCAAACAGAGTCAGAAAGTTTACATTTCTAGTCCAAAAATTAGTACATGGTGGATCTAAGATTTGACCAGAGTCCTTATAATTCTGAGGTTAGGATTCCTTGAATTAAAACATATATGATGTCATTATGAAAATGTCAGGACTTTTGACTCAGGAAGCATAGTAAGTGCTTCTTTTATTCTGCAATTACATCCCTTCACTCATTATATTTATGAACAAACGTGTAAAGATGACAAGTGGAGTTACAAGGGAAGTCAGGGTTAGTCTCTATATTAAAATGAGACAAATCACACACATCAACAAACAATACAATTAAGGGAAACACTAAATATTAAAAGATCAATACTGATTATAATAGTTAAGGAATACTGAAAAAGTAGGTTGGAATTGATAAGAATTCCTTAAAATAGCCTTAATGGAATCATGAAAGCTTTTTACATAGAGAAGGTGGTACATGATACTTGAAGCTATGTGTGCATAAAATCTTGGTACCATGACAGTACATCATTATAAAGGACTGTAGGATTGTGTCTTGAAGGTAAAACTGAAGTAAGCTCAGAGACAGACTATAGCAGCAGCAAGGATCTCAAGGTCTACTACAGACCTACTAGGGTCAAGGAAAGAGTAACTCAGTGGCCTTATGGATGTTAGGAATGATGTAAGTACAAACACTTGGGCCATATACTACCAGGAGCTCCTGCTCTGAATCTACTGAAGCAGTGTGCTTGCTGTAGCTTGGTCCAAAATAACAGGTTGGAAATCATGTCACTCAGTGTCAGCAGATCCATTTGATGACTGATGGATCACTGAAGAAAGTGTACCAAACAACTGAAGTGTGATTATGGAAATACAGCAGTTATTCTACGAAGCTACAATACAGTACCACTGATTCAGAAGGAAGCATGCCATCAGAAGGTCTCTGTCTTATAACATAGCTACAATCATTTAAGGATGGCTGAAGGAGTAGGTTGGAGGTGATACAAATTTCATAAAATAATCTTGAAGGAAACATGGTAGGTATTTATGTAGAGGTGCCACAATTAATAATGGTCACTGAATGGCCTTAAGCCACATGATGCTTCAGCCAACAGCAACCATCATATAGCCATAACATTGCCCAATAATGCATTTATTTTTAAGATATTTCTATTTATTTATTTATTTGAGAAAGAGGAACACAGAAACATACACATAGACACACACACACACACACACACACACACACACACACACAGATTATTGCCATTCTAGGGCCTCCTATCACTGCAAAGGAACTCCAGACACATGCACCATTTCTTACATCTGGCTTTTACATTGATACTAGGGAAATGAACCTGGAACATAAGGTTTTGCAAGAAAGTGCCTTTAACCACTGAGCCATCTCTCCTGCCCTACTATTGCATTTCTGAGCACACATCCCTATCATTAAGTGACACATGATTATAAGTGTATAATAGTATTCTTAGTAAGGTATGATGAATCTTCATGCAGTGTTGCCTCTGTGAAGGCCTGGGCAGGCCTGGACTAACCACAGCACACACATAGTATACTCACAGCATAACACACAGTGTACTCACAGTGTAACTGAATGAGATGTGCAGTGTCCATCCCCACCTTACACAAATAAAAACTGAAAATTGCCCTAAAATATTCTATAAGAAATACTAAATTATTACCAACTTCATTTTATGAAGAAACCAACTTCTTACTAGTGATGGAAATGAATGATGTCTGTTGCGGTCAGGTTCCTGTTGCTGGTAGAAATCACCTGACCAAGAGCAGCTTTGGCGGGGTGGGGGGGAAGGGTTTATTTTGGCTTACAGACTCAAGGGGAAGCTCCATGATGGCAGAGGAAAACTATGGCATGAGTAGAGGGTGTACATCTCCTCCTGGCCAACATAAGGTAGACAATATCAACAGGAGAGTGTGCCAAACACTAACAAGAGGAATCTGGTTATAACACCCATAAGCCCACCCCTAACAATACACTGCCTCCTAGAGTTGTTAATTCCCAAATCTCCATCAGCTGGGAACCTAGCATTCAGAACGCCTAAGTTTATGGGGGACACCTGAATCAAACCACCACATTCCACCCCAGGCCACCATAAACTGATAACCAAACACGATGTAAAATGCAATGCATGCATCTAACTTTAAAAGCCCCATGGTTTTTATCAACTTCAATGATGTTCACACTTCCCCATAATCCAAGATCTTTTAACTGAGCTGTAATACCAAAAAATAACCTCAAAAAAAAAAAAAAAAAAACTCATAGTGGCACAGAATAAACATTCACATTACAAAAGATGGCATTGGGTATAGTAAAGAAATATTCAGCCAATACAAGATTTAAAACAACCAGGGCAAACATCAAACTCTGTAGCTTCAAAGTCCAACAACTCTAGCCAGTGACAAATCTCCAAGTCTGATAATTCTAACCAGCAACAATTCTCTGGAATTCCAATTCCACCCCTCCAGTTAGGCTACTCACAGTCCTGGAGAATTTAATCTAGGGCTGGCAGCTTTCCTTAGCAGCCATCTTGTGGTCCCGGTATCTCCACTGAATCTCTCCTGTAATCCATGGTTCATCCTCATAGCTCCATCAGGTCTCCATGCAGGCAATCCTGCTTCACACTGCCCATGGCCGTTTCTAAAACACAATACTACATTGAAAACTCAATTACCCTCTCTTTTTTCCATTTCTTATACTCCACAATACCAAGTAAGGGGCCAATTTGTTAATCTGGGGCGGGGGGATAAAGCAGACTTTGAAGAACAGGACATTCCTCGAGCATTCAGTCCCTTTCAAAGGACTCTACAGTCCTCCTGGTGCCCCAATCTCAAAGGTTGTAAACCCTCATACTATTGCAGCTGAACAGGCAGTAGTTTCAGCCAAAAGATTTCATTTTTCTGTATCATCCCTCTGCACAAACCAGTCCATTTCTATGCACTGCAACCCTACACAAATTCTCAAGGCACGGGTTTAACAGCAAGCCTCTCACACAAACTGCTTCTAGTCCAATCCAAGTAAAGCTCTTTTTCACCCTCATAAACCAAACCTCACAGTCCATAGTTGTTACTGCATTTAGGTCTGAGTTTGACCAGAATAGTCCATCAAGCTGTACTCACAGCACTGCAAGGTATCTCTTAGGCCAAGGTTTCAAATCCTTCCACATTCCTCTTGAAAATCAGCTCCAAATGCCAAAAGCCACACAGTCAGGTATCCAGCAGCAACCTCACTCTTGGTACCACTTTATTGCTGCAGTCAGGTTCACATTGCTGGTAGAAATCACCTGATCAAAATCAGCTTTGGGGGAATAAAAGTTTATTTTGGCTTACAGACTCAAGGGGAAGCTCCATGATGGCGAGGGAAAATGATGGCATGAGCAGAGGGTGGATGTCACCCCTGGCCAACATAAGGTAGACAATAGCAACAGAAGAGTGTGGCAAACACTAGCAAGGGGGAGCTAGCTATAACACCTATAAGCCCACCCCCAAGATTAACATGGCCTCATGGAGTTGGTAATTCTCACCTCTCCATCAGCTGGGAACCTCACATTCAGAATACCTAAGTTTATGGGGGACACCTGAATCAAACCACCACAATGTCCTTTTTTGATGAAAGATGTTTTATAAGGGCAAAAGGATTCAGGAGGAGACCCTTCCTGTGCACTTGTGAAAGAATTAAACAGGCGCTTGTGGTCAGTGAGGGACACCAGCTTGCTCAACAGCAGACAGTAAATGGATTTTTTTTAAATGACACATTGCTGGTATTTGAATCTCTCCAGGTAATGAAGGGATAATTCTCCTGTGAGGCTCTGTTTGTTACTCTAATTCCATGGGTCTTCTACCAAGCCACCTCTGAGGAGGTCATCTAGCTCAGGAAGGGTTCTGATCTCACCTCCCAGGTAGTTGAATACGTTGAGACAGAGGACATTCACTGTCCTATTTTCCACCTTAAGAAGTAAGACTCCTGTACTCTCCACCCCAAGCTCCAAGACCTTATTCTAACCCTAAGTCCATGGGATTTTAATTAAGAACATAAAAGCCTAAAGTCTTATGCAGAATATTCTTTAAAATATCTTCTCTCAACCTGGCATTTGTGGTATAGAAATGAAACAATTCATTTTGACAAGTTGCACTAAACTGAGGCCTGAACCATACTGTGAGAGCCTCTCTGTGGATCCCATAAAGTACTCAGGAAATATGTGCTTAACATCTGGTTTGCTGGATTCCTGCTGAGAAAGAGAGGCTTTGGTGCGAGACTGTCGGTCCAGACTGGCAGATTGGCTGTGCTTATAACTGTGCATGAATCCACACAAAAGGGTCATGTTCAGGCATTAATTGGGCATGTTCCAACAGAACCTCAAGGAGGCTCAGAAGCAGACACTGAACAGTTGGACCCTCATGCAGGAAAGGCCGTGCTAACTTAGAGATGTGAATGTTAGGCATGCACCTCTAAGAAATATAGACCAGGAGGAGCATGCCAGAGAATATGAATCAAATGCCACCACACTTGAAAGTAGATACTTGGGGAAAGAACAGGAAACATATGATTAGGCCTTGGTAATTGTTAGCAGGATTGTAAAGATGCCTTTCTTGCTGCTTTCTAGAGAAGGATGAAGGGCTAGATAGATCACAAGGAAACATGTTACAGTCGTGATGTGGATATTGATGCATCCTCACAAAATACAATAGACAGGATGCAAGGTGAAGACTAAGCTTATCATAGTAAAGCCTAAATGTCTCTTAGCAAAGAGAGTTGAGGAGCAAATCTACTTGGTTTTGATCCTAGGGAGTTACTAGCATTGTGTTGAGCAGGGTAGCACAGTGGGGAAGCAGAAAGGGTTAGTGTTAGGCTGCCAGGGTTCATAGGAGAAAGACTGATCCTTTCTAAGAGCTGCTTTCAGTAGCATGCTTAAAGTCTTTCTTGTCTATAGAGTGGGAATAATACTGTTCTTCAAAGGGCTGCTGTGCCTTTTTCAGGAGATAACAAGGGGTCTTGGAGCTTCTCCACACATACTTTTCCATAGGCTTTTGGGCCATTCTTTTAAGGCTTTGGACTACAAACTGGTACAACTTGACTTACTCTATGTTCAGTTTGTCATAGAATCCACTCAGGCTTAGGAGAAAAGGGCAAGCACTAATTTCTCTTTGGTCAACCAAAGACTCTGTAGCCAGCTTTAACCCATCATATGGGATATATGGTTCCCAGAACCCCAACTACCCATCCCAGGACTTCTACAAAGAAGCTAAGGCTCAGAATCACCTTGATAAGTGCTATACAACAAAGTATGCTAGGTTGTAACACTTTCAGAGCAGAAACTAGAAGCTATCCTTTTTAGTCATGTAATCCTTTTCTCAGATCTTAAAAATAAAAGATAAGCAGCAATGAAGAGACCATTCCTTGCCAAAGTCACACATCTGATCATTAGGTCAGTCATCACTTTTTCCGCCATGCAATGGCTCACTAACTAACCTAGTTTGTGTCCTTGGTGGTGAAGTACTGAGAGGATGGGGGTGGTGAGGAAAGGAACACTTCAATAGTGGCAAGGCAAATCTGAATGGGGTGGATAAATGAAGGGCTTTGAGAGTGGAGTGGAATGTACATCAATCACTCTAAGGGTATGAAAAGAGAGGATGATGTTTTCTTCTCTCCTACAAACCAACAAATACGAGGTCACCATTTCCTGTCACTAAAGGAGGTGTCCACAGTGTCCACAGCGGGTGCAAGGACTTGAGTTTCTCCAGGTGATTGTGTTGTGTTCAAATAGAATGATTTAGTAATTAGTCATGCCATTTCCTCTCCTTGCACAGTATCTTTGTGGTACCAAGAGTGCTTTATGAAAACAGCATCAAGTAAAATGGGAATTGTACCTGACTAGCTACAAAATGAGTATTTGACAATGTTCAAATGCTACTTTGTTCATTGTGTTGTTTATCTCACAAAAGACATAATTTTAAATTTTATTTCCCATAATACAAGCCATCCTGTAGCTACATGAAAGGACATGCAAAGTTATATAGTGCCTTCCCCTTCTGATGGATGCCCTGAGATCCCATGTTCATTGAAAAAAAAAAAAAAAAAAAAGCATTCCCTATATCTGACTGTGGAAAACAATGGAGGTATCTTAGCGTTTTCAACAATAAATGATTATTCACAAGACTATTCTAACAATGAAGTTGTGTTTTGTTGAAATTTTGAGGTAATTCCCCAGGATTGCACATTTTCTCTTCTTTCCTATGACCACAGAAAAAATGGAGAAAAGAAAAGTAGGAAGGAGGGTAGAATACCAGTAGGAAATCTCTAAACAACCAAACAAAAAATAGCAGAACTTAAGAAGCACCTGAAATTTACTAATTAAAACTGAAAATTCATTGTACCAAAAATGGGCTAACGACTTCATTATGTTTGTTCTTTTTTAAGTCAAAAACTTGGCTTATTTGCCTATTTTCTCCATCTTCACCAATGCTCCAATAATGAGTACAGGTTATGAACCCCCAACTCCACACCTATCCATATTGAAAAAAAAAAAAATGTTCATTTGCCACATGCTCCCTTCACTGACCCAAGGCATTTCTGGAACAGTCTTCTCTGTGCCTCTCAGATTTGCAAATCATCTCCCACTAAGTTCAGTGAAACAGATGTTTATTGAAAACTTCTGAGGTGTTTAGCAAAACAGATCATGGATTCTGGAGCCAATATCTGTGACTTCAAACTCACACTTTGCCAATTTGACAAGTTTGTGTTTAAAAAATCTCTTCTTCAGCCAGGTATGGTGGTGCACGCCTTTAATCCTAGCACTTGGGAGGCTGAAGTTGGAGGCTCTCTGAGTTCAAGGCCAGCCTGAAACTCTATCATGAATTCTAGGTCACTCTGGGCTAGAGTGAGACCCTACCTTGAAACATATATAAATCCTTCTTCCGTGGTATGATGGTATACACCTGTAACCCTAGCACTGAGATCATGCATTTGAGGCCAGCCTGTGTAACATAGTGAGACCCTGTTTAAATAAATTCCTGCTTCAGTGTTTTAATCAGAATCATGTGGAAGACAGTCGTTCTTTATGTCATAAGGTTTTCATGCACATCAAATGGTATGATAGGTTAGAAGAGCTTAGCATATTGCCTTAAAGACAATTAAGGATTCAACCTGTTATCAATGCTATTATAGTGAAATGCTCAGGCACATTTTAAAATGCATCATATGATAAAATCGTTGCTCTTGGTCTTCTTTGGGGGTTAAAAGAAAATGATGTGAGGCAAGCAAGAAAGCAACAGATATAATGCATACTAAATGTGTAAATAACTTGAATGTAAAACAACCAACATTTGCAAAGTTTTCATTAAAAATTGATATATAATATGAATTTACAAGGCATGGAAGAGCTAACTAAATAAAAAGGAAAGAAGGAGGCACTTTCCCCACAGGAAAGAGATAAAAAGTAGACCAAAAGGAGCTATAAAGGTAGGAATGATGGTGTGAGGCTGAGGAAGGAAGAGGAACCATATGCCCTCCGAACAGCATGCTAAAATGCAGGGAAATTGGATGGAAAGATTGGCATTCCAAAGCAATGCTGCAAGAACACCAAAATGTGATAACTCTGTCTTAGAGAGTGCAAGACACACACTCTGGCATGTTGGGAAAGAGAAGTCTGGTGCTGCGTTTCCTTCTATGAACTTGTTCCAGTTTTCTCACCATTATGAACTTCAGAGACAGACCATATCATATTAATCATCAAAACCACAGCTCCTCACGAAATCTGACACAAAAGCTTTGCTCTATAATTTGTACAATTAAAAGATGAGGCAGAGCAGGGAAGGGAGAAAGAGAGAGAAAGGCAACGCAGGAAGGACAAAGACAATTGTTACTGTTCAGAGTGGATTGATTCACGACCTAGGGTAGGAGTGGGGAGTGTGTGTGTGTGTGTGTGTGTGTGTGTGTGTGTGTGTGTGACTGCATGGTCCCTGCTGTTCTAATGTCTGTGACTGCATCACATTTTTCCCCTGCTGATTACGGTTTAAGTTGCAAATTAAACTGCTTGTTTCTCCGTTTTTTTTTAATGGTTATCTCAAAGCATCCCATCCCCAGTCAACATCAATAGTAAGAAAGCAGATCAGTCCAGGAAAAATGTTAAGTGTCTTATTTTGAATATCAACAAACAGTGGTGTGCTGAAAAAAGACAACCTCAAAGAAGAGTGCAGCTAAGTGACAGGGTGCATGAGGAGTAACTTCCTGGTAGAATGTTAATGTCACAGAGCAGATGTCCTCTCTTTCCCATTTCCTTCAGAGATGAAATTTACTAACTTTCCTCAGGGCTGCATGGAGTGTGAAATATATATGGTTGCTTTGAGTTTATCACGAACTGAAGAGATTAGGTGAGAAATGGTAAGAGTTAAAGAGAATTCTCTCAGGATCTCAGGCAGCTCTGACTGCTCTCTGAGAGCAGGGCCCACACTTCTTGGAAGAAGAAAAACTCTGACACTTCATCCCAAAACAGGCAGCCTGAGGTGAGTGCAGACACTGGTTGGTGGCAGCCTGTCTCTTGTTTAAGGAGGACAGAGTACTACCTTTGTATATTGTATTTATGAACATGGAGGATGCAGAAATGTTTATTTAACTTGTAAGTACCTGAGCTTCGCATCTTTCCTGCTTCAAATGTTTTTTTGGCTCTTTTCAAAATTCCACAGATGGCCACAGCTCCAAACAATAGCGCAGAGATTTTTATGGAGTCCCACAGAGGGGGAGGGGGTGGGCAACACCTTTAGCTCCATCTCTGTCTTTGCTGTTGTTTCTTCTCCTTCTTCTTTTTTTTAAGCTACAGTTGGCCTAGTGTGATCTGTTAAGTGTCTTATTATAAACTTGAACATCAATGCTGGGTAGGAAAAGAAAGTGATGAATCTTGCAACCCAAAACAAAAAAATAAAAAAAAATAAAAATAGAAAGAAAGGAAAGGAAAGGGTCTACATGACTGGCAGTTCCCATTTCTTTACAAGTGTTACATTTCAGTCCCCTGCCACTACCACATGTTTCCTGTTCACAGATAATTTGTACAACATATTTTATCATTCAGTTTTAGACACAGTTGAAAGGCTTTTGCCTAAGGCTTGGAACACTTTGAAAATTGTATACCATTTGCAAGGCTTTCTTCTGCTTCACTGTGCAATTAGGTGACTGTCTTTCTGCAGACGTCAAATTTATCATTTATGGGATTATGGATGTGTGTGCCTGTGAGAGAGGATGTGTTTAAAACCAAGGTGAACTAGGGAATGAGTGAGAGAAGCCTCCCATAACTTGCAGGCCAGGGATGACAAAGCAAGGCTTTCTGCTCAGGCAGCTCCGTGGAGGACTGGTCCACTCGGACTGCAAGGATATTTTTCTCCCTGAGAGAAGTTAAGTTCCAGCAGCTTTTCGTTCAAAGCTTTGTTTACATATTGACTCAGCTCTTCATCTTGTAGCAGTAGTTAAATCACAGTGTAATGACCTAAAGAAACCCAGTCTTATTAATTTCTGTGAAAGCCATTTCAGGTCTTTGCGAGCTTCCCCTGGCGTCTCCTTTGCCCTGTCTTGCCTGGATTTCACAGTTTGCCTGTGAACACTGATGTGCTCAGAGCTTCCCCTGGCGGCAACTGTTGGCAAAAGGTGTTCTAGTCAGGAAGGGTGAATCTGGGACTTGCTCCCAGGCACGAGCTCACTGGAGTGTTCAGTTGCCCAAGAACAGAGAGTACATGATGTGACTCGGGGTACTGATTGAATTTCCTATGCGTTTCTATGTTTTACATAACCTGAATTTTAAAGTCAGATTTGATAAAAGATAACTTATTCCCATCATTATGCCACTTTGTATTTTTCCACTGAATAATGCAAACGAAAAGAGAGAGCGAGGAAGCCTAATTCAACCCTCCTAGGAAGAGCTTGACTCTCCTCTGAGGTTGAATTCAGCATCCATCATTATGCAGCGATTCACTTCTCCTGTATTTTAAAATCATAGCAATAAGATGGTTGCAGAGAAGTCGGAACAGTATTGAGTCTTTTGACGGGAGATGCTGTTTAGGCCTCTTTAAAGCATTTTTATCTTTTGTTAGGCAAAGACAAGCTTCCCACGTTAATTTCTGTTAGACGTCATTTTAATAATTATAAACTTACAAATCCCAAGTATATCTGTGTACATATATTAAGTCATAGAGCTTTCGAGGCAGTGTTTGGGGGTGGAAAGGTGAGGGTTATACGACTAAAGGTAAATAGTTAACAATTACAAGCACTGTTGATTATGATGACAAGGATGGCAGGTTTGTAATGTCAATGTTGAGAAGAAAAAACAAAATTTGCAACCTATTTAGAAAATCTTTACAAGTCTCTAACAAAACTTAGCTTTAAATAATGTGGTTGGGGGGTGGATATGCTCCCCCTGACACTGTAATTTATTTCAGGAAACATTAGCACCCTGAGAAAAGTGTTTTTTTTTTTTTTTAAACAAGTAATCATTAAATTTTAATAACCTTATAGTCCATATCATCCTGAATGCTATGAAGACTATAGAAGCATCAGAAACATGTTCTGATAAATCTATTTAAATAATTGCCCAAGGAACACACTTTCTATGATTGTATTATCTATTTATTAGAGACACATGCCCCCAAAATGAAAGTAAATGACAATTTTATTAAAAGATGATGTCCACCTAGTAGTGACCTTGTCTTTTAAGAACTACATTGGACCACAGAGCTCAAAGGTCCACAGCTCAGCACAGGCAAATATGACTCCATTGCTGCCTTGATAAAACATGAAGAATAATGTAAAACAAAGCCACTTAGAGATGCTATCCTTTGCAAATACCAGGAAAGGACAATTAAAGCTGTACAGACATGAGATAGATTTATACTTGTGCCAAGAGCCAAGTGTGAGGAGTTTAGGTCAGTCAGAATGTCATTAGAATAATAATTTATGTAAGGGCAGCAGCAGGCGGAAGTAACAGACGCCCACACTGAAGGGCCTCCTGAATAAAGTGAAAGCACTTACATTCTGAATTCCATCCAGGATACTATGTCATTACACAGACATGAAGACCCAAGAAATCAAGGCAATTGGAGCACTTATCAAAGGCCTGCTGTCATCATGGAGACCTGCAAGGTGGGTATAAGGAGAAGCAGATCCAGCAAGGCTCACTCACTGTCCTTCCAGTATCTGGACAACAGTGACAGTTCTGGGGATCTGTCTAAAAATATCTTTCTCGTCCCTTTTCTTTTACCTTTGGGGGTGTGTGTGTGTGTGTGTGTGTGTGTGTGTACATGAATATGCATGTGTGTAGAAGCCGGAGGACAGCCTCAGGTGTTGTTCATCATCACCTTTTTAGAGACAGTGTTGCTCACTGCTTTGGAACTTGCCAAATAGGCTAGACTGATTTCAGTCAACAAACCACATAGGCTGTCTGCCTCCCAGTGAAGGGAGTTTATGTACCATTTTCATTTGTGTGTGTGTGTGTGTGTGTGTGTGTGTGTGTGTGTGTGTGTGTGTGAATTGTGGGGGTCAAAGCCAGGTACTCATGCATGCATGACAAGCACTTTACTGACTGAGCCATCTCCCAAGCCCCACTCTTTACATTCCTCATCAGTTCAGCCTGTAAGTTCTTTACAAGGGACTTCGTATAGGCAGAAGAGGCCTAGATCTGCATGGGAGAGAGGTGGTTGGGGCAGGTAGGGCTCTTTGCAAACTGTTGCTTCCTTAACAGGAGGCCCAAATTAGAGCAAATTTGGGAGATAAAAGAACAGCATCATACAACAGTCTGTTCACTCGACAGTTATGGAATCTGTAGAAACCTCTTAGCAGTAGCAGTTCACAATACTCTACAGCTATGGAGTGACTTCCTGAATGCTGACTTCACAGGTGCACATACAATGAAGACTGACATTCCCAAGCATGCGAGCAGCAGAATTCACATGCAGGAATTGTTCAAGAAATTGAAAACTGTGTGCGGCTTTTATAGGAATATGAGTTTCAGGATTCTGAGTTGAACCTATTTTTCCTAGATGACCTTGGACAAATCATTTAACCTGTAGGTGCCTCAGCTACAAGAGCAGTATGATCCTTGCTCCAAGATGCAATTTCAAAACAAAAACCCAATCTTAATTTTTCTTCTCTTTCCACTGCTTGATCTCATCATTGTGATGCGGCAAGCTGCTCTCCAGGGGCTCTGTGACTGACCTGCCTGCCTATGGCATTAAGAGGTGTCATTCTTCCTGCTGAGCTGACTCACAGAGTTCATTCACCTAACCGCAAGAAGCCAGTCCTGGAGCGGGGACAGACACTGCTGACCCATTTCCACAGTGTTCAGGTATAGGCTTGACCTTCTCTGCAAATTAGACTGTGCACCTTTCTCTGGGTCACCAAGTAGACCAGAGGGTCTTACTGTCACTTTAACATGGCTCTGTGCTGCATCTCAGCCCTTCATGCACTGTAAGCATGCACAGAAACCAATGCAATCCTATCTGCCTCATGCAAGAAGATAGTAAAACATGCTGGCTGAAAACTCCAGTTCTTTGGGGGAACCACTGCAGGTGCAAGATTGTAGCACCTTCAAACATCTTCTCACAGCCTCCATCGTCTCTTGTATAGGATGAAAATGTCATAGCCCCAACCCTGACATGACTGATTGGGGCATTCCTGACCCTATAATTGTTACCAATACCCTTACACGAACTGCACTGCTATAAGCTCATCAACACTGTGGCATGGAGAATGGAGAATGAATGTGAAAACAAAGCAGAGGAAGAGCAACCTAGAAAGAGGAGGATGAATGAACCTAGGAGGAGAGGACAAAAGAAGATAGGCAACACAATCCAACTACAGTGAGTTCATATTAAAGTTCTCAATTAAAAACTTAAAAGATGGGGCTGGAGAGATGGCTTAGAGATTAAGGCATTTGCCTGCAAAACCAAAGGACCTCGGTTCAATTCCCCACATAAGCCAGATGCACAAGGTGGCACATGCATCTGGAGTTTGTTTGCAGTGGCTGGAGGCCATGGCAGGCCCAGTCTCTCTCTCTCTCTCTCTCTCTCTCTCTCTCTTCTCTCTCTCTGCCTCTTTGTCTCTTACTGTCTCAAATAAATAAAAGTAAATAAATGCCCAGTAATCTAGGAGCTCCAAGTTTTATCTTAATTTTTCATTTTATATCTGCCAACAAAACCTTATCTGTATGGATCATTTAAAAGAATTCAATTGAGTAATGTCTGCTGGGACTAGAAATTCTGGCACTGTGTGGGGTAGGGGATGAAGAAATGAGAAAATATATTAGTCCATTTTTTTTTAACATTTATTTATTTTTTGAGAGAGAGAAAGAGAGAGAGAGATAGGCAGGTAGAAAGAGTGAATGGGAGCACCAGGGCCTCCAGCCACTGCAAACGAACTCCAGATGCATGCACCCCCTAGTGCATTTGACTTACATGGGTCCTGGAGAATTGAGCCTCGAACTGGGGTTCTTAGGCTTCACAGGCAAACATTTAATCACTAAGCCATCTCTCCAGCCCTGTATTAGTCCATTTTCTGCTGCTGTAATGAATACCAAAGCCGAGTTATTTATAATAAGCAGAAATGTATTTGATATTGTTTTAAAGATTAGGAAATCTATGTTACAGCATCCACGTTTGGTGAGAGACTTTTTGCTATTCAACCTAAAATGGAAGGTGGAAGAACCAGACTCCATAAGAAAAAAGGGAAGTGACACTTCCCATCATTGTCTGCAGTGAGAATAGTAGTAATCCACTTGCGATGGCAGAGACCTCATGGCCTAATAAGCTCTAAAAGTCACTCCTCTTATTACTGTTACTATCACAACTAAATATTAAAATGAGTTTTGGAGGGATGCTACCACCATCCCAAGAGGAAAAAATCACTGTCCTAGGATCACCCAGCTAGTGAATGCAAGGATGTGAACCCAAGAGGATCTGAATGAGACCAGGTCACTATTTCTGGAGTCAGTAGAAAGACAGACAACATATTCAGATCATTCTTCTGCTAGACACTAACAGATCATCATGTATGAGATGCTTTTTAAAACCCAGAGAAAGGATACTAGTTCTGTCTGGTCTTACTGAGTGGCTTACGAGAAGAGATTGTTAAAGGGCTCATGAGAGGAATGATGGAATGACAAAACAGCAACAGAAATGCTGAGCAAGTTGATGGGGACATAGAAAACCACAGGTGTAGGGAATCTGGGGAGAGGAGCTCCCTACTACCCTACCTTTCTAGGTCAGGAGTTCTCAGATCTCAAAGTTTCAAAATACATCACAATCCCCAGGAAGGCTTGTTGAAACACAACCTGGGGGATGGCCATGACGTTTCTGGTTCAATCATTCTGGAATAGGCCTTAGAATTTACATTTGTAACAAATTC
This sequence comes from Orientallactaga sibirica, assembly GCA_036365145.1. NCBI lineage: Eukaryota > Metazoa > Chordata > Mammalia > Rodentia > Dipodidae > Orientallactaga > Orientallactaga sibirica. Next base: position 9,118,318 of record JAEOAD010000699.1, read on the forward strand.
CTCCACAGTAGTGATGTTTTTGTCCCAGGCAACATGTATAGGAGAGCAGTTGACCTCAGACTTCAGCAGAAGATTTGATGGGGAGAAAGTGAGACCACTGGAAAGAACATCTATGAGGTCTCAAGGCAGAGGTACAAGGAAAATCATCAGTTCTTTTAGTACCACCTATTCTATCAGGAGCCTGTCACCCAGATCCCTTCTCCCACCTAAGGTGAGGATAGGACTTCTCAGACAGAACTGTTGCTAAAGGATGAAGCCTTGGCATGACCTCAGTGTTTCATGAGGATTTATCTCGTCATTCTTAGTTCTTTGGTCCCCAGAGAGCACAGACACTTGCTCATAAATCTTATGAGCACCCCTAAGCTACAACACACTTGTCTGAGATTCCATTGGGCAAGTGAGAAAATTGCCTGAGATGGTCCAACAAATTGGAAAGCTGGTACACCAGAGCTGGGGAGTAAGGAACTGCCTTATTTTTAACATACAATGTAGTGTCAACCACTTAGAAAATTATGTCAAAGACTTTTAAATATTGGAAAGTCCTTCTAAGAACATTCTTAGGCCTTGCTTAAAGAGTTCACAAATGTTCTCTACATTCTTCAACTGGTAATTGGTCTAAGTGTACTCAATTTGTGTGAGTCTGGTTTTTGGAAAAGATTTTGCACCTTAAGTACTTGTTTATATTAAAATTCTACTATCTTTCCCTAAAGTCCAAAATTTCTAAGCCAATAGAACTTAGAAGAGCTATGAATATTAATAGTTCTTTGCAGTAAAAGTCTCAATCTAACATTACCCTATTTGTCAGTTCTCACTGGCCTCATAACAAAATAGTCAAACTTTTCCTGTTTTGAGTTTTTCTTCTTTTATTGTTCTTGCACTTGATAAAAGCAATGATGAATACAGTGACTTTTTCCCCCCATGGGAAATGCAATAACTCATGCTGTGAAACAAAAGTGTAAAACAAAGAAGAGAAATGGAAACATACAGACTACCTAATCCTTTAATAAAAGTAGACCTACTGGCCCTTATGTTTCTTTGAATACTTCCAAAGCCTCCCAAGTTCACAGAAGGTCATGTCCAATGGATTGCCTTTTATAGTACTATAAATTAATGTGTCTTCAAATTTAAACTCAGCACATTCACTGTATTTTAGGCTTAAACTAAACTCAAACTCCATACTTCTCCACACATTTTCTTGTTAGAATCATTTGCAATGTGACCTTTAATTGGGTACTGTTTACCTTTTGGTTGCAAACACATTAGTTTGGCAATCACAAAGAAATGCTCCCTAAAAATATTCTTAAAATTGGTAGATCTTAGAAAGAAGATAGAATGATTCAAAACCTGAAGCATTTTCCTAGCTCATGAATTCCAGGCTTATATCTCGTGCTCTTTGATAATTTATGTTCTTGAAATTCCTCTCATGTCCAGAGAATGAGTGACACAATTCTAGGCAAGAAGGAAGCACCTAGGGAATTAGATAATAATGAGAGGCATTTGTGGGAAGGAAAATCCATGAGCCTCAGGGGACCTACCTCCAAGCCTGATCCCTACCAGTTTTCTGGACTACAAACCCTCCAACTTTCTGAGACAGAATCCTCTCACTTCCAAAATGGAAATATGAAAACAGAACTACTGGATTACCATGTCATCAAATAAATGAGAACATGTATGAGAAGGACAAACAATACATGGTACATTTGTTGTTGGACAAGGAAGAAAATTCTAAGAATGAATGTCTACTCTTCTTTGGTCTCTATTGTTAAATGGGGAGCATCTTTGTATATCAGAAGCAGCATATGTGAAAATAAGTCTCAACTATCTTTCACAGGAATTTTTTTCCCAAGCAAGAAAGCAAGTAATGGAGTCATGAGCTTTCTGGGGTAATGGAACCTAGGTTTCTAGTTGATTTTGATTAGTAAATTCTGTCTCCAGGTTTTTTTGTTTTTTTTTTTTTATGTTTGGGAAAGTGGCTGTCTATGATCTCATGCATTTTTTGAGGAAGAAATAAGGAACTAACTCTAGGTATTGTATAGTGTTCATAAGAAGGGATCCCAAAATTCATGAGGAGTCATTTTTAGATAGTCTGCTGCTAAGCCAGACCAGACAGTTAGCCATAATGCAAAAGACAGAAGTAATGAATTAACAGATAATGGAGCATATGTTTTAATCATAGTTTATCATTATCACCATCACCTTCTTCATCCTTCTCCTCATCTTTATTCTCCAGAGGGAAAGCAGTAAAATGGGATAGAAGTAGTTTCTTTTGTTTTGGTTCTTCAAAAATCAAGTTCAAACAAGGATTACCTTACACCAATTTTTTCTGAGAAAGATCACAATTTGTATGATTTTCTTAAATTACTACATGAATGTGTTAAATCCAGTGAGCTTCCATGTATGAAAGTATCAAGGTACATGTTCCATCTTCTAAATTCAGGTATTCTTGATCTCAAGTTAAATCACATTATCCAAGATATTGCTGCTTGCCACAGAGCTTCAGTAATGCATGTTAGCATTTAACAGAAATCAAAATATTCACATTAAAAATACTGTTTACATTTTTTCTTCAGGAAACTTTAACCTCATGCCTTCAGAAACTTGATTTCTAACAACGTTAGCTACCCCCAATTAGAGCTCATGTGCAAGTCATTAAAGTAGATTCTGGAACAAAACTGGAAACTTTAGCAGCATCATTTCCTTTGGCAGAAATCATGGTGCCTCTAAATAAGTTTAAGTGATGTGTCCATAGTCTTTTGTTCCTGAGTTGTGTATTGCAACAAGGAAGAGTCCATATTAGCTTGGTGAGTGAGAAAGAGATATGCCTGAGACATCAGAGTACATGCAGACTAAGCTGGTCTGAATTCCCTGTCCACTGATTGGAAATTAGCGCACCTCAGTTTGTGTGTCATATCTCTATGGCCTCTAAATGTTTTCTCATAGGAAATTAATTTGCAAACAGAATCTTGTGGATCTGCTAACAATAAATACATCCCTTGTATATGAAATACTTTTCAACAGTTAATTACAAAAGGAGTATATGAAATATAAAGAAAACCAATAGAATAAATGATGCTCTGAACCTCTCTACTGTAAGAGGCTGTATGAATAACATGTACAATGTGCATTGTACACATATGCACAGATACACATATATACACTATCTATACATAAACACCTATTCTTGCATACCTGCAAAGGTTGAAATCATGTAGGCTAGCCTCAGTAGACAAATCATTTATGGTGGGACAGACATTATGATGACACCTATGGCTTTGTATTTATCACTGTCTGGAAATTTCATTTTCTAGATGGAATGATGACATCTGTACAGTTTTAACAACTGAGCCATACTCCCAGCATTCTTTTCGGCTTTTAGCATATACTCTGTCATTTCAGTGAATCTCACCAAAATTTATAAGAGGTGGATATGAAAAAGTGTGAATATAAAATAAACTTTGCGACCTAGATTTGACTGAGTAGACTCGAAGATTTTTCTTCTCTAAATTAACCAAGATTAATGAGGGCCGCATATGATAAGTGCAAATCTCATTCCTAATCATTCCTTCTTTAAACATTGGAGACATACTGGGTTTAAAAAGGAGCTCTGAGTTTGATGTATCCTCTGCTGTGGAACAGAATTCATGTGGCTCTGGTGCTATGCCTGGCGTGCTTTGTCTGGTCCACATCTGCCCATGATTTTAATAATTCACTTCCTTCTGAGTTCAGGGTGTGTGTGCTCATCAAGGGTTTCTTTGGTTCAAAAGGACTTCTGTGACCTAAATCATACACTTGTCTTTTACCTGTGTCCTTCCAGCTCCAGCAAAGAGATGTCATGTTTTTATTTATAAATATCACTTTACCATTTTTTCCTGGATAGTAAAACAGGCAAATTATTTTATCCTAAAAGTTTAATTTTTCTTATGTGTTAGTATATTGAGAATGATTTCCTTAGTAACAGTTTTCAGAGATGCATATTTCACTTAAAAGCATCTAGAATCCCATTGCCTTGGGTTATTAATCCTATTTAGTTTAAAGGCATGTTTAATTACCCATTTACTTTACTTTTAACCCAAGTACTACAGGACTCTGATTTTTCTTACAGGCTCACTCCCCAAGTTACTACTGACCTTATACTCTCTGTACCAATCCCATGAGACTGACCTTAAGCCCTATCTGAGATGAAATGTAATTTAATGTGAAAGCAACACTGCTTAACTAAATATTCATGAATGAAAATAAGCATGTGGATAAATGATTAAAATGCTTCCTTCCTGTCCCTCCATTTTCTATGCATTCTCTCTCTCTCTTTTTCTCTGTCACCTTCTCACAGGAAGCAATAAGTCTCCTTGTCTCTTCTAAGACTGAGAGGGTAGTCTATCACCAGTGAGTTCACCTTGCACTATAGGAAAGCCATGTTCTCTAGAGTTAGCTTTAATATTATGGAGATTTAAGTTATAGAACCCATGCCAGCCTTCCTCCACATAAAATGCTACTTAATTCCAAAACATGCACTGAAAATTATTCATCTAATAGCACCTTTCCACTCTTAGTTCTTGTCATCCATGAAATCAAAGTCTTGGACCTAAGAGTTACATCCATGCTTGGGTGAGGTTTTAAATATTCAAGTATTAGCCTGAGAACCTCCTCCAGGAAAATGGCAGTAGATGCTGAAGAGACTCAAAACTCATCAAAGCAAAAAATCAGAGGCTGCTGAGAACTCAACACTAAAGAAAACTGCTAACACCCTGCCAAGACTCAGGAAACTTTTTGGAAGAGGGGACAGAAAGATTGCTAAGAGCCACAAGGTGGGAAGTTATACTCTGAGGCACTGTCCCCTCTCCTGAAATGAACTGTGCATTCATGGTGAACACCTCTAATTCCACTAAGAGGCCCTCAGTGGAATTGGGGTGGGGAAAGGAAACATAAGCATATAGCCAGAAGGGAAATCACAGATATTCAATATGTGAAAAAAAACTAAATAAATATTAACAAAATAAAATAAATACCCCTATCTTTTATAGTACCTCCCAACCTATATGCTTGTCTTTATTGCTGAAGTAGTGAGTAAAGTTAGTCAAAGAACAGTGCTGTTGGTACAGAACATTTGTCAAATTCACAAAGGTGCAATTATGATAATGATTCACATTGAAAGGAGCATGTGGTGGTGGGGGGGGTCACTACCAAGTGATAAGTAGAATCTGTGGGTGCTCAGGCAATACACCCCAAAAAGAATGATCTAGTCCACAAGGTCATACGTGCTTAGGCTGAGCAACTCTGATCTAAGCTCATATCAAATGTGAGCTCAAGGACTTGTCTTCCTTCTTCTGTATCCTGATGGCTTCTGATGGCTTTAATTGGATCCACGTGTGGCTCAGTTGCCTGATGTTTTCACCTCTTCAGAGCAGCGCTGCACTCCCACCCACAGTCTGTCCCCCATGCTGGAATATCACAGAGAGAATGAAGTGAGCATGACTGACTTTAAAAAGCAGCAAGCCTTTGCGGAAGACACATTGTAGAAAACTTGAAATTTTACACATGTGTTCAGAATTACTATTTGTCATCATGTTAGTGTTCTATTACAAATGATGAAGGTGCAAAAGTAGAAAACTGAACCACAAAATGAAGCAGTAAATTGTCTCATATTCAAGTATTAAAGAACCTCTTTAAAACTGAATTCCTAGGATCCCAGTGTTGTAGCTCAGTTGGTCAAATACTTATGTAACACGAACAATTTATTGAGTTGGAACCCCAGTATCCCACAAAATACTATATGGGGGTAGATGCCTATAATCTTACCACTCAAGAGATGGAGGCAAAAGGATCAGATGTTCTAGAGTTTGAGACCAACTAAAACCCCAAAACAGAATTCCTGTGTTTTATGGTTTCCATAACTGTTCTATGAAGACCAATGTGTTAAAGACATGCTCCCCAGCATGTGGCACTACTGGGATATGATGACACATTTCAGAGTCAGGGATAGTTGGAAGTCTTCTAGCCATTTGAGGATTTGCCCTTGGTGAGGCTATTAGAACCCAGGAACCTCCTCTTGTCTCTTGTTTCTGACTTGAGGAAAATAGGTTTCTTCAACCATGAGCTCCCACCATGGCATGCTATCTCAGAAGCAATAGGGCTAACCGTCCAAGGGGCTGAACACACAGAACTGTGAAATAATGTAGCTGTACCTCTTTATAAGTTGATTTATCTCAGGTATTTGTGATAGGGAACAGAAAGCTGAGAGACTATTTCAATCAAGGTGGATGCAGTTCCTAAGAAATGACACCTAATGTTTTCCTCTGGCTTCCCCTCTCTCTTTCCCTCTCTTTCTCTTTCTCTCTCTCTCTCTCTCTCTCTCTCTCTCTCTCTCTCTCTCTCTCTCTCTCTCTCTCTCTCACACACACACACACACACACACACACTTGCACCCTTGCACTCTTGCACCTGTACACATGAACATACAACACATACACACATTCATGCATAAAATACCACTGTCACATTTGCTTTCATTAATATGGTTAATGGAGACTCTCGTTCATGTCATCTTTTGCTTTTTGCCCTCTCTGAGCTGAAGCTAATGGAAAAAAATAATGAAGAGAATAGCCATACAATCTTAGTAGTTACCACTTTTGATCTAAATCTACAACTAAAATAAAGAGATGGATATGACACTCATTTGAACATAAGTAGAAAAAAAAAAAAAAAAACAGATATAAGGACCCAGAAGAAGAGGTGCCACAGGGAATTTGATTTTGATTTGGAGTTTCAAAGTCCAATACTAAATTCCCTGACTTATGTCCCTGGAGATCTATGTGATACTAGTAAGCAGCACAGATAAGATATTGTACCATTCAGAACAGGACATAAGTTGGCTCATTGGAACTTCTGAAACACTTTACAATACAGTCTACTTGATGGGAGGTGTTTCTCAGCTTTTAAGTATTAAAAGAGCATGCTTGGTGTGATGCCTGCGCACTTCCCTGATACATGGCATCACTGCAGCATTCCCAAATGCAGAAGAAAAGATAATTAAAACCAACCATCTCATTTCAGAGATGTGTGAAGATTAATAAAATGTATTCTATAAAGGCCTCTGAGCTTTTGGAAAGAAGAATGCAACATAAAAAGTATTGCCGTGTGGTTTAATTTGTACTTATGTGAGGTAGCATATAAGCACTTTGCATCAAATGGAAAACATAATTAGTGCTACATTACTACTTCAAAGGTCATTTCATATACAAGGCAACAAATGTTAAGTTTGAGGATTTAATTATGACTTAATTTATGGCACAACATATGTTATGTATATTAAGATATAGGTTTTAGAATTGAGCTAATAATTATGATGATGAAATAAGCACAGTATTGCTAAATTACTTGGTTTTCTTCAACTTAAAACAAGATGAAAAAATTTAAAGAAATCTAATCTTTTCTCTTTATTTCACTGAATTTCAAGGACAGTGTTCTGAAAACAGTGGAGTCAAATGCAAGAGATAATTTGCTGAAACTATTTCAAAACTTTTAAGGTTAGTGGGGTGTGGCCAGGCACAGCTGTGCTGGAAGGTGTAAAGTAGAGTGGGTGTGACTATATCAGGTTTGATCACGCTACCAGCAGACAGAACAAGTAATGGGGGGTGTTGAGGAAAATGAAACATATAGAAAGCTGGAAGATGTCCCAAGGAAGATTCAAGTCTTCTACCTGATGGTATAAAAGGCAGAAGAGAGTTCAGAGGTATACAGTAAGTATTCATGATTATAGTAGTGGCTTAAAAAGACATAGGACTGCCTGAGGTCACAGCTGTCATCTGAATACTGAGTGCAATCCTCAACATGAAGGGGGGGGGAGTGTCAATCTTCTGTGTCTGGACTGCCCAGTGTGGGGTCACCAGGCGCCTGTGACTACTGACACTTAAAATGTGGCTAGTGCAACTAAAATGGCTGAGTGTTTAAGTCATTTCCATTTCAATTTAAATTCAAAAATGAAAAAGCTACATGTGGTAAATGGCCACCACACTGGCCAGGACAGATTTACATCTATAAGAATGACTAGTATTCAGAAGTGGTATTAGGAAAAAAAATACATCCTCTCAGGAGGAGTTAGTAGGGATAGAGAGCTGATGACCCCCCCCCAAAATAAACAACAAACACAGAAGAGTCTTAAGTGGAAAAGTAAGAATGACGAGGCGAGAGACTATCCCATTCCTGTTAGGTTGTTGTGTCGTGATAATGGAAGGCACCTGGCTTCTACAGGAGGGCCAGGAGGGCAGTTCACAGAGACTTCCCAGAGGCTTTTTGCAACTATGATAGCTCAGAGTGGGACAGACGTGTGTGTGGAGCAGGCCTGTTTTTTGTGTTTTTTTTTGTTTTTTTTTTTAGGACTGCTTTTAGTTGTAGCTGTTAACTGAGTATGAATGCATCATGCTTCTCTTCCCCTCCTTCCATATTATCAGCACTTCCTCAATACATTTTTCCTACTTTGACTAATTTTCCATGAATAAATAATATATAGTTCTATAATGTATTTGAAATTTGCATCATAAAAATTAATGTGCATATGAGGATTCCAGGTTTTTATTAAAATCTCAATGGATTTTACAAAAGGAAAAAATATTATTACATTTGAGTACATGGTGGCAATTTGTTTATATGAGAGTTATACTTTTGTATGTACAGATGACATATGTGCTTATTACTTCTGATGAGCAAACAGCTTTCAGCAATGGCATGCCTAGGTAGCATACTGTCATATGTAACCATAATAATAAAAATGTTTACCAAGGGCACCCCTAAGGTATGAGCTTTCATTTTATGTATGGTGAAGGCTTTATCATGACTTGATATTGTAGTGGGTTCTATGAGTCTATAATGTGCAGTGAAGGAGAATGTGACAAGTGGCTTATTAGATTGTTTTTCAGTTCACGGGCTCAAAAACAAAAATGTCTATGAGATTTGTCTCTGTACCCTTCGTGGAGAGGATGTAAAGGTATGATAGGATTTGATTCACTTGATGTTCCCATAACACTATATCCCTCTAATGCCCTGTGTGTCAGCCAGTCTATAGACAGACAGAGAGGCATACTTCAAGTAGGGCTTCAGGCTTCCTGGCTTTTGTCTTTACCTAAGCATCTTGGGTTTTTTTGTTCCATCTGTTGGTGCAAAATTTGTTCTGGTATTAAAGACAAATTGTATCTTTGACTTTTCTCATCATGAAGACAAAATGCCTGACAGAAACAATATAGGGGAGGGAGGATTTATTTTAGCTCGTGGTTAGAGGCAATCCAGTTCATCATGGGAGGGAAAGCAGGGTGACAGGTGGCTCTTTGATGGTGGGAGTATTTCGCAGCTGTGTTCTCCATGGTGCAGATTAAGAAGAGGGCTCAAGGTGGAAAGAGGCTGGCCTATAACCCATAAGCCTAGTTCCCAGAGACCCCCGTCTTAAAAATTGTACAACCTCCCAAAACAGTACTAACATCTGAGGACCAATTGTTTAAACACATGAGTACATGAGGGACATTTCACATGGAAGACAGCACCAATGCTACAGATACCTCACACAGTCACACCATACATACACACTCACACACAAAGTCCTGATCTAGGTTGACTTTTCACTTGTCCTTCCAGACCACTGTCTTCTAGTCTCCACTCTGCTCTGTTCTGTGGGAGGTTCGTCTTTAGGCATAAATCATAAGCTATATCCTCCTTCCCCATAGGCTTAGGCAAAGGAAGTGATGGTTCTCAGATGGCTTCTTCCCATGGAACCCCAGGGAATGGTTGTGCCCTTGAGAAAATCACTCATACTTATTCAATAGAACTCCTACCTACTCCCTTTCCTGGTCTCATTTCCTGCCACTATATTGCCCTCCTACATTTAATCCCCTAAACCTTGTTCACAGCTCTGTAAAAAGCAGCTGGCTGAACTCTCCTCACACAACCTTAGAGATGCTGTTTTGAATATTAGGCTATTAGAATTTATTTAATGATTCCATTTATTTTCAACAACTCTCCATCATGATTTGAACTGAGCATATCATTCAAGTCAATAATGCTTTTATTCTGAAAATGCATAGATACAAAAGGAAGAAGGTCCACTGCCACAATGTATGCAATAGGGACAACTGGGTAGGTGTGAAATTAGGAAAGCCTGGGTTTTATTTTTCACCGCCAGGGATGGAATACATGAAATTGTGCATTTGAGGCAAGTGGCTCTACTATTAAGGACATCAACAGCCCAGGGAATTCTTAATGACAATAATTAGGTACTATGAACTGAATGTGTTCCTCAAGAGTCTGTGTTGAATCTTAACCTCCAAAGGGATAGTATTAAAATGTGAGAAGCCAGGAAGTGAGTACATCATTCTGGGGAAGCCCAGACAGATGTGATTATGGTCCTCACAAAGGGTTTCTTTGTTTTCTTCCGTTCCTCCCACCAAGTGAGGACATACCAAACATTTATTTCTGGAGCACTCCACTCCAAGAAACCAACTTAGGACAGACAGTGGTCCTCTCCAGATGAGAAGCCTCCTACCTCCTCACCTTGAAGTCCCCAACAGCCAGATCTCTTAGGATAGGAATCATTGACTTATTTATTTTTATACAGTTGCCCTGTTTCAGGTAGCATGAAGGCTGATTCTAGGGAGACAAAATTAGATTACAGAATACTAGGGAGTAAATAAAAATGTACCCATATGTGAAATAGAAAATAAAAAGGTCAATTCATAATAATGCACACAATATTACATCGTTTATATGTGTGGGTACATTTACACAGGAAAAGTCATGCAGAATTCCTTGAAGGTGTTTCAGATATTGTTCCTGGCCAGAAAAGTGGTCATTGAAGGTAGTAGGAAGGGAAGGTGAGGGAGTGAGGAGCGTTCACACTACTAATGGAAAATTATTCAAATATGCTATCAAAACTGAATAGCTTAGAAATAGTTTTTCACTGCTTGAGCCTATAAAATGACACATATTCACACATATTGTAGACTTTAACTGGTCTGGGGTACTTTTGAATTGCTTGTGTGGTAGTGCATTCTCCATTCACTCTACTGTTTTGCATGTTGGTAACTCATGTTACCAAAAATGATTCTAATAAAAAAAAAAACACCAGGCATGGTGGTGCATGCTTTAATCTCAGCACTTGGGAGGCCAAGGTAGGGGGATTGTGATGAGTTCAAGGCCACCCTGAGACTAAGTAAATTCCAGGTCAGCCTGGGCTAGAGTGAGACCCTACCTTGAAAAAACAAACAAACAAAAAAGGAAAAAAGAAAAGACAAAATGCTTCTGATTTACTAATTTTTGTATGGAAGGGGAGCTAACTTCCATTTTACAGTTTTATCATATTTAACTTCATATTCTATCAAGCTATGAAATGTTCCATTTATCAGATGTTTATCAAAGCATAGGGAATGTGCTATTGTATATTTTTGAAGAAAGGATTTCAAGCTAACATAATAGTGTGAAATTCTCCTGGTAATTTTTTTCTCCACTCATAATTGAAGTTTCCAAAATTTTATTTTTAAGTTTTTATTTATTTTTTAAGAAAGTATCTTAGGTAGCCCACCCTGACCTTGAATTTATAATCCTCCAGCATCAGTCTCCCAAATGCTGGGATTGCAAGTTTGCATCATCACTCCTGGTCATAAATGTTTTAAAAATTCAAATACATTTTTCAAATAACAGCAAACAAAAAATATTAATTATTATTTCATCAGGGCATTAAGTTTCTAAATTTTTCATGTAAAGAGGTATAAGAAAGCTAAAAAATGTCATTTGAAGGTAAAAAAAATAAGCAAATATAGAATTTGCAATACTTACCAACATGTGAGGTAGATTTTGAACTATTTCTGTGAGGTTTATTTGTTTTCTAATACTTCACATGAGATTAGAAACATTTAAAATGTAACTTTTTTTTTTTTTTTTTTTTTTTTAGAAATCATGATTAGCATGGCTGCTGGAGCAATTACCTTCTTGTTTCTAGGATAAACACCCAACAAAAAGCAGCTTATGGTATGAAAGTGTTTATTTCAGGCTTACAGATTCCAGGGGAAGTTCCATCATGGTGGAAAAAGCTGGTTCACTTCAGCATCCACAAGGAAGAGATAGATACAGAATCAATAAGATGTGAATATTGTGTGTTTAGACAATGGGTTCAATATTGCTTAAAATCATAAATGACTTTACATACCTCAAGAAGAGCTTGTTTGGAAGATAAATATGTCTGGGTGGTTCCTGACTGATTAAATAAAAAGTGAAAAATTAACAGTGAAACAAAATCTGAAGGATAAAGGGAACAAAAACATATCCAGAAAAAGATAATTCATTGAAAATGAAGCATGTTTTCAACTAGAAGAAAACTTCAAACTTCAAAAGGCGCTCTGAAGAGAATGCAAGAAAACAGCCCTTGGTTAACCAGAACCAAAGTCAGAAGGGAATGAATCCAGAAAAAAAAAAAAATATTAAGTTCCTTAGGTTCTATAAGACAGAACAAAATGAAAAGGGAATTGATTTATTAAAAGTTACTAAACAGGGAATTAAAAACAAACTAACATATAATCAATCTAAGAGACATGAAAGAATAAACGAGGTAAGTAACAAATCAGTGGTAGACAAATTATAAAAAGTGTTCTAGTGCATTGCAAAAGTGCAGTAGTGGGGCTGGAGAGATGGCTTAGGGGTTAAGGCGCCTGCCTCCTAAGCCTAAGAACACTGGTTCCAATCTCCAGCGGTTCCAATCTCCAGGTCCCACATTTAGCCAGATGGAAAGTGACGCAAGGGCGCAATGCCACACTTGGCCACAAGGGGGGCGCGCACATCTGGATTTCGTTCGCAGCAGCTGAGACACTGCTCGCGCGCCCATCTCTGTCTTCCTCCCTCCCTCTCTCTCTCTCTCTCTCTCTCTCTCTCTGTCTGTCTCTCTCTGTGTCTGTCTCCAAAAAAAAATAAGATAAAATAAAAAGTTTTTAAAAAAAAGTGCAGTAGTGGCACACAGCCATGGTGGGTAACCAACTGCCCTTGATTTGGCTAATAGATCCACTCAGTGGAATGGAACTCATTGCTGAAACTGGGAAGTAAGTCAAAACCATGTACAAAAAATGAGCTCAGTCTCCAAGATCAAGATACCACCAAATGTGGGCTAGAAGAGAGTCTATGCATATAAAATTCCCTCCAAAATATCTATGGCTATCCCTTCTATCTATCTATCTAGTACTAACTTCTCTCTCTGTTGGAGAATTTGCTTATCTTTTTCAGATGGACAACAAACCTGAAGGGAGGATCCTCCAATCACACCTCACCAGGGCCCCAGCTGAAACCATAGAGAAATGCAGGGGAAGGGCAAGAGGATAGCATTCTTGGGGATCACGACACCAGAAAAAGGCTGAAGGAGATAAACACAGAGAACCTCCAACTCCAGCTAAGCCAGATATCCAGAGACACAGAGGCTCCCAAAACCTCATCACTGAAGTAGAACTAAAATGACCCCAATGTGGCTCAGGGAAATTTGCGGAAGAGGGGGCAGAAAGAATGTTAGAGCCACAAGTTGGGGCATTATGCACAGAGACTTGGCCTATCCCCCCAGAACTCTTGACTACCCCCACAGTGTATGACCCACATTTCCCATTGATGAGGGTCCCTTTGGAAGAGGGAGGACAGGGAGGAGGATAATGGAGTCAACACTATGAATGTAAAATCAGAATAATATAAATAAAAATAAATTATGGGGAAAAAAAGCTTTGAGCTACCAAGGAGATTATAAAAAAAAAAAAAAACAGAAATATGGCAACACTGTGGAGAAAATAGTATATGTATTCAATAATGATTCAGTAAAATTACAATCAAGAATTACAATTCCAACTATAAAAAGAATTAACCCAATTTTTAGAAATAGACAAAGGATCTTATAGCAATTTCTCCAAAGATCATGTATTAATAATACATAAACACATTATTATTACTCAGTATTAATCACTGAAATAGAAATCACAATCATAATCCAATACTATTCCATGTCTATGAGGATGGGTATAATTTTTGGAAATGGGAAAATAAGTATCTATCAGAATATGACGATAATTGGAGTACTCATGCATGCTGTCAGGAGTATAAAATGGCCCTGCTGCTACTCAAACAAGTTTGGTAGTTCATCAAGTAGGTATATATAGATATATCATATGACCAAAAGGTTTTTTCTAGACGCATTGCCTATAGAATTGAAAATGAGGTTCTCATCAACGTTCACAGCAGCATTACTCACCGTAACCAAAAGACATCAACCATTCAAATGTCCACTGTTAAATACCTGAAAAAAGACAATTGAATATTTACATGTAATGGAATGTTACTCTGCCTTAAACAGAAACCAATTCTGGTGAACCCTTTGATAGAGATGAACGTTGGAATCATTAAGTGAAATAAAGCAAGCACAAAGAACAAACAACAAAAAAGTTTAAACAATGAAATTCACATTCGTATAAGATTGTTTTCCTTGTACAAGACATAAAAGCACAGTGATAAGAAAACACTGGCTGGAGAGATGGCTTAGCAGTTAAGGCGCCTGCCTGCTAAGCCTTAAAACACTCATTCATTCTCCAGGTCCCACATTTAGCCAGATGCAGTGACACAAGGGCACAATGCTGCCCTTGCCCACAAGAGGGAACAAGCATCTGGAGTTCATTCACAGTAGCTGAGAGGCTGCTGGAGAGCCCATTCTCTCTGTCTCTCACAAAAAAAAAAAAAAAAAAAAAAAAAAAAAAAAAAAAAAAAGTCCTATGATGAAAATAGTAAAATAATATAGGTATATTTAATAATGGGAAATTTACCTTTATTGATCTTCTAAGTATATGTGGTAGTTTGAATGAATGGCCTCATAAACTTAGGAATTTTCATTTATTTATCTTTTGGGTTTTCAAGTTAGGGTCTCACTCCCAGGCTGACCTGGAATTCACTATGTAGCCTCAGAATGAGCTCAAACTCACAGCCATCCTTGTACCTCAGCCTCTCAAATACAGACACTTTTAATTAGGATTGAGTTTGCAACTTGAGTCTCCAGTGGATAGAGCCCTGCTGAGGAAGAGGTGTGTCATTGGGGATGGATCTTATAATCCAGCCCTAAGATGTGTAAAGAGCAGTTTGAGCTGTGGTGTTTGGTGCTTACTGGTTTTTCTCTTTCTCTGCTATGCTGACATATCATGAAGTGAGCCAGCTTCTTCTGCCATTGATGGAACTTCTCCTGGACACTGTACACCTGAAATAAACCCTTTAGTCTCATAAGCTACTTCTGGTTGGGTATTTGTTTGGCAAATGTCAAGGTTACTGCAACTGTATTTATAAGTGTATTTATTCATTTAATTATTTTGTGGAAGTATTCATGGTTTACAAAGAAGGAAACTGAGACACAGTATAGAAGGGAGTTAGAAAAAGATTATACAGATAAAAAAAATGCCAGAACTAAAGTTTAAAGCTAGACTTTAACTGATGCTTTAGATCTTGAAATATATTTTAAGTATTTAATTAATTAATTTATTTATTTGAGAGAAAGAGATCATGAGTACACCAGAGCCTCCTCCTGCCACTACAAATGAACTCCAAACAAATGTGACACTTTGTGCTTCTGGCTTTACATGGGTACAGGAGAACTGAACCCAGACCATCAAGATTTGCACAAAAAGTATCTCTAACAACTGAGACATCTCCCCAGTTCCCTTGAGATACATTTTTAAAACTAAAAATGGAAAACCTACTAGACTATGAAACAAAATATATGCCTTCAGAATAGTTAAGGGTAGTTTTATTTTTTTTATTTTTATTTTTTTAATGCCTATTGCAAAAGAAATAAAAGGATTTATAAACCCAGGACATGTACACGCATTCTCAAGATAGCCAAAGAAGACAAGAAAAACTGAATGTTACCCATAATGTAATCTCAACACTCAGGAAGTGGAGGCAGGAAGTGAAGAGTTCATGCCCAGCCTCAGGTAAGTTCAAGACAACCCTGCATTCTCTGAGATCCTATATCAAAAAAATAAAATAAAACAAAATAGAAAGTCTGAGGAGATAGGTCAGTGGATAAAACACTTGCATGTGTGATTACCTGAGTTCAGATTCCCTGAGCCCAAGTAAAGCTGCATGCAATATATTTTATCATGATTTTCTGTCATATTCAGTCTTAATATTCACAAATTCAGGCATATTACATGATTTGAGTTATTACTGTTTACAATAAGATACTTCACAATAGTTTCCATATTATTCTGTAAAACCAAACTTCAATCCAGATATGAGCTACATGTTATATTATAGTCAGTGTTTCAATGTTGTAGAATACATAAGATGTATTTACTGTACATAGTATATTTATTCCTAGATAATTAAAATTAATTCACAGTGCTTACCACTGAAATCTAGAGCAGTTGTGATATAATCACAGCTACAAAAATTAAACTGTTGTATAATTTAAGTGAATCATTATAATTCTTTTATAAGAGTTTGATCAAGGAATTCATGGTCCTATGAAGGGAAGTCTTATGAAGCTCTTGAATGTATCAATATTTTATATTTATGGTAGGTGGAAATAGAATCATCTATTCACAATTATAAACTTTATAATCACTAATAAGTGGAAGAGAGTAAACTGAATTTTTTTAAAACTTCAAAATGTAGAAACTTATAAATTATGTTTCTAAGATATCAAATAAATAACCTTTCAGTAATCTAGATATATCATTATAGTAATAATCACAGTGACATTCCTATATGGAAAATATTCCTGGATTATAATACGCTGTGAAATATTTGACCAGATCTGATAAATAATATTTACTCAAGGTATTAAATATTTGTTTTTATGTTACATTCACAAAAATCTATGCTTGTTTTAATCTGTGAGCTACATTTTAATTATGTTTTATTCTATGAAGAAATCTTGACTTTTCTATTTTTTACCAGTTTGGAGGGAGGAAAAAAATGACATCAATGTCAAGATTTTCTGAAACAGAAATATCTAGAGAGCTGGCAAAACAGACAGTCATGGGACTAAGTTCAATAAATTATCTGAGGGGAATTGCTAACTCCATGTAATTACTTTAATCTGTATCATTAGGCAATACTTTTTTGTGTGTGTGTGGTGGGCACTTCCTCCATTCTGTTGTTTCCTTGTTTCCAGCCCAAGGACATATTTCAGTGTTATAATTTGTTCTTCTTAATGTGACTGTTATTTGTATTTTAGGAGTGATTTGTACATTTTTTTGACAAGGGACAGGGGGCCTACAAATTATAAATGTATTATGGAAAATTAGAACCCAATTACTGTTACTCATTGTTATGCTGACCATGTCTACGCTTTCCAGTTTCTGAGCTTTGCTAACTTACATTTTCAGTACTTCCTCTCTCTCTTAAACATTTATGTTTCTCCATCACTTTTGACAAGGCTTTTCTTTGAAATGATTTGTGCCTCTGAGCTGCCCAGCGTGCATTTAAAAAGCCCATGCTCTGGTTGGAGGCCACACAGCACCCTGTGAGCTAGCTGGAACAAAGAGGGGCCACGTCCATTGCGCAGACACTAAATAATTTGATTCATGTAGTAATGTCCCTTTGCGCTCAGCTTCTCCCAAGGGGTGAGGGAGGGAGTGAGGGCCAGAGTCAGTAACCCTGCCCACAGGGGTCTCAGCTGGGGGTCAGCTACAATCTGATTGCAGGTTTCTGGGCTCCCAGTCTTGGTTCGTTGTCTCTTCTATGTTGCAGGAAGTGGTGAATTTGAAGGATGATACTAAGATTTCTTTCCCTGAGCTTATACCTTGATTTGTTCAGGATAGACAAAAGCAATGGAAAGTTCTGGACCTGGGGTGTCCCATAGTGGCATACCCATTGCAAAGTAATGTGCATCTATCCCAGTGTTGTAGGCACCTATTTACATCAGGGGAATAATGACACCTTTTTGTGTGTTTCATACAAAACAGTGCCCATCCCACCTCCTTTTCTTTCCTCTCTTATATTAAGCACTGAATTAAGGCTGTCAGCCCCAATAGCAGCCTTCCTCATAAAAAGTGAGTATTATGTCTCTTTCATAAGAATTAAAGATCTAATCTGGCCAGAGTTCCACCGATGCTGATCATGGATAGAGGCTTCTTCAGAAATAGAAGACACATGATTACCTTTTATGGGTGAGATGTTCTAATTATTCAGTAGGGATTTGTTTCAGGTTACAGGATTTTTATTGGAAACCATTTAATTTCAGTAGCTGTCATTCGAAGTGGACAATGTAGAGGCACATCTAAGAATTACTGGAGCTCAAGGCCAGGTCTTCCATAATTTGCATACACCCATATAATATAATTTTTATCTTCTTTTCACATACGAAGGCAGGGAAATTGCCGATATCATCCACAGACGGCTGCATAGCACATTGGTCGTGGCAAACTGTTAATAATAATAATGCAGGAAATTCAATTTTAGGAACTGGCTATATTTATCCGCACAAGAAGAACCTTCTCAGATGCTAACTAAAGCAAATGGGGGGTGGGGCATGGGATGATGTGTGCTTTCTCTTTTTCTGTTTCTTTACTATCTGCCACATTAGAAGTTAAACCTAGTACATAATTTCCTGCAGCAACCAGATAATTTTAATAAAGAAGATTAAACAAAAAGCAGATGGATGAACAAGAGAGAAGGAAAAAAAACTGTAAGCAAATAAGTAAGAGCTGACATCTATAAGTCGTTCCACTAATATATGCTACTGACTGTTCTTAGGTCTATTAAAGCAATTTGTGAAGCGATTCCATTTGGTTTATGCAGATGGGGAATATCACCCAATTCAGGCAGCTCTACTCTCACACCAAGCACTGACACTCATGCCTGCTAATATCCTGAGAGATGAAGTTTGTCATCATTCAAATGAAGCTTGCACAGCACACCTTGTCTTCAGAAAATATCACCTCGTCAATAAATTTGCATTTTCTATGTTGCACAATTATTCCAGGATGTGCCTTTTAGGATGGAATTCTTACAGCAATACCTTCACAACTGTTTGAGACCAAACAGCCATACCTTCCTTGCAGGCTTCTTCTAAAATTACTCTGCATATTGCTGCCTGGCTTCTTCATGCTCAAATGTCATCAGTAGCACAGCCCTAGGAAATTCAATCAGCTCCCCGAGGTGCCAGAGAGAGTGGACAAGTGATGGTGTTATTTCCCCTCTCAGAGCAGAGTGTTGGGCCTGTCCATGCCACAGGTCCTCCACAAATGTTAAATAAAACAAACTATGACTGAAAGGAGACTGAAATGGAAGGAAAGTAGAAAACCAAATTTCTGAGGGGAAAGGGTTTGAAGGGTTTCACAGAATGGTAGGAAAAAAGGTTAAAAGGTATCATGGTAGGATTCCTACTTGAGTAGCTATCAGAATGTTCTCCACGGAGGAAATACTTAGTTGGTCATGGGAACTATTGAGATCTTCTATGAGCCCTGAAATATAAGCTCTCATATTGTTTGTAACTGAGGGTCCTTGGGGCACAGCAAGGGGAGAAAGCTATCACAATAGCCATGAGGCAGAAGTGTGAACACCTTTGTAAGGGTTTTTTACTAATTGAAGGCTGCAAAACTCTACCTAGTTTTCTCTGTGGCCTGTTCTGAGCTTAATTATGGCAAGAACCCTGTGAAACAGTTGCTGATCATTCTCCACAGAATACTAGAGTGGGACCATCCCTTTCACAATACCTCTTTCCCAGCACACCTGGAGTCTTCCAGGCCCAGCACCAGAGAGCAGGGTTCTAGTGTCCAGAAGACACACAGCCTGATGTCAAGAAAATCCATATTGGCACTTGGATCACAAGCAGCGTGGAACCAAAAGTTTTTGAACAACAAACCAATTGAGAGTGTGCAACGTGCTTGTGGAAATATTCAAGGCATAATTAGATAAATAACAGATCCAGTGTCTATTTTTACTTTGCGTTGATGAGAAGCTTTTCAGGAGAGACTGCTGGTAGTTAATTCTCCTTACCAACAATCTGTGTAATCACAAACCCCAATTAGCCCTGCCTGTTCCATGCTATACAAACTATTTCCTTAGCGCTTCACATCACTACTTTGTAATTAGCTTTCATCTACATGAGCTTTGACTAAAAAAATATAAAAGAGTGTAAGTGATTGTACTGCCACTCAGTATTCCGCGAAATAATCGCTAGCGATTTCAATCAGATTAATTTTATCACCCGTATTAAGGAAAATTACCTCCCTCTTCACTCTCTACAGCTGAGGGCTATTTCATTTCCTGAGATGTTCATAAAAGCATAATATAAAGCAATCTGTAATTGTAAATATCCTTCCCTAATAACTTTGAGATATTTCCTTAATACATCTTTACATTTGGAGTTTCCGTTCCATAAAATACGGTAACAAGTGCTCTATTATGTTTTAAGTGTGTGCTGTTAAGCTGGACAACTTAGTGCTGTCCTTCCTGTTTTTACATAGGGTTATATTTAACTTGCAGATAATGGGAACAAGGTTTAAAAGTGATGGAGCGGAATAATGCCGTTACAGCAATAATATATCTTGCCTTTGTGAGGAACAGAACTTTACAGCCCTATTTCAGGTCAGCCAACACTGATGCCATTTTTCACAGCCTGACAACTTTCACCTTCACTCAGATTCCACATAGGTCTAAACACCTTTGCTAGCTGGGACACACATCTTGCTACTTGTGTCCTTCATAGCAAGACACTTTGAGAAAGGAGTAAAAGGAGGGATGAAGTAAAAGTGGAGGAAAAGACTATTGTACTACTTGCTAACAGGCTCTTTGCCTTCCAGAAGTTTCCACATGTAGCTAGCTAGTAGACTGAGATGTGAGATTCTGGGAAAGGTTTCCATCCTGGTCCTATAGGCAGCTGGGACTTTCCTGTTGGCCTTTGTCACCTCATCAGCCAGCAGCAGGGCTCTTCTCAGAACTAGAGGCACAAAGCCCACAGTGTCTGGCTGAACATTCCGCTGAAGCTCTCTGCCTCCTAGACAAAGTGATTTATTAGGTGGGCCACTTATGCCATCAGAGTTGAAACTTGAAATCTGACGTTAGACATATGCAGGATTCTGAACTCAAAGACAAGTCAAATTTCTAAAGCCAGGTACCTTGGGAAGTTTGTTTGACATCTCATTGATAATATTAAAACACAATTCATATTCTGAGCTACCCATCCAGAGTTTCATGCATAAAACAGTTTACCGGCATCTAAAATCTGGCATACGTAGAAGTGTGCAGTAACTGTTCTGGTGGGCACAGGCCATTTAAATTTTATAATCACCATAGGAGATGGGCTGGTGAGGAGGGAAATTCCATCATTTGATGTAGTGGACCTGGAATGGTCTGTATATAATCAGATCCCATAAGGAAATGAAGTGTTTAGACAGCTTCAATCTACTTCCCTGCAGGAAATACAGAACCTCTCACAGCTCAACTCAAAGAGCTCTCCCTACTTCACGTTCTTCATACCTCTCTGGCTCCAGGAAGGTTGTTTTGTCTCTGTTGTTTCTTTTTTTGTCCAAATAAAGAATGTGTTACAAAACCTTATGGTTAAAAACAGGAAGAAGAGCCTGGCATGATGGTGCACACCTTTAATATTGGCAATCAGGAGGCAGAGGTAGGAGGATTGCTGTGGGTTTGAGGCCACCGAGAGACTACATAGTGAGTTCCAGGTCAGCTTACCTAAAAAAAAAAAAAAAAAAAAAGGAAGAAGAGCGTGGTGGCACATACCTTTAATCCCATTGCTCAGGAGACAGAGGTAGGAGGATCACTGTGAGTTCAAGACCATCCTGAGACTACACAGTGAATTCCAGGTCAGCCTGGACTAGAGCGAGACACTATCTCATAAAACGAAAAAAAAATAAATAAATAAAGCAAGAAGAACAAAAATAAATATAGCCATCTACATTGCTTTCAGCCTACAAATTCAGGAAGAGATGTAGTTGGAGATCTGCACCTCCAAGGTGTAAGGGTTAGTAAATAGTGGTGACTGGGCCACAGGTTAACACCTGTGAACCTAAGAAGCAAACTTCAGAGATTTCTAAGGACATATGAGGCACTTCAGCTATGACCCACACACTGCCATGTTATAGGGGAGGGCTACTTATGAGCAAAGTTCAACTGCTGTCTGGCCTGCTTTTACTGAGCTCCAGTTATACCATCAATTCATTGTGAAAAAGTTTTCACATTGCAGAAAAATTTCAGAAAAGTCACCTTGGGGAATAGTTTTTAAGCTGGGCATGTTGGCAAATGCCTTTAATCTCAGCACTAAGGAGGCTAAGATAGAGGAGGATCACTGTAAGTTAAAGGCCAGCCTTGGCTACAGTGAGTGGTCAAGGTCAGCTTTAGCTACAGTGTGGATCTGCCTCAATAAATAATAAATAAATAAAGAACATAAATGATTTAAATATTTAAATGTTTAAACATTTCTTAATCTGCAAATTTTCTTAAGAAGAGTTTTAGTTCAGAATCATCAAATAGTTGCAAAGAGTTATAACAATGCATTTTGTGATTCATTCTTCCCTCTGGCATGGTTTTATTAAACTCTTACTATCTGTCAGCTTCTTTTCCAAGATCTGGATGGCACAGGGATGGTCTTTTTTTGTTGTTTTGTTTTTTGAGGTAGGGTTTCATTGTAGCTCAGGCTGACCTGAAATTCACTATGTAGTCTCAGGGTGACCTTGAACTTGTAGCAATCCTCCTACCTCTGCCTCCCCAGTGCTGGTATTAAAGGCATGTGTCACCACACCTGGCTTGGTCTTTATGTTTTTAACACAATAGATGCTAAAATACATCCATAACTTTCATTTTAATTGGTCATTGTTCCTTTTCTTTTTTCTTGCTGATGCTTGGTTACTACTACAAAGGTACCTTATCTGAGAAAGAGTCACAAGGCCAAAAAATCATGAAATCCTCTTACAAACTTGCATCCCATCACCAGGAAATAGTTATTAGAGAGATATGGGGAAATTTAAGTGATATGCTTCTTTATATTGTTCATGGTTTAATAAAAAAGTAAAAATAAAAATATCTAGGCTGAATTGTGTTATTCGCTGAAATGGCAAAAGTCAAAATATTTAATCTAATTTTCCAGTGGTACTACTCAGTTAGAGACTCAGCTTCATCAACAGGGTATATGCACCCATTCTCTGATCCTGACTTACTGCTGACCCTTGAGACTAGGCAGTGAAGAGTGTACCAGTGGGCTGGTGAGCTGGGTCTTGTGGCTGAGTTTACTGAGTCAGATGACCGCTGGCTGGCACAGCAGTGGGAGCCAGTACTTTATAGGCATGAAGTGCTGACAGAATTGTGACCTCAGCTTGGAGCACTGTGTCATGCACACGAAGCAGAAAAGTATATGGACATTTTTAATTTCAGCTGCAGGACTGACAAGTCATGGAAAGGAGTAAAGAGGATGAGAAGACACATTCTATGGGCTTGATGAGCTCCTGTAAACCCATTAAGCCTGGAGGAAAAATAGCAACCAAGTCCCATACAGCTGGTAATGCCAGAGGGCTCTGTAGTATTGGCGGACACACAGTTCCAATTTTGAAATATTCCAGTAGCTTCCATGAGGAGAAAGATACATATAAGCTAACATTTGGCAATAGTCTGCTTGTGTTCAGGCCTGTGTGAGCATGCTCAGGACATAACAAAACACACAGAACAAGGGGGCTTATATAAAGGAATTTATGCCTTGCTCATATGTTTATAGCTACACTTCATTCTCCCCCATTGTAGTTGCTCTAGCACTTAGGATACACAGTTTGAGGCCACCCTGAGACTACATAGTGAATTCCAGGTCAGCCTGGGCTAGAGCAAGACCCTACCTCGAAAACCAAAAAAAAAAAAAAAAAAAAAAAAAAAAAAACACATCTTCATCTTTCTAAAGTCTACTTTAAAACAATAATATGCCACTGCTCATATGCTATAGAAAACTTACAAATAAATACCACCATTTTCCACTGCCACCCTCATTGCTATTATTGTCCTGTATATTTATATACAGTAGACACCCCACAATGTACTGTTACTTGTTTTCTTGGTACTAAAAAACTAAAATCACTGCACATGAAAAACCACATTTTATATTTCCCAACTTTGTCACTCTTCATTCCTTGTCTAAAACTGAATTTTGCTGGGTGTAGTGACACATGTCTTTAATCCCAACTCTATGGAGGCAGAGGTAGGAGGATTTCCATGAGTTTGAAGTCAGACTGGGCCTACAGAGTAAGTTCCAGGTCAGCAGGGCCCAGAGTGAGACCCTACCTAAATAAAATAAAAAAAAAAAAAAAAAACACTAAGTAAATAAATAAATAAAACCAAGTTTCCATGTGGTATTTTTTTCCCCCTTTAGCCTAAAACTTCCTTTAATATTATAGCACAAAGCCAGGTGTGGTGGTGCACGCCTTTAATCCCAGCACTCGGGAGGCAGAGGTAGGAGGACTGCCGTGAGTTTGAGGCCACCCTGAGACTACACAGTGAATTCCAAGTCAGCCTGGGCTAGTGAGAGGCCCTACCTCGGAAAACAAAGAAAAAAAGAAAAAGAAATTAGATATTGTAGCACAAATATACTGATATCAAATTATTTAAGCTTTTGATTGTATAGAAATGTCTTTTGCCAACCCATGTTTCGAGTATTTCAAGTATTTGCTAATTACATTCACGCTGTCAATTATATGTTTGTTTCTATTGACTTATTATGAGCTACACTTTCCAGCTTGCTCAAGTGTCTAGTATTGATTTGTGGGGTTTGTCATATTTCTGTTGAATGCATGAATTTTGTGGCCTGTATATATGTACTACTGGAATTTATTGTAGCAAATAGTTAAGCTACTTACAAATAATTGTTATCCTTTGGCAGCCCAACTCTAAACTATCTTAGGGCAGTCCTAGAGTACCTCTTGTTGGGCGACAGTTTAAAGGGCAAATAAGATGTCATTCTGCTAGGGTTTCCACTGAATGCTTTTCATATACAAGAAAATTTCATCACTGTGTTCTCTCTCTCTCCCTTGCTCTTTCCGTCCCTCCCTCCCTTATTCCACTCTACTTTGTAAATTCCAGTGAAATGAAAGTACTTGAAATTCCATCATTTTCCAGTTGCAAAAGCTTCTCTAAAAAGATTCCAAGAGGAGCACATTTTAATCCTTAGCAAGTTTCAGATATTATCCAAACATCTAGAGAGCAGTTTTTGGTACCCATTTGATTAAATCCACAAAAAGATTATTGAAGGAATATTTGAATCCTGACATTGGAGTTTTACTGAATGATGAATAATTAACCTGCTAATACAGGTATTCCCTGAACTAACTCTAGTTATAAAAGTAAATAAAAGAAAGAAATCACAGAAGAACTGAAGCCTTTGGACCTAAAGAAGACTTCACATCACAAAAAGCTGTTCGGATTGGTATGCATGAAAAGTCCTTCTTACAAATGAAATTTCTGTTTATTAAAAGTATTATACCTGCTTCTGATGTACAGCATTACAGTGGTAAAATTTTCAGAACAGATCACCAATGTCTGAAAACTCACATAATCATATTTTTAAAAACAGAATTGACTGGTTTGAAAGGGTTAAGGAAAACCAAATCCTTTTAAAATATAAGTACTCAATTTACTAGTGATTTGTACCAATGCACAAATCAAATTAATTGCACTTTTTCTGGAAATATTACAAGTGGAGAGGGAACTTTCACATTCATCAAACCCATTTAAATCCATTTGAAACCATTTTTGAGAGGCATTAAAAAGATTTAGCTGTTTGAGGAGTATGCAAGGCTATTTGGACACAATTATTTAAAGCATTAAAACACACTGTGTTTTCCCCTAAATTTAGTAGCATGATACCCAGGACCTCTTCTAACATTCCCTTAAATACTGAATCTATCAGATGTTTGACATTGGCCTCAGTAGTTTTATCATAGCAAAGTTGCTGGCATCATACAAGCCCAGAGCACTTTCTCCTTCAAGAAATATACATTATTAACTCTCTAATTAGAAAGAAATCAAGGAACAAGCTGTCAGCTGAAATTTGTGATTACTTATAAAATGTTAAGGGCCACAATGGTTCAATTTAAAATGCTGCCTGCCACTAACATTTCCTTTCCTTTTGCTGCAATCACTTAACAAAGAAAAAACATTTCTGAGCTGCAGAAATTACATCAGAAAATTCACAGGAGTGTTGCTCAGTGAAGTTCTTTGCAGGATGGAATGTAATCATTCTTATAGGATTGGCTTTCAGTCTCATAAAGTTTTTGTTTTAGAGGCCCCTAAAGACTTCGGGGGAAATAATACAGCCATTTGCCCAAATTTCAAACGTCCCGGTTTAATGTCATTAATAGACATATGTGAATGAAGCTAGGAGGGAGCGAAGTGGCGAGTAAGAGAGGCAAAAGCACGATTCTGCACAGTGCACGTGTGAGTAGCAGCGTGCCTGCCTTGTCTCTTAATACATATCACGTGGCAATTGCCCCATTCACCCAGTGGACAAGTACAGTGCCCAGCTTGTCCTATTACAGCTTTTCATTAGGGAACAGCCATGTCTGCAATAAACAGAAGCTGCACTTTGTGCACAGAAACATACCAGGAATTGGACCAGTGACTCGGCTCCAGCTTCAACGATGTTTACCACTTGGTGCCCTGCGTTTCAGTGCAGTCACAGGCTGCATGTGCAGGCAACAGACTACAAGTCTTCACCTGTGGCTCACTGCCCTTTCAGAAGGGCAGCCCCAAAGTTCTAAGTGGAATTAATCTTGCCAAAAGACTGCTCATAGAAACCCACATGGCCATAGCTATTATAGAATGCTTTCCTGGGATGACAAAAGAAAGGGCTTCAGTCATTTTCTTCTTCACATGTGTATGTTGAAATGTATATCAATCTGAATAAATCATTTTAACATGTCTAATTCCAGCTACTGAGATGACTTTAGTATTTCCTATTCTCTGTATCTATCCTCTGATTTTTCAAGAACATTTCAATTTACCTTTAAAATGAGATTTTATGCTTAGCACTCATGACTCTATAAAAAGACAACAGGAATTTTGCAAGATGCCAGAAGGTTAGTGGTCCCAGGAGTAACACTTCTGTTGCTCCCTCCATCATTCCAATTTCTAAGTGTGCAAGGTCCCAGCTTAGTCTTCTACTATATTCCAGTACAGTTCCACCTATGGAGCCAAATTTCTTTAGTGAGAAACTTGTTGTTTTGGAAGCCAGACTAATGTCTAGCAATACTGCCCCTGCCTGCAGTGTGCCAAGCTAATAATTCCAGTGTTTTCATTTCTAAACTTATTGGGTTTGTTGGACTTTGAAAACCATCTGGTTTCAGTAAGATACCATCTTGATGGAAGAATCAGCAAGAGATATTGATGCAAGATTTGGGGGTTGAGTGGTGTTCCTCAGATTTGTGAACCCCAATTTTTGGGTCCTTGTCCTTATTTTAACAAATAATTGATAAAATAGAATCAAGATGGATAATATATGGAATATTGAGTTTACTTAGGGAGAAATCATAAATTGTGAGGTTTATTTAGGGAAAATTTGTATCTAGGAAGAGGTTAGTGCAGTTACACGTGCACATAGAAGACAGGCTCTAGAATCCCACAGTAACAGATTTAGAGGACACATTCACACACTCGTGTGTAAGCAAAGTGTCAGTCCTATTCCTCCACATAGGAGAAAACTAACAGATTAAGTGGTAGTGGACTTGAAGCCAAAGGAAGGATAACTGATGGCAGGAACAAGAGCAGTGACTTGGAAATTCAGTCTCCAGAAAAATAAAAAATCAAAGTGAGAAGCTACCCCAAAGTGAGACTCAGGTAGAAGGCAGGCAGGAAAAAACCCAGCTGCAAAAAGTGCTCTTCCTGTCCCAGCATGGCTGAGAAGCATAGAGACTGACTTACTTACATGTTCAGGGAGGTGAGATCACAGGGAGGAGAGAGCTGGGCCATGTGGGCAACCTCCTTTATGCAGATCAGAAATCCAATTAGGCTGAGACTAGTTATCAGACTCAGGTACATAAAGAGAGACCTGATCGGCTCAGATCAAGGAGACAAGATCTTATTGGACTGTGGAGTCACGGGTTATGAGGGGAGGGCTGACACAGAGAAGCTGAGCTGAGGAAGTTGCTGACAACCCTTAGAGAGGACAGGGTGAGACACAAGTTCCAGTTTTCTAGGACAGACAGAATGACATCTTCTTGTTCCCTATTTGGTCTTCTATCCCTAACTACCTATAAAAAGCTACCTCACCCCTGTTTCACCTTCAATAGTAGGCTGCCTTTGTTTCCAGCATCTACTCTGCCATGGAACATGCCTGGGCTGCAGATGCCTCCACCATTCTTTGAGATCTTGGCCTTTATTTGGCCCTAACCTCCAGCCTCCAGGATTCCTGCCTTGAGTTTAGACTTTTTCCCACCTATTGTTCTACCTCCACCAAGGCTTAAGGGTCCTCTGTTGCACTTAAGCGAACTAAGGTGTCCAAG
Organism: Orientallactaga sibirica; assembly: GCA_036365145.1. Taxonomy (NCBI): domain Eukaryota; kingdom Metazoa; phylum Chordata; class Mammalia; order Rodentia; family Dipodidae; genus Orientallactaga; species Orientallactaga sibirica. Next base: position 9,146,796 of record JAEOAD010000699.1, read on the forward strand.
ATCATTGATTGTATAATCCTGGGAATTATAACCAAGGGCAATGCTTTCACTTCTAGGATGGCTTGTGTACAATTATGTTAATATGTTTATGATAACCTAAGTGTTTCAAAGCAATGCCAGTCTGCTTTCCAAAATAAAGTTTACTATACAGCTGTTTCTGCTAATAGAAGCAGGATAATAAAAGACAGGGAAAGGTGCTCTTCCCTTCAGAATCTGGTTGAAGGTTCTCACTAGTAAGAGTCAAGAATTCCCAGGGCTGGAGAGATGGCTTAGAGGTTAAGGCTAAGGTGCTTGTCTGCTAAGCCAAAGGACCCAGGTTCTATTTCCCAGGACCCACATAAGCCAGATGCACAAGGTGGTAAATGTAACTGGAGTTTGTTTACAATGGCTGAAAGCCCTGGTGTGCCCATTATCTCTCTCTGTCTCCTTCCTTCTCTCTTTCTTTCTCTTTTTTAAACCAGATAGTTTTAAAAAAAATTTTGTGAAAAGTTCTCACACAATATTTCTTTTATATGGAGATATTTCAAAAAGAGTGTTAAGAATAGCGATAATCCATGTTTAAGGTCTAAATGTATGTGACTGCTTAAGACTTATTTCCTGCCCCAGCTGTGAACATGTAATTCTCTATGAGCTTCACAAGAAATCCCATTTATAGTAAAAGGTATGTCTTTACCACCTTAAGCACTCTCTGACCAGTGGTCTTACCTTATATTGTAGACCTATCCAAGACACTATATTACACAGAAGCTACCCGGTGAACTCATTTACAAAAGAAAACAGAAAAAAAAAGCTTCTTAGCAATCTTTATAGATGTCACTTCAGAAGTACTAAAATCATATACATAGCTGTTGTTAAGACACTTAAGCATGGCTCTCTTAAAAAGCCCACATGCTTGGGTGTATACTATGCTTTCCCTGAGTGTTCGTTATCCCTCATGCTTAGATCTATGTTAAAATCATTTAAGGACCTCCAACTCTGTTTTATACTGGCTCATACTGAACTTCTTTCCTGTAGTGAGGTCAAGAATCATGGCTTCACGTGATTAGAGGTTGCTGAAAAGAACTCAGGCTGTGATGGGTGACGGGTGGCAGTAAGGAGCTATGACTTTGGCCCACACCCTACTATGACTGATAGGAGTGTTGAAACTTTAGAAGCCAGAGGGCTCTTTCACCAGCACCTCCCCAAGGCCCAGCTCAGCTACCCTGTCCATTAGGACCACTGCCACTTGCCAAAAGGAGGAAGGAAGAAAAAGCCACCACAGAGTCTATTGTCACTCAGGTTGTCTTCTTTAGGGACAATGCTGTAGTGTATCACCTTTCGTTTCCAACCTCTAGATTAACCTTTAAAATGTGGATTCAATTCTGTTGATAATGGTAACAATTACAACTGCAAGTTTCTTTTGAGGAGTCTGAAAAGCTAAGGAAAAAGACAACTAGTGGAAGATGACACTGCTGGGCCTGAGCAAGCCACCATGTATGGGAGCAGAGACAAAGGAGAAGTGGTGACCACCTCAACAGAGGCATTCCTCAAACCACTAGCTTCAAAATAGAAACAGTTGGGCTGGAGAGATGGCTTAGCGGTTAAGGGTTCTGCCTGCTAAGACTAAGAATGCTGGTTCCAATCTCCAGCGGTTCCAATCTCCAGGTCCCACGTTTAGCCAGATGCAAAGTGACGCAAGGGTGCAATGCCGCACTTGCCCACAAGGGGGCGCACACATCTGGATTTCATTCACAGCAGCTGAGAGACTGCTGGCGGCCCATCTCTATCTGTGTTCCTCTCCCTCTCTACCTGTTTCTCTCTGTGTCTCTCTCCAAAAATAAATAAAAATAATAATAATAATAATAAAATAGAAACAGTTGTGCTCAGCCCGAGGTGGTTGGCCTAAACCATCAGACACACTACTGTGGCTGGTAGCCCATGTATTCTATTGGCTGGAAGTGCTGAGCCAGATGGAACAGAGACAGCCTGCCTTGCGAAGAAGGCTGCACATGACTCACAGTGCTGATGGTGGATATTGTTATTAGCATTGGAAGCTGTCCATATCAGTACCCAACCCTTATCCCCACATCTGTACACACTTGACATGGACATGCTTTCCCGTGCCAATTAAGGGGCTGCTGTTTTTCTGACCTTCTAGCACTTATTTTTAGCTTTTTTTTCCTCTTCAGGAGTCAGTAGCAGTCTACCTTTGTAAGCATCAGCCAAGCAATTGATATTTCAAAAATGCTATCTGAGGGCTGGAGAGATGGCTTAGCCGTTAAGGCACCTGCCTGCTAAGCCTAAAAACCCGGTTCCAATCTCCAGGTCCCACATTTAGCCAGATGCAAAGTGATGCAAGGGTGCAATGCCCCACTTGCCCACAAGGGGGCGCAAGCATCTGGATTTCGTTCACAGCAGCTGAGAGACTGCTGGTGTTCCCATCTCTATCTGTCTCCCTCTCTCTCTGTCTGTCTCTCTCTGTGTCTCTCTCCAAATATATATATATTTTTAAAAATGCTATCTGAATGTAGGATATTATTACTATTATTATTAATTTCTTGGGAAGTAGGGAAAGAGAATAATGTACACATTGAGAGAAAATGGCTCCATTTCAAACGTTAAGTCAATTTTGCTTTAAAAATACACATCATAAAGACTCCCTGAGGTTCCATGTCAGTCATCATCAACAACGAATTAAAAGCTTTTTTCTCTTCAACTACCAACTTTATTTACCTTTGTTTTGCTTTCTGTGGAACTCAGGATTGAACCCAAAAACTCACTTATGCCAGGCAAATGCTCTATCACTGAGTTAAACCTCAGAGCCCACACAGTATCAATTTTTAAAAACCTTAATATTTAAGTGAATGGAAAAACCATGGCCCCAGACACCTGATTCAGGCATACAAATACATATTTTTGTATCCACAGAAGCTTATATGTGAAAAGGAATATCACACATGCAAACACATTGGCTGCTTCCAGAAACTTGGCCCTGAAAGTTTGACTATATTTTACCACTGGCAGATGTTGTTGTTGTTTTTATCATAGGAGACGTTGGTATTTTTACACATTTCAGGAAGGATCACTGAAATCACAAATGCTTTTGAAAACAAACTTAAAGTAATCATTTATATTCGGGGTCCAAAATAAGGTAAAATTTGGAGATGGTTTCCTATATTGGCCCTTTAATGAGCTGTCCTTTCTTCGCCTCTCCTAGGCAAATGCAGAATGATGTGTGATTTGCTTTCCAAGCCAGGTCACCTTTAAGAGCCAAGGGATGGCGGTCGCCACCGAATTGGTCGCCAGCCCTCACCGGAGATGTCTGCCTGTGCAAAACCTGTGACAAAGGACTGAAATGACAGCACTCTGACTCACTCCTACATTGTGTTTGTTTAGGAAGGTCCTAGAAATTGTATTTCACCAACCACATTCGCTATCAACACACAATTATCTGGCTTAATCATGTGGAACAGTGGCAAATTCACCTGGGGCTTAAGAACTAATGACATTCTCGTCTGAGCTGCTTTAGTGAAATGGCCTAGCACCTGAAGCAGGAACAGCAAGATTGCTCAAGAAAATTTGGTTTTCTGTTTTCATTTCACAGCATAGGGCCTCCGCTCAAATCAACAAACACTCCTGATTAAATAGCTGTGGTAGCCAACTTCTCCGCACTGTGTGCATGGCTCAGAATGTACATGGAGCACCCCAACCTTTATAGAGAAGGAATTGCCTCTGACTCACCAGGGATACATTGTCTTTTTGATGGTGGGAATAAGTAAATAAATTGGCATTGAATAATTTGTGTATGATCACAGGTATTAGTGTGGATGACCCCTCTAGGGCTTGACAACTCCCAGCTTGACGACTCCCAGACTCAAGACCCCCACCATGCACTTCTAAGTTCAGATACATACACACATACATATGAATATATATATATATATATATATATATATATATATATATATATATATTCATTTCCTCTTGCCATCTGCTGTGAGGGCATTAACATTCCGCTTACTCTAGAAAAATCCAGCCCCTACCCTCAGCCTTAAACCCCCAAAGTGTGAGAGCTTTGTGGAGTCACTGCTGACTCTGCGGCTAAATCCCACAGAGGAGAGAGGGCAATTTTCAAAAGCTGGTAGTGGCAAGAAATTGAGTGTACAGACCTCCAAATGCTTCAAAGAAAGGGTCAAGTAAAGTGCTCTTTTAAGGGCTGCACAAGCAATGCCCTTCCTTTATCAGAAGAATAAAGATTCATTTTTATTAGCACACAAAAGCAGAACAGAAAAACGTGCTCAAGTCCCACTTTCCCTGTGGGTGTGCGTTCTACCTCAAATGTCCATTTTTACTATTATTTTCATAATTTTTGTTGTGTCCCTCTTGTTAGCAAGGAGTAAAGGGGCTCAAAGCTGGTAAGCAGAATGGTGAGCTTCGTTAACTTTCACTGAATGATTTGGTGTTATGGTATCTTTTTGCTGGGTTTCCATTGACAGGGCCCTGGAGCATGCTGGACAGAGAAAATTTAAAAATCTAGAGATTTTGTGCAGCTGTAGGTGTGGCACCTGGGTGCTGACCCCAAAATTACCAGTCCCCTTTCATCTCACTACTTCTAAATATCCCACACCACCACTACCTTCTGTACCTGTTGAGTATGTAGGCACCTAGGAAATGGGATGACAATGTCAGAGGAGGGCGGTAACACATGCTGAGGTCCCCCATGTGAAAATCCAACATTTTAAATATTTTCAACTTAGAAATATTTTGAGAGTTGACATGGCAACACACATGAAATATTCCACACACTGGTTATTGTTTTATGTATATAATTATCTTAAAATACTATGTAAAATTACCCGCAGGCTACTCATGTAAGACATGCACGAGCCATAAATGAATTTTACATTTAAACTTTGGTCTCATCCCCAAATTGCCTCATTATGTATAAGCCATATTCTGAAAATCTGAAATGCTCTGTGATCCACACTTCTTTTCCCAAACATTTTGGATAAAACACACTCAACTTGTAATATATACAGAGCAGTAAAGATCTAAAATTAAAAAAGCAAACAAACTACAGGAAGGCTAAACATTAACATGACTATAATCACAGCCTGAGGCAAGAAGATCACAAGTTCAATGCCTGTCTAGGCTACAGAGTGAGTTCCAGGAGAATTTGGATAATTTAGTCTTTGTTTCAAAAAGAAAGTTTAAAAAATGGGCTGGAGATATAATACCGCGGTATAGTGTTCTCCTAGCATGTTGAGACTTTAGCATTAATACACACACAATATCACACATGCATGTACACATGCATACACACACACAATTAGTATACTATATTTGTATATTACACTTTTTGAGAGGAGGCATTTACTGGGAAATATTTCTATTGTTACCAGATAAAAGTATCTTCTAACTTACCTCCAAAATACCAAATAGTAAATTCTGATGATATAAACAATGGTACTATAAGACTGCAGAATAAACAGGTCCCTAGCCCTGGGTTTCACAGGTCAAGTTTATGTGGTTCCTCAGCAGACAACAATGTTACTGTTTCAATCCTGAGACAAGAAGCAATCAACCTTCATTATCTTGTTCACATAAAGTCACCTCACACTGATAGCAAAAGTGCAGGGCTGCTTATCAGCCGATACCAGAATAGCTCCTGTCTTTGTTGGCTAGGAAGCCATCTTACACTCAGGAGGCAGAGGTGGAAGGTAGTGGCTGAGGAGATGGCTCAGTGATTAAAGGCACTTGCTTACAAAGGCTGCCATCTCAGGTTTGTTTTCCCAGCACCCATGTAAAGCCAGATGCACAAAGTGGCACATGTTCTTGGAGTTCATTTGTAGAGGCAAGAGGCCCTATTGTGCCCATATTCACTCATTCATTCATTCTCTCAGTCTTTCTCTCTCTTCTCTATCTCTACTCTCACTCCCTCCCTCTCTCTTTCTCATAAATAAATAAACATATTTGCAAATTAACCTTGACTAGCTAAAGATCCCATTTCACTTTTTGTGTGTATTCTAGAGTCATTCTGCTCCTCAACATCATGTTTCCTACAGTCCTTTCACCAACAGTAATGATGGATGTTTAAATCCAGCTTATGGAATGGACATACAGGTTAACATGATAAAATCCTGCCAGAAAGAAAACCATGGGGTGGCTTTTTTAAAAGTATGGAAAAATAAAATTAACTTTCTTTATAGCATATACTCTGACTTATAACTATAGTGAGATATGTAAGAGTTTAATGAGCAGAAATAGAAAAGTGTATTTTCTATTGATAGAGGGAAATGTGGGAATACATTGCAAGAAAAAGTACATTTGTATAGAATCTTAAAATATCACTAAGAGTATTATTTTGGCTTCTCTAAAAGATAGGAAACAATATTCCAAGTGGAGAAAAAGTCTTCATTCACTCAAGTATTCATTTGTTCACTTTATAATAATTATTAATAATCTGGCCCCTGAAGAGTACTGAATAAATCTACATGAATCCTGTCCTTGTAGACTGGATGTCCATTGGAGGAAACATGCAATTATCAAATAATTACTAAGCTACCAGCTGTGATGAGTAACATGCCAGGAAGAAGAAAGGTACTGTACAACAGGGACAAAGACAACATCAACAATGCTGAGTCTCTTTGACAAACTGATCGAGACCCAAGGAATGAAAACGACAGAACCATGTGTATATGGAGGACAGAGCTTCAGAGGCAGGGAGAAAGATCCTTCCTGTACTAATATATTTCAATATGCCAAAGGAAACTGGCCTCTATGACTATCTAAGGTGAAGAGCTACTCTGCTATATCTAGACCAGCTGGAGAAGAGTTGGATTTGTAGCCCCGACCGGATGAATCCAGGACAGACACCCACTTTACTGAATTCTAATTTATCTTTTTTCTCACTGTTCCATGTGTTATACAGGACTGTCTGTGAGTCATTTTCCCATCCTACTGCCACTTCTAGACTGATTAAAAAAAAAAAAAAAGGAACAGCCCAAATCTGAACATAAAGAAACAAAAGAAAAATGATCTCCCCAAAGCTATAGTTTTCTCTGGGCATTATTAAACAATTCCTTCCTCTCTCCCTACCCAGGCTTATAGCAGAAATGACCATCTGTCCTTCCTCAAGGTGAAAAGTGTCTCACACTGCCCACAGAAAATTGAATTATACATCCCACTAACCACTCAAATTTATTTAATGTACATATCTAAAACAATTAACAAAACAAGCAAATTAAAGGAATAGTTCCCCTATATCTGAATCTTTTGTATTGTTCCAATAGCCATAGGTTTAAAAAAATCTCATTTAAAAAAAAATCTCATTTTTAAGTAAGTAGAATGTACTAAAAGTACCAACCCTTGTTTGCTGCTGAAAAGAACCTCTTTATTCTCTAGTTATACTACCATATTTTAAGTTTGCAAAAACTAGATGCACCCATGATTCTATAAGCTAAAGAGCTACCAGACATATACAGGGGATAATTTATATATGAGAACAAAGGAAAAAATATTTTTTTGCCAAGATGGAAAGGCTCTGGACTAAAAAAAAATCTACACTGTACTCAGCAGCTGACCAGCTGGAGAGCCAGGAATAATCCTCCTAAATTCCTTGGCTTTGTTTTTCCTTAGATGTAGTTTTTTAGTCTCAGACAATGAGAATATCAAATGAACTACCATGATAAAATTAAAAAAAATACTTTTCAAAATGCCCCATAAAATACATCTAGGCTTATATTATCTTTAGAAATGAGGCTTCATTAAAATGATGACAAGAAATTTCCATCAATGTAATTGGAAGGAAAGTTGAGAGAAAATTTCCTAAGAAATCAAAAGAGATGTACACAGAAAATTGCAGAGCTGTGAACAAATCCACCCTTACTTTGCAAACCAGTCTTCTTATGAATTGCCTCTAAAGCACCTAATATGTATTCAAAAATAACCTCTTGCTGTAAATTGTAAATACTGGACTGTATCCATGTTATTGACAAAGTTTGTAAACCAGAGATTATTAAGAATGCAATGTAAGCTGTAAGTGGGAATGTAATCAGTCTGGCATGGATGGAAGGATAATAGATGAGACTAGACTGACAGGTTTGGGGCACTATGGAAGGATTCAAGCAATGGCTTCTTCAGAAAAGTATAACAAGTAGCCAGTTATTACACAACACACACATTGCTTGTTTAAAGAGGTGAACTGCCCCTCTGCCCCATTCCTGGAGATACTGACTCATTAGATCAGGAGAGAACTGAAGTACCTTGAGAGCAACAAGCACCTCAGATGCTTCTTTCCATCTGACAGGTTTGAGAAACATCACCATGAGGTTTGAATAGGCACTTATGAAGTAGGAGATTAGCACCATCCAACCTTCTCAAAAACCAAATGCTGACATTTGGAAAGGAACCTTCGGTAGTAAGACTGGCTTCTTAGAATCAGTGAGGAAGCTGAGTAAAGAGTGCAGTGCCCAAGCCAAAGCATCCCATGTAATGAGAACAGACCTTCTGAATCAGATCCAGGCATGGCATAGTAAAGCTTTTCAGGTGACTCCAATGTACAGCAAGAAAGCTTAGTAGGCAGGGCCACCCACCTACCTGCCTCTAGACAGCTTTGGGCTCTAATCATGAATAAACCTTATGAAATTAGATTTTAGTGTCATCTTACCTGCTACATATTTCTTCATATAAATTAACATTTTAATAAGCTACAATAATATTTAACACACAGAGAGAATGAAAATGCATTTTCATCAGTTCAGAGACTTTATTTGGATTAGCAATGTCCAGTATATGCATAAAAATATTTTTGTGTTGATATTACAATATATAATGTGGTCTCAGTTAACAGGAGGGATTATATTATTGTTAGTCAGAAAACAGTAATAGACGCTTATACACATTTGAGGATAAAAAAATCTGAAGGACTAAGATATTGTTGGAAATGATAATGATATAGAGTAGCTGTATGGAGAGAAACTATCTAAAATGAGAACATTATTAATAATAATGACATATGGGGCTGAGTTCCTTGCTCCACAGAAAAAAATTCACATGGATTACCAAGTATTAAGTGTTGCACCACTGAATCATTTAAATAATATAACTATTCAGCTTCCTATGCATCCTCTACTCACCATCTTATACTGCTATAAAAACCCAGCCTAACACAAATAGAACCACAAACCAGAAATAATTTATTTAATAAAATTTAGTTAATTACACATAAAATTGTTATTTTGCAGAAACAAAACTTCTAATTGTATTTTTAACATTAAAGAGCTGAATTTGAGTTCTTATTTTTAACTTGTCCATTTTATCTGAAACTTTTTTAATAAGACACAATCTTATTCATTTACCTATTTATTTGAGAGAAAGAGAGAGAGAGAGTAGGGGGTGCCAGAGCATCTTGCCACTGCAAATGAACTCCAGACACATTCACTGCTTTGTGCATCTGGCTTTATGTGGGTACTCAGGAATTGAACCCAGGCCATCTGGCTTTGCAATCAAGTGCTTTTAATTGCTTAGCCATCTCTCCTGGCCCCATTTTGTTCTTTTTGCTTATAGTATGATGTAACATTATCTGAAGCACCTTTGTTGAAATATTGATATCCTTTTTAAAAATATATTTATACTTTAAATGTGATTCTTAACTTTAATGCACAAATGATTTAACACTGTTCCTTAAAATAAAATATTATCAAAGGATAATGTGAGTAGGAATAAAACTTAGTAGCAGAAGCCAGTAAGATAGAAGGGGAATATAAAGGAATATAAAGGGAGGGGACCTAATAGGATGGTATTGTATATATGTAAGTAGAAGAACAGATTAATGGGAGTGAAAAGGCCTAAGTGAGGGCAGGGGAAGGGATTGAGTAAAGGAACAGTGGAGGGAGGGATAATCAAAATATAAGAAGATATAAATAAGTCATATGGAAACCTACTTTCCTGGCCAATGGAAGACTCAGAAGCCATAGATTGTTACTAGAAAATTTTCAGTGCCAGGGATGGGATACATTCCAGTGAGTTGTTGGCCAGGGAGGTCACTGATACCACCAAAACCTTACAGGCCATAGCCAAGACCTTTAGTTTCCCACCAGGAATAGATGGTAAGACCCTATTGCTGAAGACTCCACATGCTTGGGCAAAAAGGTCATTGAGAAATCCTGTTGGAGCTGAGCTGAAAGTCTCCTCCATGTGGACCAGCTGACAGAAACCTGGAAAAAGCTACGCTACATGCAGTTCAATGGGAGAGAGAGAAAGAGAAATCAACAGTGAAGACATTCATCAGTGGACACTGCAAGCTTTAAATTTGGCCAGCCAGGCCAAATGAGCCAACAGGTACAGTAGTGGCATGTCTGTTATGGGGGAAACCAACCACTCTCTAATTGGACTGGAGGCCCGGTCCATGGGAGGGAATACATCCTTGATACTGAAAATCTACAATGGGTAGTCATGAGCCTTAGAGGTGTAACATCTGCTGGTGTCTGGCTAAATGTATATACTATGCTCACCAAACTGCCCAGTAAGCACTTCTCTTAATGTTCATACCCATACATTAAAATGCTACTCTCACTTTTGGTTAGATAAGCTTCTCTTTTCAGATGGCAATGACCTTGGGATGACTCAGAAGGCACCAAGGTGCTGAGAAGAAGTGACAGAGGAGTGCTTAGCACTGAAACATCTCAAATCTACCTTCCAAGGCTCAGGGTCCATTGTGGAAGAGGTCGCAGAAAGAATGTAAGAGCCAAAGGAAGGTTAGGACTCCTTACAACGTGCTCCTCCAGACACAAAATGGCCTGGATATCCATGACCTCACAGTGCCTGACACTACCTTCACAAGACCATCATAATAGGAGGAAAAGTTCATGACATCAAAATAAAAGAGAGACTGATTGAGAGGGGGAAGGAATATGATGGAGAGTGGAGTTCCAAAGGGGAAAGTGGGGGGGGGGAGGAATTACCATAGGATATTGTTTACAATTATGGAAGTTGTCAATAAATAAAATAAATTCATTAATTAAATTTAAAAAGATAAAGTACCAATTAAGCTTTTCAATATAAAATAGATATGATACTAGCAATGCACTTGAGTTGTTACTTGTAGTGATTAAAACCTGCACACTCTATATATGGGGGTAAAAATGAGTTTCTTTGAGTGCAACATGAGGACTCAGGTTACTAAAGAACATGAATATAGATCATATATATAAAGACAAATAAGCAACAAAAGTATGGAAGCCCTATAAAAGGCCAATAGTACTTATGTCCAAGTATTGAGATTATAGATTATTTGGGACTTTCTTTTTAAAACAAGTAGGCATTGGCTTATTATAAATATATTTTTGAATAAGCATCACATTATTAAGTAAAAGGTTTCATAAAATGCATACTCTATGAGCTGATTCTATAAAGAAAAGTGATACAAATGTATTTCAAGGCATTCAAAAATATATTATGTATATTATGAACCAAAATTTTAATAATAACTATAGAAAAAGATGATTACAAACTATTTTTAATTATGTTCTTTTTTTGCTTCAATACATGTCTCCTACCAGCACCTAGTTATCAATAATCATCTATTTTTTAATGTGAGCAAGATTTATCGATACACTTTTAACAGACAGACTCTAGCAAGTGGTTGGAATGTCACTTTTGATAGTAGGTATATAAAAAGATTTCTTCCTATCTCAGGCTCTTGCTGTTTTATGAAATAGTTTTCCTTGGAATTTCAGATGCCATATGATCACCCAATGATAGGAGAGGCTTATGTAGTAAGAGACTTATGTTTCTTGAGAGGAACAAATTTTCTGTTCCATCTGTCCTCCTGTATCTCTTGTAGGAAGTTCAGTGGAGTCCATTGTCCATGTATCAGCTTAAGTGCAGCCTTATGAGGGACCTCGATGCAGACACACCATCTAAGCTATACCCAGACCCCATACCCATTGAAATAGTCTTAATAAACATTATTGTTGAAGACCCTGAATTTTGGGGCAATTTGTTTTATGGTAAGAAATCATGAATTGTCCCTATTTAAAGTAAGCATGTCCTCTTTATAATCAGAAAGGGAGTTTTGTTTCATTTCTTAGTTTCTTGTTTGCTTATGTCCTCCCTCCATTCTTTTTATTCCCCTAGATTACTATGTCTGATTTGAGTTACGAGTCTATGATCAGTGGCAGTAGCCACCAATATATGGGAATCTCCTGTCCTCTTCTTCCAGCTTCGATTTGAACCACATTTGTCATTTCTCACTATAAACCTAAACAATCTATGTTTTTTTTTTTTTTTTAATGTAGGCAGACTATGTAAAGACATGACTTTGTATTCTTGGAAAAGCTATCCTGTCAACTGACATTTCCCTAACAATAAGCCCCACCCTGCACTTGGAACCATTTTTGGAGTAAATAAATAAAAGAATTTTGCATTTGGATTTTTGCTTTGAGATTTTCCTCATAAAGATAGAGCAGCAGTTAAGTGTGGTGGTGCAGCTGTGTAATCCTAGCACCCAGGAATCTGAGGCAGAAGAATTGCTGTGAGCCTGAGACCAGCCTGAGCTGCATAGCAAGACCCTATCTCAAAAAAGAAAAAGGAGGGGTTCTGGAGAGATGGCTTAGCAGTTAAGGTGTTTGCCTGCAAAGCCAAAGGATCCCAGTTCGGTTCTCCAGGACCCTTGTACGCCAGATGTACAAGGGGGCACATGCATCTGGAGTTCGTTTGCAGAGGCTGGAGGCCCTGGCATGCCCATTCTCTCCTTCTCTTTCTCAAATAATTGAATAAATAAAATACATTAAAAAATAGAAAAAGGGGGATGGAGAAATGGCTCAGCAATTAAGGTGCTTGCCAACAAAGCCTAAGGACCTAAAGTCAATTCCCCAATACCCAGGTAAAGCAAGATGCACAAGGTGGCCCTGGCACACCATTCTCTCTCTCACTCTATCTGCTTCTTTCTCTCTCTGAAATAAATAAATAAGAATTTTTAAAAAGAAATGGAAAAAAGGTTAGCAATTTCTTGAAAAGTAATACAATGAATAGATCAGGTGCTACTCCAAACACTAGCTGTGTGTATCTGCTCCCTGCTCTAGCTCTAGTCAGACACAAAAATTGGAATCTTAAAGATGGAGAGGAAATGATGGAAAGCAGGAGAACAGCCATGTGATTAGACATCTAAATGGAGGTATGCAAGCATGTCCCATCATGAACTCACCAAGCACCACTTCCTGCAAAGAGCCACTGTATATACAGCACTTATCACTGGTCCCAGATTCCATATGACATGTCTGAATAAGGAATAATATGGTAATTTTCACAGTTACAGAGTGGAAAGTATTTATGGGGTAGCAGCTAAATGTGTCTTTATTTCACATTCTAAGAATCATGCCACACGATAGAAGTAAAAACATTTTGAATAAGATGTGGGTGAGCCCCAGAATCCCTGCCTCAGAAGCAAGATAGCTTTTTGATAGAAAACACTTTCCTCGTTCATCAGGGTTGCTAGCCTATGGTGAGCTTAATTAAAATCAATGGAGAAAAAAATTGAATACTGAGAAGCACTATTTGGGGCTCATGAAATGTAAATGAGTCAAAATATGAAATACTCAAACAACCTTAGGTCATGGACTTTATTTACTGATCACCTTATTGATCCATTGAAAGCCGTCTTTCTTCTTCTTCTCTCTTCTGCTATCTCTGATAGAATTAAAAGGTGACGAAACAGCCAGTTTGGGGGCTGGGACTCCTGCATTGCTTCTTTTGGCACATGCTGTCACAACATTCATTTTCTGTAGTGTATCTCCCTTAGCAGTTTTCTTCCTTGTCTCTGAGGCTTTTTTGCCATACCTACATAGCACAGAGAAATCCAGAGACCTATAGGAAAGGACTGTTTTCTACTGGCCAGAACTGAACATGCCTGTAATTCCAAATAGTGGAAAACACACATATCCTTTTTTAACTCATCTAAGCATAATTTTTCCTTGTGTTCATATAGTTCAATGTCATTAAGAAGGAAGGTGAAATAAATATGCACTCAACTTGAGATGATGGGTGTTCTACTTTAAAGGTATTTAGTTGATAGTAAATGTACACTTAACAAAAATGGTTGAATTTTCTCTTCTCCCTCTAGGATCTTTGGCATGTGACTTTGGAGTTCACTACTTGAAAAAAAAAAAAAGCACTCCTTTAACTATTCTATAGTGATTGAGCCAACAGAATAGAATAGAATAGAATAGAATAGAATAGAATAGAATAGAATAGAATAGAATAGAATAGAATAGAATAGAACAGAACAGAACAGAACAGAAAAGAATAGAAGTATCAGGTTCAAGTCAAGGCTTTAGGAGCCTTTGTTATAATGTTGGTTTGCACTCTTACATCTCTGTTGTCAATGGGAACATACTCACCTAGGTTCCCCTATCTGTTCAAATGGAAGCCATCTTTAATTACACAGACTCCGTACCCAGACTCATGAACCCAACCAAAATCAGTAGACCCTACTGGCCTGCCCCCAACCCATCCCAGACATACAATGTTTTTTTTGTCAAGTGCTACTGAAAGCTTTGTAGTTTCATTACACAACAACATCAGGAGGGCAATAGATATCTGACACAGCAGCTGTGAATAAGACCTTCTTAAGAGACTGATTTGAGAAGTAAACCAGTATCAGCATCACTCATGTGCATGCACGTGTGTGTGTGTGTGTGTGTGTGTGTGTGTGTGTGTGTGTAGCAAGAAAAGACATATGTGGTGTTTCTCTGTATGGACAATTAAAGATCATGTCTATCTTATCTCAACCTGTCATTGGGTAATTTATCCACAAAACTCATTCATTCACCCACTCCCTTAACAATTCTTTACAGTTTTCTACCAAATAACTATGAAGTATTGGACCTCAAAGCTATCAAGGTGTTCTCTCTTTAAAGATCTATCTTTGAACTTTGTAAAATGTGCTCAGATTGAATGGCTACCATACTTTTTAATAAACTATAAACATGAAGAAATATTTTACCATAGATATTTGTCATTAAGTTTGGTAAATATTGTTTTTAATCTGATTATGTATTAAAATAGTCCAAATGAACAAAAAAGGTAGAATTTGTGTATTCTTCAGGCCATAATGTCACCCTTTGAAACATGAAAATCTTGACTTTGGCAGTATGGAAAGCTGAAGTACATGTCACTCAGTGGGTGCCAGGAACTTATATTATGTCCTACTGTTGGTTACAGAATTTTCAATATTTCCTTATCCTTTTTCATTCCTATGTACTGCAGCTTATAGCAGTGGTAATCATTTCCTGTGTTTGAAAAAGAGATGAAAGCATTCATGGATGAAAACAAGTTGGATTTAATCTCCTTCTCTCTCATCCAGTGCACTGCACTGATCATTTTCCCAAAAAACAAGACTTAAGCTCATTTTTGTCATGACAAAACTAGTTTCATAATAATCAGATGGCAATTCCTAGTGTACACAATTCTAATATAATTACCAGGAGGAAATGTAGAGGGAGTTGCAGGTTTCAGATAAAGAAAAGCCTGTGAATTTTGTATTAATGTCTCAGCCTCTCTTATTTGTGCAAGTAATCAATCTTTCAGGGAGTAGAATAGTAATTCTTTGTGAAAAAATGACAAGAGTCAGAGGAAGAAAGAAGATAATCTGAGTTCCATTCGGTACACAGCAGGTCAGCTGTGATTGACAAAGCTCATCACAAAACTATAGCTCACGGAGTAATCCCAGTAGCAGAGTCTCATTTGCAGCCGAAGCAGTGTTAATGACATGTTTAACAGCTGCTTGTTGAAGTTTGGAATCTGCATTAACCCGCAGAGCAGTGAACAGAGAAATGAGGGAAAGTATTGAAATCAAGCCTTCATTACTCTGACAGGCCAGGTGAAAGGCTGTCCTGAGGTCACGGTAAGGCGAGTAGGAGGCCCAGAAGGTGGAGGGTTCAATTGCATGTAAGGACCATCTCAGAGATGACAGGGTCTGATCAATAAACACAGAGGGCTACAGAAGCAAACTGACACGTCCAGCTCAGAAACAATGAGACGGAAAGTCAGGCAACTGGAATGAAATTGTGGCTGGAGTCATCAAGTATGATGCTGGCATTACTGTCAGTATGGATCAACTCAGCATTAGATCCCAGTGCAGTCTGTCATACTGGCAAGACCAAGAGATGGTGGGCTTCAGGACTCTACTCCTAGGAATATTTTTTACTCATCTCAGCCCCCAAAGCAATAGTATATATGTATCATTATTTATTTTCTAGACTTCCTAAAATAGTACTTATTAAATTAGGATGAATGAATGACCAAATGATTTTCTTTAAATAGAGCACTTTATAGTGTTCCATTAGTGCTGTGCAGTACAGAAATGGTCTGTCATTGGAAGTGCATATCTGTCACTGTGGGTATAGAATGAAGACACAGAGGAGGATAGAGGATTTAAGAGTGGGGAAATGCCCACTCTCCCTACATTAAAAAAAATGCCTTAGGCAGCTTATGCAAAAGCCTATGACCTTATCTCTAAAACAGGAATGATGCCTATGCCACAGATTCTGATAAGTATGAAAATACAACACACAAGTATCCCAATACAAGCACATCCTTCCCATAAGGGATGAGCTTTGCCAGAAAGTCAGATGTCACCCATCTGCCTAGAGGACCTCACCGGCACACATTGTTACCAAAATCTCTAGTCCTTTGTCAGCTCTATGAAACCATTGCTTTTTTTTTCTATTTTATTCATTTATTTATTTCAAGTACCTGCATTCAGCCTCTGACACATAATAGCTACTCAAAAAATATTTGAGGATGGATGGATGAACTGATCTCAAGATGTCCTGTACCCTGCATGTTGTTTCTATAGAAGCTTTTATTTACTTAAAAGAAGAATTACAGGATTACAGAGCACATTTCATCAAGCCCTCATCTCACAAATAAGGAACTAAGATCCCTAGAAAGACTGGTTTGTGCTAGGCAAAGCAGGCTGAAGCATAAGGGTTTCATGAACTTACAGTGGTCCCCAATGCATGAGGTATTCTAACCATTCTTGTACTTTAGCAGAGGTGTTAGGCAATCATTTCATTTCAGCCATCAAAGAAGGCTTGCTCACATGACATTCTATTTTCAAGTCACTTTACTTCTCATGTGTCTTCTATCTTCCCATATAAAATTAGGAGATCGGGAAAGAGATTTTGGTTCACACACTTTCCTCTGAACTCAGCACCTCTGAGGCAGTCCTAGGCATGGACACTTGAATCTCCTTCCTACCTTTGTACTCCCATTCAATCTTGGCTCATATATTTCTGTATCAAATAACTTATTTAATCTTTAGCAACATTTTCTAGTGTAAGCACCAGATGCATTACAGACATATATCACTTTAATAACATGGATACATTATGAAAAGTACATAATAGGGGCTCCTTCACCCTCCTTTTGCTGCCTTGAGCAAGAGCTCTACATTTATTCCTTCTCTTAAGTTCTGGGTTTCTCCCCATTTCTGTGAACCCCACTCATGCCTCTCAGCCATAAGGTCCGTCTTCCTTCCTTCTCTTAAGTTGTATATATAATCTAATAAAATCGGCAATTTTTAAGTCTATCAGGTAATTGCATTGTATGAACATCAAGGAATGTACATAACCCTAGTTATGACCACTACTATACACTTTAGGCTGTCTGGCACAGCCTATTACACTTAGGGGAAGGTTTAACATGCTAGAAAAGACATGGCAGTCCAGACCCAGAAGCCCACATCACATCAATGCACTCAGGAAGCAAACAGCAAACATGACTTGAACCCAGGCTATCATAGTTCATATAACACCTAAACAGTCTGCCACTAATGACACACTTCTTCCAGAACTCTCCTTGAATATTACCACCAGCTAGAGACTAAGTATTCAAACACGTGAGCCTACAGGGGGGCATTTTACATTCAAATAACCACAGTTAGCATAAATGCATCTATTGTGCATATAGCTATATATTTTAAACTATGTCTATGAAAACCTGATATCTCATTCTTTATTTAAATTAAATACAGAGAGCCACATGGCATGTGCTTGAAAGTCTGGAGTCTTCCTTGCTCCCTCTGTGCTATGGCACCATCCTGTCCATCGGTATGGTTTCACTCTCAGTCACTCTTGCAGTGTAGGGCTCCTTCTCCTCCTCCACTATACATGTGCAAGCACAGAATATGTACTAGCTCTATGCCAGGCACTGTAGTATTTTATAGGTAGTGACTCATATGATCTTCACAGCATTGAAACACTCACTATTATTATATGCAGCTTACAAGGAGAAAATAAAATTCAGAGGCTCAATACGTGTGTAAAGTCAGATTTGTAAGAGAAAAGGCTGATATTCAATCTCAGGGTACTTTTGCCTAAATCTCATTATAGTCACCCTGAGGATGAATGTGATCTCAATTCATTCAACAAATGTTTATTGGATGTTTGTTTCTATGTCAACTTTCTTTCAACTTGTCAGGCTCAAGAATGGAGAAAGCTGACAAATGTGGCCCTGCTCGAAGAGCTCACACTCTGGTAGGAAAGACAAAGGCAGCAAAGAGACTTAATCTGATTTGGAGATCTTATTTCAGAGGGTTGCAGTGGAATCTATGACAAAATCAGGACACTTGCCTTTCCCATGGCCCTCATGCAGACCTGATTAAAGAGAAGGGCTGGAGAAGGTTGGAGGATCTGGAGGGATTTATGCAAGGTACGGTGACCAGTCTGAGTTTAAAAAACACATTGGCCAAACTGGTAAAGAAGGACTGTAGGAAATCTTCATTTTGAGACTGGGTAGAAATCATAAAGCTGTCTAATGAGAGAAATATCACCATTTTGTATCTGTTATGCAATGAATATCACAATTGAATTTTTTTTTTGGAGAGAGAGACAGAGAGAGACAGAGAGAGAAGGAGAGGAAGACAGATAGAGAATGGGCTCACCAGCAGCCTCTCAGCCACTGTGAACAAACTCCAGACGCGTGCGCCCCCTTGTGGGCAAGTGCAGCATTGCACCCTTGTATCACTTTTTGCATCTGGCTAAATGTTTCACGTGGAGACTGGAACCGGCATTCTTAGGCTTAGCAGGCAGGCGCCTTAACTGCTAAGCCATCTCTCTAGCCCCACAATTGAATTTTTTTAAAAAGCCAAGAAAAGAAGGAACTTGCTCATTAACTTCCATCCCATCTCCAGAAGACCTAGAAAGACCCATGTAAAGCCAGCAGCTTAAAGCTTCACTGTGCAAAACAAGCTACCACCCTCCCCCCACTGTAGGTCAAACTTGGTTAGAGATTGAGATGTGGGCAAAGGAAAAGCTTTACCCATAATAACAGGTTCAAGTTTGAATTTGGATGGGCTTTGCGTTTGAGGATCCAAGTGACTATGGCAAAGATACCACAGGAGTTATGAGATTTCCTACTCTGGATCAGGAAAGAGAATCCATCTGACCTATTTTGAAGTTATGGGAAGAAATAACATTGCTCCTTCTGGCTTATTATGTCCAACCCATTTGATTAATCAGGTGCATTTAATTTCCTTTATGATATAGGGAGACATCAAAACACATACAAGGACTGTGAATCCTGTTCTTGAACAATAATTTGTGTGTGTGTGTGTGTGTGTGTGTGTGTGTGTGTGTGTGTGTGTTATGGGAAACACCATCAGAAACCATTACACTTGCCTAATCCTGAAAAAGAAATTTCACATTATTGTTCTACCAACTATTTTGTATGCTGCTGTCAACTTTTATGTTACTGTTATTTTATAATTTATTATTATTATTTTTTGTGTGTATGTATATATGTATGTACTTTGGGTATGTGGGTAGACACATGTATGACACAGTGTCCATGTGGAAATCAGAGGGCAACCTTGGGTGTCAGTCCTCACCTTCCACCTTGTTTCAGACAAAGCCTCTTTGTTGTTCTCCACTGTATATGCCAGGCTAACAAGACCACAGGTTTCTGGGTATTCTCTGTCTCCACCTCTCATCTCATCAGAAGAGCCCTGGGATTACAGTTGCTTATGCAACTCTATCCATCTTTGTGTGGGCTCTGGGGATCCAGACTCAGGTCCTCACTCGAACTGCAAGTATTTCAACTTTGAGTCACCTCCCCAGCCCTATGTAACTACTTTATATATTAGATATTTTATTCAAATTCAAGAAAGATTCCTTGAACAACATTAGTTGGTACATATCTAACATTCATAAGTGTTAGGATATTTTCAAGAAAAGAGTAATAGATCATCTCCCTTCACAAGTTACCACAATTAAGTTCATTTGCATTTCTTCTTGAAGACACTCAGAAAGGCAGCAATATTTGCAGACTTGCAAATTCCCTAAGTAGTACCTTTTCTCTCTCATTCTCAATTTTATTTTTAATCAATAGAACAGAAGCACTAATGCTGAGCTTACATAGATGCTATGAGAATTAAATGAAATAAAATGTGTTCTATAAAGGATTGAGCACAGTCTATGGTGAACACTCAAGAAATGACAGTTAATAATGCATGAATATTCCTTCATTGGGAATATGTGCAGAGATTTTTAGTGCTGTAGTTGAAATGTGGGAAAATTGGAAGTTAAATCATTACATACACTTTTATTGAGCATCTAGACAGTTGGGTCATAAGGTTAAGAAGATATAAACTGTAGTTTAGGACATAATTTATTTTGAAGAGTCAAACATGGAATATGTGCTTCACTCACTAGGGAAAACACATATAAAAATGCAGTGTTACAGTTGTCATATACAAGCTGGTTAAATTCACAAATAGCTACTAAGCTCCACGGGACACAGTAAAGCAGTAAAGGGGAGTAACAATGACAGAAGTATTGCCACAGGAAAGTTTCCACTGAGTTCTGAAGGAAGTCACCCACATGAACACATGGAAAACCAAATCATCATGTTCCAGAACCATCTACTGTCTAAAAGGCTGCATTTACCAATGTGGGAGAAAGAGGAAGTGTGTAGGTGGCATCACTGTTCTTTCTTGGGATCTTGGGCCATGACAGAGCAGTTTTCCAACTGGTTTGAAACTTGTTATCAAATCCCTACTTTCAATTAAATTAACCACATGGAGCCCAAAGAACTGTTCTGAAGATGGGCAAAGACAGCTCTCTGCTACAGATTATATACATTGGGTATGTTGGTCCTCCAAATTTCTCCAAGCATTAATCTACCTGAAGTTAGAATGCTGATCCCACTCCCCACTCCCACCGCACCCCTCCAAGCTGCTCTGGAGTTGCATTTCTGCCTCCTGCTGGACAGAGTCCATACCAATATGTATCTCAGGTAAGTTCTGTAGCACTGTTGCCCAGTGAATGTTTAAAAGTCCCATACACCTTTCTTCAAAGCCATGTGACATTATATATGTAATGGTTGTTTCCAGCTAATGCTATTAAAAACTAAAGTTCAGTGGGTTTCTGGTCAGCAATATCTCTGTATGCAAAGCTATTTCTCCCCCTTGACTTTACCATCATCTGGGAGACTTCTCCATTTAAGGCATTCACAAGCAAAAGAGGCATTGACACACTGACTTCCCCCAGATTAAATGGGTTACACATTGCCTAAAGGACTATTTACTAGTTAAACAGAGACTGAAATAGTTTTGTTTATTTTTCCACTACCCTCTCTGCATTGACTAGTAATGGATATAACTATGTCAGCAATTGCCCTTTAGTAACGTGTGGTAAGTTGTTCTTCAAATTTTTTGCAACATTTCCCTGTGAGAAGGCTATACATCTTATTGGCATTTGGATTTGCCATGTGAATTGGAATGTCTTTTCCTATAAAAGGACATCAGTCTTGACCACATAGCTTCCTCTAGCCAAGTTAATATGAAAGGTAGTGACATGACTATGCTATTGTTACATGTTGGGGCTCAGTAGACCTCTCCAGAGAGTTCCAAGGTCTTGTGTCCTGGGACAAAGAATTCTCCAGAAATGTGTGGATGGTACCAGAAAGACATTCAGTTTATCGGGAAAGGCTGTATTTCCAAGAGAAGTAGTAGCCAGGACTGGGAGAAAGCTTTATAGCTAAAACTGCCCACTATGCAGTGTTGGACATTAGTATCACATAGCTTGGAATTTTGACTTATTGGCATAGTGTGTACTTTCTGGTGCATGCTCTATATGTTACATGTAGCTCTACATACAACTTCATGCATCGCATGTCTCTTTAGCAACTTGCAAGTCCACTTAGAGGTAAGCATTTTAGTATTATAATGTGGTAGGTTTTAGACACCCGGGTGTAACTCTGTGCCTGTACCAATGTCTGAATAGAGTTGGACTTAGCTGGGGGATTTCCAGCCTTCCTCTCCACCAACTGGTTTCTTTCATATGCTAATTCTGTAGCTTTTGCAAAAAACACTACTCTTCTGCCTCAACACCAGTGGGCAAAAGCTTTGAAAACTCACACGTGATACTATCCCATTCTTCACCTACAACTAGCAAACTTTCAGAGCAAAGTTCTGCAAAATGTACCTGACTTGTAATAGAGAAGTAGCAGGACCACAAAATTAACATAAGCCATTGAGAATAGAGAAGCTTGACACTAACATGTAATTTAGCCAAAACTGCCTGATACCATACCTAAGTGCTTAGTTCAGCTCTCAATCTGATGGTAATAATTCTCAGAATATATATATTACTAAGTTGTGAAATACAGGCCTGTTCAAACATTATGACATGACTTTCAGAAAAGCAATCTCAGGGCTGGAGGGAAGGCTTAGTGGTTAAGGCACTTTCCTGCAAAGCCTAATGACTCAGGTTTGATTCCCCAGTATCCACATAAGCTAGATGCACATGGTGGTACATATATCTAGAGTTCGTTTGCAGTGGCTAGAAACCCTAAAGCGCCCATTCTCACTCTCTCTTTCTTTCACACACACATAAATAATAAACAAATAAATAAAATATTAAAGAAAAGTGTCTTATTTAAATTATGAAAAGAGAAAATCTCTCTCTTCTCTCTCTCTCACATGCACACATGCAAAGTTTGATATTACTACATGATGCCACCAGTGGACATCTGTCTTATCCTGATGTCTATGAAGAGCATAATGAAGTTCTGTTTTGATAAGCCACAGAAAAGAAGATCATTCAGATCCTCCACCAGTCTAATATTATCATATCTACATTCAATCAAAGAACAACAAGATCAGGTACTATCCCAGCCTTTATATAATGCACCAGCATTTTTTTTTCCCTGATCCAGGAATGCTGCAAAGAGGGACAGGCCCCTGCTTGAAATGTTATGTGTTTGTCTACAATATTTTAAAAATCCCCTTTGCATTACTTTTACATTATTACCAAAAGAATAAAATGCTGTGTTACTTTCCTTCAAATATATGCTACCTTTTTTCAGAATCATAATCATATGTAAGGTAGCAATCTACTCTTCACATCACAGAACTGTGTTTTTAATTCTAAGTCTCAACAAAGGCACAAGTTCAGTAACACTGAACTGTTAAGACAGCCAAGTCACAAAGCAAGAATTACTAAATACATCTCTGAATGTAATAATATTTTTATTTATTTATTTGCAACCAGGGAGGAAGAGAGAGAGAGAGAGAGAAAGGAGATGGAGAGAATGGAAGCACCAAGGCCTTCAGCACTGCAAATGGACTCCAGATGCATGTGCCATCTGGCTTTATGTGGGAACTAGGGAATTGAACCATGGTCATTAGGTTTTGTAGGCAAGTGTCTTACCTATTGAGCCATATCTCCTGCCTCTGTAATAATTTTAAGGGATTTTAGCTTACTCATATATCTAGAGTAAACCTCTATAGTCACATAATATATGATTATTTTATTATTTTATTATTTTTTAAATATTTTATTTATTTTATTGGAGGGAGAGAGAGAGAAAGAGGCAAATAGACTGAGAGAGAGGGACGGACGGAGAGAGAGAACATGGGTGTCCCAGGGTCTCCAGCCACTACAAACAAACTCTAAACGCTTATTCTACCTTATGTTTATATGAGCACTAGGAAATCAAACCTGGCTCCTTATACTTTGTAGGCAAGCACCTTAACCACTAAGCCATCTCTCCAGCCTGATTATGTTTTTTTTATATTTATTTTTTATTTTTGTTTTGGAGAGAGACACAGAGAGAGACAGAGAGAGAGAGAGAGAGAGGGATAAGAAGAGAGAGATGGGCGTGCCAGCAGTGTCTCAGCCACTGCAAATGAAATCCAGATGCGTGAGCCCCCTTGTGGTCAAGTGTGGCATTGCACCCTTGTGTCACTTTGCATCTGGCTAAACGTGGGTCCTGGAGATTGGAACCAGTGTTCTTAGGCTTAGGAGCCTGGAGCCTTAACCCCTAAGCCATCTCTCCAGCCTCAGCCTGATTATATTTCAAATTTATAAAATTTAAACTGTAATATCTTATATCTTATAAAATATCGGTATTATAATTTGAAATACTTTCATTTGTCTTTTTTTCTCTCTCTCAGCACAAGAAATGTTTAGTTACTCATCCTCCAGGTGGGGTCAAAGAGTATGTGACTTCAAAGTGCTGTATGCTCACCAAGAAAAGTAGCACAGAATTTGGACACAAGAAGTTGACAGACAGCTGAATAGATAACTTTCTGTCTAACTTAACGTTTTACTTAAAAATTATCAATCCGGTGGGCAAGAGGATAAGGGAAATGCTTTTATTTTGTTAGTAACATAATTTAACATTTCCTTTTTGTTTGTTTTTGTTTTGTTTTGTTTTTTGAGGTAGGGTCTCACTCTGGCCCAGGCTGACCTGGAATAATTAACTGTGTAGTCTCAGGGTAGCCATGAATTCATGGCAATCCTCCTACCTCTGCCTCCCAAGTGCTGGGATTAAAGGCGTGTGCCACCACGCCCAGCACAACATTTCCTTTTTATTATTTATTTTCAGATATTTTTCCAATTTTTATATTTTTCATTTTTATTTATGCATTAGGGAGAGTGAGAGAGAATGAATGAATGAGTATTTCAGAGCCTCTAGCCATTACAGACAAACTCCAGAAACATGTGCCACCATGTGCAACTGGCTTACATGTGTTTTGGGGAATCAAATCTGGGTCCTTAGACTTCATAGGCAAGCTGCTTGACTGTTAAGCCATCTATTCAGCCCTATTTTCTCCAATTTGAAATGGAAATGAGACATAACTTATTCTTTAATGTATCCAAAGGGCTTCATTTGTATATATCTGAGACATGCTGTGAAACTATTCTCACTGCCATTTAGAAGCATGAAGGTGTGATCTGAATGAAGCTGCTTCCTCACTGGAGTCTCTTTTCAGAGCTAATAGCCACTCCTTGTGAAATGGTGGTGTCAAGTGAAGAGGGAATCCCATGGAAAGCACTGGTTGGTACCTAGAACTCTGCATGGAAACATGAGCTTTAATGATGACTATTGAAGGTGCCTTATTGATGACAGCACTTTTATTAGTATTTATTTCTAATATTTTCCCAAAGATGTTTCAAAGAGGAAGCAGTGAATGGAAAGTGTGAGGTAGAGATGTACTTATGTTTAGCAGGTGCACACTCATTCCCACAGCAGTTAAGTGTTTAGTGTGTTTGCTGTTTCGCCTTCTGAGTGTTTGTCTTTTGCCCTTTGCCTGTGGCTGGTGAGGAATCCTGCCTACCCTATTAAAAATCATGAACGGAGAAGCAAGAACATGAATTCATTCATTCATATTCAAAATCCCAGCCTCTTTCCTATTATAACCATCTTCCTTTCAAGTTCTTTAAAAGATGCAAGAAAAGATGGAAAAGGCTACCCTATAGTGTAGAACATTGTTAAACTCTGGTTTGTTTATGCTGGTGAACTGGAAGAGGGACCAGAAAGAGGACTTCCCTGAGACCAGATTTCCATTACACATGTTCTGTAATGTCCATGCAATTAGGTAATAATCCTATAGAAAGATGCACTGTGGCCATAAAAGTAATAATAAGCCCAATGTTGACATTTATCATTGTAGTAAGTGACAGCAATTAAGGATTATCTCCTCAGAATACAGAAACTATTTAAAATTCAAAAATCACCATTAACATTCAGCCTGTTTATAGCTTTTCAGTAGAAAACAGAACTCTATGTTCCCTTGAAGCCCCACTTAACACTGCCTGTTGCACAAATGGTAATTTGGACTAATTATCCTCTTCTAGCCTTTTTTTTTTATTATTGTGTAATGTCCCAAATGGGTAAAAATTGGAAAATATGAATTTATATACAAAAAATAGTGACACCAAAAGTAAAACTAGGGCTGGAAATATAGTTCAGTTTGAAAGCGCTCTCCTTGTAAGCCTGAAGACCCAAGTTCAAGCCCCAGAGCCCATGTAAAAATACTGAGCATCATGGTATGTGCTTGCAATCCCAGTGCTGGGAAGGTAAAGGAAGGAGAATACCTGGGGCTGGGGTTCACTGGCCAGCTAATCTAGGCTAATTCATGAGTTCCAGGGAAGTGACTCATTTCAAAGACATAACAACCAAAAATATGAGTGGTGAGTGTTGCTGAGAAGTGACACCCAAAATTGTCCTCTGGCCTCCATGGGCATGTACATACAATACTTGAACACACATACACACACACACACACACACACACACACACACACACACATGAATTTAAAAATACAAGGTAAAAAGTAAAAAGAGAATTATCAAGGAATAAAAATAATAAATATTAAACTAGCAACAGATAAGCTTCCTGAGAAGCCATCTGCAACACAAAGGGGCATTCCCCATGCTCATCCTTAGCACAAACGTCCCCAGAAGACCTATCTATCTATCACCTGTTACTTCCCACTGACTTATGCATACTCCTGTATGCGAACACCTACAAAACACTAAGCATTGAGGTAGTATTATAGGGTTGCATGTGTTATCAAACTGTGGATCCTTTCAAGTCCTCTCCTCCAGCTTTGTTCTCCTCTAGCAAACATAGAAGTTTCCCATAAGGGAACAGAAGAGGATGTCTTTGTTCACACAGTCTAACTATATTCTGTGTGTAATGAGATGAGAACACACCTACAGCATAGGCATAATGTCATTCAGTCCCTCCTCCAATCAGAGCCTCAGATCACCCACAAAGTGGGATCACAGAATAACCAAGCAGGATGCTAACAGCTGTGACCACTCACAGACTTATGTATGTGGGACAACTCACTTCATTCTGTGTGACTCAGCCTCAAGTGATCAACCTCACCCTGCCTCCTATTCTTCCAGTCTTTTTGCTCCTGGCACTTGCTCTTCTACGCGGGCCAGAAAGAATTAGAAATACATATTTCTTCAGTTATATTTATATATTCATATTTTCCCAAACATAGAATTAAAGAATATATCTCCAATACATTGATACTCCATCCTGACTACTGACTTCAGAGACTTTGAAAGGCAAAGCAATGGGAGGATAAGAGAAGAGGTGATAGCCAATGTGCTAGGACTGGAGCACAGGTGGGTTGTTAACTAGCTTGGAGGCACTGACAAGAGGTGTCTGGGATGAGCAGTCTCAGTCTTCTGGAGTATTTGCTTAGTGTAAGAGCCAACTACTGATTTCATGTTTAGGTCATATAAAATGAAGCAGCACAAATGACAAGGTCATTTTCAGTATGAAAGGACTAAGTGCTCTAAAGACAGAATCAACGAGGATTACAATGAGAGCAGACAAAAGTATTTGAATAGATCAGGCTAAAAATATTTTTCCATATTTACCCCCTCACTATTAAAACTATGTAAGTTTAGTTAAGGTTCCATTACACTTGTATAATAGCTATCCAGAAAGGGACAGAGAGATTTTTAAAGTTTTTGCATTTACCTTAACAACATAAAAATATCCCTTCATTCTTTAGAGAAATGGTAGAATTGTACTGTGATGAAATCAGACCTAGCTTGCTCTAATCTCAGTAAATGTTGTCATGTATTTGATGTTTTTAAAGTTTTTACATAAGATTTTTTTACCACAATAAAATATTAATTTTCCCCTTAAATATTATAGGCATAAGGTTGGTTAATGCTATGAGGCGTGTACTGTAGGGTAACAAGTGCTGTGTTATTAGCCTCCAAATGCTCCACATGATGCTGTACAGTCTTTCAGAAGCAAAGGGCACATTGAAATAAAATGAGCCCGAAAGTGTTCTTACATGTTTATATTTTACAATAGCAATCACTGCCTCGGCACAGGCGTTTCTTGGGACGTACCGACTAACTGAGGTTAACTGCCTGGGGTCTAGTTGAAGGCCACCAATTCCTCCCAGCTACTCATTAATCCCCAGGAAATCTCCTGCATCCTAGTGGTTACTGTTCAATCTTTTATAGACAATCTTCCAAGTATTCTGAGTGCTTGTTCTTGCCTGGAACAACTATAGCCAGCCAAATCGTATTTGTATAGAGAAAGGACTCTCTTTTTCTTAACAGGGGATTGAATTTCAACCTTCCCATAAAGAACACTTATGGGCTAGTGGCTCTGAAAAAAAGAAACACTTTCATTGAATTTTGGATTCTCTCTTTTCTGTGGGGAAAAAAGATAGAGAACTGAGGGCCAATCAAGGAGTGGAGGAAAATGAGGCGTGGCTGAGGGTCCTTTTCTGGCTTCTAGCATTCTCCCTGTAAGGTCAAAGAAAAGTAAAATTCTTAGGGAGTAACAAAGAAACCAGAAGAATACATGCGGGGGGGCGGGGTCACTCATGAAGAATACCTGGGAACAGGACCCTGGCAGATTTAGTTCAGCTAATGAGCAGCAACTGCCAGCAACCTGCTTCTGAAAATCTGAGCAGATCCTGTCACAAAGCCCTATAAGTGCAGTTCTAGTACTGAAATAGTCTGGATAATGAAGATTCATTTGTCAGTCTAGGGTGCTAAATAAAATTGCTATTTTGTCCTCTTATCCAGGAAAGAGTTCATCTTTTAACCTGGCATTTCATATCTTCTGTATGAAGTCCTAATATTTAAAAAACTGTGTGACTAGGAAAGGTTATTCTGCAACCACAAATTAACTATAGTTGTCCAATGTTAACCAAAATTCTCAAAATGTTTAAATTGCCATGGTCAAGGAAGAAGGAATCTTCCAAGATGCTTTCTCAGGCAGGGGAGATGGATCAGCCCTTAAGACACTTGTCTGCAAATCCTAACAACCTGGGTTCAATTCGCCAGTACCCATGTAAAGCCAGATGCAGAAGGTGGCACATATGTCTGCAGTCTGTATGCAGTGACTGGAGGACCTGGAGTACCCATTCTTCCTCCCACTCTCTCTCTCTCTCCCTCTCTGTGCTTGCAAATAAATAAATAAAATATTAAAAATAAAAAAAATTCTTTCTCCATCTCCTATTTGTGTCATATAAGGAAAATATTTTCTCTAATTAAATTATAGGACCTTGTAAAATGTTGTTTAAAAACACGGTAGCTCTATTTTGCCATAAAGACATAAAATTGTCTCCCTAGTCATTTGAAATGAAGTCATAGAAAATAAACATATTTTGCTTAGAAATATAAATAAACTCCAAACTTAAAGGCTCTGCTTCAAAAGGGAGATGTTTTCTAAAGTGACCATTACAGAAAAATCTCCAAACTTTCTTACTTTGGAAATGAGAAGAGAAAGAAATCATATATAATGAAAGACAAGTGATCTCAAATGACACTATACACGTATCCCTGGGGTCCAGTACATAGAAGATCCCTGGGGCCTATACAGTCTTGCAAAGTTTCTCCAGGTAGAATTGTAAAATAATCCCATTAGTTCAGTGCAGGTCCAAAGTCAGCAAGGAAGCATCTAGTAGGATACCAGGTCCTGTGGGATTTAAGGCACATTGTGAGCTGGTAAGGGGAATTATGGGTGTTACCTATATAATCATGATGGGGTCTTGTGAATTTTAAGTGTTTTTCAAATTGGCTAACATGTACACAGCAAACTTACAAGATGAAACAAGGCAAGTTTCATTATTTCTGCATTTTAAATGTTGATTTTAAAAAGTAGGAATTCAGTCAAAGTAGTGTTGGGTCCAGTCTATACATGAACTTGTATTAGTTTAACTTTCATGGCAATACACTTCAGAGCTTGCTGCCAAAGATATGGGTTGAATGAGTTATTCCTGCACCATCAGGCTTTATGACTTCTACTGTAGAGGGAAGCAAGCAGTTTTAGCTCCATCCCCAAGTATAAGGACAGACACCGTCATGGCTGACTTCAGCCTTACAAGAGGCCACATCTCCCGAAGGCTGCTGGATTGACACACTAAATGCAGCAGATCCTGTTGGAACCTGCACAGATGGTATAAAAACAGATGGACCAGGACTTCTGCAATAACTGTTTGGAAGGGCAGGTATATAGTTAATTATTATGTTTTTCTTCACCCCTGCAGAATTCATAAACTCTGTTTCAAGGTCAGGGCATGGTTATTCTGTACTTTTTAACAGGTCATTTATTCCTAAAATGTTTTGGGGCTATATATATTACAGTACAAAAAAGAAATAGCTTTGTAGCTGTAAGGGAAAAACCAACATTCCACTGGTGGACGTAGCAAGTAGCAAATATGAAGAAAATTTTTTCTTTAAACATTTGATTTTGTACTCATTTTTAAGTTGCTTGTTTTGAATTATTATTATATGCTAGGCACTGCTAAGAACTGTCTATACGGACCTCAGTTTTCAGTTTTATTTATTTATGTATTTTGGTTTTGGGGGGAATATGGTCTTTCTCTAGCCCAGGCTGGCCTGGAATTTAATATGTAGTCTCAGGGTGGCCTTGAACTC
Organism: Orientallactaga sibirica; assembly: GCA_036365145.1. Classification (NCBI taxonomy): domain Eukaryota; kingdom Metazoa; phylum Chordata; class Mammalia; order Rodentia; family Dipodidae; genus Orientallactaga; species Orientallactaga sibirica. The sequence goes on from JAEOAD010000699.1 coordinate 9,177,500, forward strand.
AGGGTAATCCTCCTACCTCTACCTCCCAAGTGATAGAATTAAAAGTGAGTCCCACCATGCCCGCTCAGTTGGAACTTATGAAGCACATGTTTTATTATCATTTATGTTTTCATGGTAGAAGTCAGAAAATATAAAAACTTTTAATGAGTTCAAGTAATGATTAAAACACTACATGGATAGCCCAATGTAATTGCACATACCTATAGTTCCTAAGCACCTAGTATTTAGGTTGAGGCAGGAGGGTCAAAGTTTGAAAGCAGCCTGAGATAAATGGTGAGACCCTATTTTAAAGTAAAAATAAAAAATAAATAAAAAAAATCAAAGTGAAGATCTGAATTCATAGGCTTTCTTTACTCTAAATTTATTTTTAAAATATATTTTATTCATTTATTTGAGAGAGAGAAAGAGACACACAGAGAGAGAGAGAGAGAGAGAATGGGCATCCAGCCACTACAAACAAACTCCAGACACATGTGCCCCCTTGTGCATCTAGCATATGTGAGTCCTAAAGAATCGAACTGGGATCTTTTAACTTTGCTGGCAAGTGCCTTAACCACTAAGCCATCTCTCCAGCCCTCTAAATTTAGTTTTTATTTTAATTATTGTACAATTTTGTAACTGAGTTGTATTTTATGGTAGATTAGCTCAGATAACAAAAATCATATGTGTATATCTCACCCTATAATCATGTTCAGATAAAAGATAATTTTAAATGTTGTTCTACATCTATATTGTCTTTCCATTTTCATTCCCATTATCAGGAATTTTACAAAATAAGAAGGTATATTCCAAAACCCACAAACAGAAACTTCATGTGCCTATTCGGACTCCTATTTGACATTGAAGAGATCCTGTATATTTAAGGAGTAGAGTTACAATCCCCATTTTTACCCAAGCAAAAACCACTAGAGCATCACAGAAACATAGTAGCATTATGATGACTTCCATTTTTAGGTGAGTATAGTAATAACTAGGAAATTCAAATTATCCAAACAGAAATGTCATTTAAAAACTACATTCAAAGCTATGGTTCTTTCAGAAATAAACTGGACTTTTTTTTTAATATGCTTTCTTCTCCAGGATTCCTGTCCTAACACACACACACACACACACACACACACACACACACACACACTGATCTCATTCATAGAAAATGAAACAATGGATAGAATATTTAAATAAGAAGCTAATTAAATGCACTTAGGCTACTTTGCTATCAGCTCTCTATTCAGCTTACTGTATACTGCTTTACCTAAGTAATCAAGGACTGCACCTCAGGCTGTCAACACCTCAGCCCAAACAATCAAGCAGATCATACCTAATAAAGAAATAATATGCAAACAAAATACATCTTTAGCCTCATGAATTCATGTATGGCTAGAAGTCCTTAGATATTCTATCTGTGACTTTCTGATGCTGTCATTGTTGTCTAAAAATTAATGAAATCTCTATATAGTCTCTTTACCAACTTATAACATTATTCAAACACTTATATAGTAAGCATTTTATGTAATCTTCATATTAAAATGCAACAAATAAGCAAATAAATATTCAAGAATAAAAGAAAACATGTTTTTACCTAAATAATGTTTTTAAAATTTCAAATATAGCCATTAAAAAGACCACATAAGTCATCTGAATCATTTTACTGGAGAAATGGGTCTCTCTTTGTTTTGCAAATACATTTCACATTGATAAGCAGATCCATATCAGTCTGGAAGGAATTTTTGCTTCACCAACATTTTAATAATTTTGAAGAAATTGTTGAAAAATAAAAGCATAATCAAAGACAAGTTGCAATTTCCTTATCCACATTTGCTAACCTGTGGCCTATTTTTACATCACCACAGTTTTGCAGAGATAGTTCAGTGAGGAATGGATGTGGCTGAAAACCAGAGTTTATGAGAAGGGATATGACATTTCTCAACCAGCCTAAGGTATGAAAACGCATAATACAGTGAGAAGTCCTTTCTAATAAACCAGTGGCCAGTACAATTGAAATAAACACACTGGTGTCAATGGTTGGAGGCCAGGCAAAATAGACTTGGGGAAATTACCTTCTTAGATAAACAACACCCTGCAGATTTATGTTTATGTATTTTTGCTGGCATTGATAACTGACTAAGGTGTATGTACACTGCAAACATTCAGGGTATACAATCTTTTCCATATGACATCTGTGCTCCAGGGAAATGGGAAGGTGACATAAAAGTAAAAGTCATAGAAAGATACCGATTCCTAAAAAAAGTATAAAAATTTGTAGGTTATAATATTTTAACTGAAACAATAAATGTAGAGAGGTTATAACAAAAACAATCCTTGTGGTTTCAAAGTCATTCAGTATCACTCTTAGTGACACAGCATTAAATGATGTCCTTTTTTTTTTTTTTTTTTTTTTGCTTTAAGACAAATACAATGGACTATAAATCAAACTACCATAACAACTTTTATAAACTTCTCTTGTGATTCTCTACCTTTAGGCTCACCTTTGCCCAAGGAACATCTAGAGACCTTTCTATTCAATAAACTGTATTTTAAAATATTTATCACACCTTGTCATCAGGTGGCTTGACCATTGCAGGATAGAGCCTGGGGACTAGATGTGTCTTATACTTAGAAGAACAAAGAAAACTGATTCACTAGGACTGCATGCAATGTATCGATATCATTGCAATATTAGGGCCTGTTAATAGTCTTTCCATAAGAAAAGATTAAAATGCCTTAGTTATATGAGATTAAATGCTCATTCAGTAATTGCAATGGACAGTATGCTTTCAAAGTGGGGGAATTAAATTAAAAGAAAGACAACTGTGGAAAATGTACTCATGGTAGAATTAGAGAACATTTCATCAGATCCTGATGTCTCTACAGTAATGAATCTGCCAAAAGATAATAATATTTTAGTGAAAAGTGTTATTGGATAAGTCACATTATTTATTAACTGTTACCCTAAAATATCACTTTTGTCTTATTATTAAGAATGGTTAAAGGGCATCAGGGATGCCTGACACAAGCATTAAAATTGGATTGTGTCTATCAGGGACCCTGAAGATTAGAAGCTGCAGAACTCCATACTTGGTGACAGATGACTAGAGGACTCACAGCCCACATACTAGAAGGGTCTCAGTCAAGTCCCCAGAAACACCCAGTTATCATTGACCTTTTCCAATATACCAAACAAGAGCTGGTTTTTACTTTCTAATCTTGTTTTTTGAAGAATTTCAAAAAGATAGAAGTGCTTGAGGAGACAGCAAGATATCAGGAAGATGAAGGTTATGAAAACTGGTAGTAAAAGTCCTCCTGAAGCTATTGTGTGTGGTTAAATTCCTCTTCATAGCCAGATTCAATGAAACTGCTGAGATTCCCAAAAAGTATGTGTAAAAAGACTATCATAGTAAAAACAGACACCAACAAAGTATATCCACTGCTTGGAGGAAAAGTGAACTAGAGGCTGGGGAAGCAAGAAGAAACCCAGTATCCCTCAAATTTCCAAGAGCCCACAACTAATCATGCATTTAGAGATCACAGAAGAACAAGATAGACATCACACCAAGACCTCATATATGACATATTGGGTTTATAGTAAAGTCACAGAGGACCTCCTTAAGTGTAACTTCTGGTTGTCTTAGAGAAGGACATTGTTAATAGTGCTGCTCCAGAGTCACAGTGCTTTCCTATTTATGTTCACTGTGAATCATCCAAACAGAAAATTGAAAGTAGAAAGGACCCTGTAGTAGACAGTTCCATGTTGCTGGGATGAACATCCAACCAAGCACAGTTTATGGGAGGAAGGGATTTGCTTTCAGGCTTATTGATCCAGGAGGTGTTCCATCAATGGCTGAAGAAGCTGGCTACCATTCATAAATCCAAACAGAGAAGCCACTGGAAGCTAGCAAACACCAAGAAGCAACAAGCAAGGACCGTGTCAGATCTCAAATTGCCCTCTTACTCCTTTGGACTGGAATTTAGATCCAACATACCTGTGGGCTGGATGCCAGGATCCACCTCCAACTGACACCTCCTGCCGCCAGGAGGTTGGAGACCCAAGTTAAAGCTTAATAAAACACCTGAGTCTATGGGGGACATACATTCACATTCAAACCACCACAGATGCTAAGCATTCCTAGGAGAAGAACCATTTTTCAAACTTTTCTATTTAGAAGCAGAGCCAAGCCACACTGAATCCACCTATATTCCCACACTACTGGTGCCTTATCTATGTATCAAATCATTTTGACAAATTTGCTCACCAGTCTACCTTTATTAAGAAATATTTTTTATCCAATTGCATTTCACAAGGGTAGCAATTTCAGTTGCTTTGTAACATCAAATAGAAGTGGGAGGCAAAATGCAGCAGCTACTCTCTAGTCCTGAGCATCAGTAAGCTACAAAATTTCTAGAATCCAGTGCAAAATGAAAATATGGAACCTTGGCTCATAATCAAGATTTATCTTTTCTTCAGTCCTTTTCTGATGTTATGATATGGTTTATTATTGCTAATGTGGTCATCCCACAGGTACAGTGATAACTTCCAGGTGAATGTGCACCAATCTGAAAGAAACATGTGCACCTGAGTACTCCCCACTTGTTTCCACACCCAGGTCTCAGGGAGGAGTGGGGAACTGGCAGCCTGGGAGGCAAGGTGCTGAAATCTCTTCATAGTGACCATAGGAACACAGAATTCCATCTGAGTTCCCTTAAAAAACACAAAGTCAAAGACTTGAAATATTGAAAATATTAGTTGATTATCACTAGGGTTTAAGAAACATAATATTCTTAAGATAGAGTTAAGAAAATAAGATATTAATATGCATACTATGGCAAGCAGTTCTATTTATTAGGTATTATTCGGCTTACCAGACAATTTCTTTCATTGGTCCTTCAGTGGGAATCTTTTATACATTCTCTCCTTGTAGATCAGAGCTATTAAGCAAGGCAGCCACTAGCCTTTAAAAATATCAATTACATGTTGAAACAATCATATTTGAGATATGTGATAGATAAATGTAATGCTAAAGTTAATTTCTCCTGGTGTTTTTCATTTTTAAAGAGAATAGTAGAATATTTTAACTTGCATATGTGGCTCACATCTGTGGCTTACATAATATTTTATTTATCATAGCAGTATTATATCTTCCTAGTTTAGTTTCCACTTACTTTGAGAATAGTATAGCTGAGTTTGGCAGGCATTGCTCATTCTGGACATGTACCTCATGATGTCATGGCCTGAATATCCTTAAAGCACATGAGTGGTAGTCTATTCAGGAAGGACTGACCAAGTGTGACAGTGAGAGAGATGTCAGATGGATTTGGAGTGAGATACATCCTGTAAGGCATTTCAAATCTTCTAAAACTTGGCCTTAAAGAACACAGGGTTAGGTTAAGGGCATGTCCTGGATTACAGGAGAGTGAAAAGTATCCAGTAGTCACCAATTCCAGATGGAACTGAGAGATTACTCTCAGTGGGTAAGAGTGATTGCTTAGCAAGAATGAAGACCTGAGTTCTATCCCCAGCATCCACATGAAAAGCCATGTATGCCCATGCATGCCTGTAACCCCAGTACTTATAGTAAACTCATTGGAGACAGAAAAATCCCTGGGACTAACAGACCAGCCAGTATAGCCAAAAATCCAAGAACTCCTGGTTCAATGAGAAATCTTATCTCAAGAATATATGGTAAGGAGGACGAGTGAATAGAGGAGAGTACCTGAAGTCTTCCTCTGGCCTCTGTACACACACACATGCACATACCACACACATACACCAAACAGACACACACTGAAACAAAGGGCTTTAGGTCAATGTCAGTTAGGTCCTAAATCACAAAGTGACTGTAATAAAAGCATCACTGGCATTTGTGACCACTGAGGTGACCTAGTAAATAAAATAACTAAGTTATATGCTAAGTAAAATAAACTAACTCCAAATACTAAATGACCACATTTGCTTAAATATATAAAATGAATGGTGATCTCTAGGGCCTGGGAGAGGGTTATGGAAGTGTTGGTCAGAGTTCAGTATTTCAGTTTCTTGGGATAGGAAAGTCCTGGAGACCCACATTATGTCATAATGCCCTAGGTAAGGACACTATTGTTGATGTATTTATAAATTCACTATGAAGATAGATTTTATATTGTGTTCTCATCATCCAAAAATATCAGTAATAAATAAAAGAGGCAGAAGGAAATGTTGGGAGGTAGTATATATAACTATTGTATGATAGAGTTTCACAGGTGTGTACTTTTTATAAACCACACCCACCAAGTTGTATATAATGATAAGTACATTTCTGGTATGCCAATTACACCTTATTATGTTTTTTAAAACATTTCAATTGAATTTGGAAACTTGTGGATGGACTGTGTGTTACACCATGGTTTTATATTAAAGAATTCTTTAGAAATGGTCATGATATAGTGATTGGGTAGGGAAATGCTGAATATACTAGGGCAATTTACCTCCATATCTGCTATATATGTTTCAATTATCTGATGAGAAACTTAAGAGAAAGAGGGAGGGAAAAAAAGAACAGAAGTGACAAGATGCTAAGAGTTGGTAAATTTAGTTGCGCGACAATATAGAAGTTCATTATATTATACTTTCAACTTTTCTGAAGGTTAGAATATTTTCAAATTTAAAACTATAAATTAAAATAAGAATGTAACACTGAAACTTACATGGAATTAATAAGAGTTGTGTGTGCATTTATATAACCTGGTGTCATTTGGAAATTACTATAATTTTAAAGAAATGCTTTTAAAATTGTATCATATTTGTTCTTTTTGCTTTGGTCTGACTGTACATTCACTCAACAGCTCACTCATGAGACCACCACATTTGTTTATGCCTCATGGAAAAATGCTATCTTATTAAGATGAAGGTGGGTGGTTCTTGACCTGACATTTCTTTTGCCAGTATCTGCTTACAGGAACCCATAAAAACTCCTTTAGATGTAAGTCTGCCATGGGCCATAGCTTTTCTGCTTACTGCCAGGCTTTTTCCATCTCTTCCCTACCTTTTTATTCAGAAAAGTCATTCTTCAGAATTTTTCACTCAATTATATTTGTATTAATCCATTTATATGATGATAGCTATTTTCTTGTTTTATTGCTCATTTACAGATCATAAAGTTAAATGCAGATATGTATTAGAAAGCAATTAGAAAGTATGAGCTGAAACTTACCATGTTATTAACATGGTTCCATACAGATAATTTGGCATGGTGTGAGTAAGCATGCTATGAGGCCCATGATATTCTGAAGAGAAAACAGATTGATATTGGTAAATAGGTAAAATATGCAAGCACATGTTTACTTAAAACTCTCTGCTTAGAATCCTTTCCTAACTTTCTGACCTGGCCCCAGATAACTATCCCTGCCCAGGATCACTGACCCTTTCCTGCTTTGTATGAAAGTCTCCTCCCAGATCAGTCTTTGCAATATTTCATTTTGTGTTTTGCATGTACCATTTCCCTCCACCCTCTCTGACAACATCTCCTGTGACATCAGCTTATAGGATATATAATGCGATTGATGAATTTCCCCTCTATAATATCAAATATTACATTTGCTTCTTATTGTAATCTTTATATTCTCTTGTAGTATTCTTTATATTATTCTCTTCTTTTCATGTGCTCTCACTAATATGGAGTGAGAGACTAAAATTTATTCATCTTTCCTAACTCTTCACCCTATTTTTACATACCACTTACTATGCCAATCACATAAACATGGGGTGTTCTACAATATTCTGTGTGGATAAACTGGATGTTCCATAGACTGGGTGAATTACATTTTTTGACTTATATTTTTGACTTATGAGTCTTGCCACCTACTGATGCTTATATTGTAATCTATTGGTTTAATCCTGTTGAAACTTACTCCTATTCTGTGACTTTTTTTTTTTCAGTAAAATTTTGTTTGTAATTAGAACAAAAATTATCCCATAAATGACTACAAAAAGTAGAAATCTCAAATAAAAAGTACAGGGCTGGAGAGATGGTGTATGGTTGAGGCACTTGCCTGCAAAGCCAAAAGGCCCAGATTTCCCAGAACCCATGTAAGCCAAAAGCACAAGGTGGCACATGCAAGTGGAGTTCATTTTCAGTGGTTGGAGGCCCTGGTGTGCCCATTCTTCACTCTCTCTCTCTCTCTCTCTCTCTCTCTCTCTCTCATAAATAAATAAAAATTTAAAAAGTAGTAGTACACATTTCAAGTCTGTGGATTTCCCCAGGTCCTCCTGTAACCTCTGTATTAGTTTTCTAGGGAATGAAAAATAGGAGAAGGAAGAAAGACAGAGGGAGGGAGGGAGAAAGGGAGAGGAGAGAGAGCAGAAGGAAAGGTAAAGCAAATGAAATACAAGATATTGAGTAACATAATTGTGGAAATACAAATCAAAAATCCGAGGGTTAGACTGTCAGGCCAGAGACCCATACAGGAGGCAAAACCCAGGACAAAGAAAAAATAATCCCCCTCTTCTGGAAGGCATTAGCCTTTATCTTTGTTGTTTTAGTTTTTGTTTGGATTGGATTGGCTTGGCTTGGTTTTGAGGAGGGTCTCACTATGTAATATCCCAGACTAGTGTTGAACTGATACAATACCCCTGCCTCAGCCTACAACTGTTGGGATAATCAATTTTCAATAAAGAACTTTAAATGATGGAATAAGCTTCCCCATTCATATGAAGGACAATTGGCTTTACTCAAATCTGCCAATGGAAATGTTAACAACTTCAAAAAAGTCACTTCATGAAAACACCCAACAAGTTTATAGTATGTTTGGCTCAATATTTGAACACCATAACAGGGTAACTTGACACCATAAGATGAATCATTACATAATCCAAATGGACTTGTCACTTGGCACTCAGTTGGCTGAATACCTGAGAAAAAGCAACATCCTCATTGTCAAAAAAAAAAGACATATAAAGTTAAAATAAAAAATAAACACTAACCTGGACTCCGTCAAGTCTCCCAGTATGAAGGAAGAGAAGATGCATGGGAAAGGGGGCCAAAAGGAATCCTATAAAATGACTTCTTTTTTATTTTATTTATTTATTATTTGAGAGAGAGAAAGAGGCAGAGAGAGGGAGAGAATAGGAGCACAACTGCAAATGAACTCCAGACGCATGCACCCTCTTGTGCAACTGGCTTAGGTGGGTCCTAGAGAATCGAACTGGGGTCCTTTGGCTTTGCAGGCAAGCACCTTAACTGCTAAGCCATCTCTGCAGCCCTAAAATGGCTTCTTTACATAAGAAAAAAATCTTTGTGCAAAATATTAATCTATCTCACTTGTAATTGTAAAAGAGTGTGTGATAATGAGGTTTTGGTTGTGTGTGTCAAGTCCTTTGAACCAATGGGTGAAACACCAGTGTAGAAGATGCTGTCCAGTTGCATTTTAACTACAGGTAACATCTAAGCCAGGATTCTCTGATAAAGTCTTCAGCCTCACACAGGTGAAGTTCTCACAAAATATGCAGGGCCCCAAAGAGCAGCCTTCCCATGCACTTCAGACTCAAGGCAGCAACACTTTCTGCAGCCCTGTCGGAATTTCCACTGTGCAAACTTGCCCTGCACATTTCAGAATTGCCAGTCCCCACAAATGACTCCCTCAAATTGTTTCTTTCTACACACACACTGTACTGGTTCTGTTCCTCTGGATAATTCCGACTAATACAGATGGAGAGAGGATTATGGGCAATATAGACCCAGTATTCAAAATACTTTTCTTCCAATATAGATGTGCTTCTAGTCTTGAAACAACTCACAGATAGATAAGTACAGATATAAATCCAGATTTAGTTGGTTTGCTGTCGCATTACATAAGCCATACTTCACAATTGATCAATGCAAAGCTCCAGAAGGCAGGATTGTGCATTCTCCACTGAGCCCTTTTTAGAGTAGCTACACTTCACCAAATAATGATGTACCTATGGGACAGTGAATTTGTTCTGTCATCTCTACACTATACCTGTGACCCAGCTTCATGCAGAGCTTAAACAGTGTCCCATGCATCCAATGAGATGTGAGATCTACAAGTACAAAATGAAACAGTGGATGGCACTCTTTAGTTTTTAGGATTAAAGGAGAAATATTATTCAGCTTTCACCAATCTACCTTTCTTTCCTTACCTCCCATCTCATATCCAAGAAGTTCTAAGATTTCCAAAAAATGCATTTAAATAACTTTCTTGGTAACTAACTCTAAAATAAATGGAAAAAATATACCTTGAAGCTAGGAAACGATGCTCACTCCTTTCTTTGCTGGCCCAGAATATTCAAGTGAGTTTCTAACTCAGCTAACAATGAGGCAGAAACCAAATATATGCATGTGTAAAATCATTAAAGTTTTGTTTATGTGTGAATCTGATATTTGCCATGAAAATTCCTACAATTAAAATTTGATTAAAAAATAGAAATATTTTCCCCTTTCAAAATCAGTTTCAAGAAACCCTTGATAGGATCAGCTCATTAATTCCTAGCCTTTTTCACTAATTCCACATCTGAAGTCATGTGTTATAAATCAGTTTCAGTTGAGATATTAAAATCAGATTATAAAAGAAAAGCCTTGTAAATATTTGCCTCCAAATGAGTTTAAGAATAAATATATATTCAGTAATTCATCCATATTTAGCAGATATTAATAAGACAAAGCCTGGCTTTAAGTTCACTTATCATTTAATACAAAGAAGAAAATAGGAAATGGCCTGATTAGCTTGTTTGTTCTTGGGCTTCGTAATACCTAATTAAAATTTGAACTTCAAAATTGATATAATCAGTCAAATGTCAGTAGAAATATTTATTCTGCAAATGAAGCTTCAGTTAATACAACTTTAATATGAAGTATTTTCCATGTTCTTCTCCACCGGGGAGAAGGGAAAGAAGGATGGAGGGAATGTTGGTCGGAGTAGAAAGTAAACTCAGAGGTTTACATTTTCTTTCCTGGTCTGTGTAACACTAGAGGTCAGCAAGCTGACAGAAATGAAACAACAAACCTTCATTTCGTTCCTGTAAATTAGAAACAGGATTATAAGTCAGAAAGCCATTGTATTAATACTGGACTTGCTGTCTTCTTGTAAAGTGGGCAGAGGAATGGAAAAGTCTCAGAATGTGTTGTCTCACAATTTTTCTAAGACAGGAGTAAGCTCAGGACCCATCATCCATAGTGCCTAGGGAAGGGAATGCCATGGGTACCAGTATCCAAATAAACTGAATGCTAATTTCCATAATTGTGGGTTGCTGTGTGGTCTGATAATGTTCAAAGGGGCAGAGGCAGGCAAGAATAAAGTAACAGGAGGCTTGAACAAACCATGGGCCATAGAAGGGCACAGGGATAAAAGGACTATGATATATGCAAACAACTCAGAGTGCCCTCTTCTCGGGTATTCTCCTCTTTCTCGAACTCGTCTAGTTGGGTCTCAAATCACAGATTCTCATGGAGAAATTTGCTCCAATTTTTAACTAGCTTAACTCTTTGCTATATTAATAGCTCTCACAACCACCTCATAAACCAACTTTGGCTTTTAGGCAGTACTGCCATCTGGACACATGCCTAGGGTGGCAGTTTTCTTAGAGATCATGGCCAACCAGCCATGACCCTACTGGCTCCTTTATGGCACCACCTACCAGAATTCACATCTTCACATGTGAAGAAATAGCTGAACAGCAGACATCAGGGGACAAGAGCATTACAGAACTTCAGTTTCCTCATCGTAAAATGGGATTATATTGGTTTTCTGTCTCATGTATGAATGATTAATTAACTTATTTGTGCTTGTGTACATAGGTTTGTGCATGCCACAACATACACTTGGAGGTCAGAGGACACCAGAAGATGTCTGTGTTCTTCTTGCACCTCCATTTATTTATTTGCAAGCAGACACATACATACAAAAGAGAGAGAGAGAATGGGTGAGCCAAGGCCTCCAGCCACTGTAAATGAACTTTCAACGTATGCACCACTTTGTGCATCTGGCTTTATGTGAGTACTGGGGAATTGAACTCAGGTCGTTAGGCTTTATAGTTAGTGCCTTAACTGCTGAGCCATCTCTCCAGGCCTTCTACCTCCGTTTTTGGCACAGAGTCTCTTACTGCTATGAAAAAATGTCATTCGAGCTGAGCCATTGGTATCACAGATGTGTAAGCCACTATTCTTTGCATCTGGCTTTACTTGGGTGTTTGGAAATCAAACTCTAGCAAGCAGGCTTTGCAAGCTAGTAGTGTCTTTACAGTTGAGCCATCTCGACAGACCCTCACGTGTATTTATATTCTCTAAATAAGGTGTATGTGCCCAGATTGAGTACACATTACTGAAAATGTTTAGTACCAGAAGCGTTTTATATTTCAGATTTTTTTCAGGTTTTGTAATATTTACATGCACATAAGGAGATAGCATGAAAATGGTCCTTAATCTGAAACTCCTTTTTTGTGTACCTTACACATATAGACTGAAGTTAATTTTAATACAACTGCATTTTGTCTGCTGACCCATCACATGCAGTCAGGAGCAGAGTTTTATCCTTATGATATAATGGCATCCTGTTGAAAAAGTGTGGGAATTTGGAGTACTTTGGATTTCAGAATTTTCAGATCAAGGTTATTTAACTTATGGAGCATGGCTTGTTTGTAAGTGAAAGAAACTTGATCCAATTTATTTCATTAAAAACAGGAATAGGGTGGAGAGAAGCAGAGGCGTCTCGGCATACAAGCCCCAGTGAAGCACAGTGCCTGTGCCTCCGCACGGTGATCTCCTGTCCTGGCCATTTCTACTGTCTGCTGCTCTAACCACATGTGCCTTTTCTTGATAGACATCTGGGCAAATCAAGTATTGGAACAGGTCTGTGTGTAAGCATCATAAGTCATCTATCTTTGTTGCTGCCATGTTTAGTCTAAGCTATATTCACTGACACTTTGGTCATTATAGGGTATTTTATTGAGGAAAAATATGGAGGCTCATGGAAGTTAAGAAATTTGTTCTCAATTCTCCAATCTTCACTAGGCTCCACACCCTGGTTTTACCTGTGCATGAAGCTCGTCAGTTGTGACACCAGAGCTGCTGGAAGCTAAGGATGCAGGTGTCATTGGGGAAATCATAAAGGGCCATGATGCTCAAGCTGATGCTGGGCTACCAAGATACCAGGGCCACTGATAATTGGCTTTTAGATAGAAAGAAAAATATTTATTCAAGTGATTAGATTATCTACCAGATGACAAACCAATATATTTATTGAATAAAATTAATTAACCTCTGACTCTATTCTAAGTTAGATTTGTAAGATTAGCCTTTGAATACATTCAAAGTTTTCCTTCCCTGGTGTCTAGCAGATCCATTACATAAGGGAAACAAATCCCTACTGTTATGTCTCACTGGGAAAGGCTATATTGATATTTTTCTTCTTTCTACCTTCCCTTGGAACTGCCTTTTAGAAATATAGAAGGAAGGTAAACTTAAATTTATGACTCTGAAAAGATCAATTACAATATCAATTTTAATGAATTATAGAGGACAATCTAAATACTATAAATACCCCAAATTAAACATTTGGTGATAATGATTTTCAAAAGAAAAATTCATTGTCATAAGTAAATAAATCCAGATAAGCTAATATAAACAAAAGCTACTTTTCAATTATGAAAGTGAATAAACTGAAAGGAAAAAAAAAATCAGGTGATGAGCAGCTTTTCAGAAGGACCCCTACAGTGCACACTTTCCTGCATCAAAACCTGAATACTGTTTCTCTATTACCTTTCTACTCTTTGCTGAAACATGAAGCAGATCCTAAGAAGAGAAATATGTTAAATTGGACATCTAGCCTTACCATGCATTCTTGATTTTCAATAAATACAGCACACATTGATTGTGTTTTTGGTAAATTTGCATGAATTTCTCAATGTCAAATGCCTTTCACATGAAAATATTTTAACACATTTATTTTAATTTTCCCATTTTTATTAAGAATATACTTTGTATGAATACATCATGTGTTGGTACCATCATTTCCCTCCTCCATGCCCCCATTCCACTGAGGGCCCTCCTCAGTGGAGTTGCTGGTATTCCCCATGGGGCTGTAGGTTACTGAGTAGAGGGAGAGTAGTATTAGGTCACTGGGGGCAATGCTCTAGTTATACCATCCCAGCCTGTGGCTCTTAGAATACTTCTGCCCCTTCTTCCTCAAAATTCCCTGAGCCTTGGTGTGTGTATTTTAAGTCTACTCCAGTGACAAGCTCTCAGGATCTTCTAGATTTCTACTTTGGTATGTGTTGAGTATCCTCAGGGTCTGTCTCCTTCATCCTGGTGCTGATTGTCAGGCTCCCCGTGGAAGCAGCACTCTTGCTCATCTCACCAAATCCTCTGTGGTTTCACCTGGCCCTTGGCTGAAGTGCAGGGGGTAGTTTGTTTCCTTGTGTCTCACTACCTTCTGAAAAAGAAAAACAGATTCTCCAAGAGAATAAAGTCAGCATAGATTAAAGGTGATAAGCATTGTTAATTTAGGGAGATTTTGATGGATGTAGCCCTGTTTTTGACCAAAGATTATGGTCTCCATAGATTTCTGACTTGGTTCCCAGTTCCAGCTATGAGTTCCTTTCCACTGAGTGGATCTCTTAGCCAATCAAAAAAGCCACTGGTTACCCACTAAGGCTGGGTGCCACCATTGCACTGGCGTGTACATCTTGAAAGGCTGGTTGCTTCTGAGTAGTTTTGACCCCTGCTTGCTCACACCATTGTTGGCCACTTTCCCCCAGTCGCTCATGTAGCTCTTTCCGACATTCAAGGTGCTAACCATCTGGGGACTGGCTCCCTTTTGAATCCCACTGTGTTGACAGCATATGGTGTCTTCTGTGTTAGCAGCATATGGTGTCTTCAGCAATAGGGTCTTACCTTTTACCTCAGGTGGCTAATCAAGAATTTTGACAGAAGTCTGTCTTGTTTGGGGGACCTCTTCAGGTTCTCTAAATTGGGTAGCAACCACATTCTGGTACTGGTAATTACAATCCAGAGCCAAAAGTTTTGTTTGTTTGTTTGTTTTAATTTTTTTTTTTTGTTTTGTTTTTTTGAGGTAGGGTCTCACTCTGGTCCAGGCTGACCTGGAATTAACTATGCAGTCTCAGGGTGGCCTCGAACTCTCAGCAATCCTCCTACCTCTGCCTCCCGAGTGCTGGGATTAAAGGCTTGCTCCACCACGCCCGGCTATTAATTTATTTTTTAACTAGTTACTTTTTTTATTGACAACTACCTTAATTGTAGACAATATCCGATGGTACTTCCCTCCCTGCCCCCACTTTCTCCATTGAAACTGCACTTTCCATTATAGCCCCTCCTCCTCTCAATCAGTCTCTCTTTTATTTTGATGTCATGATCTTTTCTTCCTATTATGATGGTCTTGTATAGGTAGTGTCAGGCACTGTGAGGTCATGGATATTCAGGCCATTTTGTGTCTGAAGGAGCATGCTGTATGGTCATTTGGCTCTTACATTCTTTCTGGGGAAAGTGGGGGGGGAAGTACCATGGGATATTGTCTACAATTAAGGAAGTTGTCAATAAAAATAAATAAATAAACAAATAAAAGATGCTTGCTTACAAAGGGCCAAGGATCCAGGTTCAGTTCCCCAGGACCCACATATCCCAGAGACACAAGGTGGATCATGTGTCTGGAGTTCATTTCATCAGCTAGAGGCCCTGACTTGTCTATTTTCTTTCTCTCTATCTGCCTCCTCCTCACTCTCTCTCAAGAAAAGTAAGAAGTAAAATATTTTTTTAAATCCTCAACCCACTTAAAAAAAGGGACAGAGAACTGAATAGGGAGTTCTCAATGGAAGAAATACAAATGACTATCACACACTAAAGGAAATGTTCAACATTCCTAACCATCAGGGAAATGCAAATATTTGTCATAAATTTATTAGCATCTTCTCTTTTTAATTTTAAGTGTATCTTGTTATTCAGTAACACTATCATTTGAATGGTTTCTCAATTGAAATGAAAACTTATGTTGGAATAAAAATAATGTATTGGTTTTCTTTATACTATTCTTAATACAAAAACTGGAGATTGTCATGAAGTAAACCCATGATGTCTTACAATAAGAACCATTTTTATAGAATTCTCAAGTCCTTTTGTCTGTAAGCACTATAGTGACAATGGTCCAGGTATGATTTTACTCTCTAAATCTGGTCTGTTTTAGTTGTGATAGTTGTCAATACCCACATATATTTTTATCTCCATCAATTCAATTCAATAAACTTTTTAAAAGAATCCTATGTGACAAGTATTATAGGAATTCCATTTGGATTATGATAAAGAGTTTGCTAAATTTTTTGTTTCGATATCTGTGATACTTCTTTTAAAACATTCACATATATAAATTTATAAGATATTCATATCACAGTGAGATTTTATACATTATAAATCTATTTCATATTGCTGTAAAGACTGACATTTGGGCTGTAGAGATGGCTCAGTGGTTAAGACACTTGCTTGCAAAGCCAAAGAACCAAGGTCCAATTCCCCAGACCCATGTAAGCCAAATACTCAATGTGGTGCATACATCATTTGCAGTGGCTGAAGGCCCCGGATCTCCCATTCTCACTCTCTCTCTCTCTCTCTCTCTCTCTATCACCTCTTTTTCTCTCTCTCTCAATTAAATAAGTGATTTTTAAAAATAAGACTAGCATTTGACCTAAAGAGGCTAAAATCTTAACTTTCAATGTAGCCATCTTATATTTATACAAATGATGATTACATCACAATATCACCTAACATCACTATTGGGTAAAGTGGGCTTAAATGGAGCAAATGGTCCTCTTTAATATATACCAGTAAGCGAAGTTCCAGAGTGTTGGAACAGAGCATAACGCGGTGACGTGTCTGGCTTAACATCAATATTGCAATTTAAGCCAGTGAGAGCTCCCATTTGCCATTTCCTGTATTACGTACTGTTATTGATTACTGCTTTCCCCAGAGCTTTCCTTTGCTGAACTCAAGTAACCTTTTTTCTCCATACCACTTGTCTTTAAATGTGATGCTTCAGAGAATTCTAATATTTTTCAGTGGTTGACAGAGCAGAAAGGTAGGAAAAACACCAAAAGTTTAGCAACATGTTTCTCCAAGTTAGTACTCCACTCACACCAAGGTCATGTTTGAGCTGTTATTACCTAGTCGAGAGTTTAGTGAGCCTCTGCTGCTCTTGTCCTCTTCTGTGAAACGGAGACAGTAGAGCTTATTTTGCAGGATTCATAAGCATTGTGTATATTTAATCCATGGTAGCTGTGGCAAATTTACATGGTGCCTGTAAAATATTCATCAATTCTTCTTACAAGGTTCTTTAAACAATGACTGCTTTACATTATGCAGCAGCTTCCAGCTCCTTTGGCCTCTATTTACAATTAATATAGCAGTAAATCTTTAAGAGTAATGATGTGAGAGAGGAGGTTTCTTGGTTTGGATTTTAGAAATGACATTGTAACTGCCATGTGTCTTTGACTGATTTCTCTCCCTCTTGGCCTAACACCCAGGCAAATGTGCAGAGGTAGAAAAGCCAGTGACAAGGGAGAAAGGGACTTTAAAATGAAGACACTTGAGTAGAAAAATAAGAATCACTTTTGTTCTTGGACCCTTTACAGTCCCTTTGCCTGCCTGTCTCCAAGCCTTGCTACTTAGAAAATGTAAAGCGTTTTTTTTTTCTTTAAAGCATGGGGTACTTCACTTCTTACAATGCATCATAATCCCAAAAGTGATATATATAAAAAAACTAAATACTATTATTTTTGGTTCTGTAAATTGTGAGTTTCTTGTAGCATGAGTCCATACCACTTCTCATATTTATTCCACAGTCAATAGTAACAGTAGTTTGCTAATGTAAATGAAACCTCCTAGCCCATACAGAGAAAAATAAGTCCATGTCTTCTTGAAGATAATGTAGTGGTTTCTGTTGAACAGAGTCACATGGACATATATCAGTTATATCTATTGCTGAAAAGAAAGTGTATTTATCATAGTATATTTTCTGGGAACCGTAGCTCCAGAACACCAGTGAAGACAATAGTGGAGGTGGTCCCTGGACTGCAGGCATCACAAACATTTTGAGCTCACTCACTCTGGGACTAGAAGGATTCCCCAGATCTGCTCCCAAGATCATGCTCATGGGTCTTCTTGTCTGACAAGAGAGCAGCTGTCTTCCACAGAGCAATTGACTACACTGGGAGATGAAGAAGGAGAGAGAGGGAATCCAAGACAGAGGTCATTCAGAGGTTTTGATGATGTGACCTCAGAAGAAACTTCCTTCCATTTAGACTTTCATCAGAAATGAGCCCTATAGGAGCTAAAGAGATGGCTCCATGGATAAAACTCTGGGCATGCAAGTGTGATAATAGAAGTATGAATCTCTAGCACCTATATAAATGTAGGGTGGGCACAGCAGACTGCCTATAATCCCAGCACTCTGCAGGTAGAGACAGAGGATTGCTGGGGCATCTACCTATCTAGACTGGCCAGATTGGAGAATCCTGGGTTCAAGTGAGACTTTGCCCCAATAAATAAGATGGGGAGTTATAGAGGAAGACACCCAATGTTCTCCACGAGCACATACACACATGCACATACATCACATAGACATGCAACAAGTTAGAAATGATCCTAGAAGACCAGCTGGCACCATTCCACCAAGATGACATACGAGAAGACAGAAGTACACAAGGGTGTGAGGAGGACCACTGGGGACATGGCAGTGAACACCTACCACACAAATCTGCTAGAAAGTCACCTAGAAAATCACTCTCATATATGAAATTTCATAGACTTTTAACACTGGGCATCAATCAGAATCCACTCTTATGGCTCATAGAGCCTTCTTTCAGTGGCCAGTACACAACAGAGAAAGAATTAGAAAGTCCCATATGATCCAGCTATAGCACTTCTAGGTATATATCCGAAGGACTCTTCTCACTACCTTAGAGATACTTGCACAGCCACGTTTACTGCTGCTCTATTCACAATAGCTAGGAATTGGAACCAGCCTAAATATCCCTCCACAGAAAGTCCCTGGCACTAGAATCTACATCCTACATACTTACCATCATAGCATTATTTCGGGATATAGTAATGTCATATTGAGGTAATTCCAAGGAACTGTATCAAAGGCAAACTGAGACTGACTGTGTACTCTGTGGATGCTCTGGATCATGTATGGAAGGCAGCTATGTTCACCACTATACCACCAATGCTGGCTCATGTCGGAAAAGCTTGGCTACCAATACAGCAGTGTTCAGAGGTGGGATTAAGGGAAATGACTGGATCATGAGGAATCTAATTTCATCAGTGAATTAATACATTGATGGATTCATAATTTGATAGAGCTACTGGGGAATGGTGGAAATTTTCAGAGGCATAGCTGCTTGGAGGAAGTAGGCCATTTGGGGCCTCTCCACGGAAGGGCTCTACCTTGTTCTAGAACCCTTCCTCTTCCTTTTTGTCTGTCTGCTTCTTGCTTCTTGTCTGCATGCTGTGAAGCAAATAGTCTCTTCAAGCACACCCCCTTTGCATTGATAACCAACAGACTCCCAGAAAAGTAAAATAGCAAGAAACTATAGAGAAATTAATACTATATAGTAGTTATTTACAGACTCCAAGATGAGGCCCTTTTCCATTGTTTGGACAAAGTTTATCCCATTTGAATTACCATATGGAAGAAATACCCCTGGGTGAAACATTCAGCCTGCATCCTAGAAACTGCCCTTTGGGTTTAGCCGATTCATACTCCAGACACCTCATCCTGCACTTGAACTTCAGCTTAAGAGCTACAGGCATCTCCACACTAGACTGCCTAAATCTGCCCTCTGGATGTGAAGACCAGGGGTGGCTGTATGTCAGTCTCTTGGCAGCTCCTATCAGCACTCATTTCCATCACACAGACAGAAGACCAGTGCATTGCATTCTCAAATCTCTGTCACCTCTTATCACATTAATGTGATAGCACTTTAGTCTATTAGAGCACCACAACAGAAAGGTGTGAGAGCATGGCAGCACCTGTCACAAGTAGTGATTTCAAATACTGGATCAACCAGATTCAGGTGGCATCAGTGGCAGTAACTCATTCTTACAGACTAAATTCATTTATTTTCACTGCAGAAATTAAGGTGTCACATACAGGCTATCATTACACACAACTTCCTTTAACAGAGTTATTGAAATTTAAAAAACTTCCTCGTATTAAAGATTTTGTCACAGCAGTCCTCTGCTAGCAAAACCTGCTATGTTCTTATATTGTGCTACAGAGTTCTCGAGCCACCTTCTCTGTGATCCCTAGAGCATGTCCATCTGCATAGATACTGTGGCTATTTATAAACAGATTTTTTAATTATTATTTTTTATTGACAACTTCTATACTTACATACAAAAAACACATATTTCCCTCCCCTCCCCCATTTCACTTTAGAACTCCATTCTCCATCATATCCCCTCCCTCTCTCCATTAGTGTCTCTTTTAATTTGATGTCATCATCTTTTTCTTCTATTTTGAGGGTCTTGCGAAGGTATTGCTGGGCACTGCAAGGTCATGGATATAGAGGCCAATTTCTGTCTGGGCGGTTGCATTGTAAGAAGTCATACCCTTCCTTTGGCTCTTCCATTCTATCTGCCCCCTCTTCCGCAATGGTCCCTGAGCCTTGGAGGGTGTGACAGAGGTGTTTCAGTGCTGGGCACACCTCCATCCCTTCTTCTCAGCACTATGTTGCCTTTTGGGTCATCCCAGTGGTCATGGCTATCTGAAAAGAGAAGTTTTTCTAACCAGAAGTGAGAGTAGCATTAATATGTGAACATGAACATTAAGTGTAGTGCCCCCAGGGCAGCTTGGTGGGAATAATATATACATTTAGTCAGACAAGAGTAGGCTTCATACCCCTAAGGCTCATGACCTCACCTGCCATAGACTTTTGCTTAGGTTTTTCAGTACCAGGTATGTATTCCCTCCTGTAGAGAGGGTCTTCAGTCCAATTATGGAGCAGTTGGTTACCCCAAGAGCAGACATGCCACTATTGCACCCATTCAGTCATTTGGCCTGTATGGCCAAACTTGAATGTTCAGTGTCCACTGTTTTCACTGCTGATGACTTCTGTCTCCCATACAGCTGCATGCAGTGCAGTTTTTCCAGCTTTCAGTTGGCTGGTCTACAGGGAGAAGGTTTTCTGCTCCTCACCAGCTTGCTTTCTCAGTGACCTTGCCTCTCAGGCAAGAGATGTCTTCAGCAATAGGGTCTTACTATCATAAACAGATTTTTATAAATATCCTGGTCTACAATGGACTGTAGCTACATCTGTATTTGGTCTTTCCTTGATAAAATGGTAGGGAACTTGAAAGAACAGAAGTAATCTGCCCTTTCTATCCTCCATAGCATCAGCATGGGCTTTTCATGGACCAAGAACATATAGAATTTACTGCCTCATGATCTATTGCAAACTTTTCCCTTTATAGATGAGGGATCAAGTCAGTGTAAGATGTAGTCAGTGAAGGAAAAATAATTTAATCATCTACAAAGAACACACTTGCTGATTGTACAGATCAATGGTGTTTGTGGCAATATATAAAGATCTTAAATTAAGATTCTAAGGTTATGGCACAAGAGTAGCATGAACATTATTGAGTCAACCAAACACTTTTTAATTGGAATTGAGGCCCATTTCACAGGGAAGAGTTCATACCTAGGATTATAATCTTGGTTAAAAGTCCATGGCTGGAGAAGTTATAGGCCATAGGGGTAGCCTACTCCTGTTGGTATACTTAATAAACATGTTGTCAAACTGCTTCCAAATATTTATGTTTGTACCTATAGATAAGTGCTTTTTCAGCCTCAATTCCAAAAGTTTGCTTTTGCAGTGGGCAGAGGTTAATGTAGATATACATAGCAAGTAAATGTGTTAAGAATAAGTGATGATTGTGTGCCTAGCCCTAAATGGGACATCTGTACCACCCCCTAAAACTTCAAGGAATGTTCCAGAAGAAGAGATGGAAATAATGGTAAAGCCAGAGGATGGGGAGAAGTGTTATGAAATGTTGTCTTCTAGAAACAGTAATGACAAGGCTGTGATATGCATGAACTTACCTGAAGGAGGGATTTTCTGTGTAAATCCAATAGCATCTCAGCATCTGCTGACAGTCTGCTTAGCAAACACCAGCACTGGTGATAACAGCAGTTGGACAAGGATGCCACAGCACAATCACGGACAACCTCCAAGTCCCAAAGTGCTATAAATGAAACCTCCTTCCTGCCTAGTTGCCATTCCCCATCCTATGGTATGCATATAACCTCAGACCTCCCAGAGGAGCTACTGGCACTTAATGTTTGCTGGGGAGGGGAAGTCATGTTCTTCAGTAGTGTAAAGTTGAAAGTTCATCATCTCCCACCCATGCCTATGCAAACAACCTTAATTTAACTCAAAGGGTCACAAAATGTAGGAAGGGAATAGTTAAGTGTGAAGAAAAAAGGGGGCTTAGTAGGAGTGGGATGGAGATAAGAGGATAATTGGGAGTAAGCATAATAAAAATACATTATATAGATAGGTAAAATTGTCAAAAGAAAAGAAAAAGTTTTAAATTATTTTTATGTTTACTTATTTATTTGTGAAGGGGGGGGGAGGGAGAGAATGGGTGCACCAGGGCCTCCATCCACTACAAATGAACTCCAGATGCATGTGCCTCCTTGTGCATCTGGCTTACGTAGGTCCTGTGGAATCAAACCTGGGTCCTTTGGCTTTGCAGGCAAGTGCTTTAACTGCTAAACCATCTCTCCAGCCCAAAAATAAAATAAATTTTTAAAAACAATGTTAAGATTAGGCACTTAGACCTAAAAAGGAGATGTGAAGTTATCAGTCTGGATTTTGAAGATTGTAGTTTCTAACCATATATTACTATGTCACTGAATGCAAAGTATCTGTGTTTATTTTTAAACTACACAGTACAGTGCCACGAAGCACCAGGGAGTGCCATCTCTCCTATGCTGACAGGCTATTTGGCAAACACTACCACACTGTTGATAATGGCCACAGTGGGATGAAGGCACAGAAACAAACCCACAGAAAATCTCCAAATACCATCACAGTGGGATGTGACCCAGGGCTACAACCAGCTTACTGCCTGCCTGATTTCTATTTTCCAGTCCTATGACATATAAAATGTTTGGACGAAGATATAAGAAGAAAGATCCCTGATCTGGATTTTAATAAACTAAAACTTATGAGTTTGGAAAAATTGGGGGTAAGCCTTCTAAGCCAGATATAATGTATCTTTCCATTCACTGAAGTATTTTCTAAAATGTTCTTCCTTTTCATTTCTCTTTTTTTCCCTTTCAGACAGGCTCTAGTACTCCTGCCTCCACCTTCAGCCTCCTGAGCACTAGAATTACAGACATGTACCTCCATATCCAGGTATCTTTGCATAAAATGTTATAGAGTTCTTTGTAGAGGTTTTGGAAAATTTCTTGTAGATATCCTGTTAGGTTTTACTGTGTCATTATAAGTGCTGGTAATTGTATGCATCTACATTTGATAAAACTCACACTAATCACTTTTAACTTTCTAATGATGTAGTTAGTAAATAAAATCCAATTTATTAATGAGTAGTGTATATATATATATACATTAGATATTTATAACTGTATGTTGTTGTGGGATGAATGACCCTAAATTCCTATATTGAAGCCCTAACCCCCAATGAGAGTGTGTTTGGAGGTAGAGTCTTTGGGAAGTAATTTGGTTTAAAGTAGGTCTTGATGGACTTCAGAAAAAGAAGAAGGAAAGTGGAAGAAAGGTCATAGTGCACAATGAAAAGACAGCAGTTCTCAGGTCAGGAAACTATGCTGGCATTCAAGAGCTCTGACCACCAAAATGTTCATGCTGGACTTTCTGTCTCCAGAACTAGATAGAACTTAGGTGACTGCTGCATATGCCACACAAACTACACCATTCATTTGGTAGCAGCCAAAATTGCTACATGCTACCCAACCCTAGATGAGCTTTCTTATTGATTGTAATAATGTTTCTATAGAACCTTCTAGAAGTGTTCATATATAATCATGTGATTCTCTTGTGCTTTTTATTTTTTCCATTACTGTCTCTTCCTTTTATTGTTCTTACCTTACTCTACAATGCAAGTATACCCAGTACAATATTGAACAGAAACAGAGATAGTAAAATGCTTGCCATTTTCTAAACTTGAAGGGAACGCTTTTACATTTCACTCCTAAATATAGTGTTTGCTATCAGTTTTTTATAGATCTTGTTAAAGTTAAGAAAGTTTTTTTTCTATTACAAGTTTGTGGAGTTTTTCTAAAATTATAAATTCATGTTGGACTTTATTCTTAAAATGTTCTCCATCTACTCACATGATCCTGTGATTTTATTCTATTAATATGATGAATTACATTTTTCAAGTGCTAAATTAACTTTACATTTCTGGAAAACACCCAATCCATAATGGATTCTCTCTTTTAAAATTTGCAAGATTCACTTGAAAATTATTTTGTCTAGAGGTTTCACAAGTAAATTCATGACTGAGAATGGCCTGTGATTTTTTTTTCCTCAGAGTGCACTCATTGGATTTTGATAACATCTTGTCATAAGTCTTGGATTGTTTCCTTTATTTTTTCTTTAGTAAATTTGTGAAAGACTGATAATATTTATTCTTTTCAGGTTTTTTTTTTTTTTTGTGTGTATGTTGTGAGAGCGTGTGTGCTGGCCTGTATGTACAGGTGAGTCTACACATGTGCATTCATGTGCATGTGGTAGCCAAGGGATGAAGCCAAATGTCTTCCTCCATAACTCTCTATTGATTGAGACAGAGTCTCTCACTAAACCAAAAGCTTGACAATTTGGCTAGTCCAATTTGCCAGCTTGCCCCAGGGACTTTCTGTCAGAGCATTCATACCATACCCATTTAGCATATGCAGGGGTGCCTAGGATACTGACTCAGGTTCTCAGGGTTATGCTGAAAATGCCTTACCATTTTTCCCAGCTTTCCTTTTATTCTTTTGATTGATCCCAGGAGAGTCTTACACATGCTAGTTAGTACTCCCTCAGACCAATGTTTATTCTATCAATACTTGGTGAACACATTCATAAGCCACCTGGAGCTACAGTTTTGTTTGTAGGAAGGTTTATAATTATTTTCAACTTCTTTTAAAGATGAAGGATTATTAAAGTCTTATATGTCTGCTTAAGTCATTTTGACCCCTTACATTTTTCATAAATTCAACCATTTCACAAAAATTTTCAAATCAATTGAAACAAACTTGCTTATGATGTCATTATATCATTAATGGTTATGATTTTTGCTGAGGCTCCCTTCAGCATGCTTGTTGTTGCTGTTATACCTCCCTTTCTTCTCTTTCAATAGATGCTTTAAAAGAAATAGTTATCACTAGTTATTACTAATTAAGTGATTTTTTTTAATTAAAAAAAAAGTTTTCAGCTCTTTTATTCTTTTCTTTCCCCTAAATTACTTGGGTTTAATTTGTTTTGAATTTTTGAGTGTTTCACTTCAATGTTTAGTTTGTAGATTTCTTAAACTCCTTTGATATATATTTAGGGCTTAAAAAGTGTGGTTTTAGTCACATTCCGTACAGTAATTTTATTTATTTTCTAATTTAGAATCCCTTTTTTCTAAACTTTAAAACATATAGAAAATCAGAATTATTTTTTCCATTGTATGCATGTATATATATATATATATATGTATGTATGTATGTATGTATGTATGTATATAATATATAATTTTCCATGTTAAAAGTGCTGTGGAAGATGGACTTACTCTTCAAAATGTGTTCTTCCCCTTGTATCTTGTGCTTCTCTCTGCAGCAGAATTATTCTTCCTGCCCCAATGTCAACCTGAAGTTATGTTACCTGGTTTGTCCAACCAAAAGCACATGGAAATATTCCACATGGAAATTGTCCACATCTGACCAGAGGCAGCTACATTAGTCTGAATCATGGGATGATGGAGGCATGCACAAATAGCCAAGGCCATCTCAATGGTGTTCAAGGTCTTCGGTGGCTAGATTAGTGTGTTGGTTTGATTCAGGTATCCCCCATCAACTGAGGTGTTCTGAATGCTAGGTTCCCAGTTGATGGAGATTTGGGAACTAACGCTTCCTGGAGGTGGTGTATTGTTAGGAACAGTCTTATGGGTATTATAGCCAGTGTCCCCTTGCCAGTGTTTGGCACTCTCCCCTGTTGCTGTTGTCTACCTTATGTTGGCCGGGGGTGATATCCACACTCTGCTCATGCCATCATTTTACTCTGCCATCACGGAGCTTCCCCTCGAGTCTAAAAGTAAAAAAAAGATCCTTTTTTCCCACAAGCTGCTCTTGGTCATGTGACTTCTGCCAGCAATGGGAACCTGACTGCAACAGTATTGTTGGTACTGAGGAATAGTGTTGTTTGCTGCTGTACACCTGACTGTGTGGCTTTGGCCTTTTGGAGCTGATCTTCAAGAGGAATGTGGAAGGATTTGAAATCTTGGCCTGGGAGATGCCTTGCAGTGCTGTAAGTACATCTTTTTTTTTTTTTCCTATTATTCTGATTTTACATTCATAGTATTGGTTCCATTTTCCTCCTCCCTGTCCTCCCTCTTCCAAAGGGACCCTCATCAATGGGGAATGTGGATCATGCATTGTGGGGGCCATCAAGAATTCTGGGGGGTAGGCCCCAGTCTCTGTGCTTAATGCCCCAACTTGTGACTCTAACAATCTTTCTGCCCCCTCTTCTGCGAATTTCCCTGAGCCACATTGGGGTCATTTTTGTTTGGCTTCAGTAATGAGGTTTTGGGGGTCTTTGTGTCTCTGGATATCTGGCTTAGTTGGAGTTAGATTTTTGTCAGCATTGAGAACCTAAGTGTCATGATCACCATGGAAGCTGTATTCTTCTTGATGGACTATTCTGGTCAGAGTTGAAGGACCTGAATGTAGTAACAACTGGAGACTGTAAGTTTTGGCTTGTGAGAGTGAGAGAGCTTTTCCTGGACTGGGATAGAAGCAGTTTTTTTGTGAGTGGCTTGCTGTTATGCCCATGTCCTGAGAACCTGTACAAGGTTAAATTGCTTGGAAATGGACTAGAGTGAGCAGAAAAATATGGCATAGAAAGAAATCTTTGGGTTGAAACTTCTGCCTCTTCAGCTGCAATTGTATGAGTGATTACAACCATTGAGACTGGACCAGCTGATCTGCATTGGAACAACAGAAAGAATGCAGTCTTGCAGTCTTTTGAAGGGGCCTGAATGCTCAAGGAGTGTCCTATTCTTCAAAGTCAGCTTTATCCCCCACCCCCACATTAACAAATTGGCACACCACCTGGTATTGTTGCTGGTTAGAATTGCCAGACTTGGAGATTTATCACTGACTAGAGTTGTTGGACTTGGAACTACAGATTTTGATGTTTGCCCTATTTAAATCTTGTGTGGTTGAATATTATTTTGTTATGGCCAATACCACCTTTTGTAGTGTGAGTATTTATTCTGTGTCATTATGGTTTTTTTTTTTTTTTTTTTTTTTTTTTTTAATTATGGCTCAGTTAAAAGACCTCAGATTATGGGGATATTTGAGCATCATTGGGCTTGATAAAAACTATGGGGGACTTTTAAAGATGGACTGAATGCATTGCATTTTACATTATGGATGGTTATCAGTTTATGGGGGGCAGGGACAGATTGTGGTGGTTTGATTCAGGTGTTCCCCCATAAACTGAGGTGTTCTGAGTGGTAGGTTCCCAGCTGTTAGAGATTTGGGAATTAACCCCTCTTGGAGGCAGTGTATTGTTGGGGGTAGGCTTATGGGTATTATAGTCAGTTTCCCTTTGCCAGTGTTTGGCATACTTCCCAGTTGCTGTTGTCCATCTTATGTTGGCCAGGGGGTGATGTCCACCCTCTGCTCATGCCGTCATTTTCCCCTGCCATCATGGAGCTTCCCCTCAAGTCTACAAATCAAAATAAACCCTTTTCCCCACAAGCTGCTCTTGGTCAGGTGATTTTTGTCAACATTGAGAACCTAAGTGCAACAAATATAATCAAATGTGGCAGGCAAATATTAAGATAGCCCTGCTTCATCTCCTGGCATTCATGTCATGTATCGTTCTCCACCCACCTTAAGAATTTAAGGGGCTTATTGCCAGTAAATAGAATGAGAAAATGTGATGGATTATAACTTCTGAAATCATGTCACAAAAAAATACTATGTCGTCCATCTTGGCTACCTTCTACCTTCTACTACCATCTGGTTCTCTAGTGCCTCTCTCTCCCTCTCCCTGCCTCTCTCTCTCCCTCTCTCTTTCTCTCTTTTTCTCTGTGTCTCTCACCAAGTAGCCCATGCATGTAATCACATGATGATCTAAAAAATGCCTGATAGAATCTATAAATGAAGAGAAACAGCTATTTGGACTCACAGTCTTAGAGGTTCTAGTCCATAGGAAGCTGGTCTTATTGCTTTGAACCCATGACAAGTCAGCACATCATAATAAAAGTGTGTGGCAGAACAAAACAGCCAATGTGGATAAGAAAAGGATGGAATGGAGGCAGGACACAATTCCCTTTGTTGGCACATGCCTAATGACCTAAACACCTCTTACTTGTCTCCACCCTCATAGAGGTTCAACTAGATCCCTATAGTACCAATATGGGGACTGAACCTTAATTTTCCTTGGTTTTAGCAACAAAATGTTCACTATATTCTTTGTATACTCTCACTGACTATGCCTCCCAAATCTATAGTGAGGACATAGTCAGTGAGAACTTACAAGGAGATGGCAAATATTGGGAACAAAGAAGGGGACTCCGTACTGTACCGTCATGTGGTGAAAGGTTTGCACCATCATCACCTATAGTAATGGGGAGAGGACAGCATTTGGAATGACCTGAGGAGATCTCCATGCAGACATTAGATACTATATGGTTCATTTTTGCTCATTATAGTGAAGTGGTAAAAGGAAAAGGGAAATTGTAGAGCTGCTCATCACACAGTAGCCAGCGCCTCATTATGTGATGATGGCAGAGTTAAGAAGCAGCTTTGGCGAGAAGGTCAAGTCTAGGGCAGTCAATGCAGCATGGTCTAGAGAAGCGCTGAGGGTGGGCCTCACAATCTCCTGTTTTAAGGGTGAGCTGCACATATCTTCTTCTATTGAACAACGAGGCTTCAAAGAGCTGAAGGTCTTATCTGGGAGACATTTGAGGGCATAGTTTCTTTCTAATAGACTAAACCACAAGGGAATTCTGAGGTCTACAACACTGTGTGATAGAATTGTGATGGGAAAAACATGATCATTATGGACTGAAAAGTCAGAGACAGTATAGAAGCAAAGAGGACAAATTTGGCTGGCAAAATTCTATGGCAGAAAGCAGGGTAAGTTTATGTGCTACTCTGGGTTGGAGCCCTTACTTTTCTTTCTGGATAGATTCACCCTAGAAATGCCTGGTTCTCTACAGCATACTGGGCAGTAACAGTATTTTTGCCACCTGGCTTGTTCATGGTGCCAAATGTCACACTTGCCTTCTTGTAGAGCCCTGTCTATGGACAAGTGGCCTCTGCAGTGACATCAGTGCAAATGAGAAGTGCTGGAGCAGAGTGAGTGTCAGGGAGGTGACAGACTGAGGAAAGCTGGTAGACAAGTTCCATTTGCCTTTCTCTGGGGATTAAGCTGAGATGATACAAAGTAAAGATCAGGTCAGTAGCTCTATAACCTACCACCCATCTGTTGGCACTCCCAGCCAGCTTTCTGCTCCATTTCTCATAGCAGGTAGCAAAGGCTGCAACCTTTAGGAAGTTTACATAGGAGCTTTTGTTTCAAGCTTTGCTTTAGTGAACCTGAGGTGAGAGAGGAGCAAGGGCAATTGTCATGCTATAAACCAGTGGTTGTCACATGGGGAACCCAGAAAAGGAGCAAGGACATCCTTTGCAAGGTGTTAGAAATGTAATTCTTGACTGGTACCTAATCAAAAACTCTGAGGAATGGGACCCAACAATCTGGCACAGATAAATATTTCTGTTAAAGCAAGTTTGAGAGACACTGCAGTGCACTGCCTATGAGAACCCCGAAAGATGTCACTGTGTTATTGTTTTTCTGGATTAGGGATTGAACGTAGGGTCTTCTTCCCATGAGACACAAGAGCTCTATCATTGAGCTACATCACAGCCTTCATAAGTTTTTATTTATTTATTTATTTATTTATTTATTTATTTATTTATTTACTAAGTTATTTGTTTGGAAGAGATGAAGAGGAAGGGAGAGAGAGAGAGAGTAAGAGGCAGATAAAGAGAGAGAGAGATTGGGCACCCCACAGCCTCCTGCCACTGCAAACAAACTCCAGACACAAGACCCACCTTGTACATCTGGCTACATAGGTACTAGGGAATCGATCCTGGGTCCTTAGGCTTCACTGGCAAGAGCCTTAATCACTAAGCCATCTCTTCAACCCCTCCTCTTTTATTTTGAAACAAGAACTCACTGAGTTGCACAACCTGGTCTTGAACTCACTCTCTAGCTTAAGCAGCTCTTGCATTTGCAATTCTCCTGTCTCAGTCTCTCAGGTACCTGACATTACAAGCCTGAGCCACCAGGCTGGATGTCTATACCATCTTCTTGAAGTGCAAAAATGTCAAGTCTTAGGTCAAAAGTGGCCCATTTCTTTGACAATATTCATGACATTAGCTGAACAATATGATAATGGTATAGTAGCTAAAATATGACATTTCTGTCATAGTAGCTGACTAACTTTAAAAAAAAAAAGAAATATTGCATATCACTTCTGTCATGTTGTTATAGATCAGCTCAGAGTTCGGAGAGCAACCACTGGACTTTCAGGTTCTTGTGTCCTGGAACAAAAAACTTATAGCAGTGACACACGGATAGTGGTAGAAATAGTTTACTAAACAATCACTTTTAGATTGGGAGCAAGTCAGTGAGCAGGAAAGATTAGAGAGGCAAAGGTCCTTTACGAGTCACTCATTGACATGATGCCACATTTCCCGCGTTTGAAATCCATGGACTTTTACTCATTACTCATACATGCTCAGTGCTTTACATGGAGAGAAGGGGTTCCAGTCCTTCTACCATTGGTTTCGTTCATGTTTATCTTTATGTCTTTCTTTGCCCTACTCCCTGACACAATGACATCTACCTTCTACATTTTATGCATGTGTGTGTGTGTGTGTGTGTTCACATGTGTTCTTGTGTGAATGTGTGGACACCAGAGGACAACCTCTTTGAAACAAGGTCTTTAATTGCCCTAGACATCACTCATCAAATAGGTTAGAATGACAGACTCCAGGGATAGTCCTATTTCTGTCCCTCCCCAGCACTAGATTTATAGGCTCATATCATGGTGCCCAGTATGACGTCTAGGTTTTTGTTGTTGTTGTTTTTTTTGTGTGTGTGTGTGTGTGTGTGTGTGTGTGTGTGTGATTTTTTTTTTTTTTTTTTTGAGGTAAGGTCTCACTCTAGCCCAGGCTGACCTGGAATTCACATGTAGTCCCAGGCTGACCTTGAACTCACTATGATCCTCCTACTTCTGCCTCCTGAGTTCTGGGATTAAAGGCATGTGCCACCATGACTTCTAGATTTGTTGAATCACAATTTGGTGTATTATTTCTTGTTAACTTAGGCCATCACAAGTAACCTCAACCCCGTATATCACTGCTCTTGTTTCTTTAGAAAAGAGCCAGCTTTCCCTTGAAAGTTTGGTTGATTTTACCTTTCCATCTCATCAGACTTGCTAGTCCTTCCCTGCCAGATGGCTGTTTTACATGGTAATCATTTTGTTTTAAATAAAACACACTAACATGAATCAGTAGACTTTTGCTGCTGATCTGTGATCCATAGCCTTCCCCTGAGCCGCTGGCACCATCAAGGTGTACCCTCCATGTTGTGGTCTACAGACAGCCCTGACTACAAGTTAGAATCACTTGGGGACTTTTCAAACCTGCCCATGCATTTATAAAGGCCAGCTTAAAGACACTGATATAGTCATTCTGGAGAAGTTGCCCAAGAATCTACTTCAAAATGCCTGCAGTGATATTCTATGAGAAACACTGAGTACCATTCCAGCTCACTGTGTGCCTGATTTCTGCTCCTTGACCTCATAAGCCCCAGAGCAAATGCTGGCTGTTTCAGATGTTTCAGCCCTTCAAAGGCAATTTAAAAAGACAGCCACCAGGATCACCACCTCCCAACCATCATGAAGAGTTATAGTAAAATTATATTTTGGAAGCTGAAGTCAAAGGACAAATCAGAGTTTATTTAAAATTACTCTCAAACTGCACCTGTATCAGATACAGGACTCTGGGATATAGGAAAAAATGGTTTGCAGTCTTCTTGTAGAATTTTCATTGTCTTTCTTATTCCCTGTTCTTATTCCCAATAATCTGAACCCCAGGAGAGTAGCCTGATGCTTTCTGAAGTAAATGGCAGGGTGTGTGTGTGAGGGGGGGAAGCGCATCTGAATGCCTGAGCGGGACATGAACGTTAGGCTGTACTCTGTTCCTGGATACCATCTCAAGGAGTGTGAGCCAGATAGGAGGAAGGCGCAAAGACACACATGCTTTTGTGCCAACACCCAAGACTCCACACCCTGGCTTCTTTCAGCTTTATTCTGAATTTGGCTTGTGCTGGAATTTTTGTGTTTGATTCTCACCTTCTATTCCCTTAGTGAAAATCCCATTATCTCTAACAGCTGTGTGTCAAGAAAAGACATGAATTTTGTGTAACAACAAAAGGATCATATACTTGTTTCTCCAGGTAGCCTTAGGCAAGAACCATTTCATCTCACTTTCTTCATTTATAATATAAAGACTTAACTTCCCACAGCAAGGGGAATAGACACTTCGGGGTGGGAAAATTTTGAAGAATGAATTAAATCTTCTCAAAACAGAAGGAAGCTCGTCGTTATGTGTGTTTGCGTGTACATGGATTTATATAAAATTTAAGCACCCTGGTCAAAACCGAAAGACAAACTAGTACAAATGGATCTTATCATATTATTTGAAAGTTGCCATTTTTAGGTATATTGGTAATGAGAAAGGGAACTGGGATAGTGACATGTACTGCTTTTAGAAACTGAAAATTGATTTTTGAAACATCAGTGCTCACTACAAAAGAACTTCACTGTTTAATTGGGATGGCTCAGATCCAGAGTCTATATTTAGTATAAGCTGGATATTACAGAGTAGAAATGAGAATCACCCAGCAAGAGTTGAAACTGGAAGAGAGACATCCCAATAGAAGAAACACTGCAAATTTTCTCAGTCAACTATGGAAGGTCTTAATTTTTGTATTTCACTAAACACAAATGGAATGATCTCTAAAGGTGTCCCCCTTAAACTGAGGAATGTGCGTTTACTAAAATGTTCTGAGTATTAACTTCCAAAGCTGCCTGCATGTACATTTCATGGGGTCCTCTTGGTACCTGCTCAATCTGATGCAGTGCCGATGTATCTGGCATCCAACTTCCAACATGTCAGCAGAATCTCATTAAAATTCTGAATGTATAGAAACATATTTTATACCATTAATATTTTGGCTTCTTTCTTTAAGTGGTTGGCAGAGGACTCATGGCACCATATCATTAATTTCTTAAATATTCTTGTTTTCTTCTCATCAGTGGTGTATCATCAAATAAATTAGTTCAAACCCCAAATGTGACAGAAAGAAACATATGATTTTTTTTTTTTTTTTTTTTTTTTTTGTTCAGGAAATGTTTGGAATGGTTTTGTATAGCTTATTCTGGCTTCCCATCCAGTCATTTATTAAAGGAACACATGACTATCTATAACTGTAATTAGGGTTTCTGCATGTCAAACAGTGAGGTTTAACTTCTTTTTCTTCTTTGCATTGACCTGGTTCTGAATTTAGATATACTTGTCAGTAATTTCCCTAAAAGCAATTCAAACATTCTAAATAATATACTGAAGATGGTTAAGGAAATAAATCTCTTCAGCAAGTGACCTCATCAGCAAAGATGTCCTGGTACACAACTAGCAGCAAGAAAGACGCTGACGGAGAAACGACAGTCACAAAAGTAGAGTTTGAAATTTGCTTAAATTAAAGTTACTGGCCTGGGCTGAAGGTTTAATTTTAAATTATAAGGGAGAAAATTGGCCAGATAACACAGTTCTTACCTACTTGTAACAACAAAATTGCCTACATCTAGTGTGAGTGTGGACTTGTCACATATTAGCAAATTAATTCCTCCTCATTGATCAAAGGCAAGCCTCTCCTTCAGTTGAGGATTCAGGTTTGAAAATGGCCTGAAATTCACCAGTTCCCAGCTCTGCAGACCCAGCTGAAGTGACTGAGTTAGCTTGCTTATACATATTAAGCTGTTTTGTACCAACTATATGTCAGACACACTGGTTTAATCTTTGTCCTGATTTGTGGTGGCTGCTGCTTGCATTCTACAGACCAATAACCTAATGTGAGGTTTGACTTGAGAAGTTGGTGCAGCAGTCTCTAAGCCGACCCCCACTTCCAAGTTGACAATGCTGTTCTGTGCTAGGTAGTCACTTGTCACGCTTCTGGTCTCTACAGAGAAGCTATTTTGGAAAGGTGATCTAACAGGTCCAAATGTGGTCTGATAATCAAACAACAAAATAAGCACTCCTTGCTGGCCTGAGTCTGCTTTAAAAGTCAAACTCAGAGCTCCTGTGCATGTTTCACGGGGAGCAGACCCTGGGGAAGGGGCTGTGGACGCCAGGAGTGCCGGCTCTCTGTGAGCCCTTCCCTTCGTTCCACACGTGCAGTGCTGCTGTGTCTGGCAGAAGATGCAGACCACTCCAGACAGAGGAGGGGCAAGGTCATTCCTAACAGGGAAAGGGCCTAGCACTGCCCCCACGTGGTCGCTCGTGGGAGAGACATATTACAGTAAAGAGTGGAACCCCTCCTGGGCGGTTTCTGAGGATCAGAAATCTAATCAAGTCTTGGATCTATTATCAGTTTACTACTAAATGGCAGTGAGGAGTTAGGCGAGCCCAGAATGTACAATCTTCAGGAAAACCAGTGCACTGTCTGAATGAAAACTAAAAATAATAACGAAAGGGAAGTAGGAAGCAGGGAAAAAGAAAACTACCATAATGCACAAGCCCCATTCCCCTCGGAGGGGAGAGGACAGGGAGGAGGCTGCCAGAGGCACCAACATAAATGTAAAATTAAAATTTTTAAAAAGAAATATTAATTAAAAACCCACCTCTACATAGATCTTATATGGATCCTGCTTCAAGCAATTGCCAACTATAAAATATTTTGTATCAAAATTTTGGGACAATTGGGTGGACCTAAATAGCAAATGGTTTTAAAGAGATAAAAATTTTGCTGACAATGATACTGGGGTTTTTTTTTTTTTTTTTTGAAGGGGGTAAATAGAATTCCTTGTTGGGATGATACAGATCAGGCAGATGTTTCAACACGTTCCAGCAAAGAGTAGGTCTGGTAATAGATGAAAGAACACTAGGAGACCATTATGAAGTTTTGATTTGGGAATGAGTACATAGAGATGTATTATAATGTTCTTTAGACTTGCAGATTTGAAGATATCTCATATATGCAAATATACATACATGTACATATACATGTATGTATATATACATATATTTACGCATATATACATATATATTCAGATGATCAGCTAATTTGTAGGGGAAATTAAATATTATGCTATATTAAAATATTTTCATGCATCTTATGACCATATTTAGTTTACTACATGACACATGGAGGCAC
This sequence comes from Orientallactaga sibirica, assembly GCA_036365145.1. Classification (NCBI taxonomy): domain Eukaryota; kingdom Metazoa; phylum Chordata; class Mammalia; order Rodentia; family Dipodidae; genus Orientallactaga; species Orientallactaga sibirica. The sequence goes on from JAEOAD010000699.1 coordinate 9,213,234, forward strand.
ACATATTAGCCACATTAGTTGCTGTAACCTATAGCTCATGAATTGTTACATGTAGTGTGCATCAAATCTTACAAAAGAAAGTCAGCTTTTTAAATTTTTTTTATTTTTATTTATTTGAGAGAGGGAAAGAGGCAGAGACACACAGAGACAGAGAATGGGTGTACCAAGGCTTCCAGCCGCTGCAAATGAACTCCAGATGTCCAGATGTATGCGCCCCCCCCCCCCCCCGTGCATCTGGCTTACATGGGTCCTGGAGAATCGAACCAAGGTCTTTTGGCTTTGCAGGCAAGCAACTTAACCACTAAGCAATCCTTCCAACCCCGAAAGTCAGCTTTTTAAAGAGTGACAATTTCACTTTTAAAATCTAGCAGTATTAAAAATCCAGCTCATCTTCTCTCATTAAAGTTTTTTTTTTCTTGGCAAACAAGAAAATCAACATGAGATAGGGTTGGTTTGGAGCAAATGAAATGAAATTGGGAATCTGATCTTACATGGAAAGTAGCTAGACTTCTTAATTCTCTATTAATTTTTTTAGCAAACATACAAAACAGTGGCTTTCTCTGACACCTCTTTACACGTATGCCATTCTTCTTTGCTCACATTCACTCCCAGCACCTTTGCTTGTCTCCCTTCTCTCCCCAGCTTCCTTTTGTCCTTCCAAAAAGTCCTCCTCCTGATTTCTGGTCATTTACATAGTTATAGATAGAGACATAGATGATATCAATTTACATAGTTATAGATAGATATTTACATAGACATGGATGATATCTATATTCATAGAGATCAATACAGAGATATTTAATTTTAGGTTGCATACATGAGAAATAATATGCAATATTTGTTTTTCCTTATCAAGAGATGCTGCTAAAATTTGAAATAGGCTGCAGTCTAGGTCAAACAGAATTCTCCTTACGTCTGTACACAGAATCCTTTCTTCCCGGCTACTAGAGACCAAAATAATACCCAGTGCCTTTCTTAGACGCCAGGTTAGCTTGAGCTAGCACCGGTCATAACTCCTGACTAGCATGTGGTGAATTACTGATCCCCATCTTTAAGCTATAATTATAGCCACCATCTATACAGTCTGCAGAGTACATGTTCAGGTCACTTGGATTCAAACCCAAAATAGATGTGATATTCTTTGTTCTGATGAGGTACTTTACCTTCGGTTGATACCCTTCTCCAGAAAGACAGAAAACAAGCATGCGAGATGTCTATTTCTCTGTTAAAAATATCACTCCCTGAACATATCATAATATTATCTCTCTAGTACTTTGGTAAACAAAAAAGTCAGCCTTCTTTGATAATGACATAGTGTATTATCCAAACTCTGAAAGTTTATTTTTTTCAAATTTCAAATATTCAAATTTCAAACAAGTAGCATACATACAATAATGCATTGCTTATAGGTCCAGGACACAAACCAAATCACAATCTTTTCTTGAAATCAGGTACTAGTCTGCTCTGACTTTCTGGTCTTATTTTGTAAAAATAAGGATTCCATCCATGGTATGTATATATACTAGAAAACAGACAGGAAATGATAATAAAAAAATTTAACTGATTTTTAAAATTCCACTTAAATAGTTTTAAATTATTTGTAAAACTATTTAATTTTTTTCATGTACTGTTTTGTTTCAGCTGAGGGTGAGGGAAATAGGTAAATATACGAAAAATGATAACCCTCCTTTGTAAATCTCATGTTGTATTTTTAAATGAAGATTACTTCCCAGGATTAAAGGGTCCTGAAAAATCATTGATACTTTTCAATGACTAAAAATGTCATTTCTGTCCACCCAAGAAAAGACAAGTGGTTTTATTCGCAACTTTTGGGAAACGTTCCATATCACCCTGAGAAGGAGAGCTCCTTGAAAGCTTCCCTGGCCTCTTGTAGGAAGTGTGAACCTGATCTATTAGCACCTTCGGACAGAGGCTCTGCTCTGTACAGCTTAGATGCAAATCTCAGCTCAGTCATCTCCTAAATTGACCAGAGCAATGTATTCCACCTCGGTTTCCTCAATTTTAAAAGAGGCATAAATCATCCCAGTGTGATGAAGATAGACAATCCTACTTCCTCAAAAGAAAAATAAAAGGGTGACAGCAGCAATTACATCCAGCCAAAAGGGGGCACCACCTACACACACAGCAGGCCACATTCACAGTGCTGATGAACAGCTGTGCCCAGGAGGAATCAAGCAAGCAGGATGCCTCTCTCCTACCTTCCTCCTGGCCATAACTTCCTATTCAAACTCTCTGGGAATCCCCTCTTCCTGGAAAACTTCCTGCTTGGCTCACTCTGCAACTATGCATATCCTTCCCATCTCAGTTTCCCTTTCAGCTACTCAGGAAGGCTTTTTACCCCAAACTAACACTGCTTTGAGAAGATGAAGTTCCTCTGAGGTCTCTTTACAACTTTTGTGGTCATTGGTGAGTGACTACAGTCCTGTGATAACCATGTGCCCCTAGGTTCAGCAGGGCTGGGAGTGCCTGTTATCTTGCTGCTAACATCATAGGTCCAGAATAAACACATGTCACAGTAATAGGACTCTATACAGAGGATATATACATCTCTACAGAGTTTGACCATGGTCAGCCTTCCCTCTTGTAGCATGAAGAGTTAACAAGGGACAGTGCTTAGAGGACCTTTCTTCCAGGAGAAGGGAAGTGAAAGGCAGCTGTAGAAGCCCAGAGAGGTGTAGGAAAATAGGCCAATAATGCAGTAAGAGCTGACTCCACTTTGTGTCCAACATTACTCTTAATATCCTTGTGCATTCACTTCCCTATCCTTACAGCACTGTGATTAATTAGGACGTAGAATCATTCCACTTTACAAATTGAGATTTAGAGAAATTAAGTGAACATCAAGGTGCCATTGCTAGTGAGATGTGGACAAACAAGCAACCTGGAAACGGTTCAAACCCCATGCTGCACCCACCCTTGAAAGCGTCTCTACCCATACGTGAATCTACTCTTGAAGGTAAGCCCACACACAAGACTGATAAAGGCAGAGCTATGGAGAAAAAAGACCTTTTCCCAAACTGCAGGGCAAAGGCATCCTTTTTAAAAATGTTTCTTACAGCCCATATAACTGGGCTACCTTGTAACAGGTGCTTATTGCTGGGGTTCCATGCTTGCACGGTCATGCCCAGCTCTTTATGTGGGTGCTGGGGTTACAAGAGTGGATGGTTACACCAAGCTCCCTATATGGATGCCGGGATAGAGCTCAGGTCCTTGTGCTCCTCACTTGCTAAACATCCTCCTCTAGATGGCTTTAGACAAATTATCTCAGTTCTTCATACCTTAGTTTCTTCCATTAATGGGTGCATCTGTTTCCTTGGCCATTGTGAGGCTTAGGTGGGAGAAGACACTGATACATCCACCACCTTTGTTCATGTAGACGAGTATACTATCTTGGTTCACTGGTACTAGTATGTCAGTTTTTATTTTTGTTTCATTTTGTTTTGGTTTGGTTTGTTTTTTTTGAGGTAGGGTCTCACTCTAGTTCAGGCTAACCTGGACTTCACTTGCTAATCTCAGGGTGGCCTTGAACTCAAGGCAATCCTCCTACCTCTGCCTCCCAAGTGCTGGGATTAAAGGCATGTGCCACCTCACCCGGCTAGTATGTCAGTTTTTAACATACCTACCCTGGCTGCCAAGCACTGAGGATGCTGTCTGGAAGGACAGAACAGGAAGAGTACCAGAGGCATCCCCAGGAAGCATTGTCTTGGAATGGCATAGGTCTAAGCCACACTATCTTTGTCCCCATGCATAGATTTCCTTCCCAGTCTTGGCATCAGACATTGTTGTTTTCATCAAGGGACCAGAGCAATATAGTCACCCACCCCACCTCCAAAAAAAAAAAAAAAAAAAAAAAACCCACTGGAATTTTAGAAAAGAAACCAGGGCACTCACAAAAGCATCCCAAAGAATATAGCTGTTAGGCTGTTAGGGAAGAGGCCAGTTCTTTTTATTTTAGCAGCCAGACATGAGTCAGTGCAGAACTGGGGAGCCCTTACTCCCCATTGTTTTCCCTGCTTGCTCAGCAAAGAGCCTGAAATGTCAGCGGAATGACAGCAGGCCCAAGCAAGATGCAGACAGCCACAAGAAAGAGAACACATTTGGCCCAGAGCACTGGCCTAGACTGACCATCTCATCCCCAATCAGGAGGGACTGGCAGGCAAATTGGGGCTTCCTCCTGGATGCAATTAGCTATCAACAGGGTCCAGGAATCCACATGCACATATACCCATAACACAGCCTTATTTCCTTGGCAAAAACATCTTTTTTTTTCAAATCTATCTGAGACAAGGTGGCCTCTACTGACCACTAGGTCACCATAGAGGTTCCTGGTCACAAACCACTATCCATTAATCACCCTGACAGGAGCAATTACAAAACAGACATTCTAAAAAGAGAGTTGCATTTCCATGCTACATAGGAACTGGTGAGGAAAAGGATAATTGGAAGCATTTTTTTTTTTTTTTTGCAAAAACTAATACTCTACTCCATGATTCCTTTTAATTAGAAATATAAGCAGGTCCATACTTTGTGCATTCACTTGATAAATATTGTAATGCATGGTACAGCAGGAAAGCAACAATTAATCAGCATTTAGGAATAAGAGCAGTGCACAAACATTTAAGCATTAAGCAATTAAGAGGAAAACATTGCAAAAACAAATGCAAACCTTGGTGCCTGCTTCTAAGTATTTGCAACAAGTTGGGTAGACAAATTACATGTAAGTCTGAGAATAAACGGGAAAATCAGCCCATACGTTATAAATGGTGAGTGAATGGTTCATCCCAGCAGTGAAACAAGAGTTTGGAGAATGAGACCTCATTGAAGCTTAAACATGGAAGGGGCTTGACAAAAGGTCTCTAAGAGAACTGAGCAACAGAGTGGAGGAAATTCCACGTAGACAATAGTAAAATTTGTTGGGAAAAATCACTTGATTTTAGAGAATAAATTGGAGGGAAAATGTGAGAAGTAGCAAGGATTTGATAGATCAGAACTATACTATAACTAGACCAAATACCCAAGCATACACTGGATTGTGCTCTATCATCTGCTACCAAGAGATTGGCTCTGGAAGATTTGAATGAAAGGAGGAGAAGGGATTTCTTATTGGAGGTGCCATGGTATCTTATGCCGAGGGGGATGCTGTGAACCCAGGAAGTGTCTGGAAGCCTCAGCAATAAGCACTCATAAGCACACAGCTAACCACTCATCTGATTCAGTGTCTGTGACTTGTGATCTCAGTGACCTTTCATGTCAGCCTGCTTGCTCTTTACAAATAGCATCTGGCTATGGAAGCTAGGTCAAAAGTGTGCATCCTGTGTCAACAGCTCTGCCCAGAGGCTGCGTCCGAACATTCTGTACATCGGGAATGGACCAGGAGAAGGGAGAATGGCTGTGACTGGGAAGCTATGCAGAAGCAAATATTGTAAGTATATGTCTGCTATAGGCCAGATCCTTTGCTGTGTACCAAAAGGACACATGCTGTCAGTATCTTCATTGAAACTAGAATTGAATGACATCACCTGATGACAAAATGAACCTCAATATAACATAAACAGGAGATCAAGAGGATATCTAGGAGGAAAGGAACACAATAGAAACAGCACCAAAGAAGACTGTTGTGAGGCTGGGGAGATTGCTCAGTGGATAAGTGCTTACCATGCAAGCATGAGGAACTGAGTTCAGATCCCAGCACCCATGGAAAGCTGCATACAGTGGCTTATGTCACCGAAGCCAGTGTTTTTATGCTTTAGGAGGAGACTGGAGACTCCTTGGAAGCTTGCAGGCTAGTCAGCCTGGCAGATGAAGTGAAAACAAGAACGCCCGACTCAAACAATGTGCATGGAGAGCATTAACATCTCCACATGCACACTGTGGAATTAATGCATGCACACGTTCATGCACAACCATACACACGCACATGATATTACACAAAGATTTTAAAAAAGAAAAAAGAAAGGAGAGGAGTTTCTCAGTGAAGGGTACTTCAGAGTTTAGGGTAGGCAGAGGTGTAGGTGACAGTAATTCCTAGCAAAATCCAGAGTGTATGTTAAAATCATGTCTTCTTGTGTCCAGGTAAGCACTAAGATCATGGATCCAGGTAGAGCCTAGGATGTGAGGCTAGAAAAAGCCTCCCAGGGTACTCAGGATAAATGAAGAAGGAAAGCTAACCAGCAATCATCACAGAGGCTGCCTGGAGCCAGGTGCTGAGCCCGGAGCATTGAAAACCCACAAGCAGCACAGTGATCTGTTTGCAAATAGTAGAGAGTGAGGAAAAAGGGTTGAGGCAGGCCCTATTCAGGTCACTAAGGAAAACAGATATGGAAGCCAATGGACAGTGATTTTTATACCTAAAATGATCAAGAGTCACTGGGAGTTATAGACCAGAGTCCAAGGAGACATGGAGCGGCTCGTGGAAGTAATTAACCATATAATACACATGGGTGATCCTGGATGAGCTGAATTTACTCAAAGTGAAATTACAATATTGAAACCATAATGAACTCAAAACAGTACACCACTGATACATCTGGGTTAAGAACTAACTAAGCACACTGGTGACTTTCGGGCACATGGTTTTATTGAACCTTCTCAATTATGCTGGCGTAGAACAAGCCTCAGGTCTCAGTTATGCACAATTTCCAAAGTAACATGTTCAGAGGGTTAGGGGAGCAAGGAGCAGAGCCGAGATACCTCAACACCTCAGTCCTTGACATGACTGCTCCCTACCTAGTCCCAAACAAAACAAGCAAGGGTTGGAGAGATGGCTAAGCAGTTAAGATGCTTGCATGAGAGGCCCAAGGACTTTGGTTCAATTCCCCAGGACCCATGTAAGCCAGATACACAAGGTGGCTCATGAATCTGGAGTTCATTTGCAGTGGCTACAGGTCCTGGCACACCCATTCTCTCTTCGTCTTTCTCTTTCTCTCTGCCTCTTTCTGTCTCTCAAATAAATAAATAGAAAAAAATAAAATTAAAAAATTAAAACAAATAAACAAAAATCTTTGTGCAAGCAGACATCAAATAGGAGAGCATAGTGACATGGTCACTGCCACTTTGAAATGTAGATATCTCACTTTTCATCGTGTGGGAAAGAGAAAGGGTTGAGGTGGTTGTAATTGAAGTGCGTTGAACGCATGTATGAAAATATCATAACACATACCATTATTTTGTACAATTAACATATAGTAATAGGAGCTGTCCATGTAGACAATTATTCATTCAGCTTCTAGGTTGCTTTTTAGAAGTAGATCACATCACTTGAAGGTTTAAATACAACAGACATTGCAAATAATTATACTGGCATCAAAGAAGGGGGCATTGTTTGTGATTTGACTTGACTTTTTAAGTTTGTACTTTTAGACTCCCTTACCAGTTCCCAATTTTGCCGAGGGTCTTCTTTGATGGGGATGTTGGTATTCATTGTGGGGACAAACAGTCCTCAGTCAATGGAGGGGGGGGGACATGTTGCCTCAGGCTACTCTTACCCACCCTAAGGCTCTTACAATCTTTCCACTCCAGCTACTGTAAATTTCCCAGAGCCTTGGTGAGCAAGATAGAAATCTGATTTCGTGTTGCATTCTCTGTAGCCTCTGGATTTCTGTTTTGATGAGGTTCGAGTGATCACAGTCTGTCACCAGCTCCCTGGAGCTGGTTTCCAGGCTAACTGTAAGGGTAGTATTCATGTCACTGCTTCCTCTGTAATGACTTCTAGGCCCAGGCAGATGAGGTGGAGGTGACCTGTCTATTAGCTTGCTTTTGTATTGTATTTTTTTTTGTTTGTTTGTGTGCTCGATTTTAAGACAGATCTTACCAAGTAGATAGGTCTTCCTTGGAAGTTACTCACTGTGTAGTCCAAGATGACCTCAAATTCCCAGCAGCAATCCCTCTGCCTCAGCCTCCCAATTGCTAGGATTGCAGGTGTTTACCATCACACCTGTTGGAAGAGAGCTTATGTGTGTTTGTGTATAACATATATCATATATAATATATTACATTATATATAATGCAATATATCATATATATTATATATACTGTAATATATATGATGTGTATATATATGTAATCACATAGCCTATGTGCAGTTTGGGTTCAAGGTCCTTTGTTTGGGGCTCAGCTTTCTAACAGAGTCCTTTTCTCCCCCTGTGCTTCCCCCCTTCTTAGTAATTTAATTCTGCAGTGACACCTGCTGGAAAGAAATAGCGTTAAGCCTAGGGCCCAAGCAGTAAAGCTCTAGTTGATGCAAAGGGTATGCAGCCATGGCCATTGGCTGTCCCTGTCCTTCCACACATGGCACATGACACATCATATGGAGAGATGAGCTCTCGCACGATGAATACTCAGCCTGTGTCCTCTGGCCTGAGGCTGAAATTCCATGTAGAGCTGAGACAGAAAGATCTCAAATGAAGGGGCCGCTGACATTGTCTCATGGCCAGGTTTCTCCAGCTCCATCGCATAGCTAATTCTTTCCGCATCACACCATTCATGACCCCACTCTTTGTTTCTCAATGGCGCTCCATGATTGTTTACTTAATAACAAAGTAAAGCTGAACATAGTCCTCCGGTATATCTGAAAAGACGATGACTTCCGCAGAAAGTGCCAAAATGTTTTAGAAATAAATGGAAGACAACAGAGTCATTGCATATTTCACAAGGCAGGATAGTAATTTATGTAACGTATTTTTAACTGTGAGGATTGATGGGGAAACCACTTAAATATAATGTGAATTGAAGATTTGTCAGTTTTGTAGCTCATGTGGTGGCAGATCCTGGAAATGTTATAAGAAATTGAAGGATTACCAACAGAAAATGCCTAAAATCGGAGCTCTTATTTGAGTGCTAACTCCCCCTATTTTCTGTTCTTACTTTCTGAGAAAGGATTCAGATTCCTACACTATCATTTTTCAAACCACAGTTCTTAATTTTGGTTTTTGTCTCTTGCCTTTCTGTCACACTTTGCTGTTGGGATGGCCCAATATCCAGGGTCTCTCCACACTGTGTACCGCTGACTCATGTACTCCCTGACTCAGACACATCGTCACTGTTAACCTAGCTTCCGGCCCTACCTATGCAAATGAGTCCTTTGGAGAACAAGCAAGTCTTACCAAGCCTAGATTGCTCCACAGAGAGTTGTATGGGAATAACCAGTCTCCCATTTCTCTCAGGAAATTGGCATGTGTGAGCTCTGGTAACTTCACACTTTCCTCAGTGCCTTCAAAAGGCATTAGTCTTTATCCCATGCCACCTCTTGCCCATGCTTCCCTCCACTCCCTTACCTGAGCCGCAAGCTCCCACCACCCTTTTGAGATGTGCTCAAAGCCTTTTGAAAAACTTCGGGTTTTCAAAGATTTCTTTCGCCCTCTTGTGGCACCTTGAAAAGTTGCAGCTGGTGTTTGTGTAACGGAGGAGATTGGTCAGATGCTTTTTTCTTAAGGACAACAGCTTCTCTTACTGCGTATTGTCAATCCCAGTCCTTATGATTGTTTCTACTTAAAACAATTCTAGTCTTACTCTCAGTTTGCATCCTCCATGAGAATCTTTCTTTTGCCTATGTGATTCCTTCTGCCTGGTCAGCTACCAGAAAATTAAGCCGCAAGCCTTCAACCTCTTATGCTACTATACTGCAGAGTCACAGTGTTTCTGACTTCAGAAGTCCCATGCTGAGAGTGAGACCACCTCTCTGAACAGGGATGTGGCTCAAGGAGGGCATTCCTCCCAGAAGAATAGATTCAGCTTGGCTAGGAGCTAGAACTACACTGCCCATCATCTGAGTCACTGTATTTCAATATTTACACCCAAAGTCACAGCATATATCATGCTGGTCATATCCAATACCTACATTTTCATACTGTTCCAAAAATAAAATCTTTTTTTAAAAAAAGCATTTTAGTCAGGCATGGTGGCGCACGCCTTTAATCCCAGCACTCAGGAGGCAGAGGTAGGAGGAATCGCCAAGAGTTCAAGGCCACCCTAAAACTACATAGTTAATTCTAGGTCAGCCTGGACCAGAGAGACTCTACCTTGCAAAACCAAAAAAAAATTTTTTTTTTAAGTTAGGAAAATTTCTGGGAAATAGTCAAGGTTTAGACCTTTCAAATGAACTCCTTTTTATAGGCTTACTCATTCTCACTGTACTCCATTGATACATGTAATTATTATCTGTCAATTAAAATGAAATAAGATAAGGTTGTTGAAGCCACCAGAATCAGTATATTTTAAAGAGATTCAAGGCAAAGCAGTTGATATCCACCCAGATGGGAAGGCAAGAAGATAGATATGTTTTCTAAGGATTTAGTCAATACAGAAAATCAAAATAGATTCATTTCATCCCTGGCTCTTCCATGAGTTCTCCATGGAGTCTCAAAACTATCTCTCTAAAATATACCTCTAATTTGATCGCTGCCTGAAAAAAGTTGGTGAACCACTGTTGAACACAGCACCAAACTATACCAACAGTGAAAATGTCATGTGATTAGCACCTACTGGTTATATCATATACAACAAAGAGCATTACAGAGGCAAAAAGAATCCTAGCCACTTCATACTCTTGGTCTAATGCAGGAGGGAGCAAAACAAATGGGAAAAAAGCATTTGAGAACAGCTTTCAGAAACAGAAAAAAGCAAGCACCGCAAGGCTCCAAGGAGCTGCTGCAATGTGGAGTAAGTAGCATAAGACCAGGACACATAGCTTTCACTAATAATGCATGCCACTCAACTTTTAATAGCTCAGAGAAGATGGTGTTTCTTTTATCTCTTTTCCTCAGTTTTTGCCAACTTTTTTCAGGCAGAGATCAAATCAGAGGCATGTTTTAGAAAGACAGTGCATCTCAAATTCATTCTCTTGTTGCTCTTCTTTTGTCAAGTGTGGTTTGGCTCAAGATCTGTGTGTCTGCACAGCTGTGAGACCTCCATGCACTCATGTCTCCACATGCCTTTCATCCAGGTTCTTTCATCAATTCCCCACAAAGCCTCAAAATTTTCTAAAACACACCTCTGACTGGATCCCAGAAAACTGGTTGTTGAACCACTGTTGTCCATTATACCAGCTGCCAAAATATCTTCAGGATTTTGGTTCATGGGGATGCTTTTACTGGAAAACAAAAAGGGATACACATTTGGAAATTCAAAATATACATTGTGAATTTCCAAAGTAGTGGGAAACAGTACACAGAATTTTCTACTCTGAAGTCCTCTGAGGAGCCTGCCCTAATCACCTCTGGCTGAATCAAGCCCTCCCTCCTCTATGCTCCCCTAGCATTTTATATACTTATGTAAACACACCACATGGTGTAGCACTGAAGAATTATTGGCTCTACATTCTGGCAGAATATGAGCACTTGAGAGGAATAGCAATGACTAATTGTGGTGGTAGCCTACCACCCCAGGCATTGAAACCACACACACACACACACACACACACACACACACACACACACAAGCAAACAAATCGAAGAAGGAAGGAAAGAAGGAAGGAAGGAAGGAAGGAAGGAAGGAAGGAAGGAAGGAAGGAAGGAAGGGAGGGAGGAAGGAAGAGAAACTCACCCTAGGCAGAGTATTCGGAAGCATTTTAGTATGGCCTTAGAATCAAGTCAATGCTTTACTATTTGTGCCTGTCTTTACTGTAGTTCAAGTATGAAACTAATATTTTTTATTAACTTAACAAGTAGCTATATAATTCTTGATTGTTTTGTAATTAACAATGCCAAAACTAGAAGAAAAGAGAAGAAAACCTGAAAACTTTTCCTTCAACTAACATTTGCTTTTGAAATTGAATTGGGTTGGAACTAATGTTCTAAGAATTCTCTATGACATATAAAAAATTAGAAACACCACAGGGTTTCAGAGAACTGTAGTGGAAACTACCTAAGAAAATAGTCAACACCGAGGCAGGCACCCTGTGAAGGAGATGCTCTTATCTCTGCAGCTGTCCCCACATAGTAGGTGACATACTTTAACTATATTGCAAGGCAAAACTAAGCTTTATGTGTTGTTCACCAAAGAGATGCTCTCTCCCTGACTTAAGTATTAAATTAAAGGCAATTGTGAAATAAAGTATAGGATAAAAGAGAAACTGGAGCTGGCCATCGTACCTCAAAATTCTTAGCACAAATCAAGACTGCAGACTTCCCACTACACACCAGTCTTGACATGACTGATGGCTGAGCACTTATATGTAGAGGAGAAGGCCTTGTGGATTGACACTGTGTTCTTTCTTCCTCTAAATAACTGTGCTGAAGAGTGAGTTGTTCAAGAGAGCTGACATCAATTCGTCCTCTTTAAAAAGGAGGGGTAGATAAGCAGGTGAACATTGTGGAAGAAGAGAGGTACTTTACACTTGAAGACACGAACACTTGGCTTAGTTTTTGCTATCTCTGAAATCCTGGGAAGTTAAATGGTCTCTTTAAACTTCCATTTACTTTTGTGAGAAATGAAAAGACAAAATTGTACCTCACCCTTTATGGGATTCTTGTAAAGATTAAATGAAGCCTTTATTTAAAGTGATTAGTTCAATGTTCCACACATATTATGCACCCCAAAATTTTAGCAAGATGAGATGTCACTACATACTCATTAGAATTAACTAACCAAGAACTACAAACACCAAGCACTGGTGAAGATAAGCAACAGGAACCCTTCTGTGTTGCTGGGCAGAATGCACAATAACGTTGCTACTTTGGAAGGCAACTTGGTTGTTTCCTATAAAATTAAACCTATTTCCCTACATGAGTTGAAATTTTATCTCCCCCTAAACACTTAAAGTATCATTACTATATTTGAAACTACCAAAATTTGCTAACAATCAAGATGTTTTTCAACAAGTCAATGGATATAAATAACTGAGGTTCATCCAGACAAATCAGTGTTACTCAGTACTAATAAGTCATGAAAAGAAATTGAGAAGGAGTTGGACATATAGCTCACTGGTACAGTACTTGCCTAGCAGGTGCGAGGCCTTTGGCTTGATTCCTGCCTCCACAAAAGGAAGAAGAAGGAGGAGGAGGAAAGGAAGAAAGGAAGAAAGGAAGAAAGAAAGAAAGAAAGAAAGAAAGAAAGAAAGAAAGAAAGAAAGAAAGAAAGAAGAAAGAAAGAAGAAAGAAAGAGGGAGGGAAGGAGGGAGGGAAGGAGGGAAAGGAGGGAGGGAGGGAGGGATGGAGGGAAGGAAGAAGAAAGGAAGGAAGGAAGGAAGGAAGGAAGGAAGGAAGGAAGGAAGGAAGGAAACAAAGGAATTGAGAAACCTTAAATTCAAACTCCTAAGTGAAAGAAAGTCTCAAAAGCACACATACTGCCTAGTTCTCATTCTGTGACATTATGGAAAAGACAAGACAGTTAAAAAAAAAATCAATTGATGTCAGAGGTTGAAGACAAGGAGAGGAAAAAATAAACTGAATATAGGAAAATTTTAGGCTAGCAAAACTATTCTGTGTGATGCTAAGAATTTGTCTAAAATAAATGTAAAATACCCAAAGTGAAGCCTGATTTTGTGATGAACATGGGATAATGATTTGTGATTGGGGATTCATCACTTGCAGCAAGTGAACAACTCCCACAGGGGGATGCTGACAGTGTGCGAGGCTGTGTGTTCATGAGGACAGGGCACACTTAGACAACGTCTCTACCTTCTTCTCAATATCATTGTGAACCAAAAACTGATCTAAAGAAAAGAAATGTCTATTGCAAATTGGGAGCCATAGTTATTTCAAACCCCTTCTAGCTGGAGAGCCGGATGTTACATGTAGCCAAAGTATATGTTGAATGAAGTAACATTTTCTGATCATTTATGTTACCTGGCCTCTGGTGGTAAGTCTGTACAGACGTTGCCATTCTTACTAGTGCATTGAACATTTCTATAAGGCTTCCGCCCTTGGTTTTGTGAGTTAGAATTATTAAGCCTTTCTAACTTCAACTTGCAATACTGCTTTGTATACAGGTGATTACTATTATTAACTTTAATTTCCAAAAAAAGGCAATAGGCAGAATGGGACCCATCTAGGAGGTATTATTTGGGCATAAATAACACCTCAGGTGAGGCACAATTTGCATCTTGGCATTAAATTAGAAATTGGCCACGGGGAATATTTTACTTCTGAGGAAACAACCACCAAGTAGAGAATGAGAGTGATTCACTCAGGGTGCTTAGCTTTGGTAACAGCCTGGCAATATAAGTTAGCTCCTTATCTATGGAACCATTCTCAAGTGCAGGAGCATTGGCTTCTTTGCTGGTGTGAAGTGAGGGGCACGTCAGTAGACCAAGCATCTGGGCCCTACATCTCATAAAGGAGTCTAAATCCCATTGCATCAATATGACCTTGGCAAGTCCTTGAAACTTGACAAGCACCAGTTGCTCATTTTTTGTTTCTTTAGCTTTAATATTTTTTATTTTTATTTGTTTATTTATTAAAATGTACTCTTGCCACATTGTAATCTCTAAGTGCTGAACTCAGGTGATTTGCCTGCCTCAACTTCCCTTGCAAAGAGCTCGACCTCCAAATGCACATCATCTTGTTGAGGCTAATTTGATTTACTTTTTAATCCACTTGTAGATGGAGAGTATAGCCCCCCTGACTTTCCATCTTCTTGGGTGACCTGTGTCATTCAAATGAGACAGGGTGTTTGAAGTGAGTTGGAGCACAGGTAGGCATTCCTAATCCCATTTACCTTCTCATCTATCCTCTGTTTACACAGAGAAACCCAAGTGGAGCTAAGAAAATAGAGACTAAGCTGGCAGATGCAGATAAAATCAGAAGTCCTACAATGGTAACTGGATGTGTGTTTCTTTTCTTGTGCGTGAAGCCCACTGACACATAGTCCCTTAGCCTGAGTTTGTTTCAAGGTACAATAAGGCTGAGAGATTACTTGTTGAATGCCTACACACAATCATGGTGCCACCAGAGATATATTTAGGACTATATATGTCTTGATGGTCACAAGCTATAGAGTAAGGAAATTGAAAAACTCAAGCCCAGCTAATAATTCAAAGCACTGAATTTTGCTTAATGTATCTATGTGTGATAATTAACTTGTACATCTACAAAACACAAGGTTCTTTATCTGTCTCTGACCGCATCCACATAAATAAGTTATATGTCCCTGTCCTACCAAGCTCTACCTTAATCAGCAGATCGATGTTACCATGACTGATGTGGAATATACTGCCACTAGATGCCTTCTTATGTGAGGCAATGAGAAGGACATACTACCTTTGTGGGAGTTCAGTCCCCAAGCCCATGATTCAACTCTATCAAAATATCAAAGCAAACCATAAGGGAACACACTTGACAAGTACCTGACCAGTATTCTTCAAAGCAATTGAGTTTATAAAAGACAAGGGAAGACATATGAGTGGTCAAGGATTAGAAGAGACCAACAAGACATCACAGCAGAGTTCAATGTGGGATTGTGAATCTGATCCTATATAGGATGTTGGAGACAAGGGTGATGAGGTGTAAATAAGGGTGCTGTTAAACCTGGTATTGCTCCAAGGTGAATTTCTTAGTTGGGAAAGGTGTACCAAGGTTTCATAAAATGCCAACATTGAGGAACATAAGCAATATCACAGGAGGAAGAAGGGTTCTCTGTTCTGTATTTGAAACTATTCCATAGTCTAAATTAAAAAAAAAAAAAAAAAATGGTGTTTGATTTGGTTCTCCAGGCTCAAACCAATCATGTGGGAGAGAAGTTAAAGCAGGATTGACTCCAGTAAGGCAAGAGATCTAAGCTGTCTCAGTAAATGCAGAGCTTCAAAATGAACATAATTTACCTCTCTCTACAAAAGGTATATCCATGAATAATTGAGAATTTGTTTCATGAGCATCTGCCAGTACCACTGTCCCCCGAGCAGCCTGCTCCTCACCTAACCTTTTGGCTGCCTCAGAAAGGGTAGCCACCCCTTGAAACATTTTCATGCTCTAGTCTTTCTATAAAGCCCTGCAAATCAGCAACTCTTTTCTGTTTTACATTGTTCCCATAAAGTGTGCTGTTAGGAGCTCAGAATAACAAAAAAGACTGCTGTAATAATTAAGCTCTGGGATGTATTTCAAAGACTCACAGACATTAGAGATGGGAAGACCCAGCAGGTCATCCAAGCCTGTCTCTCTGCCAGTGCAGGAGGCTGTGTATAATTTGGCAGATCTGTTATCAGGCTATAAAAATTCTAAACTATTCAAAAAATTACCACATTGTATAAATTATAATAAAAAGTTTACCTTATTCCTGAGCCATTCTTGGGGATGGGGGAGGAAGTCACTGAATAGCTTTCTAAAAACAATTACTGTCCTATTTAGAATAGATTTTCCAAGGTGAAAATGTGGTTATTTTCCTTTCAATGTGACAGCCTGTGCTGCTTATTATGCACGAGCTGCCTCTCTGCATCTGATAGTTTAAAGTTTAGCACTGACCCCAGCTGTCCCTCAAATGATATTATAAACATGGCTTGCAGCGCATCCAACTTCTTCTGGTTTTGACTGAAGGGCTGGACTTGAACACAGCTGACATGGTGCTGCCTTTGGGTCAGGCATCCTGGACCTAGTGATTTTGATTTTATGAATAAAGGTCAGTCCTCCAAGGGTCTCAAAAGAATGATACTCCTGACAGATCCTGGTTAGGCTTGGTGGGGGTTTTCCGAGCAGAACTGCCAAGTGCAAATAATACACATACCACTCTTATGCCAGTAGAGCAGGCCACCAACTTCCACCATACCTGAGAGTTATTTTCATGTATCTTTTCAGAATCTAGAACTGTAAGGACACCACTGAACTAGTCAGTGATTTGAGGCCTCTGAGTAAGTTTACTTTGTGTGAAAAGTGGACACATAGGCAGACCAGTCCAGTGACACAAGATCAGTTTATCCAGAGTGGAGTCTGTCGCTGTCATAATGGATATGGGGAGGTGGGAGCCCATCAGCAGGAATATGTCAGCACTTCTAGTTACTTTGTCATTGTTATTGATTGCTTGTTTGCTTTTAGGGTAGTAAGGGTTGAACTCAGGGCCTTGGGCAGACTACATGGGTACTATACCACTGAAATATGTCCTCCTCCCCAGTACCACTCAGTTCTTTTTTTGAGTGTTCTACATATGACATGCATAGCAGCATACTTAAGAAAATGTAGTCCCTGTCCTATGGATGAAGGAGCATTGTGTAGTGGATAAGTTTATTATGTCTCCATTGTATCCTGGTGGAAACACACATTGAGAAGAAGATCCCAAGAAGAGCTGGTCTGTACTAAACACCTTTCCTCTCTCTTCTTTCACCACCAGGTGGAAAAAGTATGTGAGCTGCTTCCTGGCTCTAAATGAAAATCTCATTTTTAAGTTGCATGAAACACAGAATGCCCTTTTCCAAAGCCCTTATATTGCCAGGTTAGCTCATAAATCCACAATTGGAGCTGATGTCATGACCTTGACCACATCTACATATGAATGCTTGATACCCATGTACTAAAAGCCCATAGCTTCATACATTTGTGAATACTGAGCTGTGAATCTATACAGTAAGAATTGTCTGTTGAATGAAACGTTTGCCAAAAATTGATTGTTCATTAAGTCTGAGGATTATGGTATTTAAAGTAATAGGTAAAGCTTTAGAGACATGAAAACAGCTAAAGGAATAAGCTATCTCTAGGACCATAACAAGGAATAAAAGACAGGTTAGAAGTCAAATCTGCAGCAAGAAGCGTGAGCTCTTAGAACACTGAATGCGGAGTTTCTGAGTTACCTCAATGGAATGCAGATGACAGCAAACTTCGTTTGACACTTCCATACACTCCTCTGGGGGTTAAATGCACTACTATTGCTGGAGGCTGTCTCTGTTCTTTTGCAGTCTGTTTTGGCCTAACTCTTGAGGTTGATAAGTATGGGGACACCCTGCACACAGGTAATAGCGAGAGGGAGGTGACCAGACAAAATTCATGATGACAAACAGGCAACACAGAGAGACAATAGGAATTACCAAGACTTGGGCTGCCTGGACGCTAAACAAGGTTCCACAGACTCAGACCTGTGGACCCACATCGCCCCCTGGTGTTCGCGCGGTGCCTCTGCACGTGGGTGACTTTGGCCTCTGGCAAGGCTTCATGCAATTTTTGTTTCTTAAACCTCTGCCCATCACCTTCTCCACGGCTCCATGGATACTGGGAATGTATCTTCCAGGCCTCTGTCACTACTTCTAACATATATGACCACAGTATAGAATGATGTCAGGAAAGGAAATGAGGAAGAAAAGACGAGGAGGAGGGAGAAGAACCACCTGCCAGTTCATCTTTGGTCCCTAGTTATCCGTAGGTCAAGCACCCAGATGCAACTAGTGTATTGGCCGTGTAGCATAAATTGGGGTCTCTTTCCTAAAGTATAATAGTAGCCATTTCTGTGACATTGTCAGCACGTTTGGTTATAAAGTGAATTTCTAAGTAAATTAGAACTACTTAATTCAATAATATTCCCTATACATTGAGGAGCTACTACTTCCTGGTTGAGAGCCTCTGGGCTCCTCACCTCAGCTGGAGCTCCACGTTCTGGGAAATAACTTCCTTGTTAGATCAGAGCCAGCCAGGTGTTAGGGCACATGGCTGTAATCCCAGCATTCAGGAAGCGAGGGGCCAAAGTTGAAGAACAGCTGAGCTACACAAGGGAACCAGGGTGGGGAGAACAAACAAAAGACAGAATCCAGAATATTTACCTACTTCCAAAATTTTAAAGGAACTTTTTTTTTTTTTTTTTTTTTTTTTCCTAATGAGTTGTGAAATGCCATAGGTCTTTTCACAGAGCACTTACCCCTTGAAGCAGCCCCACCACCCCAGGCCCAAAGTCCAACATGCCAATCTTTGCAGAAGTCATGCCCTGTGTTTCGCTTCTGCACTTGCACGATGTTGTGGATCAAAGCGACCTTTCTCTGTGTCAGAACTTCTCAGCAGTGTGGCCTGTTGACCTCTCACATTGCTCAGCATTTACCAAGCACATGGTACAGTCTCATGTAGAGACTGGCCAGAGGAGGTTGATCTGGAATAGCCGGGGAGAGGAAGGGAAGAACTGTAATCCAGACCACCAGTGACACTTCTATTGCCTTGATAATTCATCAAACACTGCCATGCCATTGCACGCCCATAACGTAAGAGTTAATGACCAAAGCTGACCTTGTGCCTGCACCAGAGGAGATGGAAACATCTTGAACCATTCTCTTAATGACTCTTTTCCAAAGATAACCTGAGAAAACCTGGACATGAGCTTCTACCTCATTTTTCAAGCTCTCCAAACAAGCATTTCAAGTCCAGAGATAAAAAGAACCACCACATCTTCCCTAACATCATTACCCATGTCAGCACTGAGTAGAAGCGGGGTCCCCATGCCTCCTTTTTCTCAAGTACTAACAATGGTTACCATTTGTTCCAATGGAAATTCACTCTGTTACTTGTGACCTGGGGTAGGGCTTTGATTTATCTTCACACATTAGTAGCCTGAAAGACTTATATCTACCCCAGCCACACTTCATGGTAAATATTTTATTCCTCTAAACTTCGAACTACAAGTCATGTTATCTAGTGTATGTGTTAGCCAAGTCATTGTGGAAGTTTTTGCCTTTATTTTGTGTGGTTGGGTTCTGTAATGTTTTCTTCAGACAGGGTCTCATGCAGTCCAAGTTTGGCCTGCAAGTCACTATGGAACCCAGGATTACATGAAATCCTAATCTTCCTGCCTCTACCTCCTAAAGCCTGAAATTAAGGGTATGTGCCACCAAATCCACATTGTCATTCTTGAATATTCTGTAACATTCCAGACTGGTATGTGATAAGAAGGTGAGGTTCAAATCTGTTCTTACACTGCTCAATGCTCACCCACACAGTTCCATCTTTGGCTTCCTTGGCAGGGGCAATCATGGTTTCATTTCAAGAAATAATCTTCTGACATCGGTGATACTGAAAGTCTTTTGGAATGAAAGGAGGGTAAAACAAGGCTTCATTTCAAGAAAGCTCAGGAACTTAGCTCGGTAAGTCCGAATAAAAGCTTGTGAAGCTAAAGAGAAATGTTTGAAGTCATTCACAAATGCTGTATCTATCCTTGAGAGGTCATTTCATTCCATTTAGCACTTCTTATTATTCTACAGGGTTTATAAGCTCTTAAGCAAATGTAGAGGGAGAAAAAGCTAAGGCTCCTGATAATACAGTATATCAGACTGACAGCTTAGCTGAATTTCCCCTGTGGTGTGAGCAAGATGCTGTTCCCCAAAGAAGTAATGCCAAAAGAAAGGAGAGGGGGATCACAGGGATCATGCCTTCACATTTAATTTCAGAGACAAGAACCTGATGCTGTTCTCTGTGTGGATGGGCCATGTACCAGTGTGGAGCATGGGTGTTGGCGCTGTGGGCAGAAACATGATCTGAGCTTTAAATCACTGCCAAGTAGCCATGTGGTGACTGGAAGCCTGCTAGTATGGCAAGGACAGTGACCAGCTTCAAAGCCAAGCCACGTAACAGGAGGGCCAGGAAAGCCAGTGTGCAGGGGAGCCGGCTTTCATTATCTTGTTTCCTTTTTTATACCTATCCAAATGTATTCCCTATTTCCTTGGTTGTCTATTTCTACAAAATAAAAATTATAAGATTATTTTAAACTCTCCTTGAAGCTGATCAGCTCTCATCACTCTTCAGGCATCCTGAGATGGAGAGGGAAGTGAGGAGTAAGATGTCCCCATGATGGGGGTGGGAAGGAAGGACACAGACAGGAATCTGAAAAATATATCTGTGACTACTGAATGCTAATGTGAGAACTACCAGATCCCCAATTATTGAAACATGGTAATTTAAAACAACAATAGTAGTAGGAGGAGGAGGAGATACAACTTACTATATACTTTTTTTAAAATATATTTTATTTTGTTTATTTATTTATTTGAGAGAGAGGGAGATACAGAAATAGGCAGGTAGAGAGAGAGAGAGAGAGAGAATGGGTGCGTCAGGGCCTCCAGCCACTGCAAACGAACTCCAGATGCGTGCACCCCCTTGTGCATCTGGCTGACGTGGGTCCTGGAGAATCGAGCCTCGAACCGGGGTCCTTAGGCTCCACAGGCAAGCGTTTAACCACTAAGCCATCTCTCCAGCCCTTACTATATACTTTTTGACAGTGTTCCAAACACCTCCAATGAGAAATTTACTATCCAACTCTGTGCATGAGGAGGCTGAAGAAGAGAGTGGTTACTTAATTGTTCAACACCACACTCCTAAGGATGGAATTTAGATTCTAACCTTGGACCTTTCTTTATTTCAGAGTTTTCTTAACTACAGTGTCCCCTACTGCCCTGATAAAGGACACTTCACGGGGGTATTTGACTGACATTGTTGAGAGAACACAGGGAGCCCTTGGGTGCACACGCCTTTCCCAGTGGAGAAGTGGGTCCTTTTCTGCCACACAGCTGGATATCCAATCCTCTGTGAGGATGCTGTGGACAGTAAACATCCATCAACTTCCTAAGTAGTAGACTTTCTAGAGTGTTCTCAGAGTTACAGGAGCTGTTCAAGTGGCTGAAGACTCCTTTCTGCCTCACCTTCATCTAAGTCACTGAGGTCACAGAACAATGATCACATAGACTCAGAGGACATATCATTCTCTTCCTTCCATCTTGTAGCTTAACACCAGCACAAAGTCACCATAAGCAGTCAACCTAAGAGTTTCAAAAGGAGTTATTTTATACACTCTTGTTTTGCATTCATGCAACTAATCCAACATGTGACCCTAAGAAATCTTTGTCTTCACTCAGAAATTCTGAAAACAGTTTCTTTTCAAAATAAAGGGACAAAACGTATCATAGAGCATAAGGACTCAAACACATGAAAATTTACCTCTATCCTTCCTTGTGTCACCTTGTGAAAGTTACACCCCTGTTTTCTTCCCACAGCTCTCCAATGGAAACAACACACAGACAATGTGAGAGAAGTCTCTGGCACTAAGAAAGGTCAAAAAATCAGAATCCAGGCTGGAGAGATGGCTTGGCAGTAAGGCGCCTGCCTGCCAAGCCTAAGAACACCGTATCATTCTCCAGGTCCCACGTTTAGCTAGACACAAAAAGTGACGCAAGGGCGAAATGTTGCACTTGCCCACAAGGGGGCGCACTCATCTGGCGTTCGTTCACAGTGGCTGAGAGGCCACTGGCGCACCCATTCTCTATCTCTCTAGCTCTCTCTGTATATCCCTCTCTCAAAAAAAAAATCAGATTGCTTTTGTGTGTGGTTTGTGTGTATGCGTGTGGGTACATGTGTACATGTGACATCTCATGTTTTCCTAAGTCATTCTCTACCCGATTTACTAAGGCAGGGTCTCTCACTTTCAATCCAAATCTTGGAAACTAAGCTAGTATAACTAGCTAGCTTGCAACAGAGACCCTCCCTGCCTCCACCTCTGAACCACTGGCTATGCAGGATGGCACTACACCCAACTAACATCCATATGGGTGATAGGGATCTGAACTCTGCTCCTCGCATTTGAATGGCAAACACCCTATCCACTGAGACATCTCCCCAGCCCCTCCCAAAACCAGACTTATCACCATTATTAATCATGTTTGTATTTTCATTTGGTGAAAATTTAGAAAACACATTTTATTTTGTCCACAGGATTTTATTGGTTCACACTTATTTAACTCAGGAATGGTCCAAACTCTAATGCATATGGAGAGTAACAAACTGACCTGAAATATGGTGGGCTTGCTCAGGACAAATACCAAACATGGAACAGGCAGGGTACATTCAAGATGTGTTGCTTGACTGTGTATAAAAAGCATAACTAATTTGGAAATATATCTAGTGACACAAAATGTTAAATCTATAGTACTAATTTAAAAAAAAAAACCTAAATTTATAAAACTTTATAAGAACTCCTCTGATTGTCCATTGGAATGATCCCATCTCTTTCAGTTGCAGAGTTATGGGTGGCATTTGTTGTTTCTTGCTGTTCCTTTGTACTTTTGAATAACTGGTGAATATGCATGGTGCACTGTTGTAAAGAAACACAGCTTGAAGAATTATAAGATGTTATTAGCATCTTTTGTCCTGTCCTATGATGTCTTACAATAGTTTTTTTTTTTTTGGTTTTCAAGGTAGGGTCTCACTCTAGTCCAGGCTGACCTGATGTAGTCTCAGGCTGGCCTTGAACTTACACCTCTGCCTAGTGTGGGATTTTAGTATTTTTGAGAGAGTTTTGTAGGTAATGACAGTGTTGGCTTTGGGGCTCCATACTTTATGATTCAAAGAAGACTCTAACGAAATGATCAAGCAATCAAATTAATTTAGGATGTCTGGTTATCTATGAACAATCTTCTTAGACAAGAGAAACACTAGGAATTGTAAACTGGTGGAGAGGCTGTCTATCCATCAAAGGTCACAGCATCTGCAAGCCAAAGCCCTCCCTTGGCATGCTGGGAGGCAGTCAAGACAGTTACAGAGAGCAATGAAATAACTCTTCCCCTATGTCACCTCTCAGGGCTGAGGAAATAAAGGACAAAGGTGTTGTTCAGTAGTATACTGCATGCCTACCTTGTGTGAAGCCATGGTTCAATTCCGAGCACTGCAAAACAATATAATAATGATAATAATTGCAGTAAATTAAATATTAGGGCTAGGAAAATAACTCAGCAGGTACTACAAGCAAGAGGGCATTATAGGTCCTGACTTAGATAGCCAAGCCAGCACTTGTGTATAAAGCTGGTCATAGATGGCCATGCATGCTTGTAACTCCACCCTATGTGGGGTGGAGACTAGAGAATAGCTGAAGCTTTCTGGTCAGCAGTTCTGAAAAATCAGTAGCTCCAGGTTCAGTGAGAGACTATGTTTCAAGGAAAAAGTGGGAGAGCACTAGAAGGGGACACCCAACATTCACCTCTGGCCTCTGCATGCATGTATATTGGACACATGCATCTACACTACACACACACACACACACACACACACACCTTAAAAAAAGAAAAGAAATATTGGCATTTCTGTGAATCCAAAATGAACCCATTTTAAATCTTCAGATCCTCAGAACCTTTTTATTATTATTACTATTATTATTATTATTTTTCTAAGGTCTTTTCCTAGGTCACAAATGGACAGGTTACATCACACAAAATTCTTATCTGATGGTGATTTCTGTTCTATACAACCAACATCCAGGCACCGTGTGCCTACTGAAGCAATAGGGACATGTCTATTATGGGGGTAACCTGATACTCTGATTGGATTTGAGGCCTGCTTTGTGGGAAAGAATTCATGCCTGCTACTGTAAACTAATCAAACGTCTATGACAGGCTGGAGAGATGGCTTAGCGGTTAAGGCACCTGCCTCCTAAGCCTAAGAATGCTGGTTCCAATCTCCAGGTCCCACGTTTAGCCAGATGCAAAGTGACACAAGGGTGCAATGCCACACTTGACCACAAGGGGGCACACACATCTGGATTTCATTCACAGCAGCTGAGAGGCTGCTGGCACGCCCATCTCTATCTGTCTTCCTCTCCCTCTCTCTCCAAAAAAAAAATGTCTATGGCATGGAAGTTCAGAGCCCCCAGAGTGGGAGACACTACTATGTTTAAATAGATACATGGGCCCCAACGAATTGCCCACTAAATATTTATGCTTATGCCCGTAGATCAATGCTGCTCTCACCTTTGGTTAGAGAAACTTCTTTGTGCAGATAGTGGTGACTGCCGGAGAGATTCAAACTCACTGAAGTGCTGAGAATCAGCTCTAAGTGAGACATTTAATATCATACTCTCCAACTCTATAAGAACTTTGTGGAAGAGGAGATAGAAAAACAGTCAGAGGCAGAGGATGGGAAAGAGTGCCTTGTAAAGCTGTATTCCAGATAAGACACAGCTATTGCACTTAGATCTTGCTGGCAGAAAACACCCAAACAAAAGCAGCATGTAGAAGGCAAGGGTTTATTTTGGCTTACAGACTTAGGGGAAAACCCCACGATGGCAGGGAAGAATGTGACAGAAGAGGCTGGACATCACATCCAATTTAATTGGACTAATCCTAATTAAATTGAAATTTTCAATTTATTGTTTAAAAGCATTCAAAAGGGCTAGATAAAGTGGTGCACACTTATAGCAACATACATAAGTTGTCACTGTGGAAATAAATATGGAGGTTCTAAAAAAAAAAAAAAAAAAACACTACCATATGATCTTGCTATACTATGGTTGAGTATATACCCAAAGGAATCCAAGGCAGCATCCAGCAGAGATAAGCACACTCCTGTGCTTTTGTGACACTATTCATGGTAATCAATAACCAAGTCATAGAGTCAGCATAGGTGTTTATCTACGGATGAGTGAATAAAGATAATATGGTTCATTATTCAGCTACAAAGAAGAGCCAAAACATGAAATTTGCAGGAATATGGATAGCAATGGAGATCATCTTGTTAAGTAAAATAAGCCTAACTAAAGGAAAAAGGAACTGTTTCCTGTAGTCCTGTAGGATTGCCATGAGTTCGAGGCAACCCTGAGAGTACATAGTGAATTCCAGGTCAGCTTGAGGTAGAGTGAGACCCTACCACTGACCCACCTCCCAAAGAAAAACCCGAAAGAAAGAAAGAAAGAAAGAAAGAAAGAAAGAAAGAAAGAAAGAAAGAAAGAAAGAAAGAAGAAAAAAAGAAGAAAGAAAGAACGAACAAAAGAAAGAAAGAAAGAAAGAAAGAAAGAAAGAAAGAAAGAAAGAGGAAAGAAGGAAGGAAGGAAGGAAGGAAGGAAGGAAGGAAGGAAGGAAGGAAGGAAGGAAGGAAGGGAGGGAGGAAGGAAGGGAGAAAGAAATCTGAGTCATGCTCCATTCTTCCTGTCTTTGCCTCATATCTGGGGCAGTCTTTCCAGTTTCAGTCTTCAGTATTTACTATCGTGGGCCCCTGGTTCCATTGTCTGCACCCTTCTTATTTCTTCAAGTTCATCACAAATCTCTCCTGTCAGTGCCTAGGCACACAGCTGTTTAAAGGGTCCAACAAGATATTACGCTTTTGCAATTTTCCACAAAAGTAGCCCCTTCATACCTTTTAGAGACCAGAATATTCAGAATTCTCTCCTCATGATGAACTTCTCTGATGATTCAGTAAGCATGACTTCATATCTTGTGCATATTGTAATCTGTTGTGGTAGTTTAAAAAGATGGCCCACAATATATTCCATGTTTTATTAATTTACATCTGCAGCCACCTGGCAGGATGCAATGTCACTGGGTGGATCTTAAGGTGTGGTGGTGGGTTTAGGATTTCAATCTAAAGATATGCAAAGTGTTCCTAGCTAGAGTTCCTGAGATGGTGCTGTGCTGTGTGGCTTTTTGGCTTGTGGCTTCTTTTTTCAGTGTTTGGTCCTGTGAAGGCAGGCCAGCTTCTTCTGCCATTATGGAACTTCCCCTGGATCTGTAAGCTTCAATAAATGTCCCTTGCTCCATACCCGTGCCTGAAGCTGTCTGTTATACCTGCGTACTTTTCTTTTGAGGAATTTTAACAATTCACACTTAGTTTTGTCACATGTTATAATTATTCTTTGTATGGAATCAAGATTGAGAAATGAAGACACCATGTCTATTTTGTTTAGTATGTTATGTACAATACACAGCACAATTTTGGCACGTATCATGCACACAATTCACACAGTTGAATGAGCTGGATGAAGAAGTGGATCTAAAGTGAGAACCAATATCTTACCCAATTATAAGTTTAAAATACAGAATTAGAATTCAGGTCTTCAGACCTGGGTTCATTACCTTCTCCTTCACACCATGCAAGCTTCCCCACAGTTAACACAAATAAGGAGTTCACAGGGAACCCAATTGCCTTGACCTTCTGTACAGGTATTGGAAGATTAAATCAGCCAGGAATGCTGCTTGGAAAGGATTTCTTTTGTCCAAAAAAGTTCACAACTACTAAATCAATATTTATCATTAGCCATCAGTTACCAGATGGTGTCCTGAAAATATTTTAAAATTCCCTCATTGTCATTGGGAGTTTCTAAGAGTATATGACCAGTCAATTGCACATATGTCACCATATCCACATATGCTCTGGGTTCAAGGAAGAGAAACCATGGCAGAATTCACTGACGCCATGTCACCTATCTCCACCCTTTTACCCCTCACTCATCACCCAATGCCTTACTCACTTCCTAAACCCCCACTTATTGCCTCAGCACTCACTCATTTCCATCTCACCACTCACTCACAACATCATCCCTCACTCAACACCCTTTACCCTTTATCACCAGCTTACCCCTCAATCACCTCCTCTCTCCACTCACTCATTCTTCCAGTCCTCACTCTCTACCACCTAACCCTCAGTCACCACTTCCTCACACTTTACTTACTACTCTTCACCTCTCAGTCACTACCACCTCGCTCTTCACTTGCCACTCTTCACACCTCACTCACAACTACCTCTCTCTTCACTTACCCCCTCCCTCCCACTCAGCTCTCCCTCATCAACAGGAATTGCATGCAAAGGCACAGGATGAAATGTACTCAACCTTCAAATAAACTTGAAGATCTCAGTAAGGCTTGAGACATAGATAGATAGATAGATAGATAGATAGATAGATAGATAGATAGATAGATAGATAATAGATAGATAGATTAGATATATAGATACATAGACATATATACACACACACATAGGTGTGTGCTGTGTGTGTAATGTAAACATTTCTTATATACACATATATACATTCCAATATACAAAATATTTTTATAAATGCACACATGTATTGGTATTCATACATATATGGGTTTATATACATAAATATATATACCAAATATATACATGTGTTTATCTACATTCACATACTTACACAAGTTTTTGCATGCACATCAAAGATACATTCAAATTTGCATAGGCGTGTTGGTACTTAATACAAACACAGGTTAATTCAGCTTTATATTTGACATTTTTCCAAGATGTTTATAAATACCTTTTCTTGAGAAAAACTTAAAGATACAATCAATATTTCCTGTCATGTCTTCTATACGTTGCACTACATTGTGAAGCTATGAATATTTTTCTGTGTACCACTCTATTACTTATTGCCTGGTTTAAACATATATTTGCTTAGAAACTTGTAATTGCAATACTATCTTTGCCGGGGTTTTTTTCCCTCCACCACCAGCAGGTAGAGCGGAAGAGAGAGAGAGCCGGGCCAGCCGCTTCTCTCGAGGCTGAGTGAGAAGGCGGGTGTCGGCGACTCAAACCCCTCCCCCCCTAAAACACCGGGGAGAAAAGCCACATTGAGCCATGGAGACCGTCTAAGGTGGGAAAATCTCTCCCTTTATTGTCATGGGAAGGTATTCATATATTTTGAGGAAGGGGGCGGAAAGGGGATGAGAGAAAGGTATAAGGGCCAATAGTATTTCACCACGTCAGCAGCAGCTGGGTGGAGGCAGTTTCAGCTTAGGTGCTGAGTCACTTCAAGGACAGGTCACCAAACTCTACTCAGGCTCTGGAAGCTCGACTAGGCCTCACCGGGAGTAGGCCAAGACTGGCTGGGCTAACCACTCGGCTTCACACCGGGCAGGGCCCAACAATCTTCACACATTAATGATTATTTTTAGCATTGGGACTGTCTTTGGATTTAATGGGAAAACAAATGCTAAAGAAATTTTTAAAAAGACAGGATTTTTCATGCAAAGCAAGAACTGTCCTTCATGTTCTGTGATTTATGTCACATTAACTCCTGGGAGCACAAGAATATGAACAGATTAAGATCTTTGCTATGTGAACCTACTTTATCCCATGAGGTTGTGCCCCCCCCCCGTGATGATCCACATGATAATTAGTATCTACGACAGTGCTCTCCTCTGCTTACTTCATGAAGCCAGTTGGTAGTGTTGTTCTAGCATTATCATTCCAGTTTAAACAGGATAATCCAAAACCAATCTGATTCAGTAACTTAGAAAGGTATTTTATAAGTACATTGAATATAACTATAGCTAAATTGCACATGTGGATCAATTTATGTATAAAATCTAGGTAAAAGTATTTTAAAAATTATAACATTTAACCTATGATTATATCAATTGCATAACATTTTCCAAAGTTCAATAGCCTCTGAAAAACTCAGGATTGGACTTCAGGTCTCTAAGAAAAGTTTTATTACCTTCCAACAACAGTACAAAACTCCCTATAGATTACCAAATAAGGTTCATAGACAAGCCACTGGGCTTAAAACTGGCATAGTGTTAGAGAGAACACCTGAATCACAGGAGCCTCGAGAGGGTATGATGAAGACTTACCTCAATCTTCTCCTGTTTCTCTCTCTATCATGCCTTCTTCTTTCTCTTCTCTCTTTCTCTTTCGTATTACCTATAGTTTTTCTTCCTTCTTTTCCCTTGGCACTGACCTATAACTCCCAGTACTAATATGTGGATAACATCCACCATGAGCTGTTGATCAGTGAGACCTACAGGGTTTCCCAAAAGAAGACAGATTTCTGTCAG
Source organism: Orientallactaga sibirica (assembly GCA_036365145.1). NCBI lineage: Eukaryota > Metazoa > Chordata > Mammalia > Rodentia > Dipodidae > Orientallactaga > Orientallactaga sibirica. The sequence goes on from JAEOAD010000699.1 coordinate 9,242,686, forward strand.
AGTACTTGATGACACACCAAAAGTTAATGGTAAGACCCTACTGCTGAAGACACCATATGCTATTCAGACAGAACATGGAGAGACCTAGCTAGAATTGGGAAGGGAGTCAGTCACCCAGACAGTTAGCTTGTCTAGTGCCAGAAGGTGCTACATAAGTGATTGGGAGAAAATGAACAACATCTGTCTAAGCAACTCGTTGTCTAAGCTACTCAGCAACAAACAACCTGACGTGATGCTCACATAAGGGCAACAGTGGCAGACAGCCATTGTGGGTTACCAACTGCTCTTGATCTGGTTAATGGATCCACTCTGTGGAATGGAACCCATATCTGGAACCAGGAAACAAGTCAGAACCATATCCAAACATGAGCCCGCTCTCCACTATCAAGTTTCCACCCAATAGTGGAATACAAGAGGGTCTACACCTATTAAATTGTCTCTAAAATAATAATGGTTATCCATGTATCTTGCACTGACCTCACTCTCCATTGGAGAATCTGCTTCTCTCTTTCAGATGGATGCAGAACCTGAAGAAAGAATCAGCCCATTGCACCTCACCAGGGCACCAGCTGAAGCCATAGAGTTATAGGGGAAATGAGCAAGAGTCCTGCTTTATTGGTATACCAGCATAAGGGTGAAGGAGATAGACACAAAGAACACTCAGCTCAGATATCCAGAGACACAGAGACTCATAAAACCTCATCACTGAAATAGACCTAAAATGAACCCAGCATGGCTCAGGAAAATTCATGGAAGAGGGGGCGGAAAGATTGTCAGAGCATGAGTTGAGTCATTATGCACAGAGTCATTGCCTCTCCCGCATAACTGAAGGCTACCCCCATAAGGCCAGACCCACATTACCCATGGGGGGAGGACAGGGAGAAGGCTAACAATATACATCATGGGTGTATATACACTATATACATAACTAATAAAAAAAAAACTGGCACAGTGTTGAGGGCAGGGTCATGAAACATAAAAGCTACAGTGTAGGGCCTTGAACTGAAATCTTCTTGCCTTGGCCTCCTAAGTAGCTGAGCTTACAGTCTGGAACCACCAGGTCTGATTTTACTCTGAACTATTTTCCTTTCATTCTTCTTTCCCCTGTTAACAAGATCAAATGGTTCTTTGCTCAGTGTACATGTGTTTCATACTAGGAAAGATATCAACTATTTCCTCACCCAACTTGATTTTTTTTTTTTTTGGAGAGACACACAGAGAGAGACAGAGAGAGAGAGAGAGAGAGAGAGAGAGAGAGAGAGAGAGGGGAAAGGAAGAGAGATAGAGATGGGCGCTCCAGCAGCCTCTCAGCTGCTGCGAAGGAAATCCAGATGTGTGCGCCCCCTTGTGGTCAAGTGTGGCATTGCGCCCTTGCGTCACTTTTGCATCTGGCTAAACATGGGACCTGGAGATTGGAACCAGTGTTCTTAGGCTTAGGAGGCAGGCACCTTAACCACTAAGCCATCTCTCCAGCCCCCAACTTGATTTTTAACACATCTAAAATACTGTCTTCCTAAGTTCTTCTTGGAATTTCCCCATTTGATACATTTGATCATCATTAAGGAAAAGTCACCACATGTCTAATTCCTTCATACAATCAATACAAATTTTGTTTGCTGTTTTATCTGTTTCTGTGAGCCTCCCATTTCCAGTGGGGTTCTACCAAAAGAAAAATCTGATTTGGATTTTGCTCATTATTATTTTTTCTGATAAATCTTATGACTATTGCTTTTTCCAACAATTCTATCCCCACCTACAGGCTCAGGTCAAGCTATTGATTGTATTCGTGGTTGCCTCTCACATGCCAGTTCATTATAAGCTGAATTTGGTTACTTGCAGAAAAAAAATCAAATTAGAGGTGAGTTTGATCAACTGTCACCAGCTGAGTAAAACTGTTAAATGTGTTAGCCAGGGAAGCAGAGCTCTGTCACTGTCAACCTAGAGAAAGTGATTCTTTTAAACATAACTATCCCATAATGCTTACTTATACTATTCAGTTGATCTGCCATCCAAACATGCTTTCTCTCCTTTCCGTTCCCTCCCTCTTTCTGTATCACTCTCAAACACACACACACGCATGCACACACACACACAAATGCACACACACACACCATACCTGTACATGTGGATGACAGATAATTAGCAAATACTGATATCTTGTTTTCTATATTACTTTATAAATGGATTTTACCCTTCAAAGTCATTGCCCATTTTACATATTTGTGAGGGAAAATTACCACTGAACTCCAAAAACCCTATTTCAAGAGCACACCAGTTAGTATTTCTTAAGAACGCCCACCATGAAAAACTCAGTTGAACACCATCAGGTGTCACTGTAGTTTCTCAGCCATCTTCCAATGCATGAAGTATCTGCCATAGACCTGCCCAAGCCCACTGAGCAAGTTCAGTGTATAGAGACATCACAGTTTTCACCAAAGTCCAAGCCGTTTCTCACTGTCCTGATTATTCACTCCTTTTAGAAGTGTTACTGAAGAGCTGTTTATTAAATCAAAACCTTCAGATGCAAAATCAACATTCTTAAAAAAGATTTTAACATTTTATTTGAATGTTTCAGAATATGAATAAAATCAAGGTACTCAATAGAGAAATAAACATAGACAGACATGTGGAAATAGTGTCCCAAATCAAATATAAGGTTGTTACATTCTACTGTTTGTCACTAATATTTTCTGGCAATATAGCAAGCACAACTCACCTTCATTCTGTCCACTTGGAAAGTCGATGAAGACACAATAGAGATTAGCATGATTGCTACATTACAACTCTACAAAGACTTCTGAAGTGTGGATCTGTGTAAATGGTCGCATACATCAGCTAATACGCCACTTGCCCTATGATCAGTATAGAGTAGCCACATAAGTGTAGCTTATATAAATTTAGCCACATTAGAAAATGAGGATAACCATCTGAAATTTATAAAGATTCAAACCTTTAAGAAAAGCAGCTTACATGTGAAATTTAAATGGCATACAATCCTCCTGAAAAAGGTTCCATTCAAACATTCTACAAAAAGAAGTTTTATGTTCAGATGACATGAACTAATCAGATGCATCTCAGCATCCTCAGGAGAACTTCATGACATGCTGTAACTTAATAATATGGTCAATGTTCAAAACAGAATCCCTAATTATTTTTTTTTTCTGATAATCAAGCCAAAAAAGCAAAGAAGTAAATGAAACAATATAAAACTCAAACAGAAGGTGACCAATGTAAAGTCACAAAGTATATTTATATCATTGAAATTACTTGAGAACCCAGCACTATGTTTTTAAAAAATATTATTATTGTTTGGGCAGATCCTGTCCCTAAAATGCCCTCATGGTTCAGGATATCTCAGACCTCTGCACCTCTCTCCCAGTGAACCAGAGCAGGAGATAACAATATAGCATACCACAGGCCAGGCTTGGGCAATGTCTCCACCCCACTACCAGCTAGACCTAAAGAGGCAATCCAGAATGAATCACTGGGCCTCCACCAAGGCACTAGTGCTGTGTGTGTCTCTGTTTCTCATTAACACATAACTCCTCCTTGATGGAGACTTCCAGAATGTAAACACAACCTAGGCCTTTCAGATGGGTTTGATTTCAGCCAATGGACATTCCTGCTAAATGAGCATCTGTGATATGCATAATGCCTATGCTAGTGAATAATAAAGAATTACATTTCTCTACAATTTGTGGATCTGTAAATGTTAGTGTAGCTCTTGTAAAGATGAAGAAATTGAAGTGAAAATCAGGGAATCTAATGATCAGGAGAACTGGAGGCCATAAAATCTTGGGGAAAGTTAATATGTCCTGATCTTAAAACAAGACTATTATAATCCTCATATGGATATATTTTGAAACCATACAACTAGAGAATATTAAAAACATGTTTTGTCAACAAATTTTAACATGCTGAACATCCCAGCAATTTAATTTTTTAAATAGGAAATTTGAAATATCAAGTAGAATTGTGTGCTACACTGAGGTGCTTGCCTTTTAATATTTAAACAATATTACATCCAACAATTAACCCACTTTCACCTCATGCAACGCTAACCTGTGTTCTTTATAATTTAGTTGTGTTTAAACACAGTTTAAGGTTTCTGTAAGCATGCACAATTAAGAGAGTAAAATTAAATAATGCAACTTCTGTTGCTGATAAAGTATAATAAGCATACATTTTAGGCTTTATTTGTTGTGGCCCAATTTAACTTAGGAGTGCAGGTCTCCTGCTAGCAAAAGTAACTGCTATTTGTAAATAATGAGTCATTTGCTCATGGAATCAGTGAATGTATATGTGGATATGTATGGGATCTTAGATGCAGAAACAATGGAATCAGTTCTCTGAAATTTTTGTCATGTCTATTCTTAAAAAACAAAAAGAACTAGCAGTAGAAGTGAATGTCAAGAAGGAGACTTTACACCAAACCCTGATTTACCCCATGTGAAGGCATTTGCCATCATGAACTTCACACTGTGCCAAGGACAGGAGGCTCACCTAACCCACATAGAGCTCAGTCCTTGATAGCACAAAAATAAGGTATGTGATGCTGGAGAGATCCTAAGACCTTCCTATCAAAGGAAAACACAAGGAAAATGATTAATTCAAAATAACTATTCAAAATGTACATCGACTAAATTTATGTTAACACCATTAAATGAAGGACAAAAAAATATGGTGTTTTAAAATCTCTCCAGAAAACTCTGGTCGCAAAAATTTGGTTAATGATGTATCTGGATATGTCGTCCAACAAGCAGAAAGAGTAATCCAGCCAGCAGGGAAAAAAATATCCCAGCAGGAGCCAGAAAGAAAGACCAGCCATAGAGAACAGAAGGGGTGAACTCCCAGCAATCTTTCATTTTCATGGCTTTGTAGCTTTCCATGTCAGCCACTGCCTGGACCCAGATGACATACAGCATCACCACCAGGGAAAACAAGACACCTGAAGAGGAAAGGAGACCATTAGCCTTTGTGAAAATGTTCTCTCCCAACACTATCCTACACCAGCCAGAAACCTCCATATGTACTTCTAGGTAAATCAAACACCCTCGTCTTATTGCGCTACATGCTTAATGGACACATTGTTTACCTGCAATTTTCAAGGCATTCTGGAGAAAACTGTATCAGCACCAAAACAATATCAAAAATTAATATGAATTGATTGACTGCTTACTGTTTGCCAGGTACTGTGCTGCGTGTGTGTGCACATAGCAGTTAAAGATTCCAGTCTTTTGTCAGTATTTTAATATTGACATAGTTTTAACTGAAGAACAGGTTTGAGATGAGCACTGTAGCACCTAGCTTCTTTCATTCAGGCAATACAGCAGTGAAATGAGTACTGTTAGATCTAGGCTTTAAGTGTACATCGATGAAGCTAGTGGTTTTTAGAGATGTTTTTCAGCCCAGATCCTTCTGATTCTTCTTACACTATTATAACCCAATTCATAGAGCTGTAACTAAGTTTGACCAAGAAAATGGAAGCTAAGGTTACTGTCACACAATGACAGAGTCAAGGTATTGTGTACACAAAGATGAGCACACATGATCCTTCAGAACAGAAATATAGGCACTAAATATTGATTGGACACATAGAAACACAGACTTGAAAGAATTAGGGAAGAGGACAGATGACATAATAGTCTGTGGAAGATAAAAACCATAGGATTGAGATCAGATGGTTTATTAAGCACAAGGGAGGGATATAAACGGTAGGGGAAGAAGAATAAAGAAAGAGAGTAGGAAATATGAATACAAAGAGAGGAAATGGGGAGGAAATAGAAAGGGAAAAGGGGAGGAAATGAAAGGAGAGAATGAAGAAGATAAAATGGGGAGAAATGAAATAGAGAAGGGAAGAGAAAGAATAAGAAAGGAAAAGAATAGGAAAGGAATAAAGGAAATGGAAGGAGAGTGGGAAGGAGAGAGGGAGAAAGGGAGGAAGGGGATGCATCACTATTTATCAAGGACTCCCATGTAGCTGTAACAACCAGCTAGAAAACACTGTTGCAATTTTATGAGTAGAGAATCATCACATTGATGAACCCATGACAGTAATACTTGGCAACACAGGAAAGCTTGTGAAGACTGAAATTTAAGACGATGTTTAGACATATGCTTTTCGTAAGTCACAGAAAACAACATATCACTGAGGTGTTGCAGGATCCATTTCCTTACTATGGTTCACTAGTGACAGAATCCACACAGCCCCAAGCATCCAAATTCATTCCAAACTTAAGGATATTAGCTACTTGTCCAAAAGGTCATTCAAACACAACAATAATTAATGAGTTAGGTGAATCATTAGGATTGTATAAGTCATCTTTCCATTGCTATCACAAAATATCTCAGACTTTCATTCTATATGGAGTCAGTTTTTATTTTGGCTCATACTTTCAGAGTACTGAATCCATAATGTCTTGGCCCTGGGCTTCTAGCCCTATGTTAAGGCAGAACATCATCAAGATAATACTCTTAATAACCTAACTTCCTTCCATGAGAGCCCACCTCCCAAAGGTTCCCCCACTTCTAATAGTTTTCCCCAGACTAATGGCCAAGCCTTTAGTAGAGGGAGAACACTCTGGAGAACACTCCACATCCAAAGTATAGCAGGTAACGTCAAATATTTCTCATAGACTCATGGGTTAGAATACTTAGTCCCTAGTTTGTGTCCCTGTTTATGAAGATTTTGGGGGGTAGAAACTTGTTGGAGGAATTGTGTCACTGCGGGTGGGCCTTGTGGTTTAATATCCCAGTACCATTTGTGCGATTTAGCTCTCTCTCCTTCTTTCCTGCTAATAAGAAAATGTGACATCAGCTGTATACCCCTGCCATAATTTTCCTGCTATGATGAAATTTCCCTTGTAAGTATAATACAGGAATGAACCCTTTCCTTCTATAAACTACTTCTGGTATGATGTTTTTTCCTAGATATGAGGAAGTAACTATTATAGCAGGTATAAAACCTTCATATTCTAATTGCTTGTATATCTGAAAGCTAAATACAGTTCTGATACTAGGAGCTGAGACTGAGGCATGTTGACACAGGAGAAAAGCTGTTAAGAGCTCAGCCACTGATAACACTCAGCAGCTTCATTGAGCTCCTACTGCATTGAGGGTGACCACCATCAAGGTCCTAATGAATCTTGAGAATTAAACACAAAAGAAGCATGTATAAATGAGCCAGGAGAGCTTAACTTTTCTCATAATGATGATTTCAACTACAGAGAAATAAATACTCCACCTGGATGCTTCACTACTGAAAAACATTCTACACACTGTAGTTGGTAATGTAAATGCAAATACTGGCAGACAGGTTAGAACAACAGCCACTGAGCAGCAGCTACATAACAGAGAAAGAGTAAAGCTGTATCCAGCAAGCAAACTCCTGACAAAGCTGTACTTCAGACTGTGACAACAATATGGTCATGCCATGTGTTGTCTAGCAACTCTGAGCCTTCAAATGCATTTTGCAACAAATATATAGACAGTGTTCTCTGTTAATGTAGAAGCCCAGCTTTGGCATTTGCATAATATCTTATGCCTCATGCAAACATCTGTGTCATTTGTTGATATGGTTTTTATCTTCCTTCTATCATGTGAATCTCATGCTTTCAGATATTTTATGAAAAAAGGAAATTGCTTTCATAAAAAAACAAGTAAAGTTATGCAACAGCTTTAGACTTTATTACTGGTTTAGAATGTTAAGAGGTATATTATTGGTCATAATGTAGATTATTACTAAGGAAGAATTAACATATTTAACATAGCTATTATTTGAAGAGGAATTAGCACTATAAAATATTGAAGAATAGTAGTTTCTATCACAGTAGTCTTAAATTTGTTCACTACTTGAACATATAGTTGGTTTAATTTGTATGAAATCAGTTTATTTATATATATCAACCATAAATGAAACAGCCAATACCTCCATACCCATTAAATTACAAGTGGAGACAGAGGAAGAGAGAGAGAAGAAGAACGAAGAGGAGGAAGAGGTAGAGGAGGAGAGAATGAAGGAAGAAAATGAGATAATTAACATCGGCAAAGTACGTACACCAAAGTACAGTGATTTCATTGATGACAAGGTAAGAATTAATCACAGGATATATATGAGATCTATGGTTGAGAGGGGAGTCGGGTATGTGCTACCTATAGTAGACTGAACGAATGAATAAATGTTTTAAACCTAATTGGAGTTATGTGTCTCACTTCCAAAAAACTTAGTTAAAGATCTGGAAAGTATGGAAAACTAGAATGAGCTTTATCATATTGGACTTGAACTGAATACATCAAAATTAATTAATGGTATTCCATAGATGATAGGTAAAAGATTCTTAGATGGAAGAGAAGCACATATAGAAGTCAAAGTATGCATATGTTCATTACAACTGATCAGCAGTCTCTCTTTAGACTGTCCATACTACATAATTTTAGCCATTGTGAAGTTAGCCCTGTTCGGTGATATTCCTTTCCATGTCTCTGTATCTATCATCATGGTCACGTTTATTGCACCACATTTTTGTTGCACTCAATAAATCTTCCAAACAACCATAAGTACAACAATAAACCTAGTGTACATGTGTGTATATGTGTGTGTACGTGTGTGTGCATATATGTGTGTGCATGCTCTGGCTTTAAAATGTGCATGTTTGGGGGGGCTGGAGGAATGGCTTAGCAGTTAAGGCATTTTCCTGCAAAGGCAAAGGACCCAGGTTCAATTACCCAGGACCCACATTAGCCAGATGCACAAGGGGGAGCATGCATCTGAAGTTTGTTTACAGTGGCTGGAGGCCCTGGCACAGCCATTCTCTCTCTCTTTCTCTCTCTCTCTCCCTCTCTCTCTGTCAAATAAATAAATAAAATATTTGAAAATATGCATGTCTGTGTATGTCTAAATATATTTCCTGGCTCTGTTCCATGAAAGGGATTGGCAGAATCAATACCTATTATCAGAATGCACCAGTATTCAGAACTTGACTTGTAAGTAAATGTCTCAATGTAAACTGGGACATGAAATCACAAGAAGCCTAAAACACCTCATGCCAGAAAGGGATGGTGTGCTTAAAGAATGATAGTTGTTTTACCAAACCCAACTTGATTGGGTATGGTAGTTTGAATGGATGTCCTCCAATAGATTCAGCTTATTAAAGCTTGTAACTTATAATAGATTTCCAGCTTCCTGGCTGGAGGAAGCTTCACTGAGGGCAGATCATAGGTTCCAGCCTTAAGGTATGTTTAACATCAGATCTGGAATTCCAGTCTAAGGTATGCAGAAAGCAGTTTGATCTGTGCCTAGGATTCCTGGAGTGTCCTTGCTTATGGTACTGGCAGTGATATTTTTCTCTGAGTGGACCTGTGAAAGTGGGCCAGTTTCTTCTGCCATTATGGAACTTCCCCTGGATCGATAAGCTTCAATAAATATTGATAGTTCCATAAACTGTGCCTGATTTGGAAGTTCATCCTGCAACATAAAGCTGTCTGCTATAGAACTGATACCAGTGAGTGGAGTGTTGCTGTGTGATTAATCTGCCCACGTGGATTTTGGTCATTTGGAAATTTTGTTTAGGAGGAATGGGTATGTACTTTGTACTTGCAACTGAAGATGCCTTCCATAGTGTTAAGTTTTATGGACTATTCTGGTGAGAGGGTGAAAATGATCAAGGTTGAATTTGTAATGGAATGATGTGCTTGGTTAAAGATATAGAACTAAAATATTTAAGATTTAAAGTTGGAAAAATTTAAGCAATTTTAAATTACTGGCACTGAGATTGGTTGCTGAAGTTGCTATTGTTAAGGAGATATTACCATGATTAAGAATGGTCCAACTTCTCCCTGTAGACCAGCCAACTGAAAGCTGGAAAAAGCTGCACTGCATGCAGCCATATGGGAGACAGAGGTCATCAGCAGTGAAAATAGTGGACACTGAACATTCAAGTTTGGCCATACAGGCCAAATGACTGAATGACTGCAATAGTGGCATGTCTGCTCTTGGGGTAACCATCTGCTCCATAATTGGACTGAAGGCCCTCTCTAAGGGAGGGAATACATACCTGGTACTGAAAAACCTAAGCAAAAGTCTATGGCAGGAGAGGTCATGAGCCTTAAGGGTATAAAGCTTGCTCTTATCTGACTAAATGTATATATTATTCCCACCAAGCTGCCCTGGGGGCACTATACTTAATGTTCATGTTCACATATTAACACTACTCTCACTTCTGGTTAGAGAAGCTTCTCTTTTCAGATGGCAATGACCACTGGGATGACCCAAAAGGCAACATGGTGCTGAGAAGAAGGGATAGAGGAGTTCCCAGCACTGAAACACCTCTGTCACACCCTCCAAGGCTCAGGGACCATTGCAGAAGAGGGGGCGGATAGAATGGAAGATCCAAAGGAAGGGTATTACTCCTTACAATGCAACTGCCCAGACAGAAATTGGCCTCGATATCCATGACCTTGCAGTGCCTAGCAATGCCTTCGCAAGACCCTCAAAAATAGAAGAAAAAGATGATGACATCAAATTAAAAGAGAGACTAATGGAGAGAGGGAGGGGATATGATGGAGATTGGAGTTCTAAAGTGGAATGGGGGAGGGGAGGGAAATATCATGTGTTTTTTGTATGTAAGTATAGAAGTTGTCAAAAAAAATAATAATTAAAAAAAAAAAGAATGGTCCAACTGCTTTACCTTGAACAATGGAAAGGATGCCTGAGGAAAGACTGAAAGGACTTGAATGAAAGGAAAATACCTGATCTTCCAGGTCACAATTTATTTTGTCCCTGAATTAAGAATAGGGCTGTGTCGTGTATACCTGATATTGGTTTTAGAAGTAAGAAAAATGTCTGGGTTGATGAAGGGTTAATATCCTTCCCTGAAAGCTAGAGGGAACTAAAGAGTTAACAACTAACTTTAAGATTAGAAGGCCATAAAGAATGGAGACATCCAGTCTTGAAAGCCCAAACAACTCCCCTAATTGATAATCTTCCCTTAGCTCAGAAACTGCCTGGTGGGATATCCTCCCTAGACAATTCTGCTAAATAAATAAATAAATAAATAAATAAATAAATAAATAAATAAATAACCTGTTCTGAGCAATGACACAAATAACTTTGATTCCTTATCTACTTCCCTTGGACCTGCAGCTGATTCAGTCTTTTGGTCTTAAGCTCCTCCTTATAAGTTTGAACCCCAGCCTGACTCAGCACTTCGGCCTTCATCCCATAGGAAGGCTGCCGCCTCTCGCTGTACCTCTCAATAAACACACTGTCTCTAGAGATGAAGGAGATGTTCTCCTTCACTTTTCTCTTCCACTTTCCTTACATTTGGTGTTGTGACTCAGATCAGAGCCCTCTAGCACTTTCAAGCTGCACCTCCTTTTCTCTTTCTCTCTCTTCTCTACCTCCCTGCCAATGTTTCACTCCCTCGGAAGCACAAAAACTTGCTATACTCACTACTCTGAACTAAACAGCTGCCTATGACTTAAAACCTCCAGTCTTTCCAGCTTTCTACCTGGGGCTTTCATCCTTTTCTTCTTCTTTTCACCCTGTTCTACCAGACTTTTGAACTCTAGATAAAAGGCCACTGCTGTGTGACCATCTGCATCCATGCCTTCATCAAATTACAGCTTCATTACAAGGTATTCACTCTGTCTGTGGCAGAGGCACCCCATCACAGACCTTAGAAACTCTGGAAGTTTCTCACTTTTCGGTCCATGGATGATCAGAGATGCCAGAAGCCTCCCACATATCATTCCATTGGACATCCCAAGCATTATGAGTGCAGAGACACTCCCTCCTAATCCTTGGGTTTTGTTTGCCCTCCCTAAGCCTGGGAGATGTTCCTGGTGATGGGATTGGCCACTCAAAACAAGTCCTTGTCCTCCAAAGTGGGCTCTAAATTATCTGTTCCAAAAGATACTCCACTGGCATGTCTCAAGGCTAATTTAAAGGAGCTCAAACTTCCTGAGCTCCTGCCTGCCAAATCACTCCAATTTCTGTTCAAATTTTGCCACACTATTCCTTAGATAATGGCCATTGCTGGTCTGGATTTGATACTTTGGATTTCAGCAAATGGTATGTGAGGTTCCCTCCCCTGCTCCTGCCCCTCCTAAAACTCTAGCTCTCATACATAGTTCTGTCAGATGGCCATGACTTGCCAGGATCTCTCCCACTCACACCAAATTCAAGCCATCCCACTAAATCAAATTCAAACCCTGCCTTCTTAAAGAAGCTCCTGTCTTTACCGGGCCTCTTTAACTTCTTCAGCATATGGATACCTAATTTCTCTCTCATTGCCTTTACCTGCTCCTGCCAGAGAAAAACCTTCAGGGGAGGTAAGGCAATCACAGTAAACCAGCATGATAAAACCAGCTTGGTAAAATAAACAAAGACAGGCACATAGTGACGTTCTGGCCTGTGGCTAATGGCTACTAGAAAAAGGAAAAGTCAGCTTTAAATTAAACTAAGGGCAGCTATTGCCCTGTTGTTGTTGTGGCTACCTGTCCCAGGCCCAACTGAAATCCCATACAGTTTCTGGTACCCACCCAATATTTCTCATATTCCTCTCTCTCTCTCTCTCTCTCTCTCTCTCTCTCTCTTTCCTTTCACCATGATAAATTGCTTAAAAATTCCAACCCCCATAAGCTCCCAAAACTCCCAGATGGTTGGAACAAATCTCCAATAGCCAGATAGAATAATTCACCTGCCCTGCCTCCAACCATAGAGAGGCCATTTTCCATATCCACTTCATCTTTAGGCCTAAGAGGGGGGTTAGTAAGCCTCGGTCCATCTGTCTTCCTAAGGTACTTAGAAAGTACCTTAGGAAGACAGACCCAGCTCCCTTTTCTTGTCCTCAGAGGACTGCCTTGAAAGCCTCCAGTCAAAATGCTTGCTTGCCTTCTGAACTCCCTGTCCTTCTCCAGGAGAAGGTCTCCGACCGCTGTCTTCAGATCAGGGACTCCTGCCCCAGCACTCCTCACCGCCCCCCATTGGGTTTCCAAATTTCCAAAAGTCCACTGGCCTGCCTGTAGGGCTATCTCCTGACCAGTCTTAAAACTCTTGGCCTAAAAGGAAACATGAAGTCCAAGTGCCTCATTTTTTACTGCAATATGGTTTGGCCACAAAAGAAATTGGGCAATGATTCCTTTTGGCTGAAAATGACACATTTGGCTTCCAAATTCTTAAATATCTTGATAACTTTATAAATTAGATTGGCAACTGGCTCTATTCTTCTACTCCTGATCTCTTCTGTGTCAGTTCTACTCTTTGACCCAGGCCCTCCTGGGGAAACAACCTTCCTTCCACCCCATTAAACAGTTCCTATTAGTGACCCGCCTTTCCTTAGCCCAGGAAGATAACCACGAGTCCTCCTTTACTGTGCCTCTACCTATGACAATCAATCTTTCTCTCTCTTTCTCTCTCTCTCTGCCTCTCTCTCTCATCTCTCATCCTAAACTGCAGCTAAGTTTGCTTAACCTATTTCTGTTCAAAATACAGCTATAAAACTGGCCTTTGAAAATAGCCTCCAGCCCTTTCTCCATATTTCACTGGTTTCCTTGAACCTCTTGTTCTACCTTCAAGTTTTCTAACATGATTTGCTTTCCCAGACAAATCTGCCTATGATCAACTGCAACATGATTAGATGGGGACTTTGTTCTCTCCTTTGTATAACTTTCTTTACCCATCATAAACAGTGACCACATAGATTATTCTTTATGGATCCAGATAGAATCAGTAGGACCTGCTCATCAACCCCAAGCCTTCCCAAAGGGCATACAGGCCTCTCCCACTTGTTAGAGTCATCCCAAAGAAAAAGTAAAACTAAAATCGTCAGAAAAAAAGTCTCTGTGTTTCATGTTCTTTGTCATGTCTAATGCTGGCCAGCCATGTCATGTTATATGTTCTATGTTGTATGTAGTCTGCCTTTATGTGTGACTAAATTCATGGTCACTAATTGTTCCAGTGCTTATGGTCATTAAGTGTTCTGATGCTTATAGATATATTTTAAGACAATAATTTACTGAACCCAGGTGTATGATGTATTTCTGTCTTTATGCTTGTTCATGCTTATGACATGTTTATTTTCCAGGGTTTGAGCTTGCCTCTCACAATGCCTTCTGAATGTTTATGACTTATATCTATAGAGAAATGATTAATTTGGGTTTACTGACAAAACACAAACATATTTATATCAATGTTAAGACATGGTATACATGCTTTCTATTGAATGAAATTATTGAAAATGTCATATTTCTAATGTCCCTAGCCTATATCAGTCTGGATGGAGTATAAGGAATGTATCTATGAAAATGTGTGGATGCACCTAAGACTTACAGTGAAGCACTTACCTCTTCTAAAACTGCTGCAAGGAATATTCCTTTATGATAGCTAATAGATAGCAAACATTCTGTAAGAATTTACAACAAAAATTAAACAAATAGGAACTGACTCCGGGCCCGGCCCTTTTTAGACAATATGTAAGTACCTTATCTCAGGAGACATAACTTGTCTTATTTGACAGAAAGGAATGTCTTAACCCTCACAGACCATAAATCCCTTTACTCTACAAGCATGGAAAAATTCAAACAGAGGATTGTTAAGTATGTGGAACTACAGCACAAACCAGTGTTTGGGAACTTCACGCACAAAGCTTCAGTGGAAGCTCTCTCGCTCTCTCTGAAGTGAATTCTGCCTAAAAGTGTGTCTTCAGTTAAGGTGTTTTCAGTTAAGATAAGATGGGTTACCATAAAATGTTGTGCCTCTGTTCTTCTTTTGCCTTAACTGTTTATCTAATTCAAAATTAATTCTCTGTAATAAGTTGGTAAATCTATTTATAGTGCCTTGCATTATATTGAGATAAAAATTAGGGCTTGAATATGTAAAAGCCCCTGACCTAAGTTATGTCCTATTTTGTAATAAACATTTGTATTGGTGATGTTCCATACTGCATAGTCTTTTGTACTGACACTAGTTTTTGTGTGGTTTCAAGACCATAATTTCTATTACAACTTCTGATCTGTACCTTCTGGACATTCACAGCTCCACCAATTCACCTCAGAAGACTTTATAGAAGACTAACTCCAACTATCTGGGCCCCTTTGGATGGTTCTCCAAGGCCACCCATCTTCCAAAAACTTGAGGTTTATCTCCACTGCCATTAGACTTGAGGGTCATTAAAATACAGACACAATTTCCTTTGTCCCTGATAACACTGAAAAAAATTTCTCCTGACCATAGATCTGATCTTAAACAAAGACATAAAGTATATAATATATGCTGATAGATTAAAAGGGTTGTAAAAGTATCTCTGATTAAGATAACTAAGTTATATCCAAATGTTGAGCTTGTATGTTTTCCATCTAATAAAGCCTATATTTTGTTGCATAAATACCTGTATACAACAATAGGTTTATTAAATGTTCTACTCATATGTTTTCTTATTAGGTAAAATTTCATTTTTTTGCTATGAACTTATTCCAAATATATGTATATAAACTGGACATAATTATATAAAATTTATTGTGCCTGTATAATTAATAACTTTAAATTGATAACTTTAAATTACTTTAAATTAAATTAATATATTATAAACTTTAAACTTTTTCAGTCTAACATACCTCCATTAGTTCCTCTAAAATTAAGTCAGACCTTTTGATCTCTGGACCAAGTAAGTAAAAAACTATAAGCTTTCAATATTAAGAACTTACAAAAACCTTTAAGCCTGATAACTAAGCTTCAAAATTAGTTAATTTCTTAATCTCTACTATATTTAAGTTCAAAATTGTCTAAGATGTTTCCAATATTGTGTCAACACTAGTCTCTTATATTTCCTACCTTACCTAAGCCAAATCTTTATATTTCCAAAAATTCCAGTTAATTCCCCATCCAAGTTAATAATTCCCTTTTGTTACAGACAGCACCCCTATTTTCTTACCTACCACCTACGTTATTATTTTTCAACCTTAGATATAATATTCATGTCACCTGTAAACATCATGTCATATACAAGAAAATTCATACATACATATTAACCAGATCATAATGGCTAACAGATTTAATATTGTCTACAAGTTTCTTTCTAATGGCTCAGATAATTATCACTCTCCTGAAGAGCTGCCACCTTGCCTGTTCACAAAAGCCATGTGGAAACACACAGCCTACTATGTACACAGGGTACAAGATCAAATGGAAAACCTAAAGCTAAGACTCTCAGAAGCCACATCTTGTGACTAGAACTTCAACATTGGACTGCAGCAATTGTGTAGAAATAAACCAATCCAGAGCCAATAATATTTTGGGTTGTATTAGCATTTTTAATATCCAGTTATATTATTTGTCTGCATGTGAACTGACATCTCTCTGTGACCAGCTAAAATATCTATTGTTTTAAGTTTTAAAAAAAAACCTCACAGCTCTACTACCTTCAAGTTAAACCTATCCTGTCTCTGACATGTACTTTATTCCCCTGATTATGATAATATTTACCATTCTTTTCGTCCTTTCATACTCAGATGCCTCACTGAATTCCTCCAAGACAGAATACATGCCTTCACTTCACAACTAGTCACTGAATTTTTCATGGCCACTGAATACGAGCCCCTGGACATCCACCCTCCACAGGACTGCATGGGACACACCAAGAGATCTACTGCCCTCCCAGCAGGAAGTAATCTGAACAAGCTCTTCACCCTCATTCCAGCCCACACAGTGCTCCCTTAACTGCCCCACCCATCCACAGTTCTCCCCAATCTTTTTTATCCTTTGAGAGTCCAGACTGAATGGTTAATCTCTTTCCCTGAAAACTAGAAGGAATTAAAGAATTAATAACTAACCTTAAGATAAGAAGGTCATAAGGAATAGAGTCATCCAGACTTGAAAGGACAACTCCCCTAAATGATCATTTCCCTTAGCTCAGAAATGGCTAAGGTGGGATATCCGCCCTAGGCAATTCTGCCTATTCTGAGCAAGTACACAAATAACTTTGATTCCTTATCTACTTCCCTGGGACCTGCAGCTGATTCAGTCTGTTTGTCTTAGGATCCTCCTTACAAGTTTGAACCTCAGCCTGACTCAGGGCTTCAGCCTTCATCCCATGTGAAGGTTGCTGGCCCTTACTGCACCTCTCAATAAACAATCTGTCTGTAAAGATTAAGTCTGGTGCTCTCTTTCTCTTTTCTCTTACACTTTCCTTACAAATTGTTCATGAGATGCAAACAGTTCCAGAAACTGCTGTTGTGATGCTGTGAAGCAAGGCATGATGACCCTGATAGGCCAGTGAAGCCATTGGAAAATGGACCATGATTTGCAGTGGAGACCAAAGCATGTTACGATACACTAAAACTGTGCAAGGGCTACCCTGGAGCACTGTTGAATTGAGATAGAAGTTTTCCCTGCCTATTAATTTCAGCTGGAAGGGCAGAATTGGAAAATTCACAGACTGTCAGTCAATGGTTATGATATCAGATTTCAACTGCTTATTTTTTATATTTTCTTGATAGTTGAGTTTGTATTAGTTCAGTTTCTCTTTGGTAGGCCTTATAGTCATTTGAAATGCTTATTCTGTGACTTTATATGTTGAAAGTATATAACTTGTTTTGATTTTATAGGACTCACTACTAAAAGGAAATCTTAAGTCTCAGATGAGAACTGAGACATTTGAAATATTTTAAGTTGGTAATGACTATGGGACCTTTGAAGTTGGACTAAAAACAATATTTGATTTGTAATATATGAGATGATTTTTATATATATAAATATATTTAATATATAGGTGAAGAATGTGGTAGCTTGAATATGTCCAATAGATTCAGGGGATTGTTAAAGCTTGTAACTTAATAGATTTCTAGTTGCCTGGTTGGGGAAAGTGTCACTGTGGGTGGATCCTAGGGTGCAGCCCTAAAGTGTATTTGGGGGTGGATCTGGACTTCCAGCCTAACGTATGAAGCTAGCAATCTGAGCTCTGCCTGGGGTTTCTGGAGTTTGCTTGCTTATGGTGCTGGTGGGGGTATTTCTTTCTAAGTGGACCTTAGAAAGAGAGGTTTGTAAGTTCATGCCATCAGTGTGAAGCTGTCTATGACAATGGGTTTCCTATAGCACAAACAGAGATAATAATCATCAAATGAATGCTAAAGGACTGGGGAAATGCCTCAGTGATTAAAGGCACTTGCTCTGCAAGCCTGCCAATCAGAATTCAGACACCCAGCAGCCAAATAATGCCAAACACAAAAGTGGTGCATTGTTTGTACTCCCAGCATGACTATGACAATGGGAGACAGAGTCAGGAAAACCCCAAAGCCAACTAGTCTCACCTTCCCAGTGGCATAAAACAACCAGAGCAACAGTGTAGAAGCTCCCTCTTCATGAAAGAAGAGAGTTAACAACTGCCTTATATTGTCATCTGACCTCTACAAACAAATCTTGATATGTGTGCATCCATATACACCACACACACACACACACACACACACACACGCACACACATTTTCAAAACTGGGTGCTAAAAGTAGTAGATGAAATTAGATCAATAAAGGATACTTACATAGAATCAGAACTGCAACAAAATATTGTTGTAAAAAAAAAAAATTACTTTTTACTAAAGAAGCCTATCAAATGTCATTTTTTCATGCCACACATTTTTTATGGGTTGCAGTAGGAAGAACACAGAATGGCTATGATATCACAGTCAAAAATACAGAGCCTAATCCAATCATGAAGAAACGTTAAGCAAACTTGAATTCAACATCATTCCACAAAATCACAGGAAATACTTTTCAAAAGTATCCAGATAGTGAAGGTCAAAGAATTGGGGTCTGGTTGGACAGATACTCATGTGACACACAAATAAATACAATTCAGGGTTAGATCCTTTCAGTATGAGTAAGACATTAATGGAACAGTTAAAAAACAGTGGTCACTGGGTAGAAGTTCTTTCAATTTCTATGTAAGTTTGAATATATTGCAAAACAAAATCAAAACTTAGTGACCTGAAACAAAAAGTGTGGCACAGTTTATGTCCTGTGTGTTGGGAAGAACATGAGGGGGGGGAGGAGGAGGGTAGTATGTAAATGCACAGGAATGATGTACCTATCGTGGGTGGGGCATGGGGACTATAGTCAGCTCAGGGACTTGTTCCACATAACAAGTGGAATGCCCCATTTGGGACAGTTCTATTGCTATGTAAGCACTCTATTAACCTTGATAGCTTAAGATTTATTTATAGAAATATAAACACTAATGAGCTCGAGTAAGAAATAAGTTAAGTTTCAAATTCACTTCTGACAATGACTTTAGCAGGAATAGAAGACATTGTTAGCACTTTGGTAGCAATTTGTTTTTAAGTAAAATCATGATTAAATTTGGTCATATATTTTGAAAGCCCAAATTTATTTACAATTAAATTTTATGATACCCATTTTTTGAAGCCCAATAAAAACATAAAATTGTTCCTAGGAGAAAAAATTCAAAACATAGCCTCCAAGTGCATGAAGATTTATGATCATAGTAAAACTGTGGACAAATAATTGAGTGGTATGAAGAACACATTGACTGTCTTGTGGGCAGCATGTCCAAGCATCATGTAAACTTGTAATTTTATATGGACTATTTTACAAGTTAAAAATTTTCCTTTTGCATGCTACAAATTCAAATGGAGTTATTTTTTCTCCTGAAACGAAGGCCATATAAAATACAGTAACAAAGGGAAATACAAGCGTTTATGATGAAAAATAAAGAATCAGTTGCAGTGCAGGAACAAAACACAGGGACTCCCACAAAGCCAAGTCAAACACTGAATAACAAAACTTCATCTTCTCAATGTTGTACAAAAACCACAGAAAAGGAGCAGACAGTAAAATATTGTAACATTATAAAACCATACTTTAAAAACATATTTTTAGGGGGAAATTTGGAATTTAAATGGAATTTAAAATTTTATTTTCTAAAGAGATAGGTGAATTATCAATTTTTTATATTCTAATCTAACAGAAAATCTAATGGTTTGTTTATTTTGATTTTTTAAAATTTATTTTTATTATTTATGGACATGCTTAGTATGTAAACATCACATGTTGGTACCATCCTTTCCCTCATCCCTGCCCCTTTTCCAAAGGGATCCTCTTCATTGAGGATGCAGGTTATTCCCATAGGGATTGTGGGTCATGCATTGGGGATGCAAAATATAATTATTTTTAAAAGATTTAAATTGCTTATATATGATTACACCTCCTCCAAGTTTGCTTTCATGTGACTCCTAATGGTGCTGTATTAGTGACATGGTAATTTGAGTCAATCATAGATGGGCTACTTAGAGAAGAATCATGGATTCAAGGTGATAGTTTTGAACTTTATTTTTCATTTTTCTCCTGTTTTTCTTCTATTATTATTATTATTATTATTATTTATTATCAACATATTTCATATGGCTACTTCATGTATTGGTAACCTCTTTTCCCTTGTCCCTGCCACCAGTCCATTGAGACCCTCCTCAGTTGGGTTGCAGGTACTCCTTATGGGGTTGTTGTGATTTGTGCATTGTGGGGGCAGCAGTCAGTTATTTTTATGGGAAGGAAATACCTCTGGCCATGATGGCTCAACCTGTGGCTCTAAAAACCTTTCTGTCCCCACTTCCACAAAATTCCCTGAGCCATGGTGGGTGTGTTTTAAGTGTACTTCAGTGATCAACTCTTAGGAACCTCTGCATCTCTGTTTTGGTAGGTGTTGAGTATCCTCAGGGTCTGTCTCCTTCACCCTAGTGCTGTTTATCAGGTTCAGCAAGGAAGCAGCTCGTCTCCTCAATTCCACTGTGGTTTCAGCTATGGCTTGCCTGAAGTGCAAGGGGTAGTTTATCTCCTTGGGTCTTGCTACCATCTGAAAATTAAGAAAAGATTCTCCAATAGACAGTGAAGTCAGTATAGTTTAAATGGGATAAGCATTATTAATTTAGGGAGAATCTGATGTATTAACCCCTCTTTTACCCAAAGATTAGTGAGAGATAGATACTAGAGAGCATAATCTTTGTCTGCATAGGATTCTGATCAGTTTCCCAATTCCTTATATGGGTTCCTTTACCCTGAGTGGGTCTCTTAACCAATCAGAAAGCTATTGGTTACTCACCAAGGCTGTGTGCCACTATTGCAATGGTGTGTACTTCTTGTCAGTTTGGTTGCTTCTGTGTAGCTAGTTGATCATGAAGTGGTATTGTATTTTGTCAAAGGCCTTCTCTGCATCAATTGAGATGATCATGTGGTTCTTATGGTTAAGTTTATTTATGTGGTATATTACATTGTCCAATTTCCATATGGTGAACCATCCCTGCATTCCTGGCATGAAGCCTACTAGATCAAGGTGGATAATGTTTTTGATATGCTGTTGAATTTAGTTTGTGAGGGTTTTATTTAGTATCTTTGCATATAAATTCATCAGAGATATAAGTCTATAGTTTCGTTCCTTGTTGCATCTCTGTCTGGTTTTGGTATTAGGGTGATCCAAGCTTCATAAAAGGAATTGGGGAAGCTTCCCTGCTCTCTGATTATGTGAAACAATATGAGAAAAATTGGTTTCAATTCTTCAATGAAGGTTTGATAGAATTCGGCTGGGAAGCCATTCAGTCCTGGACTTTTCTTTTTGGGGAGATTTTTTATTAGCTTTTCACTTCCATGGATTTGATAGGTGTGTTTAGGAGATTAATGTGCTCTGAGTTTACTTTTTGTAAATTCTACTATTTCTTCCACATTATCCAATCTTGTGGAGTAGAGGTTTTGGAAGTATGCCCTGCTGTGACCTCTCCTTTTGCATTTTGATTTGTTAATTTGAGACTTCTCTGTCTCTCTCTCTGTGTCTCTCTCTGTGTCTCTGTCTCTCTCTCTCTCTTTTTCTTGATCAAATAGGTCAGGGATTTATCAATCTTGTTTATTTTTTTCAAGGAACCAGTTATTTTTTGATCCATTTTTCAAAATTTTTTCTTAGTTTCCAACTCATTTATTTCTTCTTTGATCTTGTTTATTTCTTTCTATCTGGAGCTCTTAGGGCTGGATTCTTCTTGTTTTTCCAATGACTTTAATTTGAGATCTCTCTGTCTTTGTTATAAAGCATTTAGAGCTATGAATTTTACCCTTAGGACTACCTTCATTTTGTCCCTAAAGTTTTGGAAAGTTGTATTCTCATTATCATTCAATTCTAGGAATGTTACAGTTTCTTTTTTGATTTCTTCTACAACCCATTCATTGTTTAAAAGTGTGTTTTTCAGTCTCCAGGAGCTGGTGGAGTTCCTGATGTGTCTCTTGGTGTTAATTTCTAGCTTTAAAACATTGTGATCTGACAGGATGCAGGAAGTTACTTCAATTTTCCTACTTTTGTGGAGGCATGCTTTATGGCCTAACATATGGTCAATTTTGTAGAGGGTTCTGTAGGCTGCTGAGAAGAATGTGTATTCTGTAGGGTTGGGGTGGAAAGTTCTGTAGATGTCCATTAGGTCTAGTTGATCTATGATATTGCTGAGCTCTATTATTTCCCTGTTGATTTTCTGCTTTGATGATCTGTCTATTGATGATAGTGGAGTATTAAAATCTCTGACTATGATGGTGTTGGTGTTTATTTCTATTTTCTTGTCAAGCAGGTTTTGTTGTATAAACTGTGGTGCACCTGTGTTTTGCACATATAGATTTGTGTTTGTGATGTTTTTAAGTTGGATCATTCCCTTGATGAGTAAAAGTGGCCTTCTTTGTCCTTTTTGAATACTTTTGGAATTATATATTAATTTGGTAATCAGGTATTAATATAGCAACACCTGCTTGTTTCTTATTTCCATTTGTTTGGATTATCATTTTCCATCCTTTCACCCTGAGGAGGTGTCTGACTTTAGTGGTGAGGTAGGTTTCTTAAAGACAGAAAATAGAAGAGTCCATTTTTTTTATCCACACTGTTAACTTGTGTCTTTTGATGGCTGAGTTAAAACTGTTAATATTCAAAGTTATAACTGTGAGGTTTGATTTAATCCCTGCCATGATGGGGTGCTTTGGGTGGGAGTTGGTGCTTTCTTGTGCTTTGTACTTCTTTGAGCCTGGTCTAGTTTTGGATATTGTGATCTTATGCTTGTTGGCTCTTGGTATTGGTTGTTTGACTCTTCTGTGTGGAGTATTCCCTGAAGTATTCTCTGTAGGTTTGGCTTTGTGTTCTTATAATCATAGAGTCGACTTTTTCATGGAAAGTTTCCCTTTTACCACCTACTCTGAGAGATACTTTTGCTGTGTACAGTAGCTTAGGTTGGAAGGCATAAGTGCTCCATCCCAGGCCCTTCTTTCAGGCTTTCAGAATTTGTACTGAGAAATCTGAGGTAATTTTGATAGGCTTGTCTTTGCATATAGTGACACTCTCTCTTTGTTTCATTGTTAATTTTTTTAACTATGATGTGCCTTGAAGAGTTTCTTCTTTGGTTTTGTCTGTTTGGTGTTCTGTGGGCTTCTTTCTTCTGGATGGGCCTCTCTTTTGAGAGATTGGGAATTTTTCTTCAGAAATTTGGTTGAATATGTGTGCCTCTGACCTAGATTTCCTCTCCTTCTGGTATACCCATGATCCAAATATTTGGTCATTTTAGGCTATCCCACAGTTCTCTCATCTTCTGTTCCCTCATATTCTGATTTTTTGAACTTAGCAATTTTTGGCCTCCCAATCATTTTCCTCTGTCTTGTCTTCCAGCTCAGAGGTTCTGTCTTCTACATGAGTAACTCTGTTAGTGAGGGGTTCTAGGGAGGTTTTTATAAGCTCTATTTGATTTTTGTTTCATGTTTTGTTATTTTGCATCACGTCCTTTCTCTTTTTTGAGTTACAATTTTTTGTTGTTGCTGTTTTTTTTTTTTTTTTTTCATTTCAAGTTTTTATTTTCTTGATGCTTTCTGGAATTCTTCTTGCATTTGATCACATCTTCATTAAGCTTAATTAACTTATTATTAAGATCTCCCATTTGTTGACTCAACTTCAATTCATTTATATCTCTTTTGAGGCTTCTAACAGTTTCTTTAATTAATTTAAGCCTACTGACAAAAGCTGAGTGCTCTAAGAGAAGATTCTGCTCAATTTAATTGATGTGATTGTTGATTTTTGGATGGTTTGTTTCCAGTTCAGCAATTCTTTTGATCAGAGTCACATTGGTTGCTGTGGTTTCATTTTGGGATTGATTTTCTGTTGATTTCTCTATAATTTCATTGAAGGTTTCCACTGTGGGACTAGGCATCCTTGGTGGAAATCACTCAGTTTTCTGACTTTAGCTATTTTTTTATTTTATTTTTTTACTCATCTTTCAAAAACACTTTATTCTATTGAGGGGGGAGCCAGTATTTGGCCTTGTAGGATCTCTAGTAGGTGTTCTGTTTTAAATGTGAACTGAATTTTTTCAATGGAGTAATAACTACTGATGCACAGGTTGTGGAGATTGCAAGTACATCAAAGGTACCTGGGGAACTGGGAGCTATGGACTACTCACACCACTTGCATGTACTCTTCAGCACATGAGGTCAGAGGTTGGGAAACCAGGAGCCAGGAAGCTACAGAGCCAGGTGTGAGAGGCCAGATCCTACTGTGACCTGGTTACCCTCTGACTCAGGGGAATTGTGATTGGGTACCCATGGGCCAGTCCATCAAGAAACCTGAGCAAAAGGCCTGATTCTGCAACCCACACACAAGGACCAGGTGGCCCCAAGGCAGCAGCAGGGGTACATGGACCAGGAAACTGGGAGGTGGGAAACCAACCAGGAGTTCTGGCCTACTCACTCCTCCCGAGCACACTCCAGAGTGGAGGATTTGGAAGTTTGGGATTCAGGGTCATTCAATGAGAAGGCAGAGCAAGGGGCCCACTTCAGCAGCAAGCTCACAGAGTCCAGGCAGCCCCAAGCCAGCAACAACCAACTGGGTCCAAGGAATCCATGCATGCACCCTGAACTTTTCTTTGTCAGATTGTTATACAAGCTCACTGCAAGTCATTTCAACTTTCAATGAGCATAGCAAAGACCACTGAATCCCATAATAATAATGAAAAAAATCCTTAGTTGGAATCTTCATGCACTGTAAAGACAGAAATATCCAAAGAGTGTCTACATGGAACTAGGACACAAGCATCATAGGATCTGGGAATGTTATCACCTGGTTACCCATTATAGATATTTTAAATGAAATCTGTAAGCTGTGTTTGGAGGCTCATGCCTAAAGTTTCATCACTTGGGAGGTTGATGCAGAATGATAGCTACAAATTCAAGTTGAGGTAAATAGGAACTATAGAATATGTCCCTAATAGTGGAACCTATAAGTAGCCAACCAGGGCTACTTAGAAATACTATGTCAAAAAGGAAGAAGGGAGGGTGAGAGGAATGACAAGGGGGACAACAGGAGGGATGACAGGAGAGGGAAGGAGGGAGGATGGAGGGGAGGATGGGGGAGGAGAAAGGGAGGGGAAGGAGGGAGAGAAAACACAAACTTAGTAGGCTATGGTTCCCCAAGGTTAAACTGAAAGCCAGGGGCATATCTAAGACCAGAAACTGGTGGCAGGTATCACTTATTAGGCTAGGGACAGTCCCAGGCATCTAACAATAGAGAAAACATTTCTGGGAAGCATCAGGGAGAATTGGTGTTCTTCAAAGTGGACCTGGATGGAAAGGTGTGGGGAGTTGATGCTAACAGAAGAAAGGAAAGCTGTAGGACCATAGATAGGCATGTTACTGAGATCATCAGAGAGCATAAGTGGAGTAGAGAATCCCTCTTTAGCCAGCATCTCTAGAGAAAGACCAAATGCTATGTATGTATTATTTTCATAGTAGAAACAGTAATTAATCATGAGAGTGATATCATTATCATTTACACCTGACAGTGAATGGCATTACTTGCAACATGCCCACATGTGTTTTTGCAAACAATGCATAGTCTTCATATAAACATTTACTAAATTAAGTCATGCTTACTAATGAAAATATATATTAAACTCTAATATGTTGAAGATTATCTAATGAGTAAAGATCTTCCAAGGGTTTTTATTTGTTTCTCATTTTCATTTTTTTAAAATTTAGATGCACTTTAATTCAATAAAATGTACAAATATAAAATGTATGATTTTTTGAGTTTTGACAAGCATAAACATCAATGTAGCGACAATTCATTAAAAATAGAAGGTATTCCTCACTGAGAAAGATGATGTAAGGAGATAGGGTTTGGTGTTAAGCTGACAAGGAGTGGACTTGTGATGGTTAAGTTTGTGTCAATTTGATCTGTTTAGGAATCCACAAACATTCTTCACAAGTAGGTCTCTGAGGCTGCTTTCAGGAAGGATTAACTAAAGGAGGAATCCTTCACCCAGGGTGAGCCCTTCAGCCAGAGTGGGAGGACCCTCTGGGGCGGGGGTGGGGGATGTGAAGGCAGGGATATATCTAAAGAAACTCGGGGAAGGAAAGGATCCCCTTCTCCCACCTGGCTGCCAGTGCTGCTTGGTGCTTGGTGCTTGGTGCTGTTCTCTGCTTTCCAGCATGGACTAAAGAGCAGCATGGTCTGAAGAGCAGAGTCTCTCCAGGACGCCTCCAGGCCTTCAGCAATGGATTGGGACTGCTGAGGCATCCTGCCTTGTGGACTGAGCAGCTACCGGGTTCCTTGACTCTCAGGCCTGCAATCTGCTACTACTGGACTGTCGTAAGCTAATCCAATAAATTCCATTTTAATACAATTCGTTCTACTGGTTCGGTTCCTCTAGAGATCCCTGAGCATTACCCTTAGAATATCATATAAATGGGACCACTACAGCAGGCTGTTAAGTTTCTGGCATATTTTACCAAGAGACTTCTAATCCCTATTGTCATGCATCTTAGCGGTGCATTTTCTTTTATTACTGATTTTGTATGATGATATCCCAATGTTTTTTATCCATTCATGACTGATGGACATTTGAGTAATTCTCGGTTTGGGATATTATAAATTAATCTACTATAAATTTATTGTTTTGTGATGTTCTAACATATTTATAGTTTTAGAAAATGTTGGGTAGCATTTACTTAGGCCAAATGATTTTGAAAAATAAGGCAATAAATTTTTATGGATTACTATGGTGTAATTAAGTGATAAAATGACACTGCATCACACGGATGCTTCAAAACCCCAAGGCACCTACGCACTTTCCTTCCTTCTCTCCAAGCACTCTCTTAGCTGCCCTGCTAAGCTCAATTGATAACACTGCTCTTGGAAACAGAAACTGACTTAATTACCTTCCTCATTCTCATTTTTTATTTCCTAAACAAAGCTCTAGACAGTACTCAGTAGCCTGACTGAACACTGAAGCTTCCCAGTGCCTTAGATTCCAGGGCTATGATTGGCTATTTTCAGTTCTTTCTTTTTCCTGAACTTTCATTGTGTATTATTTGTAATATATAAGAATGACACATAAGTGAATCTAACAAAACTTAATTGTCAAGTAAACATCTGTAAACTAGTCTTCAGCCCAGGAATCCAAACACTACCCACACTTGAACCACTTTTTCTGGGACTCATGTGGAAGGAAAGACACCTCCAATGTGTAAGGAGCTTCCTAGCCTTTCATTCAGCATGTTAAGTTTTATAGCTTTAGCTGGGCATGGTGGCTCACGCCTTTAATCCCAGCACTTTGGAGGCTGAGGTAGAAGGATTGCTGTGAGTTTGAGGCCAACCTGAGACTACATAGTGAATTCCAGGTCAGCCTGGGCAAAAGTGAAAACATACTTCAAAAAATTGAAAACAACAAAACAAAACAACAACAACAACAAAACTTTACAGCTTTAAGGTGAATTAGATGACAAGAGACTGGCTATGTGAGAATAGGTAAGCAACTGAACCAGTTGGCATGAAACCTCAGTGTCCCCTCATCTTATATATGCCGCTGGGTTATTTGCTTTGAGTTCTAGATAATATTATCTAGATGGATATCTAGATGGTTTATTATCTATAATTATGGAAGTTTTCAATTTAAAAAGTTGTGCTGGAGAGATTGCTAAGTGGTTAAGGTGCCTGCCTGCCAAGCCTAAGAACCCCAGTTCAATCTCTAGATCCCACGTTTAGCCAGACACAAAAAGTGACGTAAGAGGGTGTGATGGTTAAGTTTGTGTCAACTTGATTTGTTTAGGAATCCGCAGACATTCCTCATAAGTGTGTCTGTGAGGTTGCCTCTAGGAAGGATTAACTAAAGGAAGAATCCTTCCCCCAGGGTGAGCCATTCCCCCAGAGTGGGCGGCCCCTCTTGGAGGAGGGGGCTGGTTGATAAAAAGAAGCTCTGGGAAGAAAGGCTCTCTCTCCTTCCACCTGGCTACTGGTGCTGCTCGCTGTTCTCTGCTTGGTGCTTGTTGCTTGGTGCTTGCTGCTTTCCAGTGTGGACTGAAGACCAGGGAGGACTGAAGAGCAGCATCTCTCCAGGACGCCTTCACCCTTCAGTGCCGGATTGGAACTGCTGAGGCATCCAGCTTTGTGGACTGAGCAGCTACTGGGTTCCTTGACTCTCGGGCCTGCAACCTGCTACTGCTGGACTGTCATAAGCTAATCCAATAAATTCCCTTTTAATATAATTCATTCTATCCATTCTGTTCCTCTAGAGAACCCTGACATTCACAGCAGCTGAGAGGCCTCTGGCACACCCATTCTCTCTCTCTCTGCCTCTTCCTCTCTCTCTCTCTCTGTGTCTCTCTCAAATTAAAAAAAAAAGTTTTAAAAATTCATCAGTTTTAAGCAACTTTTGTTATACCATATTGTGGCAAATATTTTATTAGTAATTTTGCTATTAATTTCCTACTATGCTTAATTTATGAATTAAATTTTACCATAGAGACATGTATGGTATATATAGAGGAAAACATAGTCTCTATAGGATGCAGTACCATCCAAGACCAGGCCTGCACTGCAGGGGGTGGGTCTTGGGTCCTTGAATCTAAGGATAATATCCACATTTCACTATGTATGTGGAGCATGTTAGTCCATTACATAGCATCACTTTAAGATGCTATAATATTTTCAAACCTCTTGCAATATGTCTTAATTATCTTGATTATGTTAATTATCTTGATTATCTTTAAATTTTCAGTTTTTGAGGCTTTTCTAAATTCCCTTCAAGTTCTAAGTGTCTTGCCAATGGAGGAAATAGGATAACTTGTGCAGGGAGGCCTGCTCTTACAGTTCTGTTGCCAAGGCCAATGTATATACTTGCCTTTCTGTATGCTCTATGATGGGAAAGGGGAAATTTGCCAATTATGCATCTGCTAACAGTAATATTTGTCATTATATTGTCATGTGTTTACAAAGAAACTTCATGAATATTGCATTCGTTAAAAATGAGACCTTTTGTAGGAAAATAAGCTAAATCTCAAAGACACATTAGATTGTGTTTTATAATAATTAGTACTTTCTTCTCTACACCAATAGACTATTATTTTCTCTTATACTAAGATTATGCTCATCTTCATGTATCATGTTACAGAAATTTAAAACAATGAATCCATTGTTTCCAAAATTCTTTACTTATCTTTATTTTCTCAGACTTGTTCTGCATTGATTTTTCTTGATTTCTGAGACAGCCTTAACTGCTTCAGTAGCCATAATGTAATGATTATGTCTATCTGCTTCCCCAATAGTCATCACTGCATAGACTTTCTCACACAACTTTCCAGATATATTAACTGCCTCTTCTCTTTCATTCTCAAAATGAACATTTCCATCTAGTCAGCTGAATCTATATAATACATATTGAGTTTCTCAGTATTTTCTGACTTTTACAGGTTGGCATAGTTTTAGCAATAAACATCTGTGTGCTCAGTACATTGAAGTTGGAGTGACAGTTAGTACGAGACAATAATCAGGAGGGTTTGTCCATTTCTTCAACAAATAATTATGATTTAATCTGAAAAGCCGAGTTTCATTTGACTCCTTTAAGGAAGTTTTTGCTCACAATTACTGAGTGTCAGGCTGCATTTGATAGGTACTACCCTGGGTTTTCAACTTACTGGCTCAAATCACACTTCAAAGGTTTATTGGCTAGAATGCTTTCCACTTTGTTGAGTAATATTGACTGTGTTTTAGGTTCTAGAGTGATGATTTAGAGGTTAGGGCACTTGCCTGCAAAGCCAAAGGACCCATGTTCAATTCCCCAGTACCCACATAAGCCAAATGCAAAAGGTGGTGCATGGGTCTGGAGTTCATTTGCAGTGGTTGGAGCCCTGGAGCTCCCAGTGTATATGTATCTCTCTCTCTCTCTCTCTCTCTCTCTCTCTCCCTCTCTCTCTCTATCTCAGAAATAAAATATGTAAACATTGAGTGTGTTTCTTCTCAATGTGCTTCTTCGTTGGTAAATAGATAACACATGGGGGCCTTTATGAGAGAGACATCATGAATAATGAGATGATGAGGCCCAGCATACAGCTTCGAGTTTTGAACATATCACTCTTAAGCATTGGCTATTCTCATTGTTATTGTTTATTAAGGTTTGACATGAGCTTCTATTAATGGTATTAAATAGCACTTTACAGTGCTGCACAATGTCAGAGATTCTCATGTGTCTCAGATATTTCATAACTGGCAGGAAGCAAAGGAATCAACCTTGCCTTGTGCATTCCTGTTCTGAGACCTGAGAGAACTGAGGGAGGGATTACTGCCAGTGTCTTACTGGAATTTTCCAGTAGGTGGCACCAGTCACCCCCTTCCCATCACCAAACACTTTGAAAGGCACACATGAATCCAGACTTATATGCATCCACATGAAAGATATGCACTGCTTTAAGTGTCCAGTTGACCACATCTTCCCCTCTTCCCCAACATCCCTTTAATTACATGAAGTAAAAATTTGTTCTAGAACATTCTCAGCATAAGTCAATATGAGTGTATACTAAATGTGCTTTTTTTTTCCCCAAGGAGAAAATGTAAAGAAAACAACAAAGGCATTATGAAAATTATAAAATTTAGTGAAAATAACAAACGTAAGCATTCCTTAACCACTCTTATTAACCAGGTTTTATTTCTTCTAAGAAAAGTGACTGTTTGGGGGGAAATTCTGAAAGGAAAGAGAATACTTGCACAGGAGTTCAATTCCTTACTCTACTGAGTACATAGTGGATATAAATGATCCTCGCCCTTTGAAAGAAGAGAATAAGCATATGGGAACTCAGTCTGCACATGATGACAAAACCTAATTCTAGATGAGACGCACTATTTATAGACCAGCAATAATCTTGCCATTTTACACATCTGAGAAAACCCTGGAAATAAACAAAGGTTAATTATATAGCATAATAATGTCACTTTGAATAAATGCTGAAGCCGCAGCTATAGTTCTCAGAAGGAGAGCACTGCTTTTCATAGGGGGGTGTTGAAGGTGTGGAACCTAATTTGAACTTCAAGGTTAACCAGAGGTGCCCCCACTGAAAACATGGCACTGGCCTCTCGATTGCTAGATCTCCCTGGTCAGAAACATCATAAAAATGTCTCCAATATTGACACACAAGGAAGAGCCAGGTGGGTAAGGGGAGGGCAGGACAGGGACAGGGAGAGCTCTCCGAGGAAAGCACCCTGTGTCTAGTCTTCACACCCACTCCTTCTGTGTCCTTCGCTGGCTGAGAGGTTCCTGGCTCATAGGACACAATTTGAAAGGTGCCTGGGTATTTTTCCTCTGGGGCTTTGACTCTCTCTTCCTGGAGTCCTATTACACACGATGTGAGCACTCCTTGATCAAGGGCCTCTGAGGTCCTGTTACCCACACAAAGCAATCTGGGGAAAATCTGCTCTCACAGAAGAATCAGGGGGAAAGTCATAACATTTTAAAATATTTTTGAAATCAAAATTCTTTACAGCTCCTTCCTGTATAGGATTGGGCAGGCTCACTTCCTCTAGTACTTGACATTTACGTGAAATGTCAGACCCAGGGTGTTAGAAAATCCACATTAAAAGTTGAAGGAAAGCCTTCCCACAAAGCAGTATCAGTATCAGTATCAGGAAGACACATTAGACAGACTGCACATGTGAAAACAGGAGGCTCCATGTGACAGCCCGGGGCTTCTCAGAAGCACCAGGATGGCCAGCTCCTCATTGTCCCACTCAGAACCAGCTCTGGGGAAAGAAAGAAGCTGCTCCATAAGTGATAAGTGGGGCATAGATTTACTGCAAAGGTCCCTGGAGCTGGTCAGGAATACATAGCTTTCATTAAGCACTCTATCTTGCCACCACCCTCTTGCAACACAACAAAGCTCCAGGCAACAGGAAGCCCTGGGCTTTGGAGAAATATCCTGTTCCCTTTTGGGAAGTTCAGCTTGGGATTTCTCCTGGGAGCCTGCCTGCTTGCTACACACTGGGGAAGACATGTTTGACAGTGGCCTTGACAAAGACACTGTCCTCAAGTCCTCAAGTGTTTTTTCCAGGCTGTTTGCACACAGCGTCCCCTATTGTCAGGCACAGGCACTATTTACTGCTCAGGACTTTCACAATATAGGGGTTGGGTCAGCAGGGGCAGCAGACTGGGCAGAAGCTCCAGTCCATTAGCAATGTCTTCTTAATCCCTTCCTGCCTCAGGTCTCCTTTCTCCTCCTGCTCTGATCAGGGCTCTCCATATAGTTCTCTCTTCCTCCTTTTATGGAGGAGAATGAGAGCAGCCAGGCATAAATGCAGAACCTGTGTTTATCTCAGCCAAAGGAAGACAAACTCTAAGCAAATTCTTCTCATACTGAAGGAAAACATTTCTTATATGAGTTTTCATTATAGCTCTTATTACATGTAGGAATAAACATGGTTTACTATTGAGCTACTGCAATGCCTTTGATCTTGTTTTTGAAAGAAACAAGTTGGGGAAAGCTACAAAGCTCCCTCCCTTCCAAATCAGCTTTATGGGATTGATTTACTGTATTTCCATCCACTATACTCTTTTTAGGAATTCTCATATCACTCCACTTGCATACAGTGATTCTTCAGAATGGGAGGGTCCTGGGTAAGCCATGGAAGGCTGGATTTCAGATTATTGTCCTGCATGGCCGAGGATTTCCATTGCTCATGTCCATGGTGAGCAGTGCTAGTCCAGGAGACAGCTGTCCCAGAGGAAGAGTACACTCTGGGGTCACAGAATGGAGAAGAGCACATAGACATATACATGATATAAATGTAAATGTAGGTGTAGATATAGAAATATATAGCTATAGATGGTTATATATACATACGTGTGTGTGTGTGTGTGTGTGTGTGTGTGTGTGTGTGTATTGCCAAGCAAGCTCTGGGTCCAACCTGTCCAAGGTCAGAATCACAAGGCAAAGGTATCATCTTCTTCCATTTAAACATCCTGATCCCTTTGGCTTAGAAGATGCTGGCAACTCAAGAGGCTGACAGGAGTTTGGCAGAGAGACAGACATTTGGGGCTCCTCCTCCCAGGTAAGAGACTCTGACCACCCCTACCATCAGCACACAGCTTTGCAGCAATTCCAGTATGACACTCGGAATGAGACAATTTTTGGCAGCAGGAGAAGGAAGCATCATTATCCTGACATGCTGTAGAAATCAAAGGTCTCTGTTTTGATGGCCATTGTCCCAAACTGCTCAAGGCCTGTCATCGCGCCTTCTCAGGCATCACAATGTCTTGCTCATGCAGTAGCTGGGCTGCTCCCTTCATGCCGATGCTGGATGAGGAACTTTCGGCTCTGTAATGTTCTCCATGTTACACAAATGTTTGGACTGCCATGCCAACCCATTCTAACACTTCCTCTACTTTCTCATCATAACCTGTATCCAAAACAGGTTGACACTTGTCTGGAAAGCAAAGACAAGTATCAGCCCCTTTGTATCAGAGCTCTTCATGAGCCCACATTAAACAGATGGCAGCAGTTGCTCAAGCTTGTCGAGGTGTGTGATGACTTATGAAGCATGGATTAGGGTCATGACATCTGACAACTATTGCACACATGGTCCAGAAGTGCCTCTTCTCAGGAAACACAGCCTGGTCTCCTGAGGAAGCGTCTTCCTAAGTGCAGGGTGTGGTTGCACTGCCTTCAAGCCTGGCTCTGAGCCTTGTGATGCAGCATAGAGATAGGACAGGGCAAACCCTAACCCTCATCAACAGCTGAACACCAATGTCCCTCTGCCAAGTGTAGAATGTCCCCAAACTGTCTTCTGCTAATATCAAAGTGTCTTTCTATGTGCACATGCCCCAGAAAAGTCACTTATAATTTGGCATTGTCCTTTCCTGAGACTCATGTGCTCAAATAATAAACTGTCCAATCCTTTCTATGGCTTGGATAAAGTGGTCACACTACCCTGAGCCTAGGTTACACCTGTTCTTAACTGTCAAGAGCAGCACAGAGTTGGCCTTGGGCAGTAATGGGAGACTCAGGCAGTGATGATGGGCCACGCACTAACAGGAATGGGATTTTGGAATACTTGCCCCATGAACTAAGATCTCTATATGATGAAATCTAACCAAGTAGAATTGTAAAGACTCAATTCAATATAACCCAGCAAATGGCTATTTGTAGATCTCTGTACTAAACGTGGCACAGCTGACAAGCATAGGACAAGAAAAATATCCCCTACTTTCACAGTTTTTCATAAGATGGCATGTGACAAGGAAAGGATAAAATTATCAGATTGTTGGAATGGAGAGATGTCTCAGTTGATTAAGTGTGCTTTCTGTACAGGCTTGAGGACCAAATGGGGCCCAAGACCCCAGTCCCATGGAAGCCAAGAATTATTGGAGCTTTGCAAATTCCTTAATCAGTGAAGAGACTGGCTCAAAACGAAGACCCCCTCAGAAGAGTGATGGCATGGGGCACCTGACCTGATCTTTCCACTTTGGCTATTGTTAGTGAGCACCCCCACATGCACTACAAACACAATAACAACACACACACAACTTTACAAAAACATTTGTAAGATTTTATACATTCTGCTGAGAATAAATGCTCAAGGTTAAGGATGGTAATTGGCTACATAACTGCTTTGTAAGATGGTACTTCATGAAAAAAAATACTAGTAGATAGTTGTAGTAGTTTGAATATATGTTCCCCAACATATGCAGTGTTTTATTAATTTATAGTTTGCATCTGCAGCCACCTTGTTGGAGGCAATGTCATTTTTGGGCAGATCTTAAGGTGGGGTAGTGGGTTTGAGATTTCAATCTAAAGATATGCAAAGTGTGCCTAGCTGGAATTCCTGAGGTATGCTGTGCTGTGTGCCTTTTGGCTTGTGGTTTTGCTCTCTGTGTTTGGTCCTGTGAAAGCAGCTTCTTCTGCCATTATGGAATTTCCCCTGGATCTTTAAGTTTCAATAAATAATATCCCTTCCTCCATAACTGTGCCTTGTCTGTAAGTTCATCTCAGTGAACCTGAACCTGTCTGCTATAATAGTCATCTTTAGTTGAATTTGCATATATGACTCTCCCTGTCTCGAATGATAAAAAAAATGGTAATATTTTATTTCATGCAGCAATCTCTTACTCTTTCCACAAAATAATCATAAACTCTCTTTATATCTATATCTAATCTTTATCTACACAGACATAACTCTATATATGTGACATCAAGGAAATTACAAGTCAAATATATAGAAGTGTTCTAATAATCATGTACTTTAGTGGCTTTCAGATGGACTCCCAGAATACCCTGTGGCATTTTTTATAAAGTGCCAAGAAGGGCATTTTCCCAACTCCTTACCACACACAGAATGAGATTCATGAACCAAAAATTCCACTGGCCACATGCATATGATTATATGAGTACATATCAAATACTTTAACTTCCTACTGAGTACTTACCTAAATATAATTTTTTGAAAATACTACTCTTATGTGCAAATTATGAATGAAAAAAATGAGCAATTATTTTTTAAAGTACTAAACACATACACATGCAATTATCAAACCAGAACAAACACAGGATCACAATTCTTCTAAATTTACAAGTCTTGCCATCCACAGTGTTAGTAGTAACTAATGCTATTATATACTCCCTTTATTAATGAAGTAAGATTTAAAAGGAAAGCTAGGCCAGAGAAGAAGCTGACAGCTCTTCTTTCTGGAAAGACCATAGAAAACCATGCACCTCAGAACATTGAAGGAGACAAGGGTAGAATGTGGTTTAGGGGAGAAAAACTGTTTGACAAAGAAGACACTAAGGTATACAGTCACATATGCTTATGGAGTTTTAGATTAAATCTGAGAAATTATAAATGAGAAGCTCAGTGAAAGGAACCAACATAAAAACCAGCGACTGGACTGGAAAGATGGCTTAGCCATTAAGTGCTTACCTGTGAAGCCTAAAGACCCTGGTTCAAGGCTTGATTCCCAGGACCCATGTGAGCCAGATGCACAAGGTGACACATGCATCTGGAGTTCATTTGCAGTGACTGGAGGCCCTGGTGTGCCCATTCTCTCTCTGTCTCTTTCTCTCTCTCTCATAAATAAATAATTTAATTAATTAATTAATTAAAATATTTTTTAAAAGACCAGAGATTGTGTGATTCCATTTATAGTAGAAGTCTAAAGTCTAGACCTACATCTAGAAATGAAAATGGTGAAGATACAGGGTACAACCATGGCTAGAAATCACCCGTTGGTACCACACCTACCTGCAGCAATATAGGAGCCTCCTCCAGCTTTATAAAGAACGTGACTGGCAAAGGGGGCTGCACAGATGATCAGAAAGCTTGCGGTCACAGCAGCGACTACACCCAGTAGCATCAGGACTGCCCAGAAACCACGGTAAACTGGAAACACAGAAAAAAAAGAAGGAAAGAAAAACACACTTAGATAGTGGACACTATACATTGTCACACGGTGAATTTTATTGAGCCTCCTTATTGTAATTTCATTCAGAGCACTGCAGAGCTAGATCACAGACAGTGGATCTGGAATTAGTTTAGAAAGGAGTTCTGACCAAGTGACCAGGGCTCAGTCATTTCCATGGAATGACCTTCAATTAATTTTCATGCTTAGTGTCTGCACCATAAACACTCTTAATATTGTGGGGACTTATTTCTCTGACCGTATTTTCCAGTTTAGAACTGGGGATAACCAAAATTCTATACAGCAGGTCACATATAAATCTTTCACATCAAATGGGTAAAGAAAAGAAAGATAGTCCCTTGACTTATAAATACAGCCTTAAATATTCTGCAAAGATGGCATTTGTACAGTAGTAAACCTTGGAAATCTAATAATAATTACCCAACCCCTAACCATAAAGCCCACTTTTGTTTAAAGCATGGCTTAATTGGAAAATATTGTGAGATAATAAAAGTTATACCATTAAGAAAAGTTTGTACAGATTTGCTGTCTAAGCAAATGTGAAATTTTATATCAGATATGCTTGAGGAATACAACTTCTTATTAGTTTTTATATTGTGAGAGTGTCAAAATGAGTTCAGGAGGCCCACTCAAGGACAAATAAGGCTGAGTTAATGGATACAGCTGGTGATAAATGGATTGTTGGTCTGGCGATTTATAGTAATCAAATGAAAAGGAACTCTAATGATCATTTTTGAGCTGGATAATTACCAATCTATTAAACAAATTCATCATTTCCCTAAGGCTAAAATACTAAAATGAGTTTTTGTTGGTGTAAATGGGGGAAGCTCATTGAAATATATTAGTCAAATTATCATTTTTAAAGAAAATATAGAAAGAACCTTTATTGTGAAACAAAAAATATTTTTCATGTTAACCACGTATACAAAGAAGAAAAATATCAAATAACTGCAATCTTAGGAAAAAGTGGATGGGAAGGTAAAATTTTGAGAAGAGACGCCATCTCAGAAAAAAAGAAAAGAAGAAAGAAAATTTTCAGCTTTGGCTATCTAAGTTTTGAAGACAGGAGTCAAAGATCAGTTTTTACGTTACTATGCCAATGCTAACCATGACTCTCAGGTGTGTTGTATTGTAAGTGTCCTGAAGATATGTTCAGGTTGGCAAGTAGAAGAGCAGTAAAGAAATACAAGTGGACCTCGATGCATCGGTTCTGTATCTAAAGATTTAATGAGCCTCACATACGAAATATTTGAAAAACATTATATCTTTAATGAATATATTTATATACATACATACATAAATACATACATATGCATATATATACTATTTTTATCTTCATACACTAAACAATGTAGGAAATAGCATTTATAACCTGTTATGTATTTTTTTTTTTGTTTATTTTAATTTTACATTCATGTTGGTGCCTTCGGTAGCCTCCTCCCTGACCTCCCCCCTCTGAAGGACCCTCCTCATTGGGGAATGTGGGTCGTGCATTATGGGGTAGCCAACAGTTATGGGGGAAAGGCAAAGTCTCTGTACATAATGACCCAACTTGTAGCTCTAACACTCTTTCTGCCCCCTCTTCTGCAAATTTCCCTCAGCCATGTTGGGTTCATTTTAGGTCTACTTCAGTGATAAGGTCTTGGGAGCCTCTGTGTCTCTGGATCTCTGGTTTGGTAGGAGTTGAGTGTTCTCTGTGTCTATTTCCTTCAGCCTTGTGCTGGTGTCAGGTTCACCAAGTTTAGAGTAGAACTATCATGGATGGCAGGAAAGGTATGGTTGCAGGAACAGGAAGCAGGTTAATCAAAGTGCAGTGCAATCAGAAGTAGAAAATAAACAAAAAGTTTGATCAGGAAGTGTTAAAACCTCAAAGCCATACTTAGTTAACACAGGTCCTAAAGCAGGTCTACACGTCCTAGAATTGCTTCAACCTTCCCAAACAATGTCACCAGCTGGTGACCAAAAG
The DNA here is from genome assembly GCA_036365145.1 of Orientallactaga sibirica. Lineage (NCBI taxonomy): Eukaryota > Metazoa > Chordata > Mammalia > Rodentia > Dipodidae > Orientallactaga > Orientallactaga sibirica. The sequence goes on from JAEOAD010000699.1 coordinate 9,281,395, forward strand.
TTCAAACATGTAAGCTTATGGGGGACATTTTGCATTCAAGCCACCACAGATGACCAACTGTATTAATCTCTATTTTAAGTGTGGAAAATGAGAGGCTATGGGCCAAATATTTGCCATCCCCATCCTATCAGAATATACTAGATAATAGATGAATCTTGCATTCTTTTTATTTTCATTTACTTCATTTACAGAAAGGTTAGAGTTGTCTTCCTTGTGCAGGTCCTAGGCCAAGAATTTGAGATAAGAAGTCCATGCTGTCAGTCTCCATCACAACTAAAACGGGATAAGGCTGACAACTATGTGAGGCCTTGGAAAAGTAAATAATAGCAAGTGGATTATGGAAGCAACTCAATCCTTAAAGAAAGGTCAACTTGGCTGAAAAGAGTTTTCTATTTTATTTTGGTTTTGGTTTTCTCTTTTATTTTCTTACTGGACTTAACCTAATGACAAGCCAAGTTAGGAGCTATATAAATGGTACAAACAGCAAAATCTACTAGTTACTTCCATCATTCTGATTAGAGCTCCAGGAAAGGGGACCTTGGAGATAGAGTGGTTGAACTCCTCATGTTTATTTTTCTTCTTTTTTTCCTCCTAGTCCTTTTCATCTGTGTCTCTGCCCTGCTAATTCTAGTGGAGACTTGGACATAGATGATCCAAAAGACGGCCCAACTTTTGGGTGAAGGAGTCAGGAAAAGGGGGTTTTGTTGTACAAACAGTGGGGGAAGCTCTGTAAAATATTTTCTCTTGTCCCTTGTTTTGCCCCATGGAATAATTATCTGGAACTGTGCCAGAGCATAGGACAAAACTCAAAAGAGCATTTAATCTTTCTAGGCAAAGAAACTGAGAGAGGCCCTAGGAGCAAGAAGGAGTGAAAGAAACTGCACAGAGAACCTGGAAAAGAAAGTGAAATTCTGTGATTAAGTCTACAAACATCAAGATCACTTTCAAACAGCATAGAAGATGCCTATGCACAGAAGATATCCAAGGAAGGATAGCAGTCTTTGGAGACCAAATTACACTGAAAGAGCCATCCAAGCACCAGAGCACTTCCTGAGAGAGGAACACCCAGGTACAGGGACCCAAGAGCCAAGTTCTGTCTCTGAAAGTTGATTGACACAGACACTGACACCACAAAAGAAAAGACTGATGGCCTGCTAAAACAATAATGGATCAAACTCTCCAGAGGCTTTTAACAGTATGAAAATTCTAAAAAGGGAACATTCTAAAGGTTTAGACTATCACTTAAAAATTACTTGATAAATCAGGGTCATGAAAATCGAGTTAGTTCTCAAGGGAACAGGCAACCAGCACATGACAACCCCAAATGACTCATACTGGGAATTATCTATGCCCTGAGGTGAATGCTGTTGAAATGCATAGAGAGAAACAAAGTCTATAACAAAAGAAATGTTAAATTTCTGGAATTGGAAGAGAGAATATCTAAAAACTAAAAATCCATGTGATGGGCTTTAAAATAGACAGAGAGGAGAAAGGAAAGTGTAGTTTTATGATGGAGCCATAGAAATGTTCTAACATGAAGAAGAGCAAGGAAAAAACCATTGAGAGAAATGGAAACAATTGTGTGACAATTTCAAAGGTTCTCATTTTTATGTCCTTGGAATCTCTAAAGCAGAGGTCTGAGATAATGGTGTAGGACAAATATTCATAAAAGAAAAGCCTGAGAACTCTCCAAATTTGGTGAAAGGTAAACTTATAGGTATAAGAAACTCCAAATATTATAAGACCAAAGAAACTCTCTCAGACACAAACATAAAAACTGAAGAGTATAGAAATCAATCAGAATGAGTGTGTGTGTGTGTGTGTATCCTAGACAAGGAAGTCACAATCCCAATGACTGCAAATTTCTTATCAAGAAAAAAATGGAAACTGAAAACAACAGAACAAGGCTGGAGGGACAGTTTAGCAGTAAAGGTGCTTGCCTGTGAAGCCTAAGGGCCTAGGTTCAATTCCCCATTACCAAAGTAAACCAGATGCACAAGGTGGAACATGCATATGGAGTTGATTTGCACTGGCTGGAGGCCCTGGCATGTCCAATCTCTCTCTATCTCCTTCTTTCTCTCTCTGTCTCTCTCAAATAAATAAATACAAATAAATAAATAATATTTAAAGAAAACAATAGAACAACATTTTTCAGGTGCCAGATACCCACCAACTTAAACTTCTGTATCTGATACAAATTAAGAAAATAAAGATGAGATAAAGCTGTTTGTGAAAGAAGGCAGAATTTGTCTCAGCAAATCTGCTCTATAAAAATTATTGAAGAAAGTTTCTTTTATTCATATGAAAGGAATACAGTTCTAGAGCATATTGAAAATCTCAGAAAGAGGAGAAAAAAGGAAAATGGTTTACATCTATGAATACAGAAGTCAATCATGTTCTTAATTTCTTTAAAATACATTTTTGGTATTGAAATTATATATTATATTAACATACTGCATATACTTATATTTAAATACAATTGGTAGGAAACAGTAGAAAAGTGTAGATTTTGGAATTGGTACCCTGCATGTTCACCACAGCTTTCTGAAACTGTCTCTTGTTCTGTGAAACCCAGATATTTCTATGGCTCCACTCAAGCTCCTGGAAGATCATATGACAATGTGTGGCATATATAATAAGGCAGGGTCTTGAACATATTCTGTTCATGACTCTTTATAGCCTAAGAAATTTTTACACAAGCTTGAGTAATAGATATAAAATAGATATACAAATCAAACATGCACTACTAATAAATCATAAGTAGCTTATTTTAAACAATTCTTTGGAACTTCGGGATGTATCTCAGTTATTAGAGAGTGCTTTCTTTGTAGGCACAAAGCCCTAAGTTCAGTTCCAAGAACCACATAAACTAGGTGCCCACTGTGCATTGCATGTCTATAATTGTAGCACTTGGGAAGCAGAAGGATCCACAGCTCAAGGCTACTGAGTTTGACTCCAGACTGAACTAAATGAGACTTTGCTTCAAAAAATAAAATAGTTCATATATATATATATATATATATATATATATATATATATATATATTACTGTTTTATCATCTATTAAAAATAAATGCATATTTGCATACTAATGAGATGGATGTGCTTTTATGTTTTTATGTAAAGAACTAACCCTTGGCTGAATATTTAGTACTGCAATATTAGAGCATTCTCAACATTTTTCAGAGTTGATCAATATTTTGATTTCATAATTGTCAATGCTGAGAATGCCACTTTGCAAAAACATGTAATACAAAATGACAGAAATATGTTTAGGGACATTGCAGAAATTATTTGTAATTCTTATCTAACCTCAAGCCAAAATTAATTTAACATTTTTTCTTTATAAAATTCAAGTCAACAACAACTCAAGTATTAATTTTTAAAATCAAACTTTCTACCACAATACAAGTACAACATCTACGGATTTGATATATTCTGAAGCACAATGGAAGGAAAATATTGAATCTTTGTTTTCTGTAATTAAATCATCATGTCTCTGTAAGTGTAGAAAACTTTTATATACATTGTAAACACTGCGATTCATAATGTTCAGTTGCCTCAAATCTGGGCCGAGGTGTGTCGAGCAGCATACATTGATTGCATTGATGTTACAAAGGCAGACATGATGGCATATACAATGCAAAGTTCAGATGCGTGTCAGAACCAGAGCTTCAGTGAGGTCATGAATGCAACATGGGCGAGCACTGTCAGAAAAATATTGGCTCTTTACGTTCTGAATTTTAAAATAATTTTTGGTTGTTACATATTTAGAAGCATGACTGTTGCCAAATTTTGTGCAACTCCCAGGTTCAGTTACAATAATCCTGATCAACATTTAAGAAGCTGGGTAATAAGGGATCAATGAATAGCATTCATTTTGTGCTTTGAATTTATGGCTGCTCTTGTTAAAATTTTCATCTCTTTGTAGTGGTTGGCTTGAGTTCAGCAATAGGAAAATGAATTATTTTCCTAAGAAAGCCTTGTACCCTGTTTTCTTGCACCCTTGAGGCTGGAAAACCTCTTTAGCTTAAGATGTGCTATGACAGTTGCATCTAGGCAAGTGCTTATCGAGTTCCAGAAATGTTGAAGAATGGGGCTAGGGTTTGGTCTAAGCACAGGTAGTGTATAAATGGTTCAGTCAGAGGTTATTTTCCTGATCAGATTACAGTCTTCCCTTTACAGTATCACTTTCACTAGCTAGATATTTTGTGACTTCATTATAGTAGATCTAGATTAAACATCCGGAGCCCAGTGTGTGTGTGTGTGTGTGTGTGTGTGTGTGTGTTTATACTGTTTATTCATAGAGAAAAAGAATTATCAAAGCATTAGATTATCTAGCTTGTTATAAAGAGTGTACATAGGATATAAGATTGTTCATGATGCTTCAGTATTATTCATAAAATGTTCATATTCTAAAGAGTACCAACCTCATGGCAACTTCAGATTTCAAATTCTGACACACATTAAGGAGCTCATATCTTGAGTCTAACTAAAAGGTCAGATTACAAAATGATATAAGTAGGAAGTATAAAAAAACACTTTAAAATTTTTTTTCCATAAGATATCCTAATAATCACCTAAAACTAAAAGACAGGAAGACTATGAAATAGCATGGACTATTAATTATGTATGTTAATATAATATATATGTGGGAGTATATATAGATGTGTCCTTGTGTGTTTGTGTACATATGTATATGTTTGTGTGTGGATGTGTATATCTGCGTGTCTGTGCATGCATGCAGGTTACCACAGATAGGAAGGGAATAGAAGAATGGGCACAAAATCTGAATTTCACACAGAGAAAAACATCACCCCAGGTACTTATTTTTCTAGTAAGAATATAATGAAAATGCAGCAAAACCTCATTAATATGGATGATTGGCTAAACCAGCCTGCAGCTTTAACTATGAGTCACTTTATACTAGGTTCCATTCCAAGACATTCACATAAAGCCAGTAATCCTTAAGAATGGCCTTGCAGTCACTGGCAATCAGAAACTATCTAGTTTAGCAAATGCATGCTAAGAGCTCTCTAAGTACAAGGTACTAAGAATTCTAGGGTAAGAAACAACCTTTTTTCCTCATGAGTTCATTCCAGCAGGATAAACCAGGTTAGATGAATAACATATGTTAAATGCTCCAATGGAGGTAGCATAAATATCAAGACACACTTCCATAGGTGAGCAATGAGAAAAAGCTGTATTTTTCTGGCCTTAATGTTGGCCTTAAAATTCCACAAGGCAGGGCTGGAGATAACACTTAGCTGTTAAGGTGCTTGCCTGCAAAGCCAAAGGACCCAGGTTCTATTCCCCAGGACCCATGTAAGCCAGACGTACATGGTGGCACATGTATCTGGAGTTCTTTGCAGCAGCTAGAGGCCCTGGCATTCCCATTCTCATTCTCTCTTTCTCTCTCCATGCTTCTCTGTCTCTCTCAAATAAATAAATAAAAATAAAAAGTATTTTAAAAAATAATTCCACAAGGCAAAATCCAGAGTCAAGATCATTCCAACTGGAGAAAGAAAAATTCCATGAAGATAAACTAAGAAAATGAGGAACTGCTGAAGGCTTTTATACTATCCCAAAGAGTTGGTCCTATATTTTTCAAGTGCTAACAAGTCCTTGAAGGTCATTTATCACATACCCATGAAATTTGTCTTGGAATAAATTTGCTCTATTGCCTCGGACACCCATCAAGTTCATTCATACAGCTCATCCTGTTTCAGCACACCCTAGGTGCACACAGTGTGAAGTGCTACACATTATCAAAGAAGCTCAAACAAAGCCAGCAACACCTCTATCTCCCACCAGGACAAATAAGGACCTCTAGCCTATGTTGTCATAGCTTGAAGCAGGTCACTTCTATCTCACAGGCCAGCAATCCTGTCCTTCATCTCCCTGAACTGCTTGTCTTGGCAGAGTCCAGCAGGACTAAAAATACAGGAATGCCTGCAGACAGAAGGACAGACTGTACAGTGTGTCCACATCTGAACTTCACAGTCTGGACAGGACCACTGCAAGCAAGTGCTCATTATGGCCATAAGCTTGTCTCAGGGAAAAAAGACACACCTAGAGATCCTATGAGCTTGTTCAAATCACTACTATAAAACTGGCACTCTGGCTGTGACCGTGGAAAAGTCCTTGAAGTAGAAGAATCTGACTTCCTTACCAAAGGGGAGAGAACATTCAGATGTAAGTGCACCCATGTTCACTATTCCTTTCACATCTCCAAAGGAGTTTAGTGGTGGGAGGAAGCCTTCCCAGTGTTCAAACAGACAGCTTTACGGTACTGGAGGTAGTAGGGGTGTTGGTTAATAGGAATCCACATGGTCCCCAAGTTAGGAGTCCCTTATGATCTTTTGATTTATAAGGGTGTCAGTGTGGTCTGCATTCTGTAGAAATCATGCATTGAGTTTGGATCTTTTCCTAGGTGAGCAACATGTGATGGATCCCCCGTGATGATGCTAGGCCACAGCAGCAAACCACAGCATACAACCAACTCTGCCCTCACAGAGGGAAATCCAAAAGAACCCTTCAGGGGTCTTGGCTTCTGAGCTATAGTGCTCACTAGCTTAGCTTGTTCAATGTACTTTCAACACAAGATTATTTTCTACAGATGATGACTTCACAGAACACATCTTCATTGTCAGAGGAGCACCTTTTCATAGTACAAGATAGTTTGGTAGAGTCAGAAGCCAAATGTTCATAATCAGGGTAGGGAGGAATGAGGAAATGTGTCCAAAGCCACCCTATGCTCAGTCCAGAGGACCCAGTGAGCACCCCAGGCTTAACCTTCAGCTCCAAGGAATCTTATTCCTGCATGCACATCTGGGCCACTTTAGAACTTTAGTTCCAAGCTGGAAAGCAGACTAATGGAATTAGAATCTCTGATGTTGTCCATGAGCATTGGTCTTAAAACCCACTAGGGGATTGTGGTAAATGGCTAGGCTAAGAAATAGCAGACATATAATGGCTCAGACCTGCTACTCAGTTATGGTCACAGTCAACCCTGTGAGCAGCTGAACCTTCTCAAGTATGTTTTCCTTCATCATCACAGCTGCTACCGACAGTGTGGTTTACAGATGAGACTCAGGGTCAAGATTTTTATTGCAGAGCTGTTTGGAGTCTCAGCTACCATTAGCCACTTGGTTGTGTCTTTCTTTTCTTTTGTTTTTTTTAATCAATATATATTTTTTATTTATATTATTCTGATTTTACATTCATAGTATTGGTTGTGTCTTTCAAAAGCCACACTGACAGAAGTTTAGGCATAAATCCTCCTACGTCAGGCTCCTCTTCCTTAATCTTCTGAAATGCAGAAATTATAGTGTAAAGTTCCTTGGGTGGGCAGTATTTTATTAGGCCTGGAGGATTTTGCAATCCTCTTTCCCCTCACCACATAAATAGCCCCCCCGCCTGCTTGTGCTGGGCTGCGTGTTTATTTCTATTCCCTATCCACCCATATTTATATGCTGCAGATCTAACCCAAGCCCCATTGGGTGATGTGGTGATTAACTAGGGATATGATCTTAATCAGTATTAATTACCTAATAGAGAAATAGAGGAAGAACAAAAGCATCTTAATATTGGCATAAGTATGTACAAACATTCTTAACAAGGTAAGACAGAAACACTCATGGCAATTACAGTTCTCATTTTTGTAACTGGCCTTAGCTGGTATTTGTAAATACCTTCTTGTACTACCCATTCGGTATTTTCTCCACTTTCAGCAAGCACCTCAACAGGTTTTGGTTCTTCACCTGGAGGGGTGACCCATACCTTCATTCCTGAAGGATCTGGGCCATTTATCACACTGCCTTGATTGGGCTGTTGCAGTTGTTCATTGACTTTGATAACAGGGCATGGTAACACTGAGATGCCCCAAAGGATTTCCTGCACCCCAGGCATACTCTTCCTTACCTTCACTGTGGAGGAGCAGTTCAGTTCCCCCTGATAGTCTGGATCAATCACTCCTGCTACCACTCTAACTCCTTTCTCAGCCTGTGCACTCAAGGATATCAGGATCCCAAAGTGACCAGGGAGAAGTCTTAGCTTCCAGTTCAATGGAATGTTCTTTGTGCCTCCTGGCAAAAGCACTCCCCCCTCTGGAACCAAGACCTCTAGGCCAGCAGAGCATAAGGTTGCAGGAACAGGATGCAAAAATTTGGCTAATGGGTCACTTGGGGTGTTGGTAAGTGGTACCATTCCCATTTCCACCTCTTGATTCCTGGACCAGTGAGTCCAGGCCATAGGAGAAACAGCACCATATATAGGATGCTGATTCAGAGCATATACAGCCTGCTGGAGGACACGCCTCCAGCCCTCCAAGCTATTACCACCTAATTGTCACCGTAGCTATTATTTCTTTTACTTTTTAATTTTTATTTATTTATTTACTTGAGAGAGATAGAAAGAGGCAGAGAGGCTAGGCCCTCCAGCCACTCCAAATGAACTCCAGACGCATATGTCCCCTTGTGCATCTGACTTACGTGGGTCCTGGGGAATCGAACCAGGGTCCTTTGGCTTTGCTGGCAAATGCCTTAACTTCTAAGCCATCTCTCCAGCTCAGTAGCTGTTTCTTTAAAAGGCCATTCCACCACTCTATCAAGCCAGCTCCTTCAGGATGGAGGGGAACATGGTAAGACCAGTGAATTGCATGATCATGAGCCCATTGCCATACTCCCTTGGCTGTGAAGTGAGTTCCTTGGTCAGAAGCAATGCAGTGTGGAATACCATGATGGTGGATAAGGCATTCTGTAAGCCCATGGATGGTAGTTTTGACAGAAGCATTACATCCAGGAAAAGCAAATGCATGCCCTGAAAAAGTGTCTATTCCAGTAAGGACAAAACGCTGCCCTTTCCATGATAGAAGTGGACCAATGTAGTCAACTTGCCACCAAATTGCTGGCTGGTCACTCCGAGGAATGCTGCCATATTGGGAACTCAGAGTTGGTCTCTGCTGCTGACAGATTTGGCACTCAGCAGCAGCTGTAGCCAGGTCAGCCTTAGTTAGTGGAAGTTCATGTTGTTGGGCCCATGTATAACCTGCATCCTTGCCACCATGCCCACTTTGTTCATGGGCCCAAAAAAGAAAAGAAGTCTATTTTCTAGATCTCTTTACTGCAGTGGCTGAATCTGTACTGGAAAGAAACATCGAGGAAGAGCTGAGGAGTCAAGGGAACTGATGAGAGCACCTGGGTGGTAGTAAAATACTGAAGACTGCCAGGTCATCCGTTCCATGCACCTGAGTACCATAATTAACATGAATCAAGAGTATGGGGTTTCTAGGGTTATCCTGACCAACTCTACATACTGCAGAAAGACAACTTTTCTTATTCACTGATTTCCTTTTCATTAAAAAAAAGACTGTGATCAGGCTAAAGAGAAGGCTAAGGACACAGGTTCAATTCCCCAGTATCCACATACAGCCAGATACACAAGGTGACACATGTGTCTAGAGTTCCTTTGTGGTAGCTAGAGGCTCTGGTGTGCCCATTCTCTCTCTCTCTCTCTTTCTCTCTCTCTCAAATAAATAAATAAGTAAATCAAATATTTTCTAAAATAGACTTGATCTATACCTGAAAAGACATATTGAACATGAATTTGCTTGCCCACATTTTGTACAGGTAGTAGTGGCTGACTATAGCACAGGTTTACTATCTTAGTTACAGGTAGTCTATATTTCATCTTAAGTATTCTAGGATCTCAGATTATTTAATTTTACAACTTTCAGGTGATTTTCTTCTGAAAATCTTTAAAAAGTATTTATGTTTATTTATTTACTTGACAGAGAAATAGGGAGAGAGAGAGCGAGAAAATGGGTGCATCACAGCCTATAGCCACTACAAATGAACTCTAGATGCATGCACCCCTTGTACATCTGGCTAACAGTGGGTCCTGCTTCTGCAAATCTTACATGTCCTAGAGATCATGTTTCTTCAAGCAATCTGTGGGCTTTTATTTGATAATGCCATTTTATGTCTAAGAGTCTTTCTCTGCAGGACGTGACTCAAAATTGTTTCTACAATTTCTACCAAAGAGAATTTAGTTTAAGAATTTTATAATGCAAAAATATTTTAATATTTCCCTCTATTTGAATCATAAAATACACAACAAAATAAGTGAACTAAATGTCATTTGCTTATCTTTGTGTGCATGTATGTATGCTTGTTTGTATGAGAGGGGGTTCATGTGCCACAGCACTCATGTGGGGGGGGTCAGAACCACCTCCCATGTGGGTCCTCTCCTTATATATTGTTTGAGGCAGGGTCTCTTATTTCCACCTCTGTGTATGACAGGCTACCTGGACTGTGAGCTCTCAGGTATGGCTCCTTCTCTGCCTCCCATCTCATTGTAGAAGCAATGGGATCCTGGGGATTGTCCCACCTCTGCCTCCCATCTCATCATAGAAGAAGTGGGATTGTTAAGCAAGGGGATTGCCTTCATGCATCCAATTTAAATGGGTTCTGTGGATCCAAACTCAGGTGTAACCCTTGCATGACAAGCACTTTATTCACTGAGCCATTTTGCCAGCCTGGATTCTATTCTTGTATCCATCCATGCTGAGACATCAACTGAGTTTCTACCTGGTATCAGACACTGTGGTAAATCATTAATTATTATTGTTATAACATCAGAAATGTGTATAAGTGTACAAAAATGAACAATAAGAAAGCTTTTAGCTATAATCTATGCTGAATTTGGGGAGGAAAAGAAGTCTAGCACATCACACAGAATAGAAGAACAGTGCTGGGCCAATATAGCATAGTGCCTGAAGCTTCTTGGGACAAATTCTTAAAGGAGCTTCTTAAAGGAGAGAGCAGCAATGGCAACTGTACAGCCAGTTTTGAGAAGACACAGAGGAGACAGAAGAACAGAATGCAGTACAAGCCTGCCAGGTTTCTGGTGCTGAGATGCAGAGCTGTGACAAGCTTGGTGCTAGGGAAGAGGTGGCAGGGGTGAGGCAGGAGTTCCTTAATGAGGTCATGGTCACTTTCCTGTGGAACATTTCTGTATCAAGTGTTGTGACCTTTTCTTAGAAATGATAAGGAACTTAATCCTTAATTTCTTACACAAATTTGGTCAAATGAACCTTCGAATTATTGATATCAAAACCACTTAGGAAGCAAACTGACTTGCACAGGGGTGCTTCTATTGAGAAAGGTAGATAGGAGGTTAAAATTCACATACTCCCTCTTCTTTCTTATAGAACATCACAATTTTCTAGTCTTTAACTTTAAAAATCGTTTATTTTGAGGTAGATCACCCCCCCAAAAAAATCTGACACTATTTCACAGAAACTAACTTTCCCCATTGTGAGAATAAAATAATCTGGTGAATTGGAACAACGAAAAAAGGATCCAAAAGTTTCAAGGAGGAAAGAACAGGGACATCCCTGAGGGAGATTAGTCATGGATGCTGGGGTATGGTTTATGCCAGCAACCGTGGCCTAGACCTGCCAGTAGAAGTGTCAGAAAGAGACTCAGCAGTGCAGAAGCAGGACCTGAGTAGGTTGGGATGTGAACCACAGATGCAAAGAATGAGTCTGAGGACCAATGGCAATGGTAAGTGACTCTTTAAGCTAAACAAGACAGCTGGGGCATGGCTGGCATCCTTGAATTCTCACATTGCATATTCACAACAGAGTCCAGGAACTGTCACCCTGACTTGCACTGCTCTGATGTTTTGATCATTTTAAAATAATGAACTTAGCAGCAGCTGCTATAAGAGGCTTTCTGTGATACCTCCCAATCTGTTAGAGGTGTAGACTCACCAATGGAAAAAAAACAATTACCTGTGGTCCCTTCTCTGAGTTTTCATTTACCTCAACACTCAGCCTAGGAAGAGAAAGCAGAGCTTGCCAATGCACTTGGAAGAGTTTCATCACACTCCGTGTATTTAGGTCCCATTCAATATCACAAAGGGAATTATTTATAATCCCCTGTCCGTTCTGTAGGCCTAGCAAATTTTATCTCAGGCTAGTGGATGCTTCTCCAAATCCACTGAATATTTGCCTAAACATATTTTACTTTTTCCCTATAAAGTGCCCACACACTTCTCTTGTAGGAAAGGTATATGGAAATTTCTTTTTTTTTTAATTTCTTTTTTTTGGGGGGGGTATTTATTTTTTTAGTATATTTTTTTATTTATATTATTTTGATTTTACATTCATAGTAAAGGTTCCATTGTCCTCCTCCCTGTCCTCCCTCTTTCAAAGGGACCCTTGTCAATGGGGAATGTGGGTCAAGCATTGTGAGGTTAGTTAAGAGTTCTGGGGGGTGGAAATTTCTATGTGTTGAGCTGGCTGTGTGGCAACACATGGGATTCCCTTTATCCATGGGGTAAAGTTGTGTCTTTTCTTCTGCTTAGTCTATTGTCAATTCTTATCACCAAATTTTCAAAGGGCCAACTGAAACCTTTCCTGTTGCCCCTCACTCAATCCAGTTTTACCATTTAGCATGATCTTTAAAATCAGCATAGGCGAAGTACCTTCAGAACGCCTCCTAGGACACCTTCTATTGGCCTGGCCTTGGTCAGAGGTGGAGCAGAAGGAACATGATGGGCTTGTGCATTGGCATCCTGGGTTTGCTCTCCTCACTGACCTAACAACCATTTTCTATGAGTCCTTGAATCCTTTAGAAGTCAATTACTTATCCAGCCCCCTGGTTTCCCATTTCTTGCTATGAACAAAACCAGTAGCTCAAAGTCACCTCAAACATTTCTGTTTGGCAAGTGGGCTATGAATATGTCCTTTTAATAATGGACTGCATACATTGAATTTCTAAGTCTCTGCTGGGAGCTTCCTAAAACTGCTCATTTTTAAGCAGAAAATCATTGCAAAGATCAAACAGTGCTCCCACGGCTCCTCCTGACATGCTTGCAGGGTTCTGCTTTACTCACTGATTTGCTGTGATAGGGTACATCTTTGGAAGCCTTCCCTCCCTAGCTACTCAGCACAAGCTGTTACAGCAAATACCCTCATATTGAATAACAACTGTTGTTGCTCTGGAAACAAATTAACTCTATGCTCTCCATTAATATTTCACAGGGCTATTGACAACATTAATTCAATGGACTATTGACATAAGCACAGTGTTGGCCTTGGGCATGAGCAGACAAGAAGCAATGGGTTAAATACTAGAAAAGCACTTGATTAAAATAAAACAGTTTTTTTTTTTTTAAAGAGAACTATATCCAGAAAGCAGTTCAGCTTTATTCCTCTACCCCAAACTTATTTGTGAAAAGGAGAAAAATGATAAATGAAAAACTGAGATTGATCCACTATGCCAAAGCTAAGAAATAAAACTATGAAACTTACCAAATAATTAATAAATGGGCTTTTTTTTCAAGTGTGTGTTGTTGTAAGGAACATACAAAGCAATTTACTTTAGATGTTACAGTAAGCAGAAGTTTCTTGAAAGAGCCCCACTTGTGCTGAAGAATCTGAAGACTAATGGAAGTTCTACTTCCTGACCGTGGAGAATTGGAATGTCAGAGACAAGGAACCAAAATGCTCTTTACCTCTGTATCTAGACTAGCAGCCTTTTTACTATCGGGTTAAACTTTTTTGGATGTATTAACTTAGCAGATCAAATAGCCCAAAGCTAAGAACGTTAACAGACAGCAACCAAAACCTACCCCAGGGACTATCTTACTTTAACCTATCTACCTGCCATCCTCACTGAGGTATCTGGCAAATGCATTGATTTATGATTCTCTTTTGTTCTGTGACTGTAAAAGTTCATCTGACTGCTTCCCCAGTGGAACATATCGTTCACAGTAATCTGAATCCATGACCCTGAGTCATGGTCACACATACTTGGCCTGGAATAAACTATTGCATTCTCCCTTTGGAGTGAGAGCTGTGTTATGTATTGACATCATCAAGAGGTTGATTACAAGTAATCTAGCAAATTACGAGTCTAGAAAATGACACCATGTGGTCTTTGGATGGAGAAACAAATCTATTTCCTTGGCTTTCAATTGTGTACTGCAATCCTACCATGGCACAAAAAAGATTCTGGATATAACATGCAGAAGTAGAGCAGGGGAGCCAGCACAAGCATTGCATGTAATGCTGGCTCCATATATGTTCCCAACTTTTGTTCAATTGTAAGGAAAAATGAAAGTTATTTTATATTGATATTTAAAAGTATTGTAAAATAATATAAAATCCTAACATCAATTTTTATAAGTTATTGATGTTAATAGGTTTCAACAAGAAGAAACAAGAATATAAATAAATTCCAAGAGAATCTTCCAAGAAACTAAGATGGTTCTTTTGGGCATTTGATGTCTCCACTATTGATAGCTTCGCTAGGTCGGTATCCTCATTCCAGCACAGGAATTCAACAGTAATAGTGTCTATGGTTTATGAATCACATGAGCAGTGTTAATAGAAGAAGGCATTAGGGGCTGCTTTTCCCTTAGGCCTACAGTCATCCAATGGGCAGCAGTAGGGGAAAAGCTTGGCATCTCTCCTTTTGTGTTGTATAAGTCCCTTTTGAAGCCAAAGCAAGATTCATTTTCTCATTACAGGATATTCAGTAAATTCAGTTTTAATACAAGTCAGTCTGAACATTAATAGAAAAGAACAGGCTATAGACAGGTGGTAGAGATGGTAGAATTATCTCATAAAGATTTTGAAGCAAATTAATGGGCTCATATACAATGCTTCAATAGCAAATACAAAAATGTTTGAACCAAATAACAAATGGAAAGTAAAATAAATATCTTAAATCAAAAAAAACACTTACAATAACTAAAATTTAGAAAATCAACAAGTACATTATATAACAGAATATAAGGAAAAAAGGAAGCACTCAGTGAATTCCGTGCTAGCACTAGAAAATAGAAATCATCCAGTCTGAACAAAAGCATAGATGTAATGCTTATTCATCCTGCTCTTGACTTTTCTAAATTATGTTTGATGAATAAAGTGAAAGAAGTTAACCTGTCATAAGTAGGACTCAGCATATGTGGAAGAAACTATGAGAATTATCACTGCTAGAAGACAAAGGGACATGATGGTAGATAAAGTTTTACACTGCATTTGTGGGTAAATGTCAAAATAATAAACTATGACATTTTTATAATGTTATACCTTGAACAATGACTACAGAAGGTATATAAACTGATTCACTTTAAAATACTGTGGATACATTTATACTAAATATCTTTATTGAAATTCATAAGGTAAAGAGAGAAGAATATAGCACAGAGAAGTTAGAGAATAATGAATCCACTCATATACTGTAATAGTGGGCATGTGTCATAATATACTTGTTTAAACCCTTAGAATGTATAACTACACAAAAGTGACTACAGTGGAAATGATAGACTATAATTAATAGTGATACATAAATATTGGCTCATCTATTGTAAAAAAAAAGCATCAAAAAAGTAAGAGGAAAGACTTTATAGGTAATGGAAGAGAACTTTTTGTACTTTTACTCAATTTTTCTATAAATATAAAATCATTCCAAAAATACCATGTTACTTTGTTCAGTAATCTACTGAATATTTATAAGCTAGCAACAAACACATGAAATTAAAATTTAAAATGATTACAACTTTCCTGTAATCACAGAACGATGGAAATGAAGACAGGAGGATCATGAGTATGAGGCCAGTCTGGGCTACATAGATAATTCAAGGCCAGCCTGAACAACAGAACGAGTCCAAGAATTTTCTAGGCTGCATAGTAAGATCCTATTTAAAAAATAAATGCTAGAAATTATTCTTAATGGTAAAGTGCTTATGTCACAAACAGAAGGCTCTGGGTTTAATCTCCAGCACCAAATAAAATGAAGTACCATTCCTAATTATTCATAAATGAATTATTGTTACTGTAGTCAGTTCCACAGTGCTGTGATGAACATCCAAACCAGATACAGTTTAGGGGAGAAATGGGTTTTATTTCAAGCTTACAGATCCAAGGGAAGTTTCATTCAGGCAGAAGCAGCTAGTTCCTAATTCATTAAACCAAACAAAGAAGGAAACTACAGCCAGCTAACAAACATCCCGTTAGAATTCAGACTGTTCTCTACAATTTGGGAATGGAGTCAGTTCTGCCCCCAAACACACCCTAGGATCTGCCCCTGGAGATTACTTCTCCAGCCACGTGGCTGGAGATCCAAGTAACAAGCTTAATAAAACACATGGAGAGATGGCTTAGCAGTTAAGGCACTTGCCTGTGAAGCCTAAGGATCCAGTTTCGATTCCCCAGTACCCACATAAGCCAGGTGCACATGGTGGTGCATGCATCTGGAATTCATCAGCAGTGGCTAGAGGTCCTGGTGTGCCCATTCACTCTCTGTCTCTCTATCTACCTCTTTCTCTCTCTTATAAATAAATAAACAAATTAATTAATTGATTAAAAATATTTTAAAACCTATTATAATATTTTAAAAAAACCAAATTCACATTCAAACCACCATACAGAACAGAACATGTACAGTATTTGTATGCTGGAAAGCTATAAAATAATAATGAAATAAGTGGAGTTATATACCATTTTCAGGGATTGGAAGACTAAACACAATAAAGATATCAATATTTTTAAAATTGATAAATAGTTGTAACATAATTCCCATTAAAATTATAATAAGATTTTTGTACTTTGATATAATCTGAGGTAGTAAAAAGGTATAAGACAACAATATTCAAAATTTATGTTTATGTAGAAAAACAAAGGATATAAATAAAATCAATTTTGAAAAATAAGGAATAGAGCAAAAAGAATTAACCTGTCCTACATGAACATTTATTATTTAGCTAAAATAATCATGATAATGTGGTATTGGCAGAGAAAAAGATACATAGATTATTGAAACAGAATCCAGAAACTATCCCAAATAAGTGTGATTAACAATGTTTTGACACTAATGCCAAAAAGATTCATTGGAGGAAGGACAATGTTTCAACATAGAATATTGGAACAATCAGACAAATGCTAGCAAAAATGAGTATCTTACATTATTCAAAATTTAGCTCAAAATTTATCGTGATTCAATTGTAAATCATAAAAAATCATAAAATCATTAGAAGAAAGTATGCAAAAACATCTTCAAGACTTAAAGAATGGTGAACATTCCTTAAACATGATACCAAAAGCATGATGCTTTTTTAAAAAAGTAATATAAGTTCCTGAACATTCACAATTTTAACCTTCAAAAGACCCTGTTAAGACAATGAATCAATATAATGCAATAAATTTGTAAACTAACTATCTAATAAGTTATTCATATTTAAAATAATAAAGCATGTGTAAAACTCTCAACAGTAAAAGGCAACTGAAAAATTAACACAAAACACAAAGGGGCAGTTTACTGGTGCAGGTGTGTGGACGGTGGGTGGATGGTATATAAGAGATGTTTTAGAGTCAGATGTTGTGTGGCTCATGCCTATAATCCCAACTTCTAGAAGACTGAGGTAGGCAGATCACAAAGAGTTCAGGGCCAGCCTCGTCTACATAATTAGTTCAGGACAATCTGAGCTTCACGGAGAAAGACCCTGTCTCAATCTTTTCCACCTCTTAAAAAAAAGAGAAATGTTTTTACATAACTAAATACTGAAGAAATTGGAGTTAAGAACAAATTGAGATAATTGCATGGCTAGTAGAATGACCAAAGTCAAAGCTAGTGACAATCACAAGAGCTGGTAAAGTTGGAGAGTACACCTTATTCATTGCTAAATCAAACTGCTAACAGGCCTGCCATGGATGAGGGAACATTGAGACAGTGGGATCAGAAAGATTGTAAGGGCCACAGACTGGGTAGGAATATCCTGAGGCACAGTCCCCTGCTACGCTACAGGGACTGAATGAGGCATTCATAACTCCACAGTGTTACCATAACCCCACTGAAGCAGGCCCCAAGGAAATAGGAGCAGGTACAAGGTAAGCTGTTGTACATCCATCCATCCATCCATCCCATACATACATACATACATACATACATACAATAAATTATATTTTAAGAAAGAGAATCTATATGATCCAGAAATTATGCTTCTGATTATACTATGTACCTATGGCAGGTAAATAAAAGCATATATCCATACGTTCTTTGTAATAGCCCCAAAGGGAAACTAACCATAGTGTCTCCTAGGAGATGATAGATTAAACAAACTAATCAACAATAAAAATGATTCAACTATGGATTCATACAACTACTTAGATGGATCTTAGGGGCATATACATTAAAAAGCAAGCCTTAGGGTATGACTCCATTTAAATAATATTCTTGAAATGGCAAAATTATAGTGATGCATAACAGATTGGTGATTTGGATTTGGATGGATCAATGGCTCTACAGGATCAACAGGAAGGATCATCGTGTTGATGCAATCATTCTATTTCAGTACTGAGAGGGTGCTGACAGTACCACACTAATCTACTCAAAGGTAGTCTACTCATAGGATTCCTGACTGTGACCCATGCACACTCATCACACTGATGTCCATTTCCTCCCTTAGATTTGTGCTATCCCAACAGAAGACATAGTGATTTGCGAAACCAGAGTAGAAGGGAGAGGGGGAGCTCTGCATTATGTTTGCAATCTCCTGTGGTAATATAGACTCTTACAAAGATATATACTGACGTGTTTATCATAGAAATTATTTAATGTTTGGAAATTATTTTAAAATAATACAGTGGATGATTTATGGAGGATAAATAAAATATGTTGATAATTATTGAAAGTGAATGATGGGAAGATATACAATCATTATACTCTTTTCTCTGTAAATATTTGAAAATTTCTTCTAATAAAATAGTTTTAAAAAATTCAGAGGGGCATGGGGAGACACCTTGGTTGGTAAAGTATTTGCTGTATAAGCATGAGGACCTGAGTCTGGATCCACATGCCTGTGTAAAAGCAAGGCACAGCAGTGCAGGCCTGTAATTCTAGCTGTGGAGAAATAGACACTGGAGGATTTGGGGGGACATGTTGGCCTGTCAATGTAGCTGGATCACTGAGCATCAGGTTCAGAGACCCTATCTCAAAAAAATAAAGTGAATAATGACTGAAGAAGACATTAATTGTGGACCTCTTGCTCCACATGCACATATACACATGTTCATATGCCTCCCCACACACATATACTCACTCACATGTGAATATGTATACACACATACACACACACACACATACCGCACAAACATGTATGCAGAAAAGCAGACAGCCTCATAAAAGTATTAGATGTGGTGGTTGTATACCTGTAATACCTGTTATTCCAGCTCTTGGAGGTGAAGACTAGAGGATTAGTAGTATAAGGACATTTTCAGCTGCATAGGAATTTGAGGCCCTCCTGGCCTATATAAATTCCATCTCAAAATTAGATTAAAACAAAAATAACAAAATAAAATAAAAGATCTAAAATCTCAGTCTGACATTTTTAAATACATAGAGTCCCTCCACATACAGTTTGAAAATTTTTAATTTTCTTATAAGTAATATCTGCTTGAAAGATTTCTTTACTATTTGTTGAGTAATTGTGATGGGGGCTGGAGAGGTTGCTCGGTGGTTAAGGCACTTGTGTGAAAAGCCCAAAGACCTGGGTTTGATTCCCCAGTACCCACTTAAATCCAGATGCACAATGTAAAACATGCATCTGGTTGCTAGTGGTACTGGCACACCCATTATTTCTCTTTATCTTCTCTCTCTCTCTCTCTCTCTCTCTCTCTCTCTCTCAAATAAATAAATACATTAAATAAACAATTGATGGGTCTATGCAAGAATTAGGCACATTTCCACTTCTTAGTATTCTACTCTTAGCCTTCTAGAAGACAGAGAATTTCCTTACTAGGTACTTGATTCCACCCATGCCCTTCTACTCCCTTCCTAACAATACACCAAACTGGAAGGTCCTTTAATGTAGAAACCTTTCCCTCCCCTCTGCTCCCCTCCCTCATCTCACTTAGAATCAGCTCTTCACCATGGCCTACCCTAGCAACAGCCTCTGTGTGATGAAGTGTACTCTCCCTCCCTCACTCTCACCCAGCTTCTCTTCTGTTCTATGTACTACTCATCAGACATATTATGCTCTCAAAGCCTTTGCACCTGGCATTCCCTCTTTCTAGAAAGCCCTTGTCTGGGCATTCCTTGGCTCAATCCCTCATGTTCTTCTGGTCTCAGAAGCATGCTTTCCTCTGACTAAATGAGAGTTATTAATCCATCCCTCCTGGCCATTAGCTTCCAATTCCTTTCCTCACTTTATGTTTCCAGATAAAGAATGGCAAATTTGGGGAGCTGGAGAGATGGTTTAGTGGTTAGGGCATTTGTCTACAAAACCAAAGGACCCAAGTTCAATTCCCCAATACCCACATAAAGCCAGATGCACAAGGTGACACATGCATCTGGAGTTCATTTGCAGTGGCTGGAGGCCCTGGTGTGCCCATTCCCTCTCAATTTGTCTTTCCCTCTACCTTCCTTTCTCTCTATATAATAATTGAATAAATAAAATATATTTTTTTAAAATCTTAAAAAGCAATGTCAAATTTTGGCAACTACAGATAGCGCACTATCAGTGATCATGCACTAGTGTAAAAATAGCATTAAATATTTATTTAATACAACAATAATAGCATTAAATATTTATTTATGAAGCCTTTAATCTGTGTAAAAGAAACCACATATCTGATCTCTCTCTCTCTCTCGCTCTCTCTCTCTCTCTCGCTCTCTCTCTCTCTCTCTCTCTCACACACACACACACACACACACACACACACACACAGAGAACAGGGAGTATTCTAGGGGAGATGTATGATGAATGTTGGTGGCTTCATGATGTCTCATTCTAGAAGCATCATAAGATAGCTGACTTTTATTAGATACAATAATCTGACAACTGCTTTGCTAAGTACTTAAGTTATTATCTTTTCATTTTCATAACATCTGTATAAGGCGGGATCTATTCTCATGTCTATTTTAAAAGCAGTGTTTGGAGACAGAGAAATCTGCATGAGTGCTCTTAGCCCAAGTGGTGTTGCCAGGGGAAGGACACTGTAGAAGCCAGGCTCATAATTCGCATGAAACTAGCCATGAACCACATCATATGGGAAGCACTGCACAGCCCAGATCTTGCCCCTAGAGAGGCCTGGAATCCACAGAGGCAGCTCAGCCACACAACAGAGCCCACTTCCCATCCAGGAAGCCGAGTTCAACACAGACATCACCTCACAAGATCTCCCTCATCATTCTGCTGAAGACTGAGATGCCTTTACACACTCCTTACAGTATTTCACATCTCTCAGAACGCTTCTCTGATTCCAGTTTTGTGTGTTTCGTTTTTATGTTTTGCTTTCTCTCTATAAATTAACCTCCATGAGTACAAAAGCTTACTGCTTACCCTAAAGTACTCAGAACAGTTTCAGGCATAACTGGAGGCACTTAATAATATTTTCTTTAGCAATTCCAGTTGCTGTTTTGATACTGTCTTCTAAAGCAAGATCCACAGCTGGGGCAAAGCAGTAACATGAAAAGACAAGAGGCCTGCATGAACTCCTTGCTGCTTTCAAGTTGAAAGATGCAGAAGGAATGTGATGTGTCTTTGGCTGAGGATGGGATCCAGGCACAGAGTTAGGCAGAATGATCTTCATGTCCATAGGTTTCACACCTAATGACTCGACCAACTTTGGATCAAATATTAAGGAAAACTTGAATGTTAATTAAGTTTTCATGTATTAATGACAAGAAAATATTGTACATGTTCAACACAGACACAACTTTTTTCTTGTCATTTTTCCCAAAGAAATATAGCAAAATGGTTATTTTTAAAGCATTTATATCACATTAGGTATTATTAGCTATGCAGAAATAACTCAAAGGATATGATATGAGGTGCATAGTTTTTTGCCAAAATGACACTATTCTCAAACTGGGGAGATGGCTCAGTGGATAAAGGTCTTACTCTGAGTACCTGAGTGCACAACTCTAGAACCCATGTAAAATCTGGATGCTGTAAGCAACTGTAATCATAGGACACCTATGAAAAAAAAAAAAAAAAAAAGGAGGCAGAGACAGGAGAATCCACCAGAACATTGTGGGCCACCTATCCTGGAAAACTAAGTAGTGAGTAAGAGACCCTGTCTCAAATGAGGTCGAAAGTAAGGACCAACACCAAAAAATTGTCCTCTGAAAAAATGTGACACCATTTTTTACAAAGAATGACCATGGATACCATTTTCTGGGACTGAGTGGGTGTTTCTGGAACTAATTCCACACATTACCAACGGATGCATGATGTAACTCCGAAGAGCATGTGGACTGAGGCAGCAATGTTGGGAATGGACATATAGAAGTGCCCAAGGATCTTATCAGAAGACAATTGTTTTTTCTAGCCACCCCTCTGCCTCTTGGCCATCTTTCAATATCTAGAGACATTTTTAGTAGACAAACTGGGGGATGCTATTGGCATCTAGGGGTGGAAGCCAGGGATGTTACAACATATTGTACAATGTACAGGACAGTCTCTACAACAAAGAATTCTCTAGTCCCCGATAGCACCAAGGTGCGAAACCCTACTCTCTAGTCATGGAAGCCCCCTACCATGTGAACAGAATTCCATTTCTGAGCATGGCAGAATTATTTTTGGATGTACCAGAAAGTTCCTCAGAGGTGAAAACTGTCCTCACAAAAGAAAACCAAGCCATACTGTTGTGACAAACTGTGCAATCTTATTTTCAGAAAATAATCCCCTCCCGTTACTGGAGAGATGTTCTACAAACTGGAAACCAATCTTGTGAAAGTCACACATTTTAGATAATACAAAATAGTTCCCTGTAAAAGAGTGATTTTTAACTACAACTTTGATGGGCCTTACATATACAAAGCAGGCTGTACCCTCAGGGTTCCTGTTTGGGAAAACACAGTGTGGGGCTCTGAGGGTGGCCTTCATACCCAACAGCATGGAGCCTCAGCTGGGGTCCCATATGAAATAGCAGCTGTTGATCACAAATTGCAGGCATTCCTGTGATTTATGCTGTGTCTGTGCTCCTGACTCTGAGATCCTAGATATCTGAATGAATAGCAGGAACTTAATTTGTTACCACATTTACAAACATGTAGATAGTTAACATTCATGGGAAAAATGACCAAATTATATATTCTATAGAATTTTACAGTGGATTTTTTTTATTCATATGAAAAACTAGATTATTTATTTAGTATTTAGGAGTATTTGCTGATTTAGGAACTGTTAGGTTAGGACGGGCTCCCAAGATGGAGTCACCATGGTCAGCAGAATAATGACAGAGGCATAGGAAATTGGATTATGAACATTCTTCAAGAAACCACCCAGTCCTTATCCCCTTCTTGACTAATAATGCCCCATATCAAGGTTTCCTGTTCCCATATCTCATAAGCTACAAGGTCACTGTTCTGGTGTCACATCCTAGCTATTTTAAATGGTTAATGTAATGATCGCCCCTAAAGGAACTTTTCTATTCAACTTAACAAAGAAGTTCTTTTTCCTTCCTCACCTTCCTCCAACTGAAAAAGCCCTGTAAAGCCCACTACCTTTTCAGGTTGGCTGTGCTCCTCTCTTGTAAGTCAGCCCTGGCAGCTTGTGATTTTCCCAAATAAAAGCTTTCATCTTTGCCTCAGTGGTTTGCATGGTCTTGGTCACTCCCAACCCTTACAGGAGCAATGTTCAGAATTACCATGTATGAACTTGCAGAAAATTGATAAATAAGACAGAGATGCACCAGAAAGTCATTCTGCTAGTGAGGAAGGGTGGAATTTCCTCACAAGGTTATTGCATACTGTGATTGTTAAGTTTTGTGTCAGTTTGATCTGTTTAGGAATCCACAGCCATTCTTCATAAGAGGGTCTATGAGGTTGCTTCCAAGAAGGATTAACTAAAGGAGGAATCTTTCCCCCAGGGTGAGCCCTTCCCCAAAGTTTGCAGCCCCTCTCAGAGTGAGAGGGTTTTATCTAAAGAAGCTCTGGGAAGGAAGGTATTCCAACCCCCCACCCAGCTGCTGTCGCTGTTTGCTGCTTTCCAGTGTGGACTGAAGACCAGTGTGGACTGAAGACCAGTGTCTCTCCTGGATGCCTCCAGGCCTTCAGTGCCAGATTGGGACTGCTGAGGCATCCAGCCTCGTGGACTGAGCAGCTACCGGGTTCCTTGACTCTCAGGACCTCAAACTGCTATTGTTGGACTGACATAAGCTGATCCAATAAATTCCCTTTTAATACAATTCATTCTATCAATTCTATTCTGTAGAGAACCCTGACTAATATAGAGAACAAGCATATGTCACTGTGTTTCCTAAATATTTTAATATTTACATGGACTCTGCACTAAAATTGAATTCATTTCTGCTATTTCATACCATCAAAGGTCAGGACATTTATTTCTAATTTTTAATTTGTTTTTGATGTATACTTGCATGCAAGTGTTTGTAAGGACTCTCAGTAATGTTGTTTTCTTGTGGTAGTGAATCCAAACCTAAGTATTGGCTAAGTGCACAGGTTTCAGCTTTCTCACTGCCCACTTGCTGAACATCCAGGTGATGTTTCACATTCCCAGGATTCCGTGGCCCCACCCTTCATGCAGGCCATAGTAGCTTCCTAATCTGCCACTTATGAGAAAAGAAGAGGAAGCCTGGGCTTGGACTTGGTTCTCAAGAGGATTATGAGGTGATAAAATATGCAGAAAAAAAGAGTCCCCTGGGGTAGGGGGGAGAAGGGCACTAGCAGGAAAACAATCCTTGAATTCAATCTAAGAAAATGGGAAAAGAGCTGTGAGCCAGAATGCCAGAACTCCTCAGGGGAACCAGCAGAGCATGTACTCAGCGGTGGAGGTAGGTGTCTGGGAAAAGTAATCTGTATGAGCACCATAGCAGTGGAGCACATGACAGGATGAACCTGCTAGAAGTCACCTGAATGTTTACATAATCAGCACATGATTCAACTCCCTGCTCCCTTCCCAGTTTGCATTTTTCATTAGGGAGTATGCCTCCTTTCCCACACCCTTTTCTCCCATTGGCTCCTTTAATAAGGTACTAGAATATTCATGAACTGTGTCCTTCTCACCTTTGGACTATTTGTCTTCTTTTTTCTTATTGCCCCCAAGTATAATTTCTGTTTTTCTGGTGATTTTTATTCTGAAAGATTACATAAGATATCAAAACTCACCTCTGTAATTTCTCCTTACTACCTGCTCTACCAATTAATGCCTTTTAGGAAAACCAACTTTACATATCAATCTACTTACTTACTTCTTACTACTATTCTATCATCAGCTCAAATTGAATATGTCTAAACACAAAATAAATCAACATCCTTCACTTCTCAGTACATCATTCCTCTTCATGCTCATATTTCTGTCCTAATCAAACTTTCTTTTTTTATTTCCTAGTTTTAACTATAAACAACAATTCCCTGAAGTTGAATTACAAACTCAGAGGGTACATAATAGTTCTATAATTTTGCTGTGTCCATTAATCTGGCTACTAACTCAATTTGGTGAGAAATCAAGTCAATACTAGATATGTTAAATAAACACTAGCTGTCTTCTTTAACTTCTTTTCTGAATAAACTATACTGCTTTCAAAATCCTGATGTTATACAGTTGAATTTTCTTAAAGAATCTTTGCCATTCCCTTCCTTGTTCCTCATTTTCTTAAGCCACGTTTGCGTCTTTGTGAGGTAAAGCTAATTAGACTTTCTTACTTGGGAGTCATTCACTGCCCAGGACCAGTGACCCAGCAACTAGGCATAGCAACACAATTGTGACAAGGGAAATCTGCTTCTATCTTTTCTTAAAAAAAGAAATTACTATCATTTATTTGCAAGGTGAGAGGGAGAGAGAGAGCCAGAGCTTTAAGCCATTGAAAACAAATTCCAGATGCATGTGCCTTTTTGTGCAACTAACTTTATGTGGGTACTGGGGAAATGAACCTGTGTTCTTAGGCTTTGCAGGCAAGCACCTTAACTACTGAAGAATCCCTCCATCCCTCTGTTTCATGTTTCACTCTTCACACATCTGGAAATATACCCTAAAGGATTCATGTAAATTATGAAAAATGTTACACAAAATTATTTTTACTCTATTGGTAGCGGCTACTACATAAATTTTGAGATATTGCTAGACAAAACATGAAAAGTGAGATGGGAAAATAACTCAGGGTTAAGGGTACTTAGTCCTTAAGCACGAGGGCTTTCTGGGCCAGAGACCACCAAGTTTGACTATTCAGAACCCATGTTAAAAAAACTGGATATGACCACATATGTCTGTAACCCCAATATTGGGGAGAAGGCAGAGATCAGCAAATCCCTGAGGTTTGCTGATCGGCAGAAGCTCTGCATTGAAAAAGACCCAATCTCAAGAAAATATGTAGATGATGGATAAGAAGACACCCAACTTTCTCCTCTGGCCTTTTGCATGCACTTGCATGGGACATGTGTATCTGCACACACGTCTATATATCACACATCACACACAATACACAGTACACACATGCAAAAAAAAACATAGACAAAATATATACTAACACAACAACAGAGAGAAAGCAAGATATCTACCGGTGTTTATGATGAGTAAAACTTTGTAGCATATAAAAACTAATAAACATACAGAAAGAACCAAAATGGAAAATATTACAATAATACATTATTGTTAAGAAGTAGAATATATGTATATATATATATATATATGAATTACTCCTTCCCAGAAAGGAAATTGTTCATTCTTCACTTCCACATTGGGATACCACATTCCACAACTTAATTCTTCAGATATTTATTATATTTATTATCTCTTTGTATCATTCTCTCACAAGCTTGTTCTACCTTGATGAATTTTTAGGCAAGACTGTAATGCCAGATCCCTGTGTTGATTTTCCTGGTTAATTCATTTAATCCTCACCCTCACCCTTCTTCCCTTAACCTCATCCTCCACAGTAACTAAAAACCAAACTCTTTACATCCCAAGCTCTGTATCCTATGGAACATGTAGCAACATCCATGCTGGTGAAAAAGGAATTGGCAGAAACCTACTAGTATGTCCTCAACACAACACTGCAGGATGAAATTACTAAAGCATGAAGATGACATGGTGACTGTTCACTTGCGAGCAATGGGTAAAGGCAAGGAGAGAAGAGTCTGGATCCCTCACAGCACCCATCATAGCAGCTGCCGCCAACCTTCTTGTATGAGAAAAATAGTCCTTGTTTTAGCAATCTGTTTGCTGTTGCTTGCATTCTAATGTACTGCTGCTGACTAATGTCTTGCCCAGCTGTCTTCCTGCTATAAGTTTAACACCATTCACTTCAGCTAAACTTCCCATCAGGATGAAGAAAGGAAAGACTGGGAAAGAATACCAAGGCATAGACATTGACAGTAAATACTAAGGAAGCTGACTGGTGGAAAAAAAAAAAAAAAAAAACTAAGTGCTGAAACTTACAAAAATCATACAAAAGAAGTTTCATTAGGAAAGAGTTAAAGGCAACACACATCAGTAGTTGCTTAGATGCTGAGGGACCAGTATCCATATCACAGAACACTGAGGTGATGCAGTGTGTCCAGAAATACTCATGAATCATTTAGCCTAGAGTGGATACACTGCAGTAGTGAACCAAACAGACAAGACACACATTTTCATGGAGTTTAGAGTTGAATCATGTGGAAATACATGAACAAAATAGCTGTACATGTAAACAATTGAAATGTCTATTCATTTAGCAAATTAAAGACTGTTTTGAAAAAGATGAACCAGGCCTACTCCATGGGGCAGGGATCTGACAAGGAAGACTTCCTTAGAATCCTGATGTTTGAACTAGCTGGAAGTATAAACCATTTAGAGAAATGAAGGGAGGGTGTTAAGACAAGAGGAACCACACTTGCAGAGGTCATTACATTTAAAGTCTCTCAGAGACCAAAGAGAAATATCAAATCTGTGGAAATCAAGGATCTCAAAGTCCTGGCGACCTTCCTGTGCATATTTGTTGTCACTTACTAGAAAAGGTGGCAATATGTTCAATATATTCTGCCTAATTAGAAAACAGAAGGTAGCACTGGTGGTATACACTTAGAATTCTAGTACCTGGGAGGCTGGAGGATCAATGGTTCTGGGCCAGCATGGGCTGCAGTGAAAGATTCTGCCCAAAAGAAAAAGAAAGAAAAAGAAAGAAAGAAAAACATAGAGGGGAGGAGAGAAATGGAGATAGGTGGTAGTGTGTGCACTTAGCATGTGGAAGGCCTTGGGTCCTATCTCCAACACAACCAATGCTAAGGAAAATCATGTGTGTAATTCATTTAAAATTGATTCCCACCTAAAATAAGTGGTTTATTGGTGAAAATTCTTTCTCTTCCTCCTTCCTTCCTTCCTTCCTTCCTTCCTTCCTTCCTTCCTTCCTTCCTTCCTTCCTTCCTTTCTATTGTGCTAGTAATTGAATCCATGCTAAGTAAGTACTCTATCACTACTCTCAGCCTCTAAATGTAATTCTTGTATGAAGTCATTCTACACAAACTTTTATGCATCTCCCAGCTACCAGGCATTACACTCAACTCTAAGGATATAAATATGAATAAGTTTTGTACTATTGGGAAGCTGGAAGAACCAGAGGTGAGCAATTGCATTTAAGCAAAACAGCACCTAGATGTGGGTGGGAAGGAATGCCAGATACAATGTTGACACCAAGAAAGGAAAATATCAATTCAATCAAGGTGGGATTCATCTTGCAATTTAATTTATGCCCAAGGCATCATTACCAGAGATGTGAAATGTGATGAACTGTAAGCATGAAACACAGCAGAATATCTGAACTCTAACAATCCTCAAAAGCTAATTCAGTTATTTAATAGACTTCAAAATATACAAGCTTGTCTCAGAAGCAATTCTGAGAATTAGACCACACTCCCTTGGCCCAGGAAATACTCACATAACTAGATTTATGAATAAATGAATTCAGGATGTGTCTTTAAAAGTTAAAAAGAAGTTCAAAGAAATAAAATACCAAATAAGAAATGACTGTATGTACACAGAGGTTGGGTTCAAACAAAAAGCTGAGCTGTTGCTTGTTTTTTTTTTTTTTTTTGGTGTTGTTGTTTGTTTGTTTGTTTGTTTTTACTGGGTCTGGCTATGTATAGACTGGTCTTGAATTCTCCACCTGCTTCCTGAGTACTGGAATAAATGTGTGTACCATCAAGCTCATCCTCACAGTTTTTCATAGTGAGCATACCATCAGCCTTTTCTTTCACTGTAGTTTATGAGATTATCAACAAAACAGGGTCCAGAGACTTGTATCTGTTTTAGTTCAACCAACAATCAGCTGTGAGAAGACAGTCCCATAATTTCTTGAATGGTTTGTATAAATTTATTCATACTGCTCTATTTTTTTAAAACAGATATTCCAAAAGGATTATATAACAAACTACTATTATTTTACAATTGTCATTGTAAAAACTCAGATGGATACAAACACATTAAACAATAGTTTTTCAAGTCATTATATATTATGTTTTACAAATACTTCCAATTTACTGAAAATATCTTGGTAAATACCTGCTAATTATGAAGCTATATAAAGGTATGTAGTAGCTCAGGGAAACACAAATACAAAAGTAAGTAGACTATTTTTCTTGAAATGCATGATATTCTCTTGGATATAAGAAACAAAGAAAAATATAAATCACACAAACATCAGATAATCATGTATAGTTCTATAAGGATAAATGAAACTCATTTATTATTTCTGCTCTAGGATGTATCTTTGCACGTCTTAGTCATTTTTACTCAGTGTTCAATAAAGTGGCTTAAAATGAATAAGGAGTTGCAATATGTATGCCAAACAAGTGTCTGATAATTTAAAAAAATTGGAAGTAGTTTTGTCAGTAGATCCAAAAAATGGCACACTAATTACTTGCAGTGCTACATAATAATTCTAAGTGTAATTACAGTGTAATTTCTCTGACATGCATTTACTCCCCATCTCTATCATAATTATTATGTACTGCTGATGTTACCATGTTTTTCTACTTCTACACTATCCCCTTAAGGTGCAGACTTTCAAATATATGGTGTTGATAAAACCTCTATCAACATATGAATAAAAACAACAGTAATAATATGAAAGCAACCACCTGATGTTCTGGAAATCCAACTTCAAATGATTTTTTAGCTCTCTTTATAAAATGAAGGATATTGAGAAAGGGACATCTGTGTAACTTTCCCACACACCAAAATAACTTTCTCTTCTCTTCCCTGTACAACCTATCTTTTATGTTATCAGTAAAAATATACACATTCTGCAGGACACAGAGGTTTCTGACAAATGTGAATGGGATGCCCCATGTATTTTCGAGAAAGAACACCTATACTACAGATATTTTCAAGGCTATGATCCCTTGGACTCAAGGATCCAGGGTGGGCAAGCACAACTGCAGGTTACCTTGTCTTTATCACTGTCCAGACCTGACACTGAAAGACCCAAGAGCTTAAGTGACACAATGACAGGCCTCAATCACCCTGTAAACCTTACTTTCAGGTTCCCGGAATCTAAAACAGGATAAACAATTACTGGAAAAAACCACAAAGTTGCTATCACGAGCTAGCAGCACTGGTATGTGTCAGCTTTTGCGGTGCAGGGCCAGATGGACCAATGAGATGTACCAATAATAAAACAACATTTCAAAATGTGTTAACCATCAAAAAGTGTTAACCAATCAAATGTGTGCCAACCTGGAAAGCCCCTCCCCTTGTCCAAACCTCAATAAAAAGACTACTCTTCTGCTTCTCGGGCCTCTTGTACTGATCCACTGTGTTGGTGAAGTCAAGAGTCCGAGCTTAAGCTGGCAATAAAGCTCTTTGCCATTGCATACGTGTCTGGTCTGGTCCTCTTTGGTGGTCACTGGGGGTGCTGCGTACTGGGCACACCACCACCTGTTCCATAAAGTGTGATGGCAATGTGTTAAAAGCAAATGCTAGGATCTTTGACAAACAAAACCCAAAATATGCAGAAATACATATCTGACAGAAAGATGGAAAATAGAGGCTCATGAGAAGATCTGCTAAGCTCTGGGATAGAAAATGCCATGTGTCATCTTGGTCAGATGACAGTGCCAAGCATATGGGCCAAACACAAGGCTAGACATTTCTGTGTAGGTGTGTTTTTCAGGTTTGATTAGTACTTATAATTAGCTGGTTTTGAGAAAAGTAAATTACTCTCCATAAATGGCTGAATGTCACTCATTCACTGAAGGCATTAAAGAATAAAGATAGGATCCCTGTTTAAAAAAAAAAAAAAATTTATCCAGTAGGCCACAACATAAAAACTGATTGGCATTTTCAGCCTTGAGACTCAAGATCACAACATCAAATCTTATCTGAATCTCTAGTGTGCTGGCTTCCTCAACAGGTTTCAGAGTTTCCGGGTCCTATACACAAATGAGCCAATTCCTTAAAATCAATCTCTCAATAGACAGAAATATAGATAGAAAGAATGGGTGAATGAAAGATAGATAGATTATAGATAAGTGCTTTATATTTCTCCACCTCATTCTCTTCTTCTTCCCATTGGAATACACATTGAAAGTTTCAGTCAACTGGGGTTGAAAAGATTCAGGAAAGCAATGCCTATATTATGAATGTACACACTTTTTATTCTTGTCATTATTCCCAAACAAAACAGTATAGCAACTATTTAATTATACTTCACATTGTATTAGATGTTATAAAATTATAGACATGATGGATATGTTCTATGCACACATTCTATACATTTTATATAAGGGACTTGAGCATCTGAGGATTTAGGTATCTATGGAGATTCCTGGAACCAATTCACCAAGAATAATAATAATTAAAAAACAAGTGTGTGTGTGTGTGTGTGTGTGTGTGTGAGAGAGAGAGAGAGAGAGAGAGAGAGGGATGTATCTATTGGTTATCAAATTTATTCAAGTATTATATATATTGGGAATTTTTTCAAAACAACATATTTTGTCTCATTATAAGACAGTCATTGTTTTTATGAATGTTTGCTTTAGTTATTAAAGCTATGTTATATGAATTCCAGTTAATACTGTCTGTATTCAGCAGATATCACATTCAACAGTGTCCATTTTTTTGTATCAACAGAAGAGTTAAATCATATTCTTATAGATAATAGTTGCAAAAACTATTTTTAAAGGAGGATGCATATCATATTTTCAGTTTGTAAGGACTTGCTTTGGTCAGGTAAAATCTTAAGAAGCAGTCCATCCTAATAAACATTGATATCCTCCCTACCCAAAACTACATTCAAAAATTATGTATCTAAGTAGCAAGTGAATTACAAATGCTATAATTTTAGATCAAAGCAATATTCTATTAAACTAATTGGTGTGTTAAAATAATATTTTATTTTTAACAATTTAATATCAGTTAAACTGGAGTTAAATTAAGTTTAACTATGAATCAAAATCTTATAACAAGGGCTGGAGAGATGGCTTAGTGGTTAAGGCACTTGTCTGCAAATCCAAAGGACCCAATTTCAATTCTCCAGAACCCATGTAAGCCAGATGCACAAGTTGGTACATGTGTCCGGAGTTTGCTTTCAGTGGCTGATGACCCTGGTGTAACCACCCCCATCTGCCTCTTTCATAAATAAATAAATAAATAAATAAAAATATTAAAACAAAAATCTTATAACAAGGCAAGTCCCCGCCAGAGACAACTGGGGAATGAGGTACTTACTAACTGCAGAGTCATAGGAGGTAGAATTGTGCTCGCCCCGCATAAAAGGGTATGGTGACAGGTAGGCATGTGTGCAGTTCTTGGATGGTGACTGATTGGCTAGAGAGAAGAGCAGAGAAATGGTATCTGTTACTGAGGAGCTCAGAGATGACTCATTCTTAAGGGCACAAAATTACAGGAGTCAGGGTAATAACCAAAACAGAACTGCTGGTCTGTCAACAAATCCAGAGAACTGCTTGAGATTTTAGGAGTTCAAAGGCAAAATTTTAACCACTTACTTGCAGTATAGTAATAATAGATACTTCAAAAGAAAATACTACAGACGATGCTTTATTTGCTAAAGATAGTGTATTTTAAAAAAAAAAAAAAACTCTAGAAAGGCACAGGTGACTTGGAAGGGGAATTTTATAAAACATCTAGCTTCATGATAAAATTCAGCAGAATACATGCAAATATCCTTAGTACCCTAAAACTGAGTGCACAATGTTTTACCCATTTTCATTTATTCTCTAATACACAATGCCTAGAATACAGTAGATAGTCAAATATTATAGTTTAAAAAATCTAATAAAGTTAAATTCAAATATGGCTAGTTTCAACTAATGAAAAATTTCTTCTATATTCATTTACTTTTTAGGGAAAAGATGCAAATGTTTACAATGGTTAAGGTAACGACTCAAAAAAATTAGCACTCGAGGAAAACACAACAGAAACATTTATGTTATAGGAAAAATTTAAAATATCATTGTGTACACTTTAAAGTGTAGTGAAATATTTTCCGTTGGTCCAATTTTCCTCCAGCAAAGTCTGATTTTCTCTCTTTTACATATGTAAATAATTTCCACTAGCAACTTGCAGGTCTATTCTCCAGATCAAAATGCATTGTAAGGCCACCCATGAATTCCTCTCTAAGTGCCAGTCTATCACTTCTTTGTTCCTTTTCTTTATTATGATGCCATCAGCCTGCTTAAGTCTTCAGTAGCCTTATGTTCTTATATATTCCATAATTGTGGACTATTGTGTAAATATATACTTTGATTTTTCATAGGAGTATTTAATAAGAAGACTAATCATTTCAACCCCAATGAGCTTTAGACTAATAAACATTTCTTTCATTACTACAGAAAATAAAATTAATCCTGGATATTGTCAACAAATTGTTTTTTAAAGATTAATGCAATATAAGAAATGCAACTGAAAGAGTACATCACAGTCTTCAAGAGTTATTTGACTTCAAAGTGGAACTTTAAAGTTTCTATATGAAAATGCAAACATCAAAAGCAAAGCATTTCCTGATATTGCCTACTAACTTGGGCAAAGCCCAAGTAAAATGCTTTCATCTGCTATCACAGGTAATTATAATTCATTATAAAAATATACTTAAAAACACTGAAGCCATGGATATAAAATAATACATCTATTTATGGATTTTTACATTTGAGATTTTAGGAGTTCATAGCCAAAATTTTAAACACTTGCTTTCAATATGGCAATAATAGACACTTGAAAAGAAAATACTACTGACAATACTTTGTTTGATAAAGATAGTGTACTTTAAATATGGGCAGAGAAACAACATGTACTTCAGCTTTGCTGTTCATATCCAAAGTCTTTATGATAGAAGATAAGTTTTCCCTACAGACATTTCCATTGAAAAGGAATCCCTTCATGAATCTTTTGAAGACATCATCCTAAAATATTCCAATTAGGCATCCTCTTGAAAGTGACATGGGCTAAATAACCTATTGGTTTTTGCTCAGAGATAAGGAACAAAGCAAAGATCAGGTGCACTTACTGTACCAGAACTTCCAGATGTCAGAGCCATTCTCTTCCACAATCCCACTGAACCAGCATCTCCAGAAGAACCCTTCATGGTGGAAAGTGACATTCTCTATCTGCACAGAACACAAATGAAGTCACCTGCTGTTAACCCAAGGAAGATAATCAAATCCACTGCCTCTGGGGAATTAAAAAAAAAAAAACAACAAACTTCTTTCATCCCCAATAATGCTGACTAGTAGCTCCCTAAAAGATTTCTTCTATGAAGAAACAAAGAAGCAAGCATGCAGTGCAGGGGTGCATCAGGCTGCTATCTTCACTACCAAGTACACCGACAGTTTGAAGAAGGAACGCACATTCTGTTCACCTGAACACCTGCCCACTTCAGTCGCAAGAAGCCAATAATCTGATCCAAAAGCCACCAAAAACAGCAAAACACCCAAAGCACCAAAGAGAGCCCCAAAGAAGATGGTGACATTTAGTCTCATCTTCAACCCACTGGTTTCCTTTAAAAAAAAATGAGCAATTGTAAACAGTCAAAGTCTCAAAAACAGTAAAAAGAGTAATAGTTTTGAGTAGAAAGATCCGGTAAGATCTTCTGGAGAAGTCTGGCCTAGCTAGGGTTGTGGTGGCTTCTCATTTCCACCCAGCTGGCGGATTCCTGTCCCTTTGCTCTCGCTGGAGGGGCTCCAGCCCAGCAGCTGAGAATGACTGGCTATTTTAAGATTCTGATTGAGGCACTCTCTTTCTCCCATGGGGATCAAAAAATAGCTGACCTTCCCCTGTCTATAAAAGGAGCTGGCTGGGATTATCATGATTGCTGTTGGGTAATCCATACACAAGTGGAATGGAGAGAGAACAGCTCTGAAGTTATTGACAGCATTGGCCTCAAATCTTAAGTGTCTGAGCAAGCTCCTGTTAATATAGAATGACTATGACAACCTGGAAGAAACTTGAGATTCTCTTTGAAGTCTAAATTGTGATTAAGAAGAACCACAAAGACCTCTTAAATACAACTGAAGTTATCATTAACCTCTGTTCCTTATGACACTTTGGGATAATTTTTTTTGTTTCAAGTTTATAACTTACACATTCAAATATGCACTTACAAGATCCAGAACAGTCATGGCATTAGAATTATAACTTCATGGAGCATCCACTTAGTGATATGAGATGACTTCTCTGCCAACTCATGGACCAAACCAAATTCTAAAGGATCATCCCAAAAGTGAACTGATGAATAAGTCTCAAAAATGTATTTTTTTCTGGATTAAGATGAAGGCTCTGGTCTGTTTTTTTCTTTCTTCATTTAAAATTATCTAACCCTCTTAAATGTTCAGTCCTACTTAATACCCATACAAATCACCCCAAAAAACAACTGTAAATTTTCTTCAATCCTTGTCTCTTTTTAAAAAATATATTTTTAATGTTTGTTTTATTTATTTATTTTTTAGAGAGAGAAGCAGACAGAGAGATATAATATGGGTGCACCAGGGCCTCTATCTGCTACAAATGAACTCTAGACAAATGTGCCACCTTGTGAATCCCACTTTACGTGGGTACTGGGGAATCGAATCTTGGTCCCTTGGCTTTGCCAGTAAGTGCCTTAACCACTAAGCAATCTCCCTAGTCCCAGTCCTTGTCTCTTTACAGTTCATTATTTGTTTTCTACATCTTAATATGATAGTGTTTTAAAAAGTATTATTATTCTATTTATAACCTCAAGCTGACCACTTAATTATCTGTTTCTCAACAATAATATGGGCTACTTAATCTAGTTCTAAGAATGAATCTGCACTCTTCCAGCTTCCTGCCCCCTTCCTTTGTTTGGTGTAGGGTAAATCCTGAAGATGGATTATATGAAGATGGAAAATCCTTAGTAAAGATGATGGATCCTAGTTGGCTCTTCCTATATGGATCTGGATGTGTATAAAGACCATGGATAAAATTTACACCATAGAGTCATTACCTTTGAGGCTTGAATGGAATTAAAAGGTCATATGATCTTACCCATTCCTGTGCTCAAATCTTTTCTGTTAGTCTCAGCACAAGCTAGGTATGGCAAATCTAGCCTGTGCCATTCAAGACATCAGCTATGGATATAGAGCTCTGCTTCACATCCTGCCAAAAGCTGTAGCCTATGAGTTTATTGAATCATCCTAATCCATCCCCTGAGATCACACAGAACACATTGAAAACGTCCATCGTGGCACAGAGCTTCCTGATATTTTGTCATTACCTCTTGCCTCTTGAATCCCAACTGCAGTCTTCCCTTTTTAAACATTCTTTTCCTTCAAGCATCTGTGAAATTGCCATTATGACAATCTTTTCAGTTCAGGTTCTTTCTTACACTTTTCAAACATCTGGTTGTGAGTCATTTTTTTTTTTTTTTTTTTTTCTTAATGAGAGTGGCTGACAGTGTGCCTACTAGCCCTGAGTGAATGGCAGGAGAGTCAAAGATACAGCTGTACAAGTTCCTTCAGCCCGATCATTGACAGAGGTGAGACTGCAGTGTAACTTCAGTGACACAACTGCACCATGAACTTTTCAGACATTTTCAGCACTTACAGCTCTAGGATTACACACTATGCCCCAAAGCCACACACAGGGAGGTCAGGAAATAAAGGCAGGTTGAGAAAATGCCCGTGGACCAACTTCTTTGCCAAGGTCTTACCTAAACAGATTCAGATTTCTTTAGGAGAGCTTTAATTGATGGTTTAAAGCAAGTGATCACTAGTTGGGGAAGTTTTTTGTTTATTTTTATTTATTTGAGAGCAATAGACAGAGAGAGAAGGAGGCAGACAGAGAGAGAAAGGGAGAATGGGTGCACCAGGGCCTCCAGCCACTACAAACAAACTCCAGATGCATGTGCCACCTTGTGCATCTGGCTTACATGGGTCCTGGGAAACTGAGCCTCAAACTGGGGTCCTTAGGCTTCACAGGCAAGCACTTAGCCTCTAAGCCATCTCTCCAGCCCCTCATTTATTTTATTTTGCTTTCTAAGAAAGTGACAGGAAAGTAGGGAACACAGCCTGCCAGATGGAGACATGTTTGTAAGTTCTTATTTTGACCACCAGGAGGGGGCATTAGGTGTGATAAAGAACCAGAAACTTTCAAGAAAAACAGACCTATTCTGATTACAAAATTAAACTTGATCCTAGGTGCAGGTAATCTCAGCTTGTCTGCCCGAGACCCCTGAACAACAAACCTAGTCACCTACGCAGTCCCATTTCTGTTGCAACAAGATGAAAAAAATAATGATGAACTAGGAAAAACTCCAAACTGTAGGCACAAGTGCACTGGTAAGAAAGGAGCTGTTGTAGAAAGAAGGTGGCCATAAAACAGCTACAGCAGATGATAAAAGCTTCAGTTTTCCAAAAGAAGTTGGAGGTAAACAATACCCCTGATATTGAAGAGGTGATCAATGATCTACTTTACCAACCCTAAAATCCAGGAGTCTCTGACAGCCAACACTTTTCACCATGACAGGCATGCTACGACAGAACAACAGATGAACACGGTCCCCAGCATCCTACGCCAGCATGGTGTAGAAAGTCTGAATAACTCAAGGAGAATGGATGGGAAACCATCTCTTGCTACTGGAGAGGATGATGAAACAAGTTCCAGGTGTTGTGGGAAATTTTCACGAGACTTTAAGAGAGAGTCAAAATGAAGAGATCTGCTCAGTGGAAAGGCACCCATATATGGAATTGGAAACCATATCAGAATCCTAGGAAGACAAAGATTATGCTCACTAAGATTAGTCTTAGGCTAAAAGAGGGGCTACATCCATCAAATTCTTCCTAAATCAATAATGCTTATCCGATTTAACCTGTGCTGATTTCACTCTTTGTTGGAGAGTCCGTTCTTCATTTTCAGAAGGTAGCAGGACCTGAGGATGTAAGCTACCCCTCACACCTCAGCCAAGACCCAGATGAAACCACAGAGGCATCGCGGAGATGAGCAAGAACGCAGCTTCCATGGTGAGCCTGACAATCAGTGCCAGGGGACAGACACCGAGGATACTCAACACCTACCAAAACAGAGACCCAGAGGCTCCTAAGAGCTCATCACTAAAGCAGACTTAAAACATGCCCACCATGGCTTAGGGAACTTTATGGAAGAGGGGGTGGAAAGAGTCACAGATTGGGACAAATCATGCTCAAAGGCAATGCCTCCCCCCAATAACTGACTGCTGCTCCCATTATGTATAACCCACAACCTCATGGGGAATACCTGTAACCTGCAACCCCACTGAGCAGGGCCCCTAGCAGAATGAGGCAGGGATGAGAGAAAGGATGGTACCAATGCATGATGTATCCATACTAAGTATGTCTGTAATAAAAATAAATAAATAAATAATAAAATAAAATGAAGGAGGCAAACTGAACTTAGTCAACTTCTGAAGAAGATAAAAATTATAGATATTACAGTGAGATGCTATTATTTATTATGACTGCTGTTAAAATCCTTTTGTTTATAGATCTGTTGAAATCTAGATCTATAATACTTTTAATCTCAAGTCCTTTGGACACTGCAGCTCTTTTCAGTGTTTGCTTATATACATTCATTTTTTGCAGCTATTTGAACTGAAGCCTGGTAGTAAAGTTTGAAACAAATGTTAGTAAAGACCTTTTTTTAAAAAAATAAAGTTACTCTTATGTTGAAAAATTAATGCCAAAGAAACATGAATTTATAAGAACTCACTTCAGTAGTCTAACTTAACACTACTGCCCTCCCAGTCTGCACATTGTGATAAGCATGGTAGCAACCTCCTGAAGATGGCCATGGCCTAATTCTGAACGCCAATGCAGGAATGAGGAGCAAGACAGCCTAATTCTGCTAGTCAGGGTCATTGGCCCACATGAACAAAAATATCTACATGCACTGGCAAAACCAGCAGTCACCTCAGAGAACACAGAAGTTTCATAATGAACCCTGCACAATCAGTGATAAGCTAAAGAACAGACAGGTTGGGAGCTGAAATCCAAAAAGGCCCAAAAAGATGTCAGCTGACCACCAGCCTTTTGTTCTGTTTTCTTTTTACTTCCTGGTTTTCCTCCTCCTTAAGACTGTTTTGTGAGGTCTTCTCTTCGGGGTTGGGGACTCTTACTGAATCTGTACTCTTCAACACAATGCCTTTGACCAATGAAATCTCATATATGTTCAAATTAACCAACACATTCAGCCCAACTTGATGACTCGCTTAAACACAGACAGAAACCAATCAGGCTCATTCATAAGAAAGGAAACTCTCCAGTGCAGAGTGCCACTTGGTGACCCCTTCTAGTATGCCTCCCAGTTGCAGTAGCTGGTACTTTACGTTCCTTTGGATTTAAAATTTTGCCTGCTTGCCCTTCTTCTGCTGTCTTCACTTGTCATTCTCTGTGATCAAGAGACAATGAACTCTGACCTAAGAAACTGGTAACACAACGACAGAACCTATGAATGTTAGCCAACCTGACATTATGCTAGATGACCAGATGCAAAGGAGTCAGGGAGTTTTTATTTTAACAATGGAATCAATGAAAATATGAGTAGGCCACATATCAAAGAAATGTTGACAGCACCTAAACACTGGAAGAGCAATGAAAAGACTTCTTCTCTAGTATATCCAGGAAGAAATACATCCCAACCCACAATTTGATTTGAGCACATTTTACACCACATAAAAAGTTTGCCTGCTTGGAGTATGGAATCATAGATCTGTTTTGTGTTAAGGCATAATTCACAATCACTTTATCAGTTATATTTCTAAATTATTTTCTAAGTGTGACCTCCCTCCATTTTGTATAAGGTCTTCATACCCTATGTGACCTCAAGTCTGTAGGAAGAGTTAATGTGGCTGAGTGGGGACTGAAAGTATGTATCCAGGATAAGATGAGTGTTGCAGTTAACTTCTAGTTGCTGGGACAAACAGCCAACCAGTAGTAGCTTATGAGAGGAAAGGGATTATATTTCAGGCTTACAATTTTAAGAGAGAGAGATTCATCATGGCAGAAGAAGCTGGCTCACTTCCTCCTACATCAAGGGCAGAGAGAGAACAGCAGGTACCATCTGCTTCTGAAGCACAGGGCTGGATTCTATTCCAAAAGAGACATACTTCCTCTAGCAGGGCTCCACCTGCCAAAGCTCTATTAGGTGGGGACTAAGGAGGAAACAATCACAAACACCCGAGGCTATGAGAGCATTATATTTAAGACACCACAATAAACAAGGCAAGAGCTCCCTTCCCAAGTAGATACTCTACCTCCTTACCAGCCTTTTGGAATGAAGGTCTGACTTACGTAACAGTGGGATTTCCTTTCGTAGTTGAGTGACTTCAAGCACATAGTTGAACTCTGAGTCTCTGTTCATAAGGAAAATGGGAACAATGTCTGAAGAAATTATTAGATATCTATGATAAGATGTGACAGATGATATATATCAAATGAGTTTGTGCTTCTATCATTGACACTTGTCTTCTATCCAGAAGTCTGTTGGAGATCATTCTTGAACAATTTATAAAGTCAGAATAAAATACAATTCATTTAAACTCCCTTTGCTAACCTTCTGTCTGTGGTCTGGTTCATCAGACTAATTTCTCACCATGTTTCCCAACCATCCTAAACCTATCCTTTGTCCTAGGGCACCAGGAGCTTCCTAAACCTATGCTTGATCTGCACCCCTCTGTTTAGACCTTTCCCTTTCATCGGCCCTGCTAATACATTAAACAAATAGCTTCATGCCATGAGCCATGTCTTCTCGGTGTTAACACAACATTCTGTGAGGTGATCCTTTTACCACCTCTGTCCAACTTTCATGTTTGTTTAATGATACTCTCCCTATTCTTTCAATCTTTTCTTATGTATATATATGAATTTTATAACCTGAAGCATCATTTATAAATAATGTTACTGTGTTTTATATAATGCTGAGAAGTAATATCTCTTTTATGGTATTGCAACCTGTCCTTGATTTGAGTAACTAAAGTAAAACCATTTTAGCTGCATTTATTTATTTATTTATTTTTTTTTTTTTTATTTTTTTTTTTTTTTTTTTGAGGTAGGGTCTCACTCTAGCCCAAGCTGACTAGAACTCACTATATAGTCCCAGGCTGACCTCAAACTCATAGTGATCCTCTTACCTATACTACCCAAGTGCTGGGATTAAAGGTGTACACCACCATGCCTGGCCCTTATCTGAAATTTTAATGATTTATAATCATTTGATTTGACTGTACTCAGGTGGCTCAAGTTTTCCTCATTTTCCTGGTTTTATAAACATAAACATACTTAGATCTATTCATTTTATGTAATCTAAACTATATGCTTATTTTTGTTTCTAATTTTTAAAAATTAACTATAAACTTTACTATATGAAAACAGTGCATATTTGCAATATTTTCCTTGGGTTATTATACTGTTATATTCCCTCTCTCTTATGCCCATTCCCTCTCCTTAGTTGGATTATTAATATTCACTGTGGAGTTGTGAATACACCAATCAGTCTCTGTGACAGGGGAAACACAATATTTCAGGATACTCCTTCCCACCCTGTGGATCTTACAACATTTCCACTCCCACTTAGCAATGTTACCCGAGCCTTTGTTAGCATTTTACAAGTCTCCTTAAGTGTTGAGCTCTCTGTATCCTCTGAATTTCTGTTTGATGAGTTTTGAGTCTTCTCAATTTCTGAATCCATGTCTTAGAGCAATTTGGATTAGGAAATAGTTGTTCAATGAGCAAATGTGTTTAATAATGAATGAAGAATAAAAGATCCATAAAAATTTATTGTGTGATTCTTAATGATGTACCTGAAAAAGTTGCCCTGACTTCTTACAGCATCCCTTCCTGGATAAGATGTCCTGAATCTACAGCATCCCTTACTGAAGACCAAGAGGTAATTTTCTGAGTGATAAAAAGTTCATTTCAAGTAGGTGCTATAGTTATTTTAAATATTAAAGCCACTGCAAATCTTAATTCTTGGTTCATTTGAAAAATATTTATTGAAAATAAATTTTGGGCTGGAGAGATAGCTCAGTCATTAAAGGCACTTGTTTGAAAAGCTTGATGCCTGGAGTCAATTCCCCAGTACCTACATAAAGCCAATAAACAATAGAGAATGAGAAGGCATTACTGAGGAAATTAGGCATGAGAGAGGTAGTATTTGATGATCAGTTTACTGGGCCCAATGAGAGTGTGTTCAACAGAGAGTTAAGAGAGAAATTAATTCAGCAGGGCCCTTGGGGATGTTATAGGTTTTCATGCCTTTGCTGGATCCCACAATGTAGATGTGATATTTATGAGGTAGAAGAAACCCTGGCATTTCTGAGTGATGCAGACTAGCATGTAAAATAAGTTCATAATGCAAGAAAATATTCAAGAGGAGATAAAGAAATGCCAAACTGACAAAGGTGTCTGTCTGGGTTACTCAAAGACAAATATGGCAAGATTTGTGTCAAACTGGAGTTTCTAAGTTAAAAACTGACAGCCAAATGCTGTGCTAGTGAGGCTTTAGTGTTTAAAAAAAGTTCAAACAAGGCACAAATAAAAAAAAAACAGATTAAAAAAATTTGTTCCAGGGATGGACAATACTCTCAGAGTAAGCAGGCACACTTCTCTTCTGTAAAAAGCTGTGTGTGGGATGGCAGTTGTGTAGCATAGGGCTCTCACAGCAGCCAATTGTGGCTGAGGGAAAAGCTAAAGCCAAGGCTGCAGCTGCAGTGTTTGCCCCTTGGAGCCAGTCAGCTCCAGGAGCCAATCTGAGTGTGGTCAGTGCAGCAGCAGGCAGGAGAGCAGTCTCACTGTTCTTTTGGCCCTTAGCTAAACCAAGCTGTGTGAATGGGCCCACCAAGCCCACTGGGGGTGATGAGGTATATGGGAGCCCTATTGAAGCACAGGTGGGCAAGAATGGGGAGTGAGATGGCTTATAGCAGTTGGTTCTAGATTATAGAGTACTAGATAATGTAGTGACCCTAATCCACATTGTTAACCCAAACATTGCTCTTTTGAGGAAACAGTTGATACAAACAATGGGATGTTTTCATGCTGTATTAGATCTTGTTAATGTTTTCCTTTTTTCCCTAGTATGTGGAACTCAGTCCTTAAAACGGTTTGCATTTATTTATTAACTATGAACAAATCATGTGTTGGCCCCATTATGGGGACAATACCTCAGGAAACACCTTCCCACATACAATCTTTCTGTCCCTTCTTCCACGGTGTTCCCAGTATCCCTGTAACTAACCAAGGCTGACTTGTGCTTGCTTGGAATGAATGGCTGTGGGCATTCAGAGATCCTTCCCACCTGCTATAAAAGCTTTCACTGCACAGTAATAACTCTGAGTATCATAGAGATGTGTACAAACATTTGAAAAGTAATAAAGCCAGCTCTGAAGAACCTGAAAGGTTTCATTTCACAAGTAAGGAAAAGGCCTGGTCAAAAGCTATAAGGAGGTTGAATTAAAATACCAGTGCCACAGTGGGTTACCTCCCTGAGTTGTTGACCAGGGTGTCTTAAAAGACCCCCCCAGAAAAGCTATTTCCACTGCTGTTGGTTGCATGCCAGAGCAAGATAGTAAGTCTGTATTGTTGAAGACACTGTATGCTTTGGGTATAGGACATGGAGAAATCAGACTGGGAATGAGCTGGAAGGTCCCTTGTTAATACCGGCTACCTTTCATAATGTGCAAAGGCACCATGTAGTCTGCTGGGGGAAAATTGACACCAACAGTCCTACTACATTGTAGACCCTATGTGTTACTCTATCAGAATGCCAGGGAAGATTCAACTGTGGGTGCAACAGTGACACAGACTGTGGGCGATACAAGCCAACACTTTTTGGCTGGATTTAAGGGTC
Organism: Orientallactaga sibirica; assembly: GCA_036365145.1. Lineage (NCBI taxonomy): Eukaryota > Metazoa > Chordata > Mammalia > Rodentia > Dipodidae > Orientallactaga > Orientallactaga sibirica. The sequence continues at coordinate 9,325,695 of JAEOAD010000699.1, forward strand.
ACACTACAAGAGCAAACACATGTTTGGTTCTGCAAACACTCCCATGTTTTCTTACATAAATATGAAAATATTTGATTATAAGGATTCTATTTTCCACTGGTGATGAGATAGGCATATGTAGGGACAGCCCCCTTACCCAAAGTACCTTTGCTGATGATCCACTCCTGAAAGGTTCACATGTCTCTCAGAAGAATCACAACTCCCCTTTACTAGTATCCTCTAATTTTTAAACAACCTGAAGGCTAAGAATGTCATCAGGTAGTATCTGATGCCTATAACAGAGATTTCCCCTCTTTGCTATAACAACTGTATGAGGTTTCCATCAACATACTTGAAAACGCATTGATTTATGACTTTTTCTGTTCTATAAGAAGTTCGTGAAACTCTTATCATGTTGGAACAAGGTATTTGAGGTAACCTGAATCTATGCTCCTGGACCATAGCTATTCACATATGGTCCCAGAGTAATCTCTTCTTCCCTCTGAATGAGAGCTATGGTTTTCCTTTGACATTTAATGGTACTTAACTGCAGGGCCCTAAGGACAACCCACTTTCACGAAATGAATCACCCAGGATGGCATCAGATACCAGCATAGGCTCCTCGTGCCCAGCAGCACAGTTCTTTCTGGGGCTCAGACCTCCTTCAGTTTGATTATTAGTCATATGCTGGTTTTTTCTACACTGGTTGTTACAATCATATTTGGATACCTTTTTTGGTTTATTTTAAAGAATTTTAAGGTTGACATTTTGTTTGATTTGGAAGCATTTTGGTTGTTGAGTGGTTTATTTTTGTTTCTCTTTATCTTCATACCTTTAAAAGTAGGTGGGTTCTGATGTTTAGCTTGTGAATTTGCTAGTATCCAAGCTTTCCCTCCTGCTACTCCTCCATATGAATTCAGCGAAGGAGGACATGTTTTGAGAAAATGTGTCATTACGCTGGGCTTGGTTTTATGTTTCTATTAATTCAACATGCAAGTAATTTGGAAAAATGGGAAAATCTAGGTAACAATAACTTGGCTTTATGTTTCTTCAGCAGGAAGTATTCAATATCTCTATTTCTTTTTACTCACTGAAGTAGAAATTCTAAGAAATAGATTTTAAAAACATCAGAAATGGGCACCTTGCTTTAATTGAAATTTAAAAACTTCTAAAAAATAATGAAATTGATAATTCAAAAATTAATGCATTCCAGAAGCTACATCTAAGTTAAAATGATATATTAGAATTAATAGTAAATTTAAAATGAAAATTTGAAGGCTATCTTAGAACTAAAGATAAATTCTGATAAATATAACAACTCTCAACCACATTCTCTCATGAATCATTCACTCACCTTTTCATATTCTTTATTGCCAGGCAGAACAAAATTTCATGTCAAAGGAAAATACTGTTATGTCCTGTTTTAGGATAAAATCTAGGGAGAAAAAAAGAGCTTATATTTCACACCTCAAACTTCTTAGAACATATCCACACAGACTTTATAAAGTTGATTGATACTCATCTTCAACTATACCAATAATTGAGAACACAAAGACCCTTGCTGATACACCTCCTGGTCCCACTGTTCAGACCTTGTCTAATAAACCTCTTAACAAAACGTATTTCTTCTTGCCCACAAGCCATCAAACTCTAATTGGTACTTCAATAGGGCTTTCCTCAGTTTTTATACCCCTCACAAACCCTTCCTGACACCTAACACCTCCCCTCTGGTAGTTAATTTATGGTCAAACACATGCTGATAGAAGGAGAGATCAGACAATTCAGCTTAGATTGATGTTGGAGGAAGCACAGAGAAGGCTGATCTGTCCTTGAAATGACCTGCTAGGAAGAAACCCTATTTACCATCTCATGTGTATGCATGATTGGGTTTACATATGCTTAAAACTAAAGTGATATGATCAACACATGCACAGATTGTCTAAAGCCACCTATCTGTCAATCAGGGTAAAGATCCTCTTCATTACCCACTTCTGGGTATCCACTTCCTCTCCAACTAGACTCTTAAGAACTCCAGAAAAGAAATTGGAGCTCTTCAGCCATCTTGAGCACTGGAGCACACTGCTCACTAGCAGCATATCTGCTTGCTACTGTTTCTTTCTCCTGTAAATTAAGTCTTCAGTGTCAATGGCTTTGTATATGCTTCTTCAATTCTCTCATTAAGTCATCAAGAACTTGGAAGCCTGACTGTTCACAGATACCTCTAATAGCAGAAATATTAGCTAGGTAATGTGCAATATATGCATCATGTTGTTTTTCTAAAATACCCTAAATTCTTGAATTCTAAACCCATCTGGCCCTATGAATTATGGTCCATGGTTTTACATGTAAGATAGTTAATTGAATTATGCTCTCCAACATTATTATGAATTATGTCCCCAGCTCAATTTCCTTATGAATGTTATTCTAGCACAATTTTACTGCCTATGAATCATATATTGCTGTGACTTAAATGGAACTTTTAAAAAAATTTATTTATTTGTGAAAGAAAGAAAGAGAGAGAGAGAGAGAAAGAATAAGAATGTGGGTGTGCCAGGACCTTTTGCCACAGCAAACAAAATGCAGTTGCATGGGCCAACTGTTTGTGCATCTGGGTTTAAATGGGTACTGAGGAATTGAACCTGGCCTGTCAGGGTTTGTAAGCAAGTGCCTTTAACTGTTGAGCCATCTCCTGAGCCCTTGAATGGATCTTTTTTTTTTTTTTTTTTTTTTTTTGAGAGAGAGAGAATGGGTGCGCCAGCAGCCTCTCAGCCACTGTGAATGAACTCCAGGCATATGCACCCCCTTGTGGACAAGTGTGGCATTGTGCCCTTGCATCGCTTTGTGTCTGGTTAAACATGGGACCTGGAGAACTGAACAGGCATTCTTAGGCTTTGCAGGCAGGCACCTTAACTGCTAAGCCATCTCCCCAGCTCTTGAGTGGATCTTTTAATCTTAGTTTTGCATCATAGTTTGTGATTCTTGGGAGACATTCTCCTCATGTCCACAATGTAACCAATTAGACCCTATCATCGCATCATAAGAATTGTGAAGTAGTTTCATTAAGTCTTCTAGATCATCTATTCTTTTACATGGTCAAAGAACAATGAATAAATTGTTTGGGGGCATCAAGTGTCCCTGGTTTTATTATTTCTTCTATAACAACACATAAAACTAGCACAAACCTGATTCATAAAATACTTGCTCAAGGGCAGGAGACATCTGGAGTTTGCTTGCAGTGGCTAGAGGCCCTGGCATGTCAATTCTCTCTATATACCTATTTGCCTCTTTCTCACCAGATCTCCCCCCAAAAAGAAAGTCACTCAATAAAACCTTAACTGTCAATCTTATTGAAGTTGAATAGAATGGATTTTGGATTACCAGCTGGCCACAGGTAAATTTTGCAACCTGTTGCAGGCCTTGATGAAATGTGAGGATTTTTACAGGTGAATACAAATATAACAAGAGGTCCAGATTCATTTACTTCATTAATTTCGGCAGCTCAATATCTTACCCCAGTAGCTAAAGAAATTAAATTACAAAAATATATTCAAAATGATTGGCTGCCTATCTGTGTGTTCTGTTTTATAAAGACCATTGCTAGTGTGTTTAAGTGCATTACGTCTTGAATGACTTCACAACCCTCACTTCTGAAGAGTCTGAGAGAAGCAGCCTTCAGTGACACACAGGCAAGTACCAGGACTAAACCACTCGGCCACTTTTTCCCCTGTTCAGAGAACAAAAGTAACTGCCAAGTCATCACTTCTGTAAGGTTTGATTCTTTGACATCTAAGAAAATGCACTGTTGCAGAAAATAAGGTAGGCAGAAAAAAAAAAAAAAAAAAAAGAGAGGAAAAAAACCTTCCTTCAGAGCCACTTTGTACATAATTGTAAGGTTTGTAGGTTTTTGTTTTAAAACCCAATGGCTCTTTTATTTTCCACATTGGACCTACTCTGGCCCATCAAAAGCAGTGAGTGTTTGGTGTGTGTTTTCTGACTTTGTCATTTCCTTTCTATTCTTTCCTAGAATTTCTTTCTCCCTCTGGTTTGTACATGTTGTCTATGTTTCCATTTCAACTCAATTTATTGAGCATTGTTATTTTGTTACCTATCCCATAGTTCAAAACCTACTTCACTTCGGAGAGTGATTCTGCTTGCTTTCTCTCCTATCACTGTGGTTTCTCTTCTCATGCAGCATGTAGTGTAATTTTTATTGACGATAGTCAAAGTGGTTAATAGAGCCTCAGGTAACTAGGTTTGTATTTCATAATCTGGGTAAGAGTTCAGCTATGTTTAATGTTTTCAGAGGCAGTGCTAGAGATTTGGTTTCTTCTGGCTCCCTCTATTTTTGTTTTCTCTAGAAACTCCTTAAGCAAAGTCTTTTTGTATATTTCTCACTGATTATTCACTGTTAGTATGCTGGAATCCTGTTGATATTCTCACAAAATGTTCACAAAATGGTTCTATGTTATGGCTAAGGTGCAGTAGGTTAAGTCCCTGGGCTGCACCCTTGCAAGCATTTCTCAGCCATTTTTATCCCCCTTATGTAAGACAAAAAAATGCTAGAGGAGGCTCAAGCTGTGGGATGTCCCCTTCCCAGAGTCTAGGATGATGGTTTCTCCTGGAAAGTAAACCTCTGTTGTGGAGACTATTCCAGGTATATTACAAAATGGTTAATTTACCCAAGCCATATTTTTAAATGATCAGTTTCTCTCCTTGTTCTGCAAGAAATATGAGATTTTTTCTCTGCTCTTCACCATAGCAGTGACCTTGTGGTGCTCCAGGTCCTCACATGAAAGTACAAGATAGACTCCTGGACTTTTCCAATTCCCATGTGGGTCCACATTTTGGCTCTTGCAATTGACCAAACTACCATGAAAGTATTCCTACTAGCTACTCTTTTTCAGCAGCTTTGGCTCTCAAAAAGCTTGACTGCAATCCACTCTATTGGATTTCCTGGATTGCCAGGTGGTGTATTGTTCCATGACTTCTCTGACAGAGCTATAAAAAGTTTTCATTCTGTCTGATTCTTTTCCTTGTTGTAGGACTGGGAGTGGCAGTATTGGAACTCTTCACATGATAAAGCAGAAACTAGAAGCTCTCAAAATACTATTAAATGAATGGAATCATGTAACATGTATTCTTTCCATTCAGCATCACTATGTTGACATTATTTTTACTGTTATAGGAATTCATAGCTTATGATTTTTAATTTCTAATCAGTATCCAACTGTATAGGTTCACCACATTTGTTCCTCCATTCATTTGTTGATGGATATCTGGGTTACTTACAGCTTAAGGCTATTAAAATTAAAGCTTATGCATTCATATGTATCCATATTAACATATAGTAGCCGATCACATAGTAGGTGTGTTCATAACGTTAATGTTCTGAGAAACTTGTAAAATCTATTATGAAGTGATTATTCTATAATAGATTATTACTAGCATCATTTTATACTCACCATGCAATTTTTAAAGTTGTTATATGTTATACTATAAAAACAAATGACTATCTCAATAGTCAGTCTTCTGGTTCATAATCATGTGGTGTATCTCTATATAATTTGGTCTTTTAAACAATGACTTTGCCAAGATTTGCAGGTTTAGGGTACAAGTGTCTGTTGTGTCTCTTTAATTGACCATATCACACACATAGGAGCCAAGTAGACCTATTATAACCTCATGGGTGCTAGCAGCAGAAGACATGAGACCACAGAATCAGAGACAAAAATCAGAGACTTTTGCTCATAATACAGTAGGAAGCATAAACATCATCACATTTGCCTCAGTTTCCCTCCCTGCACATCCCATTGGTGCGATGTAACAGACCCCTGTGGATGTTATGCAGTATATTTTGCATCACAGTTGAAGAGCATGCAGCTTTGGGTCCTGAGCACTTTTGAAAAGTATAAGCAAGCTTTTGATCCTGATAAGGTGGAAGATATAACCTCATCTTTCAAGGTTATAAGATGTAAAATCCTTCTTAATGAATGGAACAAATTTGAGAAAGGTTGGATCTTTAATCTGTTGGTCCACTCCCCATGAAGAGTAGCTCCATGAACCCCAGAGGACTGTCTCTACAGGACTCCGTTTCATACCTTATTAAGCATGATTTTATCTTTAAACTCCAGGTTCTAATAATACACATGGATAAGATTACATATTCACCTTGTATCCTACAAATTTACCTAACTTACTTTATTAATTCCAGTAGAATTTTGTAGATGATTTAGAATTTTCTACATAAATAATGATATAGTCTATGAATGAAGACAGCTTCAGTTCTTTCTTTCTAATCAAAACCTTTTCAAAAATTCTCTTTTTTCACTCATGTGGGACAATGACAAAACTCCCTGAGAAGCCACCAGTCAGGATGTCTGTGATTTAAAGGACCACTTACTGGGCACTTGGAGGAGGAAGGGCACCTGCAAGGTAACCAGCTGAAAATTGCTGCCTGCGTGGGTGCATAAGAACTCTAGGAGTCCTACACTCTTCAGGCTGCTCCACTCCATGGAAACACAAGCAGAGAAGCACCCTTGGTGAAGCTCCTTCCTCATAGAGAGGCCTGCAGCACCATCTGTCGGCAGAGCTTAACATCGTGCCATTCAATCCAGACGACGATTTACAAGGCCCAGAGACAGTATCACAGAACAGATCAAAGAGGTATGTCCATGGAGCTGAGAACAAAAGTTAATGAGTACCACAGTCTATCCTTTTTCCACTGAGCTTCGAAATATGTTCTCTATTTTCCATGTTTTTTTTATTTTTTATTATGTACTTGTGTATGTTTGCAGGTGTGTGTGTGTGTGTGTGTGTGGCACTAAATGTGTGTGTAGAGACCAAAGGACAACTTCTGGGTTGGTCCTCACCTGGCCACTTCATTTGAGGCAGCGTTTCTTCCTATGGATTCTCTCTCTACTGTTCTTTGCAGCGCGCACAAAGAGTTCCCAGGAAATTCTTCTGCCTCCACCACCCATTATGCCATCAGCATTATCATACTGGGATTATAAAACCCTTCTATGGCTTCTGATTTGTTTCATGTGGTCTGGGGATTGAACTCCAGTACTCCAGTTTGACTGGAAAGCACTTTATTTATTGAACCATCTTCCCAGCAGTGTGCACACATATGTGTGTATGTGTTTGAGAAAAGGTTGCATGTTAGCAGACTGGTCTCATGTTTGCTATCTAGGTGAGGATAAGACTAATCCTCCTGTCTCTAACTCCCGATTGCTGGGATCACAGGAGCTTGTCACCACACCTGGCTGCTATTCACGTTTTAATTCTGTGCTATAACAACTCTATATTTTCACCTCAAAAAGGTGAACTAGAAGTTTAAAGGATATCCAAGGATCTTGGAGATGCCAGAATCACAGGAACTCTGAAAAATGAAAACTCAAGGTTTGGAGTGTAACTGCTCCAAGAGAGTGGCTGCAGGCAACAGATCTTGAGGAGTGAGACCAACCAAGTCCCTTGAAGAGAGATGATTATAGTGTGAGCCACAAATGCTGGACCTGGAGTTACACAATTTAAAGTTTGCCCTGATGAGTTTCAGTCTGTTTTTGGTCTGATTTTTTTCTCGTTATGCCACATTCTTCCCTTTTGTTTTGGGAATGTTTATGCTGATGCATATTGAAAATATATTAATTTGGTCTTTGCTGTTATAGGAGGTCACAGTTAAAAGTTTGCCAGAATCTCAAAAGAAATGTTTCACTTATACTTTTAAACAGTGTTGGAATGGTTAAAGACTATGGGGACTTTCGAAGATGAACTGAGTGCATTTATATTATGAGATAGATTGATTGCCATGAACCTATGGGGACAAGATGTAGAAAGTTATATGTTTGATGTCAAGTTGACAAGAGATGGATTTGTCATAGTTTATCTTGATTGTCAACTTGACAGTACTGAGAAGCAACTAGGAAACAAGTCTTTAGGCAGGCCTATAAGGAATTATCTAGATTAGGTTATTTGAGGTAGAAACACTCACCTTGACTATGGACAGCACCATTCAACAGGCTGGGTCCTGAGCTAGATAAAAGGGAGAAAGATAGTTGAGCACTAGCATTCATCACTCTGTGGACACACTGAAAGGAGCTGTGTCATGCTCCTACCAAGTCTTCTCTGACATGGTAGAATTTGAAGTATAAGCCAAAATAAACTCTCGCTCCCTTAAACTGATTTTGTCAACTATTTTGCCTTTAGTAATATGAAAGACAACTAATACACTAGGTATACCAATTATTTCTCAAATTTTGCCATTTTCACTGAATATTATATTACATAAACACTAACCTGTAAAATTAAGTTCTAAATATTTGTATATAAAATTATAGTTAGAAGGAGACAGATAAATGGCGAACATCTATAAGCAAGCAAACATGTATAATTAAGTCATCAATTCTGCCATTGGTTATGAAGTCACAATCAAAAATCTTTGGCTTCTTTCATATTTAATATTTCGCTTGACCTCTGCCAAAGTATTAATCTGAGTGGCATTCTTTGGTTCATGGAGTGATGCAGGCATTGATTCATGAAGAACATAATTATTTAGTAGTTCTGCCTTTTTCATTTGCATGATTTTATAGTTTTCCAGATATAGTTCTTGCTCCTACTGCATAGTGTTAACTTAGTTTCTTCCTGACAGCCAGAACCAGTTACTCCAGCCAACAGAGTAATTAATTCCTCTTTCTTCCAAAATGTTCAAATGAGTAGTGGCCTCAGCCTCTAATGAAATGCACCCTTTTCTATGCCTAGTGTTGGAAGCCCTAGCACATGGGACCTAAGGAAACCAAGTCAGTAGAGCTCCAAGTTGTCTGTGGAGAAACAGTTATCCTGTCAGTGAAGTATTAATGGCAATGCAGGAAGGAACCACTGCCACTTTTGTCCTTTGATTCTCAAACTTGTGTATTTTGGCTAAGTAGGAGACAGTACCATAAATGATCTGATTCAAAGTACACTCAACATGCTGAGGACATGAGCTACATTCCATCTTTTAGAGTACCCTCTGTCACTATAATTGAGCCTTCCGTGAGCATTTGTTGCTTCAACAGTGCCTTCTAAGTGAGGATGAATGTTGTAAGATCAGTTAATTCAATCAAGATGACCCCATATTCTCATTGTTTCACTTTCTCAGCAGTAAAATCAATACTTTGATCAGGCGATGGTCTGTGACACGTCATAGTGGTGCATAAAGTGATTGTGCAGAAGGGGTGTAAAGCATTCTGACTAGAGTAGTCAAATCTGTTTCCAACATATGTGTTAACTCCACTGAAGTTGACTCTGTATCTTTCACAGTGGAGATGGTCTGATAGAATCAGCCCTCCATTACCTTCAAACTGGTTTCCTCCAGGAATGGTTGCATACCAAGGTCTCTGTGTTGCTCACTTCTCTTGGCACATAGGCATAAAGAAGCAGCATTGGTTAGGACAAAGGCCTATCTTTAAGTCCATAGATCATCTCCAACTTTGTCACCAGCTACTATGTTCAAGCTCCTGTTGAAGAAGCACTGTGTGTATGGTGACACCCAAAGAGGGAACCATTAGTGGCATTCACACAGGACAATAATAACTTGTAATACTGTGATACTTTGGAGATATCCATTTACATACTTCTCCTGACTTCCTGGTCATTTATATGTGCCATCCAGAACTGGAGAAACTATCCATACATACTATTATTTATTTTTGTACTCTCACACCAGACACAGTAAGCAACCCAAAGAATCACTTGAAGTTCTTTGCACTGGGGATATTTTCATTTGTATTCAGTATCCCAGCTGTGCACGTTCAGGTGCCATTAGTAGATACCTCTTTGTAAACCAACCTCAAGTTTTTCTTCCTTGATGAACAGGTTTTAAAGAATTCACTAGGAGGCTATGAGAATGGATAGGAGTGTGGCAACAAATATAAAACAGATTTCACTGTTGAGGATTTTAAGTCAAGCTATAATCTCAATTTATTTATATTTTCTGGAATAGCCCCATATTAACAATGAACACATGTGGGTTTGGTAAAAAAAAAAAAAAAAAAAAAAAAAAACTTCATAGAAAATGTCCTTTTTCTAATCCCTGGGATTCCTGAGCATTTAAGGGAAAGTTAAAGAATATTTTCAGATGTGATTAATTTTTAAAGGTGTGCACCACCACACATGGCTACAGTTTTTATTTCTATTAAGTACTCTTTATTTGGGGGGGGGGAGAGCACACCAGAGCATCTAGCCACTGCAAACGAACTCCAGGCACATGCACCACCTTGAGCATCTGGCTTTATATGGGTCCTGGGGAATTGAATGTTAGTCCTTTGGTTTTACAGGCAAGCACTTTAACTGCTAAGCCATCTCTCCAGTCCCAGATGTGACTAATTTAAGTATCAGTGATTATCCTGTATTATTTAGGTAGTGAAGTCAGCTCCAAGCTACTGAGATGAACTTCCAAACAGACAGTTTATGGGAGGAAAGATTGTATTTCAGCTTATGGATCCAAGGGAAGTTCCATAATAGTGAAAGAGGCTGACCACCTTTCACAGATCCACACAGAGACAAAAAGCTACCACCCGCCAACAAGTACCACAAGTACACTGGGGCCACAAATGCAGGGAACCCCAAGCAGAGTTCAAAACATTCTGCATACCTTTAGGCCCGAAATATAGATCCACTTCCAGTGACACCTCCTCCAACCAGGTGGCTGCTGACAGACAAGCTTTTAATAATGAAGAAAAAAATCTTGAATCTATTTGTGAGACATTAAAATTACCACACTAGGTCAGTCCATGTATTCTTAAAAGAAGGAGATAATAGAAGTTTTCATATGCACACAAAAGGTGAGGAAAGGATAATACAGAAGAGAGAGAGAATTGAAGATGCTGGCCTTAGAGATCACAATAATTTAACTTCAAGCCAATGAATAAAGACATCTACTGGAAGCTGGAAAAAAGAGAAAGTAAAAAAGTAAAAACAAACCAAGAAATATACTCCAGTGGAGCACATCGCTTCTGCTGTCATGCTTTCATCCCAGTCATACTGATTTTAGCTGTTTTTGCTCTCAGTTCTTTAAAAAAAAAAATTGCTATTGTTTTCAATCACAAAGGCTGTGGTAATTTGTTATAGAATCTATTTTTAAAAAAACTAATAGTAAGATTCAGATATTTATGTAATTCAGATGGAAAAATTAATCCACATAGTTAGTTCCCGTCCCATTGTTAGTTGTGGGGTCTCTACACAGCCCCAGGAGAGATCCAGAAGCTTCAAGAATAATATGGATCTATGGAAGAAGGCATATATTTATTCCAATACATTTGAGATCTGTTTACTGATTCTCATACTGAGGTACAAAAAAGCAGAAAACCTTCTCCCTGGAGACCAGCCAACTGAAAGCTGGAAAAGCTGCACTGCATGCAGCCATATGGGAGACAGGTCATCAGCAGTGAAAATAGTGGACACTGAACATTCAAGTTTGGCCATACAGGCCAAATGACTGAATGGGAGCAATAGTGGCATGTCTGCTCTTGGGGTAACCAACTGCTCCATAATTGGACTGAAGACCCTCTCTACAGGAGGGAATACATACCTGGTACTGAAAAACCTAAGCAAAAGTCTATGGCAGGAGAGGTCATGAGCCTTAGGGGTGTAAAGCCTGCTCTTGTCTGACTAAATGTATATATTATTCCCACCAAGCTGCCCTGAAAGCACTACGCTTAATGTTCATATTCACATATTAATGCTACTCTCACTTCTGGTTAGAGAAGCTTCTCTTTCCAGATGGCGATGACCACTGGGATGACCCAAAAGGCAACATAGTGCTGAGAAGAAGGGATGGAGGAGTGCCCAGCACTGAGACACCTCTGTCATACCCTCCAAGGCCCAGGGACCATTGTGGAAGAGGGGGCAGATATAATGCAAGAGCCAAAGGAAGGGTATGACTTCTTACAATGCAACTGCCCAGACAGAAATTGGCCTTGATATCCATGACCTTGCAGTGCTTAGCAATACCTTCGCAAGACCCTCAAAAAAAGAAGAAAAAGATGATGACATCAAATTAAAAGAGACACTAATGGAGAGAGGGAGGGGATATGATGGAGATTGGAGTTCTAAAGTGGAAAAGTGGAGGAGAGGGAAATATGTGTTTTTTGTATGTAAGTAAGAAGTTGTCAATAAAAAATAATAATAAAGAAAATAAAGAAAAAAAGAAAAAGAAAAGAAAAAAGGCACTAGGTAGCAACCCTATTTATTATAGTTATTGTGAAGAATATTGTACATGCTGAATCACAAGATCTAATTAATAGAGCAGCTGATACTGCTGTGTGAACTTGCTTCAGTCTTTTTTAGTTTGCCACTTAAGATTAGAAGCTGTACAGGTAAGAGTCTTGTTAGCTTGAAGTAGCACACTCAATGTGAGATATGTTCTTTTTGACATTCAGTCATGCCCCCCAAGCATTTGGGCTTTTTCTTTTGTGGCAGGTGGCAAACAAGACACACATTAGCTTGTCTTTTCCTGACTGGGTATATGTGTACATGCTCCAGATGCTGGGCCCATCAGAAGCATCAGTGTAAAGTGACCTGAGTGTCTGTGGCATTTACCTTACATCCTCTTGTTTGCATTTCTCTATGCGACTTAAAGCACTTATTGCATCTTGCAAATTAGACCCAATCAGCATAAAGCTGTAAGTGCAAAGGACATGGGAGATGTTTTGTGAATTATCAGATGACCAAGATCTCTGTGAATAACGTTATCATGGTGAGATACAAAACTGGCGCTTTGCCCTAAAGCAACACTGTGAATATATAAATGTATACTGTGAAATTAAATACAATGAGTATTGGTTTTGGTTCTTTCTAAAACTTTTATTACCAAATGGTTTGAGAAAACACAGCATTAGCCTGACCAGTAGCATCTTACTAAATACCCAAAGGCCATGCTGATTTATACTAGTCAATGTATATCTGGTACACTCGTGGTGATAGTCACGTCTGATTGCATTTATGACAGCACATAGTAATTCTCCAGGATCTATCTCACTTCCCAACAGGTAAATAAGATGAACTAAATGGGTATGTGACAGGTATGATTGTCTTTGCTTCTCTCAAACCTTTTATGATGACATTAATCTTTCAATCCCAACCCCCAAGAATGAGGTATTGCTTCTGTTTCACTCTGTGTAAGGTGGTTACAGAAGCTTTCACTTGGCCTTTGCTACCATGACAGAGTTCACCTATGGACCAGGGAGCTAGGATTGTGGATGCTGTAAGTTGTCAAATATACTATTATTCCAAATATATATTCAGGATCTGAGAAATTGGTCAGTCATTTGGGGCCACTATGAATCAGTCACCTATCACTTGATTAATCTCCTGGGCAGAAAGATGTTAACTTAGAAAAGCTTTTATTCTTTGAAAGCTCTACTTAAAGTGCTGCCTTTTAGGAGGTATCTGGAAACGCATATTTAGGGAGGGTTGCTACCACTTGTAAGACTGGCTTTCATTATACAAATAATGAAGTTTATGTCAACCACCTCCTTTTTTTCAAGGAGTCTAGATTTTTGGTAGGTACTAGGTAGATGAGGGCTAACTAACCAGCCCACAATAAAAACTGTGGGCACTAATTCTCTCATGAGCTTCTCTAATAGCCAACATTTCATAAGTGCTTCATGGTTTCTTGCTGAAAGATTCAATCACAATTATGACTCTACTAGCAGTAGATTTGTGATCTTGTGCCCATTTTTATTCAAACTTTGCATTATGCAAATTACTTTGCTGTGTATCCTTTTCTTGTAATGAAATGTAGAGATAAATACAATCATGTTATGAAGTCTGTGTGTTCTCCTAGGGGATGACTGAATCTGAAGGAATGTCTTGAGGACTTCCACTATAATTGTACTTTGACCAATGGGATACTGTAGCATTCTGAGTCCCTAAGGATTAGTGTCATTTCAAATCCAATGTTTCCTTGTTATTATAAGATTATTTCCTTTTCACACTGCATTTTTCAGTGTTTAGTTTGGATCTTAAGTTTCCACCAATAGCATTTGAAGAGCATACCCTTGAAGGAAACTGTGGGACCCTAGTACTTTTACTGATTATTTGTGTTTCCAGACCATGGAGTAATGGTCTGACCCTACCCAAAACTTCTATCATTATTGGCTGCCTCACTATAGGCTGGGAATAGCAGGACCAATTGATAATTGACCAGAGCCTTCAAAAGTGTGAGCCAAAATGTGGTAGTTTGAATATATGTCCCTCATAGACTCAGGTGTTTTACTAAAGCTTGTAACTTGGGTCTCCAGCCACCTGGCTGGAAGAGGTGTCACTTGGGGCAAATACTGGGGTCCAGGTCCAAGGTGTGACTAGGGGTGAATCTCATTTCCAGCCCAAACGTATGCAGAGAGGTCTGAGTTCAGATATCCTGCTAGCTGTATTTCCCTGCTGCTGCTTTTGGTTTTTGCTGGCTTTTGCTTGTTTTGTTTGTCCTTAGATAAATGGAAGCAGCTTCTTCTGCCACTGATGGAACTTCTCCATGATTTGTAAGTTGAAATAAACCCCTTCTTCCCATAAATAGTGCCTGGTTTGGATGTTTGTCCCAGCAATATGAAGCTGACTAAAACACAAAATAAACCTTTTCCCTTTATGATTATTTCAGGTATTTTGTTGTAATAATGGGACACTAGCACAGTCACACTACTAAATAGCTTCAGTTCCTTAAGGAGGAAAGATTGATGGAATATAGTCACATGAATGCTACATGATCATGTCTGGACTCTTCAGTATTCAGGCTGTGTTTGTGAATTGAATAAGTTGAGTAATTGAGTGCAGGTGTGAATTTCTTCCTTTGTGGGAAATCAAGTCAAATTTTGAAGAACCAGCTTTAGAATTTCTTCTTTGATAACTCTTAAATTCTACTAAGCATTGTGTTTCAATCCATGGATACCATAGTCTATCAACCATAGCTCAAATTCACTGCAGGACAATACATTCTTAGCTCTGGTGCATTCACTGAACTATTAACTGTGGTTAATAGTTAAATGTCTCTCATGTGTTAAAACACTATATGGATCGATATCCATGACCTTGCAGTGCCTAGCAATACCTTCGCAAGACCCTCAAAAATAGAAGAAAAAGATGAGAGACTAATGGAGAGAGAGAGGGGATATGATGGAGATTGGAGTTCTAAAGTGGAATGGGGAGGGGAGGGAAATATCATGTGTTTTTTGTATGTAAGTATAGAAGTTGTCAATAAAAATAATAATAATAAAACACTATATGGAGTGATTTATGCACATCCACTTTTTTTCATTGCACTCAGAAAAAAAAATATCATAACAAAGTAGGGTCGAGGCAAACATGAGGACCAGAGTTCAGATACCCATCACCCATGTAAAAAGCTGAAGATGCCTGAAGATAACCCCAATACTGAGGGGTACAGACATAGGAGGATCACTGGGGTTCGATGGACAATTGGAGATACAGGATGGGTGGAGGACATCTGATGCTGTCCTCTGGCCACTGCATGTGTCCGCACAAATAGGTATACACACACATGAATATAACATAAAACAGAGTTGTGCCTGGTTTTTAGGTCCCAAGTGATCTGTGTCCCTGGCTACCTCTCTGCTCTCAATTTGTGCAGAATGTTCCAGCCAAGTATATCTTGTTCCAACTCTTCTCACCTTACATACCCTTCTTCCACACTGCCTTTTTTTACCTCTTGAGTCTCCACATCAAGACTCACACTTCCTTATGTAATCTGTCATATTATTTTTTCCTTATTGTATGTTTCTTGTTCTTAATTTTTCATGGTAACTGTGACTGGAACTCACATAGGGCCCATCTGTCTCATTCCCCTTGCAGAGTGAAAGTGCTGAAGTATCATGTACACTTCACTTCTCAATTCACAGATCTATATGTTGGTCTGTATCATTGCCTGTTCTCTTTTCGCTTTAAAAAAAAAAAAAAAAAAAAAAAAAAAAAAAGCCTGGAGAGCTAGTGTCACAGTCATGTCATGTAGGGGTCAGGTTCAGCATTGCCATAAGCCAGAATTGGCCTCCACCCTCTAGGGCAATCTCCTACTAGCAAAAATGTCAGTCCCCTATTGCCTTTCAACAACAGGGAGAGAGGGAACCGGACATCATTATTATCGTCACAAAAGCTGGTTAACGCTCCCCAAGTCCCGGGCCGGGGAACGGCCCAGAACCACCAAAGGGGGGTAGCCGTGACTTAACCGCGCAGCCGTCCATCTGCGCACGCGCGTGCTTGTTTCTTCCGCTGGGGGTGGGGCCAGCGCGCTGGGGGCGGGGCCTGGCGGATCTGCGCCCCCACCGGTGCGGGGATGTGGCTGGAGGGCCGCGGGCGTTGGGGTGTCACGCCCAAGCTGGCCTTCGCGACCCCGCCGCCGCCGCAGCAGGAGCAGACGACCAGGGCCCCGGCGGCGGGTTCCGGAACCCGCCGCCTCCTGCTCTGTCTCTACCTGGTGGGCTTCTTGGTGAGTAAGGACGCTGCGGCTGGTCGACAGATATGGTGGCCATCCAGGACTGGCAACCAGGGAGAGCTATAATTTCTTCACACTTCCGGGGATTTACATAGCTCAGGCAGGACGGGGCACCTGCGATCTGCGTGTTCAGATGCCTCCCTACCTCCCAGGTCCTCTGGCCCTGTCACCCCCTTTCCCTTCCACCACGGAGCTCAGGTGTAGCTCTTGGGTGACCCCAGGTGTTGTCTGCTAGATGTGGCAGGTGCAGGGCAGAGAGTAGCTCGCTGGGCTGGCTTTGGAGCTCCCAGTGCTGGGGTAGGGACCCAGGCTTTTGCCCAGGTCAGGGAACTCACCTTGATAATCTCTTTTGGACAGAATGAGGCACATTTTCATCACGGTTCTTGGTGGACTTGATATTTGTAAATGCAAAACCACAATGAATGCCAGGTGTGCTGGCGCAAGCGCTTTTAATCTCAGCACTCTGGTTGAGGTAGTTCGAGGCCACCCTCAGACTAAATAGTGAATTCCAGGTCAGCCTGGGCCAGAGTGAGACCTTACCTAGGAAAAACAAAACAAAACAAAACAAAACAAAATCACAATGAACTTTACACATCTGCCTTTTGATAAAAATGTTTCATTATAATTTCTGTGTATGTGTGTACTGGTTTGATCATGATGCAGTCATTTCCTTTGTAGAGTAAAAGGCTTAGAAAGGTGAGTGTATGACTTGGTCAGTCATTCTTCCTCCCATCCATTAGCTTAATATTCATGAAATTTCTAAACACCTGCCATGTGGTAGATGTGGTGGAATTCCAATATTATAACAGGCTCCAGCCACCAAACACTTTACAATCTTGCAAGGTAAGCTTATGTTGGTCATTTTGTAACTGCCCCTTAGGGACCCTGAACTACCCTTTCCTCTCTGTCCAAGTCTAGGCCTGGTTCAGTAGTCCTGGCAGTGAGCTATTCCAGGTTAGGAAAGCTAGGATAGGATTTACTCATGGGGGAAAAGGAACTGGTTTGTTGTGTCAGTGGGAGAAGGACTTGCAGACAATATATGGGCCCTGGCAAGAAGGAATTTTCTGTCCAGATGAAGTCCAAGAGTACTATTCTTCAGGCTGATGCTTCACTAGAATTAGGAGATGTGTTGTGCCCCACAGTTGATCAAGATTCCATGTGAAATTAGTATTTAGTATGATCCTTAACAAAGCATATTTCACCAAAGTTCTTTATTCATAGAGCTAGGAGACATTAAAGGAGGAAAGTTTCATAAGAGAAGCTCTATCTCTGGCTGACTTTGCAGAACCCATGCTGCACCCTTTCCCTCCTTAGCTTCTGTGTCTTTAAATTCAGAACCTGACACTTCTATACCCTATTTCATCTTTTTTTCTTGGTTCATTCTTAGGGTCTTGTTTCCTCTTCACAGTCTGTTTACCCAGAATGCAAAGAGATAGTGAATGTGAAGGGTCCTGGCAAAGTGTTGACTGCCATCCACCCACTCTGATTCAGGCCCCCCAGCCACAAGCACCCACCTCAGAAGGCACATGGGCATGGGCTAATTCGTCCATGAAAAAGATTTGGATCTTCAAAGTCTGGACTTCAGGTGTGTCCATACCATGGGCTGTGGCCTTACTGTGGCCCAACACAAAAAAGTAAACTAACATTAAACATTAGGCGATCTTTTGGCAATTTTTTCCTAACTCAAAAGCACACTTCTCAAGTGTGAACTCTGTAGATGACAACGCCAGTGTCAGAAGGTGACATGCCTAAAGGTATTGGAACTAACATGAGCTAGAATTCAAAATGGTTTTGAGTGTTACAACAAAATAAAGAAATTCACAGATCATTCATTAAGTTCAGCCTTCCCACACAGATTTGAATATTCACAGCCTCTCGTATGCTTTCCATATGCTGTGCACATGGCAAATCTAATCTAACAAGCCTGATGAAAAAAATTGAGAAATTTAATAATATATTCAAGAGAGTATCTTCAGGGAAAAAATATAAGCTTTCCCAAAAGTTAAAGAAGAGTTTTTTTTTTTTTTTAATGGAAAATGTTGTAAACACAGTTTAACTCTATGCAGCTGTTTGTATCTTTGAAGGATCTAATGCCTTATTATTAAGTCACATCTAAGGAATATTATGCACAACTTAGTCACTGTTTTGATATTTAGAGATGCAAATATCCCAAAGACTTGGGAACGTGGTTTCCAATCGGAAGAGGAAGAGAACAAGATTTGCCAAATATTCTGGTTTTAGCTCTTAGCTATACTTTTAGGTTTTAATTTGTTTCACAGGGAATACTAAAATGATTCATTTGGCCCGTGTTGGTTAGCATGCTAAGATGGTGCCAAGATCTGTAATTTCGACCCTTTTTTTCCCCAGATACTTGGTAAATTTCTATTCCATCTCATCCCCTTGAGCAGGTGATAATTTATCTTTATAGAGATGACCCCACAATCAAAAAGCACTGGGCTCCCTGTCCTGATAAAGGATCTGAAACTTGAATGTATTCTTCACTTTTCCTTGGGTGATGCTTATGTGCAAGGAATGATGTGGGTGACCCCCGAGTGGTTACAAGCACATGGCCAGTTACCAAAAGTATTGTATACTAAAAATCTGGTTGTTTTGAAAAAGATATGGATACAGGAGAGTTGATTTGTCAGTTAAAGGCAAAGGTGATTTTAGAACTGAAGTTCCTGAGAGGAAAGAGCCAGCAGCCAGCCTGAAGTTCCTGAGAGGAAAGAGCCAGCAGCCAGCCTCCTTAAGAAATATAGGATATTTTAAGCCAGGCATGGATGGTGGTGCACACCTTTAGTCCCAGTACTAGGGAGGCAGAGGTAGAAGTATCACCTGAGTTAAAGGCTACCCTGAGACTACATAGTGAATTCCAGGTCAGCCTGGGCTCTAACAAGACCCTTCCTTGAAAAAAACCAACAAACAAACAAAAAAAAAAAAAAAAAAAAAAAAAAAGAAAGAAAAGAAAGAAAAGAAAAGAAAAGAAAAGAAAGAAAAAAACATAGGATATTCAGACTCACAAAATGCTACTGCTGATGAGTCTGTATTTTCAGTTTACCTTCCACAGACCAGGAGGGTGTCCTCCTAGTCAATATTTCCCTATTGTGATGTTAACTGGTATGTAGTCCTAGCATATTTTTGGGAAAAAATCCATTTGGAATCTTTAGGTGCTATAAACATTAGGGCACTGATGATACTAATGTCAAAGAGGCAATGCTTCAGACCCATGAAAAAACAGTTTAAGTAATTTGAAATCAAAATAAGAAGCCATAGATTGGGAAGTATCAATTTATGAGCTACTTAAGAAATCTGATGTTTGATCTCTGGCCATCTAAATGGGTGACCATGAAAAAGTACCACCAAATATGTGGGAGCTCATAGTTCTCTAGGTATGTGAAGACATGACTACCTGGATGGGGTGGGGAAAGATTATCTCTGAGCCTAAAGAAACTGCATTTCCCATGCATGGTCTTTCTTTCACTTTAACCACACTTATTGACTGTAGTACAACGAAAATTGTAGGTGTACAACATGAGGAGCCCTTAGTTGTGGCAGATAATCAAGTACATTGAGAATGAAACTAAACTCAGGAAGAGATAATGTTTGAGCTTCTGCTGTATGTCAGACCTTGCTGAGCCCTCAAGGCAATTAATGCTCACATAATCCCATCAGGCAGCTGTTGTTGGACCCCTTCTTATAGATGGAAACACTGGAGCCTGGTAACATTAACTAACTTTCCATGGGCACACATGTAGTAAGTGACAGAGCCAGAGTTGAGAATTGACCCCAAAGCCTATGTACTTCCTATAGCTTAGTTTACTAACACCAGCCTTCTCTGCACCATCCTCCTCTCTTCCTCCTGATTTTCTGAGGCTTGCTTCTCAGGCATTGTAAGGCTGTATGCTACAGGTTCTAAAGCTGGCCATGGTAGTGCCTGCCTATAATCCCTGCACTCAGGAGGCTATGGCAAGAGAGTAGCAAGTTCAAGTTCTGCCTGGGCTGCATAGTGATACTGTCTCAAAAAATAAACTATAGGTTCTGACCCATTAGTGTCTTCTGTGACTTTAGAAGGGAGTTCTAATTTTGAGCTAGTGCACTTTACCAGTAAGTATTATTTATCCCTTCTTTCTTTCCTACTTCACTACTCATAGAGCACTGTAGGTTTTGTACTTTGTTCATTACTTTTGTTTTAGGTGAGAAATGTCTGTTGCACATACTCTGGATGTTAAAAGGTCAGTCACAAAGGTTACAATTGATCCTAGGTCAAAGAAAATCAAGCATTTATATGTGGCAGTTGTTACATTGGATCTTACCTGAATTCTTTCATAACTTTAACCTGATTAATCTGGCACATGCTGGGACACAATTCTGGTTTCTTATTTGCACCTAAGTTTAGATACTGGTTTTATGTTTGAAATTGTTGTAGAATTTTGGGATCACCAATTTAAGAACTCCTAGGCTTAAGTTATGAACTTGAATCAGTTGGGTCTTGTTTTCTCTTAGGATTTGTTTGCTGTCAGCATGGTTGTTCCTTTATTGAACCTTCATGTGAAGTCGCTTGGAGCAAGTCCCATAGTTGCTGGAATTGTAGGTGAGTGACTAATGCTGCTGATTTGAAGAGCACTGAATTTTAAATCACCGAAATAAGGACCTGGGAACAATTCAGTCCAGTAATTCTCCAAAGATCTTAGGAAAAGAGATGAAGTGAGTTCCCAGAACATTTTTAAATACTACTACCTCGAGCAAATGTAACTCTTCTTTTCCTAGATTACCTGTGTTCAAAGTCCAGGAAGGTTTTGAGGTTTGAGTTATCCTCACATTCCATACTGAGCCTCTCTAAGGAGCTGGCTGTGTATGTTAAAGGGACCTGTTGCCTAATGTGAGAGGGGCAATCTGTGGAAGTCATAGCTGGTGGGAAAGGGTTCAGATGGGCTTTGGAAAGCAAGAGTGACATGTCACCACATCACCAACACATCTTAGAAGCCTGTGGGGTAATGATAAAATTTCCATCCAGAGGGCATTGATTTGTGAAGGAGGCAAGAGTTTACAGGACTTAGGGTCATGCTAAGTAATGAGAAGCACTTAGCAGTTAGCCCTTGAGTCCTCCACATGCTGAGCAAGTACCTGTGGTGGGACAGTTTGGCACATTACCTTTGTTACTCATGGTCCATGGTTATTATCTCCTTCAAGAAGTACACTTTGAATTATGCTGGACCCTGAAGCACTATGATGACTTTCAGGAAAAATAGAAGAAACATATCATTTGATAACAGAGGTGAAAGAACTATATAAAAATTTTTAAGTTCATTATAAAAATAAAACTTACTATTTTTTTTTACTTCTACCAATCTTTTATTTTTTGTTAGTTTGTATAACTTGTACAAAGTAATGTGTTCATTATACACTTCCATTCATATGTAACATAGGACCATACCCATAATACCATTTTTTTATTCTCCTATAATATTTTTGAGATGTAGGAGTCAATGTCAAAATTTTGACACTAAGTAAAAATTTTCCAGGAGTCACATTTCTACTCCTTGGAGTTTTCACTGAACAGTTCTATAAAATGAAGCAACACTGTGATCATAGAATGGAAGAATTATCTTTCTGGGTCCCTAAAGTTGACCCTTATTTTTAAATTATCTCTTCTGCTTATTCTCAATTTGACTTTAAAGGCACTGAAAAAGTCATATTACTTAATACTCTTCCAGTGTGAGAAAAAGATGTAGGGCAATTTACTTCTCCAAAAATGTCCCTTTCCCCTTAGACTTTGATAACATCTATGAAATTATTACCATATTCATTTATATTTGTGACAGGTAGGGCAGGCTTTACTAACATTATTAATTTTTTTGGCAGGCTCTTCTTATGGCATTTTGCAACTGTTTTCTAGTACATTTGTGGTAAGTTATCCTCCACTTGACAGCACATCTCCAGAGCATCATCAGAGGCCTCTGAGGGCCATTCACCATGGCTGTAATATAATCAAGGGCCTGTTGATTTCCAAAGCATAGGTGTGCAAGTGGTTGAATGTACAGCACTGTTAGGTGCCCCTTTTGCCTTCCTTCCTTCTTTCCTTGTTTGGTCCATGGGAAGACATGGGCTTAAAACTCTCAGATGACTTGTTCTGAGTGGAACACACTAAGTCAGTAGTAGACCTGGGATGAGAGTAAGTTTTAAATTGTAACATGCTCTTCCTGTCATTTCCTGCTAACTCTGTTTTGGAGAAAAGAAGGTTAACAAAAGGTATTAACAATTTTATTGCTTGTTTCACTTAATTGACAATGATCAAATCTATTTGCATTGTTAGACTTCTGCTTGAAATCATGTAAATTGAAGTAAATGTCTCATTGTTTATAAGCACTGAGTAAGGAGAGAGAAGCCACTTGGAGTGATTGGTGGGAGAAATGAAAAAATGGAATAGAAAGTTCCAGGGATAATTTTGTCACTCTTTTCTTTTGACAACCAAGTTTGAAATCACAGACTGTCATTGATTGTTTCTCTGTGTCTGTCTTTCTCCCTCTCTCTCTTTCTCTCTCCCTCTCCTACTCTCTCTCCAGTTTGCTGTAACACTGTGGTCTTGAGTCCTCAGTGTTCAGGGTACCAAGCAGTTCAGTAGAACATTCAGTGGAGTGTCTGACATTGACTGCAGAGATTGATCTAAGCAAATGTCATCTCACATTTGCATTTAGTGAACTCATGTTGCCCTGGGGTTGCTACACACACAAATATTCATGAACACACACATACCTGTATATGGGTTCACATGAGTGTGGAGAACAAAAAATAGTCCCAGGTGACCAAAAAATAGTCCCAGGTGTTCATAGGAACACCATTCCGCCTGACCCCCCCCCCCTTTTTTTCTTGAGACATTGCTCTGGAGTCCACCAAGTAAGCAAGATTATCTAGCTAGCAGGCTCCAGGGATCTGATTTGGGGCCTACCTTCCCCTCCCCAGCACTGTGAATACAAGTTCACATCACCATGCCCAGATTTTTAAATGAGGAGTCTAGTGATCAAACTCAGGATGGGTTTTCATCTTGCATGACAAGCATTTTCCGAATTGAGTTAGCTCTCCAGCTCCTATTTTTAAAAGACATTGAATAAGATTCTAGAAGAACTTTTTTTCTCTTTTTTTGGATGTCTTTAAGATAAGATTTGCATAACATATTTAAGTTATTTCTACTTAAATTTTGTAACAATCCATTTGGTATCTCCCTTTTATATAAGAGGAAATTAAGAGTCATAGAGTAAAAGTATTTAGACTGAGTACCTAACCTCAGATCCAGAATGAACACATTTTACTTTTTTCTCCCCTTAGATGTCACCAACCTTGCTTTGATGGTATAAGAAGGCAGCAAGAGCAACTGAAGGTGCAGCTCAGAGGTGGAGTGTGTGCATAGCATGCACAGGAGCCTGGCTGGGTTTATTCATCAGCTGAGGGTGCAGCTCAGAGGTGGAATGTGTGCATAGCATGCACAGGAGCCTGGCTGGGTTTATTCATCAGCTGAGGTGTGGCTCAGAGGTGGAGTGTGTGCATAGCATGCACAGGAGCCTGGCTGGGTTTATTCATCAGCTGAGGTGTGGCTCAGAGGTGGAATGTGTGCATAGGTGGAGTCAGCTGTGCATAGCATGCACAGGAGCCTGGCTGGTTTATTCATCAGCTGAGAGTGTGGCTCAGAGGTGGAGTGTGTGCATAGCATGCACAGGAGCCTGGCTGGTTTATTCATGCTGAGGTTTATTCATCAGCCTGGCTGGTTTATTGTGGCTCAGAGGTGGAATGTGTGCAGCAGCAGGAGCACAGGAGCCTGGCTCAGAGGGTTTATTCATCAGGAGCCTGCTGGGTTCATCAGCTCAGCTCAGGTGGAATGTGTGCATAGCATGCACAGGAGCCTGGCTGGGTTTATTCATCAGCTGAGGTGTGGCTCAGAGGTGGTGTGGCTCAGCCTGGCTGGGTTTATTCATCAGCTGAGAGTGTGGCCAGAGGTGGAGTGTGTGCATAGCATGCACAGGAGCCTGGTGCAGCTGAGAGTGTGGCTCAGAGGTGGAGCATGCACAGGAGCCTGGCTGGTTTATTCATCAGCTGAGAGTGTGGCTCAGAGGTGGAATGTGTGCATGCATGCACAGGAGCCTGGCTGGATTTATTCTTGCTGAGGGTGCAGCTCAGGAGCATGCACAGGAGCCTGGCTGGTTTTGTCATAAGCTGAGTGTGTGGCTCAGAGGTGGAGTGTGTGCATAGCATGCACAGGAGCCTGGCTGGGTTTATTCATCAGCTGAGAGTGTGGCTCAGAGGTGGAGTGTGTGCATAGCATGCACAGGAGCCTGGCTGGTTTATTCATCAGCTGAGGGTGCCTCAGAGCTGGTTCTTTCATCAGCTGGGTTTGGGTGCTGAGTATATGGCTCAGAGGTGGAGTGTGTGCATAGCATGCACAGGAGCCTGGCTGGGTTTATTCATCAGCTGAGAGTGTGGCTCAGAGGTGGAGTGTGTGCATAGCATGCACAGGAGCCTGGCTGGTTTATTCATCAGCTGAGGGTGCGGCTCAGAGGTGGAGTGTGTGCATATCTTGCACAGGAGCATGGCTGGGTTTGTCATAAGCTGAGTGTGCGGCTCAGAGGTGGAGTATGCATAGCATGCACAGGATCCTGGCTGGGTTTACTCATCAGCTGAGGGTGCAACCTCAGAGGTGGAGTGTGTGCATAGCATACACTGGAGCCTGGCTGGGTTTATTCATCAGCTGAGGGTGGGGCTCAGAGGTGGAGTGTGTGCATAGCATGCACAGGAGCCTGGCTGGTTTATTCATCAGCTGAGGGTGTGGTTCAGAGGTGGAGTGTGTGCATTGCATGCACAGGAGCCTGACTGGGTTTATTCATCAGAACTTTCCCATTCCAGAAGCTAGCAATGCATGGACAACTAGAATTATCCGGTTTTACTGGAGACTGCTACTATTGCTTGCAGAGTTATTATAGATTGTTGTTCAGACTTTTTCTATTTGATTTTAAAACCAACTCCTCACTCACTCAATGTGGCATGTATCTCAGAACTCAATATGAAGTGCATGTTAGTTGTTCAAATACTTTCTCCCTTCTGCTAGAGTCTGGTTTCTGGCAATAAAGACCAGGTGGGATTGATGTTTGTCTCTAGCACTTATTGCCAGAGCACCTGGCACACCACCGGCATTCACGAATGTGAACTTTTATTGTCAACTGTGACTGCACCTTCTTTTTCAAGCTGACCCTTTGTTGTATGTTTTAACATTTCATATAATAGCTGGAATTTGATGAAAACCTTCTTTGCAAATTCTTCACACAGTAGAATGCCTAATTAACATTTGTTTCTAACCAGTACATTTACTATAATATGTATTAATGTTTAAACATTTCATTCATTGAAAAACAGATCTTTATAAAGAAAAAATAGGTCATGTTTGGTTAATTTTTCAAAGTACTGTTTTCATGAAAGTTCTTCTCATGTGGCAGGCCCTATTCTGACCACTTTGCTTCTTATAATAATGATAACCGCTCTCAGAGGGTGGCTGTAGGTCTTTGTAGGGTTATCCAGGGCTAAGATAGTACCAGTGACCCTCCTCTGACAATACTCATTTTCTACTAAAGCATATATTAAATGTTCTAGTGGGGAGATAATCACTGAGGCAGATAGTACAGGTGGAGAAAATGAGGCTTAGAGAGGTGAACTTTGATCATAGTGTAGGGAGTGATAGGAGTTCAGATCTGAACATGGCTAGTCTGGCACAATGCCCAGCTGTAACTACCAGATTCTACATTACTGCCAGGAGGCCAGTGATCCCAGACTAGGAAGACTGTGTGAGTGGCATTCCTAAAACCCATAGAAGTGAAAATTGGGGGAAAGGATTGATAGCTTTTGGAGAATGACTGACTATATTTGGAGGATTTACTCTCAGAATGGTTTGTAGAGGAATTTGAGCAATTGAACAACAGTTTATATCTTTGCTTACTTTGACATCTTGAGTTCTTAACTCATTAAATGAAAATTGAGAAAGGGCATGAACAGGTGTGATGGCTTTTGGCAAGGAAGAGAGATGGAGGTTCTGTTGTTAATCGGGGAGTGGGTGGGGAGATGTGGACTCCCTGAGGAGTGAGTGAAACAATCACTTCCGGGGCCAAGGGTTATCCAAGGGGCCACACAGTGCCAGCAGCCCTGTTCTTGATCCTTCTCAGATAATGCTCCATTGCCTCATAGAATTTAGCAAGTTTTCATTTTAAGGCAGTTACACTTTCTCCAAACAGCCTCGCTCTGAGCTTCAGTGTACACAGTAGCTCAGCATGAGAGGACCCCAGTTGAATAGCACATATTGGTCAAGCTGTAACATCTCCCTGGAACAGTGAATCTTGCCACCCAGCTGTTCAAGTGTCTGAGCTGCCACCAGTCTGTTTGCAGACTTGCTTTGTATCTGGGGATGTGGCTAAGAAGGATGGGGAATATGCAGGGGAAAAGCAGACAAAGAAGTGGCCTAGAGCCCACTCCCCTTGCATTCCATCCCATGTGGTACCCATGACCATCCCAGGCAGCACACTACCCGCACTGAGCCTCTGCCCTCCATTCTGGACCTGGGCTTGCATTGTTCCCTTCATGTGCCAGTGGACTGTACTTTCCACTGTCATCTCATTTCACTTCAGAGCCACTGGCAGCTTCAAGACAGCCTGAAAAAAAATCAAAGTATATGGGAAGGTGTGCATTGGTTATATGAAAGTATTGCACCATTTTATGTGAGGGACTTGAATAGTTGAAGATTTTTATATGCATGTGTGTTTATATGTATTTGAGACCACATATGTGGACTTGACCCGGGTGTAGTTGTCAGGTTTTTAGAATGGACAGAATGAATTGTTTATAGGTATTTATTGATTAGACAGTCCAGCAATAGGTTGCAGGTCCGAGAGTGAAGAAATAGCTGCTCAGTGCCGAGGCTGGATGTTGGCACTCAATCTCAGTCTCTGGTCTTCAGTCTACAAGCAGCAGGTACCAAGCAGAAAACACCAAGCAGCTAGTAGCACTGGCAGGTGGGGAGCCTTTTTCCCAGGGTCTTTTGCTCCAAGAGGGCCGCCCACTCTCTCTGGGGAAGGCTTACCCCTGGGGGCAGGATTCTTTCTCACCTAGAGCAGCCTCAGAAACATACATGAGGAATTCTGTGGATTTCTAAACCTATAGGTATGTTCCTCAATCTCTCTCTACTTTATGGCTGGGGACAGGGTCTCTTGCTAAGTCTGGAACTCACCAGGAGCATATTCCCTATAGGACAAGCTTTACCCTAGACCACCTGTGCTCTCCCCAAATAACTTTGTGACATTATTTCTCACATTCTATCAAAATATGGATCTGCTAAGTCATATTGGTGCATAGTGGATTCTGGAATCTGATTAAGTAGTGATGACAAAAGGCAACAACATTGTGATGACATGGGATGATGTTCTGCCATGTTGTTAATAAGCATGATATAAATAAAGTATTATATTACAAATTTCTGAAACACGTTATATGTAGGTTTGGGATCAAGATGGTTGTTTTTTTTTTCTAATCTATCCTTCACTTTGTCAGTATTTTCTAAATTTCTAAACAATGAGCCTAGTTTCTGAGGAGAGCAACTACATAAAAGATGAGAATGAAGATAAAGAACAAGCCTGATATTCCCCTTTTGCCCAGCAAATGCTCAGCTGCTAAATCACCAGGCATTTGAGTGGCAGAGATAAAATATGGAATTTTCCCACTCATCCGTTGGGAAGGCCAGAGAAAATGACTCTGGCCAATATCATGACAGAGCTATGCCTAAGGATCCTCTTCCCATGTTGCTTTGTCCCACCTGCTGTGGCATTTTCATGGTGGTGATTGTTATTGGAGATCTCTGCTTGTCTCTCTTCTCAGGGTTGCTGGAGCGATGCTGTTGGAAGAAGATTCTCCTTGCTGTTCTGCATTCTGCTCAGTTCCCTGGGCTATCTGCTCCTTGGAGCATCCACCAATGTATTCCTGTTTGCCCTGGCTCGAGTCCCCGTGGGTAAGTTCTGGCCCCTGAGAATGTATTTTCATTCAAAAATAAATGTCTATTTTTTTGCACAAATCTGATCCTGCTTGACATTGCTCCTCTGATTAGCTTACCTGCAGGGACCTGATGACTGCAGCATTGGTAGCAATAACCGTTTCGTGGGCAGTTGCTATTTATTGAATACTTAACCTTGGCAGGCCTTCTGCTGTCTTGTCCAAAGCTACCATCCTTGTACTGGCAGAGCTCAGAGTCCCTCAGGGATTTGTTAGTGAGAACCACTGAACCACTGTACCTGACCTACTACTCTGACTACAAGTCGGAACATGTTACATGTCTAAAGCAAACACTTTGATTCAGATTTTGGATCAGCTTAGCAGCTCTCCAGAACTCTGGCTTCTGACTGGAGTGAGGGCACATGTTAAAGATCATGAAGTTGGTATCCTGTTTCGAGAATGATCTTTACTATTTCTAACATCTTAGAATAGCTTTGATTTTGTGCCTTCCTTGAAATATTCTGTTCATTCTTGGGAACAACACCCTTAGGTATGTGGTACCTAGTTGAAACTCTGTATCCTCTTGGCCTTTCTTAGCACTCAGCTCAAGTTTCTCAGATTCTCTTATCTTACCTAGTAGAGCATGGACAAACTTGGGTACCCTGGTTACAAGTCTGCCACCCTGGTCATCTACCCACATCCAGTTAAGCTATTTGTTCTAAATAAATACACCAGAGAAATGGAGCTATGCTTCAAATAAGCCATTTCATATACAGTTGATTGTCACCATCTACGAAATTTTCACACTGCTTTTTGACATACATAAAGACTCTGGAAGTCTACTGAATTTGCCTTCCAAAATTTATACTGTGCTTTTTGTTAACAAGGTTTACAAAGTCAGTAGTCTTAACAAACCCCACTACAACATGCAGACTGCAATTAATAGCCATTCCATGCATATTGGTTTTGAATTAACATGTTATTGGTTTAGTTGGCAATGTGTTTTTCTAATCAATACCACACTACTCTCCACTATTCAGTGGTATGTCCCATCCCTAATTCTATAGAAATAGGTGAGAGAGATAAATTACAAAATGGATAGAAATTTCAGGGAGGATTAAACTGTTTCATTTAATATGAAGTCAGCCTGGAACAAGTGGTGATACTTCTATTAAATGGATATCATGAGCTTTGTCAATAAGAAAAGCTATACATAAAATCATTCTTGCCTGTGTGACTGCCACCTGTCTGGTGATTTTGAATCAGAGGGGCTCTTGGGAGCTCAGCAAAGGTTACTTCAGTCAGTTGCAGATTTTATTCATGCTTCCCCAAATGAGTGCCTGACTCTGAAATCACCTGCGCTGAACACCTGAGTGTCCAATCCCAGCCTCTAAGAAGCAAGATTCCTTCTCCTGCTTGTCCCTGGGACAGTCTTGCCACAGCCTTCTTCCCTCACAAGATGAACCCAACATGGATATAATTACAAAGAAATTCACAGAGAACTCCTATAAGATTTCTTGAGAATCCACTTCTGGCCCAGTTCTTTCTCAAGTGTCAGGAAACAAAGCCACAAAGTTAGTCTACCTAGTTCTGAAAGGAACGTGAAAGTTTGCTTTGAAAACAGGCTAGCTGTGTGGTGATTTCATGCTGTCATTCTGAGATAGAGCTGGAGTCGACTCGGGAGTGATGAGTTGACATGCATGGCTGGGCAGAGCAAGACACCTGTGGGGAGATCACATCACAGCTCAGAGTGATGCCTGATGACCTGCTGGCAGCTTGTATTGAGTTCTTAGGTGTTGATCAAAGTGGCTGGCAACCATTACCAGAGCTCAGCAGTGTGTTCCTGAGCCTCTGTTTCCCACATGCATGTCAGATGCAACCACAGGAGTGCAGGGAGTAAATAACTTTCAGGTATTTCGGTCAACAAAGGGTAGAAGATTAGTGTGTATTGATTACACAAGATGCCACCATATTTCTGCTCACACTGTATGCTCTTCCCTGCAGTTTTTCCCCATAGCTTTTATCACATTCAAATAGATATACTGACTGACTGACTGACTGACTGACTGTCTGCCTATCTATCTATCTATCTATCTATCTATCTATCTATCTATCTATCTATCTATCATCTGTCTGTCTACCTACCCATCCATCCCATGAGGTTAGCTGTTGGGCCTTTGCCCATTGCTTTCTCCTCAGGCCAGGAGCAGTGCTGCATGGAGCAGGTGCAGTGATGTCCCTTCAGTGAGCATGTGGACAAAGCATGGTGACTCTGGAGTGGCCACTGCAGTTGGATAACAGAACAGGAGATGCTGGGGTGTCACGAGGGCTCAGGGGCTTGGTACTAGATGTGAGGTCACCTACCATGGTTGTGTTAGCTCACCAGTCCAAGTATGGTGGAGTGAGACCTGCAGGCCTTTTCAAAAGAAAATGGAGGTGAGAACTCTACTGGGCACAGATGTGAAGAGCAGGTTCAGAATGGACAGGCTGCTTTGGTGTGGAGACAGTTATATAACATGTTCTTCTCCCCTTGCAGGTATTTTTAAACACACCCTCTCCATCTCCAGGGCCCTGCTTTCTGACCTGGTTGAAGAGAAGGAGCGGCCACTCATACTGGGGCAGTTCAATACAGCCTCTGGCATAGGCTTCATCTTGGGCCCCGTGGTTGGCGGGTATCTCACTGAACTGGATGGTGGATTCTACCTGACAGCCTTCATATGCTGCTCTGTCTTCCTTCTCAATGCTGGTAAGTTGATGCTTGGTCACATACCTTCATACTCACCAGTCTACCCACTTTTCTCATTACTTCTTTTCCTTAGGATAGGCAGACTCATTGTTCAAAAATTAATGTCATTTGGAAGAACTTTCCATTGTACTATACAATGACATTCTACCAGCATTGAGCGAGTGTTTCCTTCTTCCTCACTGTCACTGTGTTTGTGTGTGTGTTACACATGTATGTATGTTGATGTACACATGGGTATATGTGTGTGAATAGTAACCTTTTACCTTTTCTTGGCAGACAGTGCCCCCTCCTGTGCAGCAGAATTTTAGTTTGATTGATGCAGTCACACAGCCTGTGCTTATGTGGCCTGTGCTTTTGCTATCATAGCTTCAGGGCCTCCTGCCACTGCAAACAAACTATACATTTCAATAAAGTAATGGGGAGAAGACTACACAATGCCTTCCACAGCCCCTCCAGTGCCTGTCATCATGGCAGGGGACATGCCTCCCTCCTCCTGTGTGGTGATAGGCAGTCTGACCCCCCCCCTTTTCTCTGTTATACTGGCCGCACCAACCCTTGTAGACCTCCTCACCATTACAAATGAGGGTGCTGTACCAGCCAGCTCCCTGCTTTCCTAAACATCATCCCTCATTGTCTTTATTGCTCTCTTCTTCCCATCATCTAGTTCTCAAATGTTTGCTTCCATAGTCCTTCTCTGATCTTATGCCTAAAATAACCTTTTATTCCTAGCACGTCCAAAATTTGTTTTATGCCTATATTCTAGTTTTTCACAGTACTGCAATGTGTGTGTGTGTGTGTGTGTGTGTGTGTGTGTGTGTGTGTGTGTGCACGCACCCATACAGAGTAAGCACACTCCACAAGCACAGAGCTTTTGCCAGATCTACTCACTACTGTATCCGTGAACAGAACAGGAATTTATGCATCAGAATGATTAGGTGGGATGCAGACAGTCTCACAGAGGGCTCTGCCCATCCAGTACAGTCAGCACCGTGCACTGGTTTGGTCTCATCTGGTGGTGCTATCTGCCACTTTGCCTGAGAAAACCTTCACTTATCTTTCTCCCTAATTTCTGTTCTCCTAGTTAAGAAATCTGCCTTTGAGTCTCAACAGGCTTGTTGAGACCTGCTGCCTTTGATATGAATCTTGGGGGGAAAGTTGCCTGTTTTCTCATCTCTAACCTGTGATAGCAAAACTCGTAGCCTTTAGAAAGAACTAGAGAAATTTTTGCATGAAAGCAATTTACCCAAGCATCATAAATATGGGAAGTACACATAAGATGTTAATCATTTAATTCTTTTAAGTCTGTTCTTAACTTTGGGTTCATCAGTGATAATCCTTCCATATCTTTGTTAAGATTCTATGAAAGATCCAAAGGCTTCTTAAAAATAAGACAAAACCCAGAGCTGGGATCAGTTGTGGTTGCTTTCTTGTCAGAAGCCTGTTCAAAGCTGAAGCACTTACAGAATATTTGGACAAATTAATTTACAAATGAGGTGGCTGGAAACACTATATAACAGCATCGAACAGCTGCTGGACCAGGCTGAACTTGAAAAGTGCCATGAGACCATTGAGGAGGAGTTTGGAAGGGTATCTTATAATGGAAAAATGTGTGTTCAATTTTAAGAAATTTTTTGAGCATAGATTGGTAAGAGATCATTCCACCTGGATGACATGGGCCAAATAAAACACAGAGGCAGGAACATTCCAGCCAAGGAGGCAGGGTTGATTTATCAGAATGGTGATCATATCTGTGTGTGTGTGTGTGTGTGTGTGTGAATGTATAAAACTGTGTGTGTGTTTAATCCCAGCCTGTGAATGTAGGATAAAACTGAGACTACATAGTTAATTCCAGGTTGCCTAAGGAACGAAAAAACCATAAAAAAAAAAAATAAAAAAAAAAACTGAGGACTCCATTGCTAAGGAACCCTGTTGCCATAATGGAACTATGAACATTTTGGAATAAAAAATGTAGACTAAGACGGGAGAGATGGCTTAGTCCTTAAGGTGCTTGCCTGTGAAGCCAAAGAACCCAGGTTTAATTCCCTAGTACCATGTAAGCTAGATGCACAAGGTGGCACATGTGTCTGGAGTTTGCTTGCATTGGCTAGAAGCCCCAGTGTGCCCACTCTCTCTCTCTGCTTGCATCTCTCTCTCTCTCTCTCTCAAATAATAAATAAATAAATAAATAGAAAAATTATATAGACTAATACAAAAATAATGATTAGTAATCTAACACACATAGTTGCTTAACCCCCAAGAAGGCTCTGTAGGAATTCAGTATATTTGGCTACTTTAATAGGTCTTTCTCCATGTTAATAGGTCTTGTTTGGCTGTTTCCCTGGAGTGAAACAAAACTCCACAACAAAGAGAATGGCTGGAGATTGGGTAAGAAGCATATGCTGTTGGGAAAGTCACACTGTGCACTGCAGGGAGCAGCCGCCACCCCTGAGGCCCAGAAGAGGAAGGAGCCAGAGCAGAAGCCCTGGGTTAAAGTTGTCTCAGCCTTGCAGGACATGAAGAGCCTGATATTTTCTGAAATGTGGGACATATTTCTTGTGCGCTTACTAATGGCCATAGCTGTCATGCTATACTATAGTAACTTTGTCTTGGCCCTGGAGGAGCGCTTTGGGGTGCGGCCCAAGACGACTGGGTACCTCATCAGTTACAGCAGTGCCCTGGGTGCCCTGGCTGGCTTCACCATGGGGCCTATCCTGCGGCTGTACAGACATGACTCCCACTTGGTTCTGCTTCACTCCAGCGTGCTCACGTGCACTCTGCTCCTGCTTTACTCCACGGCCCACAACATGGCCATGGTGGTCTTCTCCTCCACGCTCCTGTCCTTCTCTACCACCGTGGGTAGGACGTGCATCACTGACCTCCAGCTGAGCATGGGAGGGGCCCAAGCCAGTGGCACCATCATTGGAGTGGGGCAGTCTGTGACTGCAGTGGGCCGTATCATTACCCCTCTCCTCTCAGGAGTAGCCCAGGAGGTCAGCCCCTGTGGCCCCCCAAGCCTGGGTGTTGCCTTAGCCCTGGTAGCTATTTTCATGATGTCACTAAACAAGCCTCATTCCAGCGGGGACAGGAGTGGTAAACTAAAGAGTGAATAAGATGGACTGAGACCTCGTGAAGGTGCAAAATTGGAGGAGTGCAAATCAGACAGAGCCTGTCTGTGGTAAGAAAGGCTGGATGATATAAGGAAACGTACGTCTAGGTGGCTGTGCTTGGCCCTCAGCTAAACAAGTGTGTCGGCAAAACTGTGAATCAGAGCAGCAGGTAGGAAAGTTCAGATTGGAGTGCAGCTCTGTTCAAGGCTTACACGAAAGGCTCCTCTTCTGGTCTGGCTAATGAAGTTAATCACCACTTTCTCAGGGTGAGGGAGTTGCCAACTCAAGATGGATATCCTGGTGGAATGACAGAACATGGGATGTGAAAAGAGAGGAGAAACTACAATGAGAAACAGGCTATATGATAACTACAGGTTGGTTACATATCTGGAACCCAAGCTTGTGGTGGGGGGGCGGGGCTTTTCTGCTGTGGGAATCCTGGAGATCCAGAAGCTGCTTCATTGAAACAGCCTGTCACTGCTCTGCCACTGTCTAAGAATCAGCTGCTGAGTTTACCCCAGGCTGATTCAGGCTCAGTGAGGGAAAACGCACAGCACTGGAGGACTGTAGTGAGACTACGAGTTTTGATTAAGATAAGACAACGACTTGGCTGTTTGTAATAAGTACTAAGTAAATTTGACTGTTAAAGTCATACTTGTTACTACAGCATGACACCCTCTCCACGGTGCTCAAGACAGACACTAGAACAGGCTCTTGGGCTGCTGCCTGTCTTTGGGACTGACTGCTAGAATTTGGCAGGAGCAGTAGCCCCAACCCGGAAGCTGGCATCGCACCAATCATGTTCCTGCTGTTAGACCCTGTTGCCGAAGTCAAAGCACAGAACTCCATTTATGATTTTAAAAAATATGCAGAGGAAAGGCTGGGAGCATGCCATATATCACTTTAAGATATTTTATATATATGCAGAGAAAGAGCCGGGACATGCTGTATCAAAAGGAACTTGCCCCAGTAGCATGTTTTAAGAATCATTTTGCTGTACTTCACTTTAAATTAAAGAAGAACCCAAGTAACCTGTAAGGGGATATTTTGGTGGGCTCTTTCCTAAGCCTTTAGACCACCACACCATCAGCTCCCAAGGGACCAGAGTGAGGGCTACACACACTTACAGGAGGCCTGGGCCAATTACCCTGACCACTGGGACCACATTGATTGCTCATATACATTACTTAGGGTCCCTCTTCCTCATTCACAAATGCCAACATTCACATTCCTTTTTTTTTTTTTTTTTTTTTTTTGCCTAAGTCCACTAGGCTATTATGCCTGGTTTCATCCTAAAGTACAAAGAATTATAAAAGATATTTTATTTTTATTTATTTATTTATTTGACAGAGAAAGGGAGAGAGAGAGAGAAATGGGCATGCTAGCGCCTCTAGCCACTGCAAACGAACTCCAGACATGTGTGCCTCATTGTCTATCTGGCTAATGAGGGTCCTGGGGAATCGAACCTGGGTACTGTGGCTTTGCAGGCAAACTCCTTAATTGCTAAGCCATCCCTCCAGCCTTGTAAAAGATATTTTAATACACTAATATGTCATAACTAATATTTATTATTCATGGATCAGAGAAATATATAAACCTATAGTAAAACCAAATATTTATGACAATTGAAAGTATGTATTGGTTCAAAGATCAAACATTTTCATCTCTGGCTATAAGAAAAATAATTTTCTTTTTTATTATCTGTTATAATTGTGAACTTTTGCCCAAGAAGTAAAAGCTTTTGAACAGACCAAAACATTACATGAAATGGCTTTGCCCTTGAACAGTACTCTTAAGTGTCTGGAGATTAGGCTCAGAAGGGCAATGAATTATCAAGGGTTTATACAATGAAGTAAAATTTCAGAAGTGTTTCTCCAAAGACTATCTTTTCCTTACTCTCGGAAATAGTTGATTTTTATTCAGTGCTCTTACAAATGCCATGTTTGCATTTTTAAAATAATTGCACTGTATTTTTGAAGTTAAATTAACCTAAAATTAAATAAAATGCATCAAAATGTTGAAAACCAAAATTCATCAGTATATAGAGTAGTATTTTTGTCTTGTTTTGTTATTTTGTACTACTGATTTTAGTAGTTTGTTGTTGTTGTTGCTGTGAAGGGTAAACTGAGTGTGTTCAAAGAATGTGACAAGGATCTGAGGCTTCAGCATTACCTTGGGGCTTGTTAGAATTGCAGACACTTCAGCCCCAGCACAGACCTGTTGGGGACCGTTTTAAGGAACTTTGAAGCTGATCCATTAGCTTTGAGAATCATTGGTTTAATGGATGATTTGTAGATTGATTGTGGAATATAATCTCAGGGAAATTAAATCTGTTCCATTAACATTTGTTTTGTGTTGTTCTTTAAACTGTCGTGTGTAACTTCCACAACCCTTTCCAGTGGTCCAGGCTGAGCCACAGGAAATTGATCCTTTGTTATTTAAAAATACTATATGTGGTTTAACTTGCATGGAAACTTACTACAGAGATATTGAACTTGCCTGGAGTGTTCATTAAAGAAACACTCCTTTTTCAACATTGTTTCAGCCACACTAAATGCTGTTGAGCCAGGCACTCATGGAATTTGAGGTTCTAGAAGTCATGGTTTGTCTCAGAGCAGAAAGATGCACCTACGTGCAGATAGTGAGAGGAATGGGGAAAGAGATGAGGAGCAGGTGTGCTTGGCCATGGCAGCTACACATGGCAAGACCCTTGGGCTAAGTGAAGTGGACAGCCTGGATTCTACTAAAGGTTGTCTACCCTGGCTACATGACTAGCCTGCAAGGTCCAGACTTATATAGCCCAGGTGTTTGTATGCCCACTTAGACTTGACCATCATTGGGTGACATCAGTAGGGGCTCAACTGCCTTGCTCGGGGGATGAGACATTACTGACAGTTGAGGGGGTAGCCACTGAAGGGTTTACACTGGCAAGTGCTCTGAGCCAGGCATGCTTTGGGAAGAGACCCTTTGTCTGCAGCAAGAGGTACTTGCAGGCCAAGACAACATAAGTCTGGACTTTGGTGTGGTAATCCCCATGGGCCAGGAGGGATGGGGCTGTGGGAATGAAGGTAGGTCAGGAGGAGAAGAAGAGGGGCCCTCAGTGCAATTCCAGGAGGGGCTGTGGCACCCCACGTCTGAGTAGCACAGAGCTCCACAAGGGTGGGAAGGCTGATGGTGACTCCCTGGCACAGTCACCCTGTTTGTTACCCTGCAGAGAACATGTGCTGATGGTGCTGGCTCTTCCACCTGGAGCACAGGGTGTTTCAGAGAGCACGTGGGCATCTTCCTTGGGACACATCTGTGAGATCTTTAGAAACGCATGGAGACAGAGCTGAAGAAACTGCAGGCATCTGGACAGCTGGGTTCAGACAACAGCTGTGTACTTGGAATGCATAGTAAAAACCATCAGTGATTCTCCATGCCTCCTTCCCTAAGAGATAGACACCATAACCTTTACAAAGTTTAAAAAAAAACAAAGGACAAAAATTGGAGGATGGGGAGAGATGACAAGAGAAGGTATAGGGGATTATAATCAAAATACATTTATATACATATATAAAATTGTCAAAAATTTTTGAGATCCAGAAATAAATCTATTTTCCAGAGTAAAATTTAAAAAAATCTGAAATACTTTACCCCAGACTTATCCAGGATGATAACTGATGATGTCCAAAACAGCTGTATTCATTTCTGAAGAAATTGACTCGATACATTATTTCTCTCAATAATAAAATCTCTGTAAAATTACAACTAAATATTGTTAATTCTAATATACAATTTTTGGAAGTCATTGCATCTTTACATATTCTTAATTCAGGGTCCTGATGTATTTGAAAGAAAAAAATTCATTATGGAATAAACCATAGTTTAGTAGCAAATAAAAAAGTCTGGATTATGCTATCAACTATGTACACAACTTGAAATTTATACTGACTTTTTCTTTCTAAAATTTATTTATTTATTTATTTATTTATTTATTTATTTATTTATTTAAGAGAGATAGGTGCAAATAGGATGGGTGTGCCATGGCCTCAAGCCACTGCATGTGAACTCCAGAGGCATGTGCCACCTTGTGCATCTGGCTTATGTGGGTACTGGGGAATTGAACCTGGGTCCCTAGGCTTCATGGGCAAGTGCCTTAACTCTAAGCCACCTCTCCAGCCCTATATTGATTATTCAAGTGACTCATTGGTGGTTGATGCAATAATTGCACAAATGCATAAGTGTATATTTAAGTCACTTTTTTGCAAGCAGAGAGAGACGGGGGCAGGGAATGGGCACGTCAGCGCCTCCTGCCACTGCAAACACTCCAGACACATGTGCCACTTTGTGCATCTAGCTTTATAGGGGTACTGGGGAACTGAACTGGGCCATTGGGCTTTGTAGCAATTGCCTTTACCCACTGGGCCATATCACCAGCCCCTTCAAATCACTTTTTACCTTAGATCAGTTCTTTTTCCCAACTGGACAGGAGGTAATCTTTCTTTATGCTTGTCAAAGACTCACTACCCAAAGGCCATCTATTCATTCCAAGACCAAGCAAAGGATGTCCAAAACCACAGATCACACCACACCTTGCATATCATGTTTTCCCAAATATGATTTAATATTTTGTCATCTTAACTAAGCACTCCCCATGCATGGTGCCATAAGTTGTCCACTTTATGAGGTCATAGCAAAGCTAGCATGAGTTTTCTTCTGCTTCTTCACTGATAGATTTGTTCTTACCACAGGTCTTAGCAACCTCAGTATATGGCTTTTTCTCCCCTTCTCTCTAAAAGAAGCTCTTCATGGCTTCTCTTTGGCAGATCTGAATGCAGCATTTCTGTTCTGTGCTTTAACACAGTTATTGAATAAAATCGGGCTGATAGAAACAGACACTGAAGCACTATGGCAGTTGATGTGATAGCTGCTGAGCTGCTGAGTCAGGCAGCATAAACCATCCATGAACACCATGGGCACACAGGGCAGAGTGGAAGAATGCCAGTTTTCATCACTCAGAAGGACATGTATTTGAAACCCATTAGTTGTTTATTTCATTAATATTTTATATCTTGGTTGGCTAGAAGTAACTGAAACCATAAAAAGTGAACCTGCACACGAGTCAGGGACTTCTGTGTTCCATTTTGAAGAGTTGAGATTCAAGACCTTATCCAAACTCAGATTTATTTTCTGGTGTGATGGCTTACCTAATTAAGTATGCCTCCAGTTTGCTTGATGAAATTGTCACTCCATAAAATACTCAGAATAGACCCAGTGTAACCATGTGTCCTCTTGCTGTCTCTGGGGCCTAGCCCTCATGGGCATGCATACTGAAGGCCAGTATGTTCTATGTGGCTGAAGTGTAGGTCTTAGCATCACAGGTTCAAGTCCTGGCAGTGCAAGTATGTGACATTTCTGACAAGGGTCAGTGTGCCTTGACCAGGCTACATCTTTCAAATGATTAACACACAAAGCAGCCAAGAAATAGCAGACATTCACAATAACTTTCAAACAAAAGGACTTGTAGATGCCAACTGTAAAGGCATAAAGAGAGAGGCAATTATGGTAACACATAAAATGCATGTATTTTTCCCACACTCCAAAAACCATATACTAATAACCTAAAATTTGATGGGTTCATGAATAAACCTTCATAATCTCAGAATTATTTGGTGAGACAATGAGTGACATTAGATGCTTTTGTTTGGGCTGGCTAAGGAAGGCAGCTTTATCTTTGCTTTTAAAGGGTCTATTTATACATACAATGAAGGAATCAAATAAGATGTTTAATCCTTAATAAGGTATTTAAGTATTTGAAACTAATAGAATTGAATTGTTTTTTAGTATTCGAAAATTCTTACCTTTCATCAATTGTAACTGTTAGGTTGGGACAGGTCTTGGAGTCACCAAGGAGAGCAGAAGGGTGACAGAGACATAAGGAAGTAGGTTATCCACATTCCTCAGGAAACCACCCAGCCATTATCCCTTCCTGGCCTATAAAGCCCCCACATCATGGTTCCAATCCCCTTATCTCATAAGTCATCTGGTCACTGTTCTGGTGTCACACCCTGGCTATGCTAGATCTTCCTAAAGGAACCTTTCTTATTCAGCTTTTTTCCTTCCTCACCTTCCCCCAAATGAAAAGCCTATATGCAAACTCTATCTGCAAACGCAGGTGGGCTATTTTCTGCTCTTGAGAGTCAGTCCTGGCAGCTCATGCTTTTCCCGAATAAAAGCTTTCATCTTTGCCTCAGAGTGGTTTATGTGGCCTTGGTCACAAACCTTACAATAACCATCATGACCAGCTCATTAGAAGGAACTGCTCTGAAGCAGAAAGAACTGGAACTGCTCTGGTTTTATATGTGTGGTGATTAAGTTTGTGTCAACTTGATCTGTTTAGGAATCCACAGACATTCTCATAAGTGGGTCTCTGAGGTTGCTTCTAGGAAGGATTAACTAAAGGAGGAATCCTTCCCCCAGGGTGAGCCCTTCCCCCCAGTTTGCATGGCCCCTCTGGAGGGGGGTCCTTTTCTAAGGAAGCTCAGGGAAGGAAAGTATCCCCTCCTCCCAACTGGCTGCCAATGCTGCTTGCTGCTTTCTAGTGTGGACTGAAGAGCAGCGTCTCTCTAGGAAGCCTCCAGGCCTTCAGTGCCAGATCGGGACTACTGAGGCATCCAGCCTTGTGAACTGAGCAGCTACTAGGTTTCTTGACTCTTGGGTCTGCAACCTGCTATTGTTGGACTGCTGTTAATGAATCCAATAAATTCCCTTTTAATACAATTCATTCTATCAGTTCTGTTCCTCTAGAAAACCCTGACTAATATAATGGGATATATAATTTTCCCCCTAAGTGATTACATGTTTGTAAATATTTCAATATTTAAACCTGGGAGAGACTTCATAGAAACAAAAAAATTTTCTTTATCATTTGTGGTGTTTGAATCAGATGCCCCTCCCCAGCTGATGACAATAGGAGAAGTGGAGCATTGCCGAAGAAGGCATGTTGTTGGAGGTGGCGTCAGAGGTGTTACATCCATCATCCCCTTGCTGGAGTCAGGCTCACTCTCCTGCTGCTCTTTTCAACCTACTGTGACAGAGGTGATATCCAGCATCTGTTCTTGCCTGCTTTTCGCTGCCATCATGAAGCTCCCCAAAAGATGAAGCCATTTCCTTTTTTCATCTGCTTCTGGTCAGGTGTTTTGTCCTAGCAACATGAAGGTAACTAAAACACTATACATACACAAAATTTCTATTTGACCAGTA
The DNA here is from genome assembly GCA_036365145.1 of Orientallactaga sibirica. NCBI lineage: Eukaryota > Metazoa > Chordata > Mammalia > Rodentia > Dipodidae > Orientallactaga > Orientallactaga sibirica. Next base: position 9,367,258 of record JAEOAD010000699.1, read on the forward strand.
GAGTCAACCATAACTACACAAAAAAACCCATTTCTTCTAAGTTAAAATTTTAGTTATCAGCCAGAGTTGACTCAACAGGAGCCAGCAAAATAGGAAAGAAAAAGGAGGTTGAGTATTTGATTGAAGAATATTGTCACACAAGTAAAAAAGGTCACTATTACTATGTTAGCCATTCTGTTTGTGTGCATCTCATGAAGCAGGGTGGCACACCCTCTCATGGAGAGGGTGTTAACAGATCCCCAGTAAACCCTCTGTGCTACATATTCAAGGACTTGAGGTAAGCTTTGAATCCATGAAGATAACTCTCATGATGTGTAGACTGACAATGAGATAATCTATTCAATGTAGACATGTCAACACCACCATACAGGTAGGAAAACTGGCTCAAAGCTTAATGACTACTTAGTGGTCATAAAAGAAAACTTTATTTGAAAAATTGTAGGAAATTAGAAAAAAAAAAGATCAAAACTGACATACCAATGCAATATTAAACAATTGTTCAAACCTGTAAAAAAAAAATCTTAGTGCAAAATGAAAATAAGAAATAAGCACAGCCAAGACAACAGAGAAAGGCGGAGCAAGCAAGGCACGCAAGGGAGTCATCCAAAGCCATGCTCTAGAACAAAGAAAGCATGGGGGTTTCATTTGGGACTTCATATGGATTCATGAAGGCACTTCTGGGTGGGCGCATTCTTGATCATGCACACTTCAAGGTCATACGAATAAACATATTATTGGACATGGTTAGCTCAAGTCTTTGGAACACATGTATAAAAGGTTAAAATTTGTGGGCAGGAATGCCTCTGAGCATGCTTAGCTTGCATCAGAAAGTTGAAGCTGAAAACAAAGGAAAAGACACTTTGAAGCTGCATCAATCTAGGTGCCTCTAAAGGTGCCTGCCTCACCTACTAATAATGCACCACAGAAATGGTTGTTTCTTCCACACATCCATGTCGAGGCTCACTCCTATCTGAGGGGGTCAGCTCTATGTGGAGTAGATGGCATGAGAAATTCTGAAACAAGTGTTATCTGCCAGAGATGAAGAGTTATGCAAATGCCAGGTGGGAAATGAGGTGCCGTCTTTCCTTTGAAGGGGGTCAAAGAAAGAAGTTGCATGTAAAGTTGGATCTAAAAGAACAGTGGACTACACATTTTGCATTAGAAGTGAAGAAAACAAATAAAAGCCCTGGACACCAGTTTGTTGAGTCACCAACTTTCTCCTCCGGGTGATGAGGGTCATGTACAACTGACATTCCATAGCCCCCGTTTCCATATCCTCAGACTCATTCAACCTGATGTGGAAAATGTTCAAAAGCCACATCTCTCCTGAGCATGTACAGAAGTGTTTGTCTTGTTTTCTCTCAAATGATAGACTGTACTATCAAAGTAGTACTTGCATTGTGTAAGGATATGAGCCATCTCCAGATGATTTAAAGTATTTGGGAGGATGTGTGTAGGTTCTATGTGAACAATACACCAGTCACATAAGGGACTTGAGCTTTGTATATTTTTCTATCTTGGCCAGGGTGGAGAGACACAGAATCCAAAACTGAACAGTGTCCAGGCTTTGGTAGCTAATGTCAGTGGCTATTTCATCTGGACAAAGAAATATCTTTGATTATCCTTTAAAGACTAAACTCCAGTGTGTTGTTTGAAGTAACAGAAATACTGTAATCATAATTGATAATGAAATGCCAGTTTTATATAAAAATGACTTCTACACAGCGTGACACATGCAAAATGTGCCGAGACATGAAATCCTGAGCCTCCCTAGACTTTTCATATAGACAAATACCTAACCATAAAGCTTGGGGAAAATGAATAGAATTTCATTTGAGACATTTTGGAGGCATAGATACAAAATACACACTTTCAAAAGTATTAGATTTGGGTGTCAATTTCTCATTGTTTGCTGACTGCCATAACTGTTCCCAACAGAAATACTTTCATTTTATATATAAAGTATTAAGCCCTGGCTTTTCACAGATAGGTAGTTCAAATCAAATTTGTTACAGCAAACAGAAGACCTATCAAAATTCTGTAGACACATAGGAACATTGATTGGATCAGGTGATTTTGAAATAGGAAGCTATTACAAAGGATTGGGACTTTTTTTTCTATATGTCAGAATTTTAAGTGGTTACTCTGTTTAAGCTATCTCCATAATAACAATCACCAAAATAAAATATAGAGAAAAGTCTAATGTCAAATTTATTTTTATTACCTTTGCCATTGAACAAATTAAAAAAAAAAACTGAAACTGATGATTAAAATAAAATGACTTAGGCATTCTTTTTCACAAACGTATACAATGCCATTTAAATAGTTTATTTGACTTTTTAATTGGCAAAAGCTGAATTTTGTCTACCTTTTTAACAAGAAACACTCAAAAAATTTCCTCCTTCAGTTTCAGAAAGGTAAACTCTTTATATTATCTATTAATATAGAAAAACAGGAAAATTCTTTTCAGGGCATTTTCAGCTTCTGCCTTCATTTTCAGATATTATAAGTCATTACTAATATGAATACTTGCTTGACATCCTCAAAAATAAATATATCTCTTTGATGAGTCATATTTCTACAGTACAATCTGTGTCAGTTTTCATTTCTTTAATGAAGAAATACATGTTTTATGTCAATATTGCCATTTAAACTTGAGATCTTTGGCATATAGTCCTAAGCTTGTATCTTTCCCGTTGTGCTCTACACTGCTTTCCTCTTGTGAGTTTGGGATTGCTGAGGAAGGAAACCATTCTCTAGTTGACTTCTTGCATCCCACCTTCCCCATCTTCTGCCTATGGTCTCCCACTACCCAACATGAGAAAATGAGAGATCCATTCCTACACGGATGGGGATGGAGAACCGACTGAGGAGTCTCTCTGCTCTCCTTTATGAAAGTGCTTCCTCTGGCAAATGGCTTGTATCCACTGCTATGTGTAAGAAAAATCCAATATGATGCTACATGAGTGGTTTCATTTAAAATATAAACCCAGAAATATATAGAAATGTTTCAGAAAATTTTAAATAGGAATTATTCAGAAATCAAATGGCAGTTAAATAAAATCTATGGCTTCAAATACAGAGATTTCAATATGAACCTTTAATGATTATGCCCCACTCCTTTCTGCTATACTCCTAAAATATACTCTCATGAATAGAGTCCAATTTTATATGGAGAATTTGAGTCACTACATTATTGAAGGTGAAGAGGTAACAAATTACAGACTAGTGCAAAAAAATAGGATTCCCACATTCCCCAAAGTGCTTTCTGAACAAAAGTCAAAACATGAAATCTTACAAAATTGTTAAACATTGGAATATTATCTATATAAATTTTCATTCTTGCCTGTATTAGAGCCTCTGGCCTGGGCTCAAACTTCTAGAATGTACTATAAAAAATCTATTAATGCCAGTGGTCATAGGAAAGGTTGTAAGGAATCACTTGCACTTCCCTCCTGGTATTGCACAACATAAAATCCATGGAGCAGTCAGGCTGCCAGGCTGCCTTGGCTTCCCACTGGCCACAAGTGGTCCTCACTGATGGCCTTCTCAAGAGTTGCCACTGAGTCCATCAACTACCATGAGTTGATTTGCCCAGGCAATCTTTCCTTTTGTATTCCTAAAAAGAAGGGGTGATGGAACATGTATGTAACCCCCAAACATATGGTAGACAGAAAAACAAGTTGAGGACAGGAAACATGATTTCACAGGAGTGTGGGAACTTCTAACCACACTCGAGGAACCAGGACACTTCATCTGCCTACACACTCTGACCTTGTGTCCAGCTGGGGCCAGGCAGTGTCTGTCTGGGGCACTGCTCTTCCTTCATCACTGGATCCATCAGGTTGGGATGGGAAAGGCCCAAACCCAAGCAAAGTATCCACCCTTTAGAGATGACCTTCACCTTTTAGAAAGATATTTTCACCACTCAAACAATAATCACTACAGATAAACATTTTTTCATAAATAAAACTGAGGCATATATATAATATATTAAAATTTTTACCAACAAAGGTATGTTAAAAAGTTCAAGTTCTGTCATTCAAGTTCAATAAAGGCACACTTTTTACCCCCTTCAGGTCTTCAAAGAAATAGTTAATCGCAACAAGTCACAAAAGCCATTCTGTGGGACTTTCTTTCTTTGATTTTCCTCTTCTTGAGACAAGCATTCATCCCATGAATCAGTGGCTTGATCTACTGTCCAAATAAAGTTCATAGATAGAAGTTTGATGGGATTTTAGGGTGACAAACCACAGCCATGCTGGCTCAGTGCCCCACAGTCTTCTTTGGCCATTTCATTAAGGTTTTTCACTCCCAAACCGGGCTTTCTGACTTCCAGGCTCTGATGCCCTCCGAACCAGCCTCGGTGGAGGCTTGGGTGGGACATCCTCAGTCAAACTATCTTCCCTTCCCCTGCCAAACCTGTCTTTGGAGAGAAGAGGCTGTCTCAGTACCCCAGGTGTCTGGGTACCTCCTTCTTTGCTATGGGGTGCAGTGGGAGTGTTAGATTGGCCTCGGCCAGAATCAACATCCACCTCGTTCTTCCATTCCATTTTATAGGCCTGGGAAGGTTTCTTGGAAAACTGCTCTGGCAAAAAGCGCCTAGCTCTGGGTTGCAAATTGAGCACTGTGGTCCCAGCATCTGCATCAGAGTCACTGCTATTGCCATCTGTCACAGAACAGAAAGACAGTGTGAGAACAGAGTAAGCGGAGGTCCTATTGTGACTACAATACCTCCATGGGTCCCTACATGTCCCAAGGATTCTAGGTATAGGGGACGTCAGGGAAGTCAGTGGGCTCATTTTACCTCTTACTGAGTGGCATCTGTGTTTCCTCTGAGGTCACTCATGTCCACAAGGATGTACTCACAATAATGCTGGAGAGATTATTGGGTACCAAGCACTCTTATATACACTTTTCAACTTAATCCTCACAATTTTTTTTTCAGATGGGGTGACTAAGTTCAAGAGATATTAGTAGGTACTGGAACTATAATTTGAGCTGAATCCCTCTGACAGTTGTGATTCTGTCCTCAACTGCAACCCCCAACCATGAATCTGCCAAAGAGAACTCAGGTCAGGTCATCATCTGACATACAACCATCAGTCTGACTGTCACCTGCTGCTACAGAGATCCTTCTGTTCATCTAGGATTTCATCTCTTCTGATTTGCTTTTACATCCAGGAAAGGAGGGGAGGAGGGTGATTACAAACAGCTATAGGCTGGAGAAATAGCTCAGTGGTTAAAGGGCTTGAAAGACAGTTTGGATTCCTTCCCTAGGACATTGCTATGTGTGGCCACATGTGTCTATAACTCCCATTTGATGGGAAGCAGAGACCAGAGAATCATCAGGGCTCAAAAAAAAAAAAAAAAAAAAAAAAAAAAAACCACCACCAACAAAAAAAAAACACCACCACCACCAACAAAAACCCAAACCAAAAACCCTGCATGCTCCAGGATCAATAAGAGTCTCAGGTCCAAGTAAACATGGGAAGAAGAGCAGTGAAGAGAGTTCTGGACATTCCTTTATGGCCACCACAGGTGCATGCACTCCATGGCACGCAAGCTCATTAGGCCCTGCATGGACACACACACACACACACACACACACACACAACACCCCCAAATTAAAAAAAAAAAAAAACCTAAAAAACAGATCAGGGCTCTGCAGTTCCTATGTGGCACTCTTGACAGGTTGTGCCACTTGCCTGTGAATCGAGACTTTTAGGAACCAAAAATAGTTTTCTGTAGGTGTACTGGTAAAACAGTTATGAATATTCAGTGTCTTGTCTTGGATCCCCCCTACTCACTTGTAACCCCACCCTCCATTGCCACAAGCCACCCTTAGAGTTTCAGTTTCTTGATTAATGCAATAATCAAGTGGTGGGAGAGCAAATGTGTATCATTACAGCCCACATTTTAATAACACAAAATCCTAATGTAGTCCTGTGACTCGCAGAAAGTATCTTGAGTATGCACATGAAGATTATCAGCATACACAGAGATATTAGACCTTGTAACAAAGCTTTCATAATTATACTCACAAGATAAATGGTTGTTTCTATGAAAATTAAATTATCATATAACTAAATGTTTAAACATGTCCAGACTTATGACTTTCTTTTTACCTGCTTATTAAAACCCCATGACAATAATACTTGTTTTTTGTTCTATCAAGGAATCATTATGGAAAGTAGGTGATCATATTATTTCTAATCTGCATAGAATATCACTCCCCAAAGGTTCCCATGATAATAACAGGTAGCCCTGTTATGGTTTTAAATTTGCAAGAGATTGAACTCATCTTTAATGGACCAAATTCGAAAAAATATTTTATAAGCATTAGTAAATAATTCTAAAGGTTTTCTACTCCAAGTGTATGCATTACCTGCAGTAGAAATATTCTTTTTCTTTTGTAGCTTTTCTGGAAGCTTTGTATTTTTTGGTAAGGATAAATATCGGGAGGTTGAAGCCGAAGCCTATAAAAGAACAGAACACCTTATTCAGATGACTAAATAGCACTTATTGCATATTTGAAGGTGACTATGGCAAAACATAATCTTAAAATATAATTTTAGTTCTTCATTCCAATGTTACTTTGTCAGAAATTATAACTATTGTACTTAAAATAACTGAAAACTAAATCCCTTCCACACCCTAAAGGAGTTCAAAACCAAAGAAAATAAAAAGTAAATGGGACCATTAGCAAGATATGACTCTTCTTAAAGAAAAGATACTCAAAAAGAAAAGATAAACACTTATCTACAAACGTTATTACTTAAAAAGACTTGGAATCAGTATGTACAGGGAAGGTTATATGTTAAAATGCAGCCTATTCAGTATTTGCTTAGTTAATAAATCTTTAAAATGATAAAACAGGGCTAGAGAGATGGTTCAGCGATTAAGGTGCTTGCCTACTGTAATTTTCTTTTCTTTTCCTCTTTATCTTTTTTGTTTCTTGTTTTCCTTGTTTTTTTTTTTTTTTTTCTTTTTAGATGTCTCTCACTGTGTTATCCATGAAATTGTTTATGGTGAAATGACTATTATTTTTCCACCCCCAAATGTCTGGGAATCAGCCCTCATGCTCTATTCACCCAGAACAGCCAATAATCCTGTCAGCTGGTCCTCAGAGCAGCTGTTGGCTCTGCCCTTGGAAGCCTTTTGCTTCTTGCAGTCCTGTCCAGTTACCCTGCGCTCCCGGTTCAGGCTGTTGTCCTTCCGGATGCTTTCCCGCAAGCTGTGGCGTCTGCGGATCAGAATCTCCTTGGCTTGTCTCTCGTTGGTGTCAGCCGTCAGGTTGTGTCTGTTGTATGACAAAGTCTGAAATGAAAATGATTAAGTGACATTTTACCCAAAGACTGATATTTTCTCCCAAATTCCAAAACTGTATTTCTTTGGCTTTGCACCAAAGAAGTTAACTTACATACACAAAGGGAAATAAAAACTAAATCAAGAGTGTAAAAGCTAACACTTTCAAACTTTGAAATAATTCATTGTCTAGTAAGTACTGAATATATTTTTCTTCACTGGAAAATCTTCACTTGGGAGCTGGGGTGATAGCTCAGTTGTTATCCTTGCCTTGCAAGCATGAGTACCTGGGTTTGATTCCCTAGACCTCACATTATATACATATTATATATATATATATATATATATATATGCTGAATAGTGGGTTAATGGCACAGGCTTGGAATCCTAATGCTGAAGAGGAGGTAGTAGCTAGATCCCTGGGACTCATTGACCAGCCAGCCCAGTGTACTTTCATGAGTTCCAGGCCAATGAGAGAACTTGTCCTAAAGACACTAAGGTGTTTGACATCTGAGGTTGACTTCTGGCCTCTATGTACAGGCTTACCCATAATATATGAATGTACACACAAAAAGTGTGATCTTTACAAATCAGAAAACAATTTAATTCATCAGGTACCCTTGTCTGCCTTAAAGTGCGTTGTACTGATTTAGCGACCATTAATTAAAAAAAAAAAAAAAAAAAAAAAAAAACAACTCAAGTTATTTTCACATACAACCTCTACTGAATAGGAATTAGCCATATTAAAAGAAGCTTAGGGCTGGAGAGATGGCTTAGTGGTTAAGGTGCTTGCCTGTACCTTAGGACCTCATCTAAGGACCCATGTTCGACTCTCCAGATCCCATGTTAGCCAGATGCACAAAGGCGAGGCAAGCACAAGGTTGCACATGCCCACTAGGTGGTGTAAGCGAATGGAGTTCTATTGCAGTGCCTGAGGACCTGGCATGCCAATTCTCTCCCTCCCTCCCTCCCTCCCTCCCTCTCTCTTTCTCTCTCTCTCTCTTTCTCTGTGTGTGTGTGTGTCTTGCTTGCTCTTGCTTTCTCTAAAATTAAAAAAATGAAAAATAAAACAAAAGGCCTAGCCACTTGGAGGTGCTCTGTTGGTTAATGTCCGGGCTTCTATTTTCTTCTCTGGGTTGTCACACTGAGAACTTCTGTCACAGTGATCGAGCACCATTTCTCAACTAGAAAAGTCTTAGTCATGGAGCTATTTTCTTAAATGAAATATAACCATTTCATCATAATTGGTTAACATATCATTCTTACCTCTAAGGTCAAGGGAGCATAGCTGTTAGGAACTTTACAAGTGCCACAGAAGGGAAGGGCTCTCATAAGAAGGAATGCTGGGAAGGTCTCAGGGAAAGAGTGGATGCCATTTTGAATCCACTAAGACAGGCTAGAACCAGGTATCTGCCTAGGGAGCAAAGCTGGAAGGCACATTTTGAGGCAAAGCCAAGTTAATATTTGGGCACTTAAATAATTCTTACCCGCTGACGGATTTGATATAGATTCCTTGATAGTATTTCTCGAATTTCATCCATTTCACCAGGTGTGAGTTTTCTTATTTTTTCTTCACGGCAATCACTGAGAACATTTAGAAAAAGATTATTTCACCTTTCAATAGCTGCTAGAATCATTGATTTTTCTTCCTTATAGATTTAACACCATTATTTTAGAAGAATTTCAGTTAAAATAATAATTAGAAATTGATTTGTATTAAAAATATTTTTAAAATATTTATTTTCATTAATCACTTGAAAACTTATTTTAGTGTCAAAATCCTTTCTGATAAGTTTAGCTATATGTTTTTTCATGTAGTCTATTCATTCTATTGCAATTTTTTCTTTTCCTTTGAAATGGGGTCTTGTCATAGAGTCTAGGCTAGCCTGGAATTCTGATCCTCAGGTCTCAGCATCTCAAGTACTGGAATTACAAGTATGTATTACTATGCAGAGCTTCTCAGATAATTTTTTTTTTTTTTTTACCTTTTAGTTCTACCACTTCATTATTTCTAGCCCTCCTCAGAATAATATAGAATTGTTTATTTCAATAGAAACATCATTGGTTATAGTTTATTAAGTCTCAACACCAGAGATTCTGAAATGAATCGGCCTGAAGAGAGCCCCAATATTGGCACTATTTCACATTCCCAAAACTCCCAAGATGTTTTCAATGTACAGGCTGGGGTCATATTTTTCCCCCAAGACTTCAGTGTATAATCAATGAAGAAAATGTAAGTCTGTGCTTGCTTATAGTATCAAATATCACACACGATAAAATATTCCATTTTACAATGGATAAGAAGGCTCCCTTTCCACAAGTATTGAACTATGATAAAGCCACGGACATCCTAAATGTTGAAGTCTTTTCTGATTAGCTGACTCAAAAGTGGCATCACACATAGAACACTGTAACAAACAACAACAAAAACAAACAAACAAACAAAAAACAGAGACTAATATATGCTCATTTCTGGACTTGAACCTTTGAGTCAGAATTTCATTCTGCTATGATATCTTAAACTGGCATAGGGCTAGGGTATATAATCCCATGCATATTTAGTAATAATAAGTTGACTTCAGTTACTCACTTTAGAGATGCAAAAGAAGGAACAGTACTTATCATCCCGGTCTCTGCCATCTCAATGGCATGCTTGATTTCAAGCTTTTTATATAAGGACACAATGCTAGACTTGGGTTGATTTTCACGTATCAAAAGCTTCCGAAGGTATTTGTCATCAAATTTCTTAAATCTGTAAAGAAATAAATAAAGCAGGTTTTAAATCTATTAATATTGCCATAAGTAAGAAAAAACTCTCAAGTAATAAAAAAAAAACTCTCAGGTAAAACTTAGAAGAATTTAGCTAGTCTGATCATAATAAGCATTTTTATGTATGTAAGTAACAGGCATATAAACTTGATATATCATATTGGACTGATATCCCACCAGTACTCCCTACCTCAGCTAAGGATGACTCAACCAGGTCAAAAACTTGGAGTCACCTGTGATCCTTCCCTTCAATGCTTCATATACGGACTGAAATGTATCCCAATAAAAATTCATATGCTAGGGCTGAAGAGATGGCTTAACAGTTAAGGCACTTCCCTGCAAAGCTTAAAGACCCATGTTTGACTCTCCAGATCCCATGTAAGCCACATGCACAAAAGGTGAGGCAAGCACAGGTTATATATGACCACCAGGTGGCACACGCATCTGGAGTTCAACTGCAGTAGCTGAGGCCCTGGCACGCCAGTTCTTTCTCTCCCTTTCTCTCTCTCTCTCTAAAATAAAAAATAAAATAAAAATTTAAATATTCCATATGCTAATTTCCTAATCCCTATAAAATACACATATATATGTGTATATACATATAAACACACACATATATATATTTATACATAATCTACATATTTTAGCATTCACCAAATATATATAAATATTCCATGTATATTTCTCCATTCACCATTTTTTACTTCCTCTTTTGCCAAATTAGTCCAAAATGTTGCTAATACTTGCTATTTCCAATCCTCTCCTGTGATAGTAAGTTTTTCCAAATGTGGCTTTTGCCTCCAACACCCACTGAAGTTCCCCCTCACTAAGGTCATCAGTTAAACTCATCATATAAATACAATGGCTATTCAGTCACCCCCATCCTTACTGACCTCACCTGCTCACAAAACTATCTTACCCTGGCACCTAGGGAGCCACTCTCCCTTTTGGTCCTCCTACCTCTTTCTCTGTTACTTTGATCAGAATTTTTTTCTTCTTTCTGACCTTTGAATGTAGGAGTGTCCTAGGAGCCATTCCTTGGCCCTCTTCCCTACCTTCACTCATTTCTCAGGGCATCTTGCTTAGTCTCATGACTTTTAATGGTATCTTTATGTCAATAACTGAAATGCTATCTCTATAGCTGGGACCTTTCTTCTAAACACAGCCATGAGCATTCAGCTGCCTACTCAACATCTCCAATTGAACAACTAACAGGCATCCTAATTGCACATGTTCAAATTGAGCTGATCTCTCCACAGTCCTCCCAATCTCAGCAAAGGAGGACTCTACTAAGTCAAAAGCTCTGGAGCTATCTGTATCATGCTATGATTTAAATGGTTCCAAAAAAAGTCATACACTGAACTCCAAATCTCTAGTAAATGAGACTGTGACCATGTTTGGAGATTTAGTATTATTTTATTATTATTTATTTGCAAGGAAAGAGAGAGAGAAATGGAGAGAGAATGAGAAAGAATGAATTAAAATAAATATGCCAGGAGCTTCTTGCCACTGCAATTGAGCTCCATTTGTGCATCTGGCTTTATATGAGTAACATGGAATCAAACCCAGACCATCAGGCTTTGCAAGCAAATGCCTTTAACTGCCAAGCCATCTCCCCAGACTTAGAGATTTAGTCTTGATAGACAGTATTGATTGAGAATGGAGTTACGAGGGTGGGCTCTCAGCAATATGATTGTTGGGTTTATGATAAAAGGACACATGCAGATGGAAAACAGTTAGTAGAGTCAAGGAGAAAAGAGTCATCAGAAAGTGAAACAGGGGAGCAACCAGCCTTTTTCACACTCACTGTTATTTCTAGCCCTAGAATGGTTGCACAACTCATTTCTGCTATTTAGACACTTACTGTGTGAAATTTTGTTATGGCATCCTTAGCTGACTGACATTGCATTAACATTCTATCAAAATTTTCTGTTGGTTCTACCCTCAAAATACAATTTCTACCCACCTCTCACTACCTCCAATGTGATCACTATGGTACAAGATATCATCCTCTCTCCCTTAACTCTGGCACTGAATTGTATATCTGATGAGCATTCTTACTCCTGATCCTAAAGTCTATCTCAGTGCAGAAGCTACAGTACCCTATTAAAATGTCAAATGATGCAACTTTTGCTTCTCACCTGAGTAGTGATAACTTGGCCCATGAGGTGCTATACAGCGTGGGTCTGCTCTTCTTAGCACAGTGCTCCAGTACTATGGTTCCATCTTATCATAGACACTTGCCATGTGAGCTTTGGCCTTGGTACTCACTGTTCCATCTGCTATCAATGAATTCATATATCTCCTTTGCTTCTCCTCAACCTTCCATAGTTATTTTCTCTAAAGAGCCCACACAAATCAGGGATTTTGCCTCCTACACTCCAAAATGCAGCCATTCTCATTTTGTTACAACTGCATATCAAATTACCCCTGCATTCTCTCCCCCTTTCTTGATATTATTTTCTACAAACCAGGCATTACTAATATGTGATTGGTATTTATATTTTGATACTGGAATATAAGATCAGTATTACAGGTTCTGATTTGTGTTTGTTTTTATATCACCAGTGCCTGGAACTAAGCCTGGCACAATGTAAGCATATGTGGCATCGAGGTGTCATTTGGCCCCAATACCTCTCTGTACACATATTTTCTGCCACAATATATAGCAACATATTTTTACCATGGCTAAGATGATCTTCCCTTCCCTGTTATTAAATGCTGAGCTAAAAAAAAAAAAAAAACCCTGTTGCTTATTTTGGCCAATGAAGCGTCTCCTGATATACTAATGGAGGCAGAGGCTTAAAATGGGCTTGTAACTGAAGCAGTAATCTTCGTAGGTGCATATTCATAGAGTGACATGGACAAAGGTGAACATCACAAGAATGAAGCAGAGTCACTTCACATTTGTCACATCAGACAAGGTCAGCTAGGTTCAGCTGACTGCCAACCAAGCAAGGCAGCATAAGCAGGACTAGCCCAGATCAGCCTTACCCAGCCCAGTCCAGTTGACTTAGAGCTTCTTGACTCAGGCACTTTAATAATAAATGATTGCCATTTTGAGCAGATAGGTATGGCAATAGTTTTCTTTGCAACATTACCATACCAGTATATAAGTGAAACAGCATACAATAAATATTTGTTGAGAAATAAGTAAATTACCATGATCATCATAAACTGAAGGAGGTTTATGGGCACACCTGTGCCATGAAAGGAACTAAGGTTACTACACATCCTTATCATTTGTTCTTTGTTCTAATTACTGGAGGGCTCTGAATAATTAAAGAGCCATTGATGTGCACTTTGCTATTAACTGGCCAATACATTGAAGACTGGGCCTATTGTTTCCTGCATTTATTTTGAATTTTATGTAAGGACAACTAAGCCAATATCTTCTAAAACTTTTTTGTGTTAACAATTGTTTCATAATTTTAATAGAGACCATGACATATGATCTATTCTGCACAGGGTTGTATGTTTTCTTTCTTTGCTTTATTTTCCACTCTCAATTATATGCCAAACTGTACATAGTTATTGTCTTTTGCCATCATTTGGCTCCTTTTATTTAAGCCTGAAAAATGGGCTCATTGTATTACTTTTCATCATATTCTCAAGTGCTCTAGCACTACCATAATTAATAGCATGAGGCCTTTGAAGGAAAGGAAGACAGACAAATGCCTCAGATAATCACTTCTTATTAATACCACTGATTATGTACACACCTGAGAGGTGATCTGTATAGCACTGATTGGAAAAAGGGCCAGAATCGGTTCTCAATCTCCAATACCCACTTCTCTGTTCTACATATGATACACAGCATATATGAAACTCCAGGAAATGATTTGAAATGTATGTGGACATTATGCATAGGAATATCTAAATGTTTATGGATTAACTAGTTAAGTATATCCACTGCTTATAAAAATGCCATAGGAAAGCAACACTTCCTTTCAGACATGTGTCAAATATTGGCTCTGCTGTTTTTAGCACTCATAGTCCAGCTAGCCTGGCTGCCTTGAGAGATCTGCTTACAACAGACTCATGGACCTCAGAGAGAGTGACTGCCTGAGACAGACACAGAGACTTCCTCCAATCTTCCCCTACCAGAGTCTATAGCAAGCACACATAATCACAGTTCTCCCCTCCTCTTCTTACTCACAATGCCCTGGGCTGCTGACCTGATTCATATGCCTACTCATGTCTATGTTCTCCCCCACTTGGAGCACAGGACTGGGAGGAATGTGAAGCCTGATCTTCACTTTGGAAACAAGTTGGTCTGCATTATACCTCTCATTGTTCACTTCAGAAAGTATTGATAGGAGTCTATAGAAAGGAAAAGTACTTGGGTTGAAAGGGAGAAAGTGGAATATGAAAACAATGGGATGTGAGGGAAACTCTGTTTCACTTTTCAGAACCCATTTAGGTGATTAAGGTCCTGAGTATAAAGTAGGGTTGGGAAGAGAGTTGTAAGACAAGACCAGTAGATGAGATTTCCTCCTGCAACACAAAAAAAATGAATGCTTCTCAAGAGAAATAACCATTGTTTTCATATTTTTACAAGTAGATTTAGCCTGCTTTACTACCTTGTGCTAATTGAAACTCTCCCTACACATAAAATAGCTTTCCTTCATTTATAAAATAAGACTAAGCACAATGAATCTTCTTACATGTATAAACAGTGTCATAACCCTTCTAAAATTGCTCTGATACTAACGTCCTTGTTCATTGTATTCTCTAAGGATGTATTTAATTTGTCTTTCTCTTTCACTTCTGATACACACACACATACACACACACACACACACACACACACACACACACACACACACACAGTGCCTGCTTTGGTGATGTTATATTTTTTGAGGCTCAAATCTATAGCTTATGCTTCTGTGTAGCTTAGTCCTATGTAACTCGTGTGAACAAACAGAAACACTCTAAAACCATGTTAAATTACAAATATTGGCAGGCTAGCCAACTCCATATAAACAAGAAGTGAATGAAATCTTCTACTAGTAAGTTAGGAAGGAAAAGGTAACCCAAATACAGTCTTGAATATGTTCCTATGTTTTCAATGTCCAGCTTAAATGCTAATGCCTTCAAAAGTCTTCCCCAGCTAATGATATGCTGACAAATGTTCCATAAGTTGCTCTATGATGAAAAGAGTTTGGAGCCTCTTGACTTAGGTACTTCAATAGTAAATGATTGCTATTTGCAGCAGCTAGGTATGGAGATAGTTTGTTTCATAACATTACTATACTAGCATATAAGTGGAATAGTATACAATAAATATTTATTGAGAAATAAGTAAATTAACCATGATCATCATAAACTGAAGGAGGTTTATGGGTACACCTATACCATGAAAGGGACTAGTGTTACCCAAATCCTTGTCACATCAAAACATGGCCACTTCAGGAAACTGTTGGGGACAGTGCTGCCTGTGTTGAGGGTAAAGGACATCTGTGATAGGTTCCTGCTAGCTGGTGAGGGGCTGGATCCTGGGCTCCACATTCCAAACACTCTTGCTCAAATCCATTTTTGCTTCTTGATCCCATTGCTATGTTTTCAAGTTGCAATATGGCAAACATCTAATTCTGCCTATCTAGTCTACCTTTCCTATGTCAACTATAAGCAGCATGATGAGAGATACTAAATGATATCCATCCCCCACAGAGCCATTGATGTCAAAAATAAACTCATTTGTGAGTGATTTAGATAAATGTAATCTTTCAGATAAAGCAAGTTATTTCTCCAGATTTACTTGCATCTATTAATATCTACCTTTGACTATGTCCCCCTCTTTATGTGGAAGTAGAGAGGGTAATGGAATCCCTAACATTTACACAAATAGACTGTCCCTTGGTTACTGTGTCACAAGGAAGGGCCACATAAGCAGGCCCTACACATGGAATCTAAGGAGAACAACTGCTTGACAGCTTCTGATATCAGGAGGCAAGAGCAAATGTCCTCTGTCCTTCAGTGATTTTCCTTCCTGTAGCCTGGAATGGCTGAAACTGAAGTGGAAATTCTGGCTCAAGGGTCAAGCAAGGACATGAGACTACTCTTAGTAGGTGGCTCAACCCTGAGGACACTGGAGAAGAGCTTATCTGTTAAGCCTGAGCCTCTAACCCTGGCATTATACAAGAGAGAATAAACTCCTTCCTTGTTCATTATATTATTTTATATCTCTGTGATAAATAATATAGGTGTTTGTTTGTTTGTTGAGATAGGGTTTCATTATGCAGCAACCCTAGGCTGCCTTGCATTTACTATGTAGCCTAAGTTATCTTCCCATCTCAGCGACCTCAGTGCTGGGATGACAAGTGTATACCCTCACACCTTGCTATAACTGAGTTTTATCGTAAAGGACACAACATCAGGACAATATGAGATGTGAAATCCTGAAAGACAGGTCAAGTCAATAAGTCTTGCTTCCAGAATGACCCCCAGCCACTTGTTATACACTGTGATATGGCCTTCTTACTTGTCTCTCCAGAAGTTGTGACCCCAATGTCCACAAACATCTTCAATCCCAGTCTTCACATGGTCAAAAAACTAAAACAGAAAAAGCAGGCTAACTGATTATTTTTTTCTTAAAACCAGTAATTTTCACTTACTTACATTGTATCTAAACTCCATTGACCCTAGTATTCTATTTTGCTTCTAGTTTGCCTTAATTAAAAACAAATAAGTTAATAAATTCTCTGCAAATGTGTTGGGGCATTTTTATATCAGTATTAGATAATACTTTGATTATCAAGAGGTTGGGTCATAATTCTGAAAAGTATCAATAAATGTGGAGTGGACACATCGGGTTGAAGGCTTTCTTCTTTGCCAATGTGGGAGTTTAGAAAGCTGATTTAGACCAACTACCATGGGATTATAACTAGTCCGCTTCCCAACATAGACCTTCCCAAGACCTCCCTCCTCTGCTATTCCCTTGTTCTTCCCAAAATCCAGAAATGAACAGTAGTGTGAATCCATTTCCCTCATTCCTATCCATTTTTATCACTGAGTTCCCCTGTCAGCACCCACCCGACAGTGGATTTCCTCACTGACTGCTTGCTGCTTCTTATTGGATCTCTTAACGTCAAGAAACTCCACCAGTGGCCGGATGGTTATTCCCTGAACAAAAAGTAAATAATAAGTAAATTTCCTCATAATTCAAGAATAACAAATTGTTGATAATGAACAACAAAAGATAGTCTGCTGCTAAGATTTAAGAGAGTAAACACAATGCTTTGTTAATTTTTCTTCCTTTTTAAAAATTGGGTTATTTTCAGAAGACCATGCCATAAAACATGGACAAAAACATTAAAGATGTAAGTGTAATACATAGTACAGTAATGCTCAGTCCCAACTAATCACCTACTTGTGTTACCTGGGTTGTGTGTAGGGGGGATCAATGATTCCTTCATCTGCTCCTCCATTAAAACCATTTAAATGAGTTTCTATTGCATGCCTGCCAGCAATTTGGACATTTGGAAGAAAGTACCTTTAACACCTGAGCCATCTCCCCAGATCTTTAGTTTTGGACATTTGGAACAGAGAACAGTGAAGGACCGTGGTTCTAGGACTTTGGAGTCTAAAAAAAGGACAGACCTATCCAAAACCAGTTACAAAGTAGGCAGAAGAGAAGTGAAGAGTGGATACAAAGAAGCAAGAGTGGAACCAAGGAAACTTCAAACAAAGGAAGACTTAATAGATATCCTGAAATGTACTGTAATCATCTCCTGACAGAAACCTCAGGATGGCCAAGGACCAGCAGTAGGGAAGAGGGCCCAAAGTGAATCTCAACATACTCAGGAGTGAACTAAGAAATGCTTATGTTGGGCTGCAGAGATGGGTTAGTGGTTAAGGCACCTGCCTCCTAAGCCTAAGAACTCAGGTTCCAATCTCCAGTGGTTCCAATCTCCAGGTCCCACATTTAGCCAGATGCAAAGTGACGCAAGGGCGCAATGCCACACTTGACCACAAGGGGGTACACACATCTGGATTTTGTTCACAGCAGCTGAGATGCTGCTTGCACTCCCTTCTCTATCTGTCTTCCTCTCCCTTTCTCTCTCTCTCTCTGTGTCTCTCAAAAAAAAAAAAAAAAAAAAAGAAAAGAAAAGAAAAGAAAAGAAAAGAAAAGAAAAGAAAAGAAAAGAAAAGAAAAGAAAAAAATGCTTATGTTAAGCTGTTAAGTAAACTAGGAGGAATAAAGGAAATACCCTACTGTGAAAAAAAGAAATTTATAGGGAACATATCACTTAATAATGAAAAGTATTTCCATCTGAGCAAGAATTTCAGCTACTCTGCACAGGTGTGCATGTTCTCAAACAAAAACAGACAAAGGAATGGCAGATATAAAATACTGACAGTGAAGTAAAAAAACTTTGCTGCTAATGGACAGTTTATGTTTTAGATTATAAAGGTTAAGATAATCACTCATATTAAAACACGAAAGTTTAAGAGAGTTACTTATATAAAATCAACACACATGGTCAGCCCCACATATTAGAACATAAAGCATCAACTCGCAACAACAGTGAAAAATATAATGTGTTTGTATAATTGGCTCTAATATGGTATATATTCTAGCATAGTATTTAGATATTAGATATATAATATTTATATATACTAGATCTGTACTATGTGTGCATATATATATCACATCACAAATGTCTAACACCTTCATGAAGAGAATTCTAAAACCAAATAAAGGAATATTAAAATATTTGAGTTCTAAAAAGGCATGTCATTCTTGATAGGATAACAATGTTGTGATGACAATTTTTTCTCAATTAGCTCTATTAATACAATTCTAATAATATATTCTTAACAGTTTGAAACAGAACTGGGGCAACTTGTTAATTAAACTACAAGAAAAGTTTCAAAACTCTAAAACAAAGGAGAATGCAGTTATAAAATAATCTACCAGCACACATGTCTAGAAAGTATGTCATATTGGCACCAAAGTAAGGCAGAGGATGAGAAATGAGGGACAGTCACCAAGGCTCTTGCTTGGTGGGTAGTTGGCCACCTATGTATAGCATGAAGACTACATAGATAGGAAGGAATCTTGGCTTTTATGTAGACAGGAGGAGGCAATACATTGGGAGATGTCACCTGCCACTTGATTTCCATCTCACCTTTCTACCAGTCTTTAAGCCTTGATTTTTATTTTGGGGAAAGGGTTTGAGACAGATTCTCACTCTGCAGCCAACACTAGTCTGGGACTCACTGTAACCCTGGTATCATTGAACATGTGGCAATCCTACTGCCTCAGCCCTAGAGTGCTAGAATTACAGACCTGAACCAGCATCCCGGGCTTGTCTTTAAGTCTTTAAGAATGCTTTGACCCATGATCCAATAAATATCCCCTCACCTGTGCTCACAAAGGCAGCCATAATTAAACTCAGTGGGACACAGACAACAACATGAAAGTAGGAGGGGAGTAGATGGGAAGAAAAAAATGTTCAGCAAAAATGGGAGGGGGATAATAAGGGATAATAGGGAGTGCATACAATCAAAACACACTTACACATGTATGAAATTATCAAAAATATAAATTAGAAAAGAATGCTTTTACAATGTAATCTCTCTCTCTCTCTCTCTCTCACACACACACACACACACACACACACACACACACACACATGCACATACATACTTTTAAAAGGAAACCATTGGTTGTGTTCCATCAATCCAGCAGTGGGCATTTTTCCAGCTCAACTTTCATTTTAACTTTAACTTTCTTAAGTGCAAATTGATTTTGACCAAATTTGGTATAAGACATATTTTGTGTTCTATTTGTATTTCAGTCTGCCACTTTAAAATAACATGGGAGGTAATAACAGTTTCCCAATCAACACATGTTCAAAAATTTTTAACTTATGCAAATGAAAATGAATGCAAATGGAGTTTTCAGAGACGGTTGCTTTCATTAAGTTCCGTATCCCATGAAGCTACTAGCTTAAAACTAGTAGTTCAAGGAAAAGTCGAAATCAATATAGTTCTTAAGACTATATACTATATTCTGAACACACTGCTATTTCACTTATTCTCTTTTTCCTTTGAGCATTGACCTAGTAAATTACAAGGGAGTGCCCAGTATTTGGAAACACAGGACATAAAAATACAAACACAGAGTCTGTCCCAGTTCTGATGTTGATTGTTTCCTCTGGTCTAGACAGATCATGTGAAATTAGATGAATTAAATGAATAAATTACACTGATCAGTCCAAAAGACAAGTATTGCCTACCACCAGATCAGCTCAAGTTTATAAAAGTATAGCATATGTATGTCTATAATTAATACAAATTATTAAAATATGTGTGTTTAAACTCATTGCTTCACTATTTGTCCCATCCTTTGAACTATTTGCAATTGCCTTGTCACTCAATAGGACCAATTTAACAGATACTACCTTACTTCTTTCCTTCTTCCTTTTCTTCCTTCTTCAATCAACTGTTTTGAAGTGATTTCATGGTATTTGTGCATGCCATCTTTAGCTAATATGGATATTTTTTTCTGGGAGCCCAGGCCAGGTTGGGAGGGACAGAGAGAAGACACCTACTTTTTCACATTGGAAAGTTTCTAAATTAGGTCACTGAGGAAGCAGTTGGTAAGGCTTAAAAGAATGAGATAGCATGGTATTATCCACATAGACTAAATTAAAAGAAATACAACCTGTAGTTTAAAAAAAAAAAAAAAAACACCAACAACTGAAAAACATATACAAAGAACAAATTAATTCTCAGCTGTCTTTCAGTTTATGTACGATAAGCACAATACCACATATTCAGTCTGACTGTGAGGATTATCTGACAGCAAGTTCACGAAGGTGAGACTTTTCCATCTTGTTTTCTCTCTCCTTACCACCCACACAGCATCCCTCTGCTTCTATTAGTTTGAGAAGAAAAAAAGAACAAAGGAAAATAAAACTTCATTGGTTAAAGAGAGTATTCTTTTGTTCCATTCTTAGGGAAAAATGAGTACTTGTTTGTAGAATTAATATTTGCAAACAGGGAAGGAGAGAGAAAAACATCAAATATTTCCTTGCTGATTTAGCAAGCAATTTCCCAGGATACTTGGAATAAACTGTTTTATGTATTTATTTATTAAATGTTTTATTTATTTGTTTATTTATTTGAGAAAGAGAGAAAGGAAAGACAGACAAACACAGACAGGGAAAGAGAGAGACAAAGAGAGACAGACAGAAAGACAGACAGACGACACACACACACACACACACAGAGAGAGAGAGAGAGAGAGAGAGAATGGGTATACCAGGGCCTCCAGCCACTGAAAATGAATACCAAATGCATGTGCCACTTTTTGCATCTGGCTCACATGGGTTGTGGGGAATGGAACTTGGGTCCTTTGGCTTTATAGGCAAGTGCCTTAACTGCTAATCCATCTCTCAAGCCCTTTTTTATTTATTAAACACTATCACTTCCATGACCTTACCACCTTTTATCAGGTCTTTCCCACATTACAAGTTTGACTACCAAAATTATGAACCATGTTGCCCAAAAGGTATTTACTTGGGATTGAGATAAATGTGATGAGAATTATAAAAGTGTTCAAGTAGATGTTCCTGGCTGTTGGCTGTTCCTGGCTTCTAAAGCACATACTACCTGTAGATGTCTATCTTTCCCTAAACCATGCTTCTCTCTTTCCCAGACTTCAAACATCTTCCTCTACTGTACCACCCACATTCAAATCCATGGCTACATCTCCCATCTCTGAAAAACCAAAACAAAATCTATCTTTGGCAGGCATCCTCTTCCCTACTGCCCCTCTTTCTGCCAGAACTGAGAGCTGTCTTCATCTCCTCTTTCCCTTTCATGGCCAGCCAGTGTTCCGTCCTACTGCGTGACCTGAAATCTTCCTATGAGGATGGCCACTCTTCATTACACTGCTAAACCTGAGCTTGGAGCTGCTACTTTAGAAGTTCTAGAACCCTTTCCTTGATTGCTTTCATCCCTCAGCCTCTGGGACCCTCCCAATGCTTTCTCCATTAGCATTTACCCCATTTAGTCTTATACTCTGACCTAGTTTTCTCACCATGTCCCTGATTCCCAAGAAGTGCTATGCTTCTAGGTTCAACCCTCAGACTAGTTTTGATCCTTCTTCTGCACTCATCCTTGAATAAGCTCTTCTAGATTCATGCTTCCAAAGGTGTCTATACACTGATGAGTGCCAAATTGGCATCTTCCATGCTTCTATCATGAACTCCAGATTCATACTTGCTTGCCTATTCATCACTTTTTGGATACCTAATTGGTAAATCCTTTTCCACCCTTCAAACCCAATACTTATCTGGTTAGTTGTCACTGACATGAACCTAGTTGCTCAGTCAAAAACACTGGAAAATGTCTTTTACTATCCTTCTCATATTGTAAATTATTCACTTTTATTTTCCACCTTTAAAAAACTAACTATTTGCTCATCTTATTTTAGGAGTATATTAAATTACTTTTAACTCTACATAACTCTACCTGTGTTAATTTAATAGGCAGATGATGTGATTATTAAACAATATGTAACATAAGACTATTTTATAAAATTAAAGTAGGGCTGGAGAGATGGCTTAGCAGTTAAATGCTTGCCTGTGGAGCCTGAGGACCCTAGTTCAAGGCTCGATTCCCTAGTACCCACATAAGCCAGATGCACAAGGTTGCACATGTATCTGGAGTTCGTTTGCAGTGGCTAGAGGCCATTGTGCACCTATTCTCTCTCTGTCTCTTTCTCTCTCTGTCTGTTGCTCTCAAACAAATGAAAATAAACCAAAAGTTTTTTTTTAAAAAAATAAAGTACACTTGAGGGTATTCACAATGTGTGTAAAATCACTTGTGTTTGAGAGGTTAAATCAGGAAAAGTTTATTTGTCAGGATAGCATGGACCCTGAACACCTCCACATGTTCTTGCAAGTACTAGGAATGAGCGTTTTATACCTGGGGCATTTCCCAGGGTGACAAGTGAAAGACAAAAAATAACAGCACCCTCTGGAAAGAATGACAGATTCCTAAGTTCCACAAATATAATTTTCATGTTAGATTTCCTCCTTTAGTGAAGAGCCCATTATATGTGCCCATGCCCTTCGTGGACCCTTTGTGTCACTTCTGTGGGACTAGGGGCTCTGGAAAATGGACACAAACCCCACACAAAGTTCTGGCTACTTCTTCTACCATGAGTTAATAAAGCCTTTCCTCTCTGACCCAGGGACTTAAGTCATTAACCGTACTGCATACTTCATCATGGGATACAGTAAACTTTATCATTAATCTGCAATGGAGACAAAAAGAGACTCATATATTGCGAGGTTTTCACTTATTCCATTCTAGATAACCACTGAACACATTTACAGAGTTCTTAGATTAGAGTAATTAAATAATGCTTAGTGCATTGTTTTCCTTCCAGACAGAATTACATTGAAAGACATTAACTCTGTCTTCTATTATCATTTCACTTAATGTGCTACATGAAATTGTGAGGTGAAAACTCTGTATTGAGCATTACACTACATGTTCTTATTCCCCCACAGTGGTGGAGAGAGAGGCTCCACTACCAACCTTGTACAGCTCGGTAAACTGAGGCCCACAGAGCCTACAAGGAATAAAGTCAGAAGATCAGATCAGAGTGGCCTTATTCTAAAGTCTTCTCTTTGTATTCCATACTCCATCTCTCCTAATTCAAAACATAATCTTAAAACATAAGAAACAGCTCATTTTTTATATAAATAACATTTCCAGTTTTGTTCAAAAGAAAATAAACAGTGAAGGTACTCAATAGTGAACACTGCAAGCTTTAAATTTGGCCAGCCAGGCCAAATGAGCCAATGGGTGCAATAGAAGCATGCCTGTTATGGAAGAAACCAACTGCTCTCTAATTGGACTGGAGGCCCACTCCATGGGAGGGAACACGTCTCTGATACTGAAAACGTACAACAGGGGTAGTCATGAGCCCTAAGGGTGTAATGTCTGTTGCTGTCTCGCTAAAAGTATATACTGTGCTCAACAAACTGCCCAGTAAGCACTTCTCTTAATGTCCACACCCATATATTAATGCTACTTTCACTTTTGGTTAGAGAAGCTTCTCTTTTCAGATGGTGGCAACCTTGGGATCATTCAGAAGGCACCATGGTGCTGAGAAGAAGTGATAGAGGAGTGCTCAGCACTGAAACATCTCAAACACACCTTCCAAGGCTCAGGGTCCACCTTGGAAGAGGGGATGGAAACAATGTAAGAGCCAAAGGAAGAGTAGGACACCTTACAATGTGCTCCTCCAGACACAAAATGGCCTGGATATCCATGACCTCACAGTGCCTGACACTACCTACATAAAACCATCATAATAGGAGGAAAAGATCATGACATCAAACTGAAAGGAGAGACTGATTGAGAGGGGGAGGGGATATAATGGAGAGTGAAGTTTCAAAGGGGAAAGTGGGGGGAGGGAAAGAAATAACATGGGATATTGTCTACAATTAAAGAAGTTGTCAATAAAAATAATAAAAAAAGAAAATAAACAAAAGCCAGGTGTGGTGGCACACGCCTTTAAAGCCAGCACTTTGGGGGCAGAGGTATGAGGATCTTTGGGAGTTCAAGGCCACTCTGAGACTACATAGTGCATTCCAGGTCAGCCTAGGATAAAGTGAAACCATACCAAATAGTAGGATGAATTAAGCAATGTTTAAATCCACATGAAAAATTATAACACTAAATAATAATTCACACACCACATGCTAACCTATTTTTGAAGACAGTGAAAATTCAATAGGATCAAATTAGAAGACTTTATCCTCGACGAATGCTTTAATAAGGAGAGGGGAATGTGTCTTAAAGTCTGGTAGTAGGTTCCACAACATAGCTATCATTTGAGAGAGAATGCATAAATCTTACTTGAAAGGCTAAATTTAATACATGGATTTGTAATTAGCTAAGCTTGCCATAATTTGTAACCCATCAAGTATTTCCCTGTAGAGTTATTTCAGTGAGTCAGATAATTATTGATATATTCTGATTAAAAATAAGTTTTTTTCTGAAGGGCATATTTATATGTATTTGTGTGTGTGACCACATGTGTATGTGTTTATTCACAGTATCTGAAGAGTTAGTGGTAAGAGAAGTATGGGAAGGAGAGGAAGTTGTCAGACTCAATCAATGTGCAGGCACAGATTCAAGTTTGTGCATGCAAAAATGTGGAACAGAGCTCAGGAAAGGCAAACTACCAGCTTGTGGAGAATACAGCCACTCCACTATCCCATGGAAATAAGAATGAACTTGGCCAAGGTATCCATCTTGATGGACATGGATATACTTGTAGGCTCTAATCACTAAAGTTCTCAGCTAATAGCACCTCCACTAGAGGGCTAGTTAGCTTGACATGTTCACCATACCAAATTCAGTCAATGCATCACTCCTATTCTGTGTGTGGGCTGAGTCTCTTCATTGCAGCCTTCGTCACCTTCTTCTTTGTAACACTCCTAGCCTCTCTTATTGCACAAGCATCCAATGAAGTCTCTGTTTCTATTTATTCTTCTACAGTTTATTATCCTACCAAACATCCAGAGATATTTTTATAGAAAACTTGGCAATTCCTTGCTAAAGATCCTTGTCATCAGCCTTCAGTTAAAAATGACACTTCAGGATTGGAGGAATTGCTTAGTAGTTAAGGCATTTGTCTGCAAAGTCAAAGGACCTAGGTTTGATTCCCCAGGACGCACATAATGCACAAGGTGGCCCAAGCACCTGGAGTTTGTTTGCAGTAGCTGGAGGCCCTGGCATGCCCGTTCTCTCTGTTTCTCTCTCTTTCCCTCTCTCTTTCCTTCCTTCCTCCCTCCCTCCCTTCCTCCCTTTTTCTCTCTGTCAAATAAATAAATAAATAAATAAATAAATAAATAAATAAATAAATAAAACATAGATTTAAAACACACACACACACACACACACACACACACACACACACACACACACACACATTCTTCCCTCAGCTTCCAGAGCTCAGCAATGTGTATCTTCCTCTATGTGTTTGGCTCCATGCTCTCGCTGCTAGTGGGGCCCTCATTTCTGTTCTGCATACTTCCTGTCTGAGAATTATGTGTCAGCTCTTCTTCTCCTAGCACATTAATTTCCTGGATCCTGGTTGATTCCACATCCTTCATACCTTACATTAATCAAATAAAGACCTTTGGTAATCTTAAATCTGAGTGGTCAATATCACCTGTCCATGACAGTACAAATGCTGCATGTTTCTTTAAGTATCATTAACCAATGCATGGGATATAGGGGAGTGCTACTTGATGCAAGGTGTCACTAGATACTACTTGTCTGCAAACTATTTGCTTCTAGTCAGCAATGAGATTAAATATAGAAATTCTACTTCTAAGAGGTTAGTTAAAAGCTAAAGAGCAGGTTTATTTGTCATATAGAAATGTTAAATATTCATCCACATTGGCTCCAAAGTGAGGATGTAGGTATTAAATGTGGGTAATTAGTAATGTACTTTTATTTCTTGATTTAGTCTTAATATCAAATATCTAAAAATTATTGGTGACAATCTATATTAATGTATGTTAATGTTAACCACCTATACACACCTTTTATAAATAATAGTAAACATTTCGTGATACTTTTATTATGACTATAGATATACAATTTTATGTTTGATGAAGCTAGTAACTAAAAAAATTAAGCCTGTCTGCTGTATCCTATCTGGAATTACATCTCTTTATGAAATCATACCAGTAATATTTACAAATGTACCAAGTCCATTATGTCTGGGGCCCAGTACTATATTGAAAGTGTTTGAAAAGCACTTGTGTTGGGGATTGTGGCTGCTATGGTCTTCTCCCAGTGACCTAGTTCCTTCTTTCACTAGGCTGACATGATTCTATTTTTGTATTTGATATGCAGTTGAGAGCCTCTGTTCAGGGAAGAATGAGCATAGTTACTCAGTCCAGAAGTCATGCACACTTGTGTGAGACTTGCTTCGGATGACAAGGAGAGGGAAGGAGGATCCTTCACCCCACCTGATCTGCATCTACAAAATGTTCTGCTCCAAGACACTGGATAAGGTAAAATTCATGAGGCAATATTTATTTGTGTTATCATTTTATCCCAGGCAAAGTTTGAGAGGAAACAAATTGAATGACTTGTTACAAAGGTCCTGTAAAAACTTGTAACATTTATTTTCACATTGCTGACCGGAAGCAGATTATTGATGGAGAGAGTTTAATTTTAACTTACATATTGAGGGGAAATGTCTATTATGGCAAAAAAAAAAAAAAAAAAAAAGCATGTAGGGCCTAGCAGGAAGCCTGTGTGCCTCTGTCATACCTTTATATCATCAGGAAGAAAGTATCAGGAACCTGGGAGGCTGGGCTATAGTACCTGAGGGCCCATCCCAGTGACATATTTCCTCTGGCAACTCTCCACCTCCTAAGCCTTCCACAATCTTCCATCTATGTGCCATCAATGGGGATTAATTATTCACATGTATCATTCTACGGAGGACATTTTATGTGCAAACCACCACAAAAATGAAGATGAAAGATGAAGAGAAACATGCCTCCCTTCAATACTCAGGAAGTTCTGTGTGTCCTCTAAGTTTAATGAGGGAAATAAAGACAACATGGGTGTTTTAAACAAAAAGTAGTATAACTGTAATTGCAACTAAAATAATATGCTATATAACATATGATCAACAACAGGCCATATATATGTAAACTGTGAGCTGTAAAGGTCCTGCCACTTAATGAAGTCATAGCAGTTGTGACTTCAGAGCTGAATGCATTAGTCCCTCATTTGTGATAATGCTGGTGCCAGTTAACCTGACATGCTATAAGTACTGAAGTGTGGCTCATACAGCTGTGCATAGCAGATATTACTCCATAGCAATGAAAAACACTGTGTTGCTTGTCTACTTATTGTCTATGTCATACCTTTTAATTGTTACTTTAGAGCACACTTCTATTTATTTTAAAATTAGAATATTATAAAACCGTCTAAGGCAGGTGCTCCAGGGATTTTCTAGAAGAAAGAGACAGTTCCATGGTATGCTGTTTCCCTGATGACATCCCAGTGGGACACACTGTGGAGGTGGAAGAAAGTGATACTGAAGACTCTGACCCCGCACAGGCCTAGGCCAGTGTGCCTCCTTGTGTCTTAGCTTAACAAAAAAAGTCCCAAAATTATAATAGAGATTTAAACTTTGAAAAAGGCTAGTAATAGGTTTGTGTAAGTATGATGTTCATGCAACCATGAAATATCCTAAACATTCCCCTTCCAGAATGCATTTTCTGACACCTACAGCCTCTTTGATCAGTGAGTCAGGAACACTGAAAAGGAGAAAGTTTGGTCTAGTCAGTCTTAGGCTCAACACCTACAAATGTATCCCCTGTGGTGAGTTGCTTCCTGCTTTGAGAATGAGTTGGCTCTGCGTGAGGTGAAACTGACCTCCACTTCAGAGGATTGTTTTGATGATGGAATGAGATGACACACATAGAAAAGCCCTTATCTGGGACCTGACTCATTCACCATGAAAATCATTGAAGGGAATTGACGTCTCAGAGACAGCATGGAAAGTGATCATCTCTCAAGGCAGTCTAGGCAAGGATTCCACACACCTCACTGCCTTCACAGTGGGAGGCAAGAACACAGAAAGGCTGCAATGCCTTGCAGGGATTTACTGGAAGGAAGGAAATCATGATTTGTTCTAATACTGAATACACGCAGCACACCAGGCTCTTCATGCACCAAATGGAAAGAATGTATTCCTGGAGTTACACCCGGGGGGAACTGCTCTGAGGGTGAAGGGGGTTAACATACAAGATGCTCTATTTAAGTCAGGTATCTAGCAAGCATTTTCTAACTATGAGATATACATTAACATTAAGAAATGAATCACTCAGTTCCCTCCTTGTTCACTAATCACTTATGAATCTCCTTAGCTGTTTCTTTATTCTCCATACCAATAACTTAAGGTTTAGCTGCCTCAGTGCCAAATCTTTGTTCCTTTTTGTTATTTCAATGTATATTTTCACTCCTCTGACAACACATACTATTTCATTGCTTTAAATATCTTCTGCTGATGACTGGTCTCTTTCCAGAGCTCTGGCATCCCACTGAAGATCACATAGGCACCCATAAACTAATAGGTTTATAAACATACTGCCAGCCTCTCAACTAGTCTTCATATACAGCCTCTCCCCTCTCACTTGATGTCAAGACCACCCTTCTCCCTACTCAGACCCAAACTCTGAAAGTCACCCATAACTCCTATTTTCCCCATACCCATATCTAACCCATAGGCATCCTGCAGGTTCCACATACAGAATATACACTTAGGATCCCATAATTTCTCACCCCTTCTCCTGCCACTACCAGGACCTGCCTTATATACGTGCATTGCTTTCATCATAGATGCCTGAATGCTGAATGCTTCCATCTTTTCCATTGCCAACTCAGGGTTCAGGTCATACTTTACAAATCACAACATATCAAAACCTTCTGTTGTAGTTACCTTGGCATTGTTGGGCAAAATATCTGACTAAAAATACCTTATGGAAGGAAGGGATTTATTTTGGTTTAAAGTCTCGAGGGGAAGCTTAATGATGGCTTTGCAAAGTATGGCACAAGCAGAGGTTGGATATCACTTTTGTCACAGCAGATGGAAACTGGCAAGAAAGTGAGTCAATGGGCTGGAGAGATGGATCAGTGGTTAAGGCACTTGCCTACAAAGCCTAAGGATTCCCTAGCACCTATGTAAGCCAGATGCACAAGGTGGCGCATGTACCTGGAATAGCTAGAGGCCCTAGCATGTCCATCCTTTCTTTCTCTCTCTCTTTCTTTCTCTCTCTCTCAAATAAATAAATAAATAAATAAATATTAAAAAAAAAGAAAGAAAGTGAAAAAACTTACACTGGCAAGCTAGGAGCCAATGAATAGGAAGGTCCAACTGCAGCCACATATCTCTTCCAGGAAGCCTCTACCTCCTTGCTGCCACATGAGGGGACCACGTATTCAAAACACATGAGTTCATGTGAAACCTCTCATTCAAATCACCACAACTTCCAGAGGCTTCCATTTCACATGAAAAAGGGCTAAGTTCACTATATGGACCTGCACAGCCTTACATGACTCAGAACACCACACTCTCTTCCTCTGCTACTCACCTCACACTCCACTCTTGCCTCCCCAGCCAAGAACATGCTGCCTCCAGGACATATATTTCCCCTCAGCACATTGCTGGCATGTTTGGCTAGTGCCATAGGCCTTTGCTCAAATGTCATTTTTTTCATAGTTCTCTTCCCTGAACATCAGTTTAGAGTTCCAGCCCCTTCTATTTTGTCCTCCCCATTCCTGATCCCCTGTCAATTTTTGTGGTTCAGTATCTTTCATCTCCTAACATACTCCATAATTTAGTTACTATTGTTTCTCATCCAGGATCTTCTACCCTCCTCACTTTACACACTAAAAATAATGGATTTTTTGCAGAGACAGGGATATTTTTATGTTTTGCTCATATATGAATCATAAATTACCATAGTGGTGCAGTACATAGCTGAAGACAAATTTTAAAAAATCACTAAATATATGCCCACAGGACATAATTTCCTGAGAGCTGGCATACTGATTGAGTTGCAAAGTGAGCCCTGCTCATTGGCCAGCCACACTTACTGTTTCCCCATAGTAAATTGGATCCACAGCTCCCCGGTCCCAGGGGAGGAACTGTCAGCAGCCATCCCATGTCAAATAGCTGTTGCAAGGTCATGACGTACAACCAGCACTTCCACTTAGTAGATCGGAGAGCAAGGCAAATGACACGGATTAGCAGTGACGTTGGCTAGTTTCTAGTATTCAACATAGCTCAGACGAGTTCCCATAAATAACAGTTCCTCTGTGGAAGCCAAGTGACCAAATTGGACTCCTGTAGTGCCCTGAACAATCTAGTGACATGAATTCAGACAGGAAATATCACTTTCCCTGCTAACCTGACTCCCAAAGCATGAACACACCTATGCCACTTGACAGAAGTCACGTCTCTGAGGAAGGCAGAGATTTTTAGGAGAGCTCTACTCACCAGGATGAAGACTGTGAAGAATATGACAACAATGGCAGCTGTGATGAATAGCTTCTTGCGAGGAAACACAGTGGCCGGAAGGAGAAACACCAATGCAAAACAGATGGCACCACGAAGCCCTCCATAGGCAATGATGAACTGGTCCTTGAAGGTCAGGGGAATGGTCCTGAACCAGTTAATCACCTGCGTCAGGACAAAGACCCCTATGGACAAAAACAAACCCAGAAAAAGCAGACTGAGAGCAGAATATGGAAAGGTACAGATTTTCTGGGCTTCTGAAACAGGGCAAGCTCTAAAGAAAGGTCCCAGGAACTTGTCTGCTTGCTTTCACCTTATATTACTACAAGATTCTTGGACCTTTGCTATGATAGTTCCAGGACAACAGAGAAGCAGAGGCTGGAGATATTCATAGAAGTAACGAGTATTTAGAGGAAGAGGAGATGATAAGGAGAGGGAGAACATAATGAAGGCAAATAAGAGGACAGAGAAGGAAGAAGAAAGGCATAGAAGAAGAAAGGCATAAAACAAAATATGAGGAGAAGAAGCAAGAGACAAAAGAGCAAGAAGAGGAAGAGGAAGATGGCAAGGATGAGGACATCGTTGAGGAAGGAGAAGAAAAGAAGCCACAGCAGTTGCAGCAGAAAGGGAGGTGAAGCAGGTCTCACTGTGCCAGTGTCCAGGATGTTCTTTGAACAAACAAATGCTCCTTACCCAGTGCTCTCCAGATCAGACAGAAGGCCAGGGTAAAGCAGACGAAGGCCCAGTTCCACTCGTGGTTCTTCCCAACAGTGGACACGCCCATGAAGATGAAGATCAAGGTCTCACTGACGCTACTCAGCATCTTCATGAAATACTTGATAGTAGTGTAGGACTTCTGAGATACATTTTCTTCCACATACTTATTCATAGTCATTGCACAAGCAGTGATTCTGAAAGAGCACACACAGATTCTACTTAAAGTGGCAAGAATGCCCAGAAAGAATACCAGTCAGCTCCTAAGAGCTAAGCAATCATTCTACCCTTCTACCTGTGGCTGAGTGATACTGATAGTCAATGTGATTTGGATGTAGTCCTTAACAGTTTCTCTTTGGAAGTCTTCATTAGTATCCACCGTTTGAATCACTCTGCTCCACGGATCTCTCCAGTTCCTCAGATATTCATTCGAGATCTATACTCTTGGAGGTCTATGGTCACCAGAATTATCAGCTCTCCTTTGAACACCCCCCCAAAACCAAGTCCAAAGCAGATTTGAAATTATCTTCCTACAAGCCTAATTCTCTCATCGTAGTCCTTCATTATCTAAAAATCCTAAGTGAGGGCTAGAGAGACAGCTCAGTGTTTAAAGGTTCTTGCTTATAGAGCCTGACACACCTGGTGCAAACCCCCAGTTCACATGTAAAGCCAAATGCACAAAGTGACACATAAACTTGGAGTTCTTGGTGTGCCCATCCCTACTCTTACTCTCTGCTTAAAAGTAAGAATGAATAAAAGAAAAGGAGGAAGGAAGGAAGAAAGGAAGGAAGGAAAGAAGGAAGGAAGGAAGGAAGGAAGGGAGGAAGGAAGGAAGGAAGGAAGGAAGGAGGGAGGGAGGGGAGAATTCTAAGTTACTGCCTAAAATTTTACAACTGAAACTGAATTATAGACTTCTCTTCCTGTCAAATCACCTCATCTGACTAGTTGGCTCCTAGTCACTTTCAGGTCATCTGAACATCTCTTGGATCAACTACTTTTCTTTTTATGTCAATGCCTCAATTCTGAATCTCATTTTCATTTGTCTGTTGTGCCTACTGAAATTTAAAATGTATTATTAGCTGGCTCCAAGAATTCCTAATTGAAAGAAATAACTGTGCTTATTTATTCTAGAATTTCCCCCCAAAACCACAGAGCCTTTTATTTCCAGTCTAATGGTAGCTATGTTAACATTGCACATTTGAACACATTGGTAAAAGATCATGCACAAACTGGTTAGTTGGTCACGACAGGCTCTTGACATGTTTTCCTCATTGGATAACTACAGTTTCCCCTCTGCCCTCTCACCACCTTGCACATACCACATGCCTCCACTGGCTGTCACTGCCAAAAGTACCCTAGTTATTCAGTTGTGCCTTGCTGGCATATATGTTCTCTTCTTCCCATAATGCAGCCCACAATCAACTCAAATGCCACCCAGAGAGGGAAGGTTAGGATGATCCAGGTGACAGCACACACTAAGTCTCACCCAAAAAGTCATGGTTCCTATTAGAAGGTAATGCAGGGTGAAATAGGAGGTTGAAATTATAGTGAGCCATCCCACCTTCCACTGAGTAATAACCAAGCCACACACCAGCTGCCAGAGACGACTGATCTGTTTTCCACATTCCCACAGCCCCAGAGCCACAATGACACAGTGTGCACTGGCCCTCTATGCAATGAGGTCTTTTCACCTCACGATTTCTATTGTCTTAAGGAAAGCCTCCTTCTGTGAATGGAAGGCAGGTGGTGTGATGTAAAACTTAGGGTGGCTCTAAATTACACAACTGGTAATCACAAGCCTGCTCCATTATAAAGAATAGAGTTGTTCCTCACATCAACAACACATATATTTATTTTTGTGGCCCATATTAAAATAAAACAGACTCCACCAATGCAATGACCATACATTTAGCCACATGTCACTTAGCAGGTGTTTCTTTCAGATTTATGAGTGAACGAAGTATATAATTCATGTAGTTTCCAAAAGAAAGAATGGCCTTAATAAATGGGCCAATAAAGTTGAGCAGCCACAAACTCATGACAAAGCCTTTGAATAGCTAAGAGCTTATATAATAATAGTTGGTATTCATAGTACCTTTCCTATTAGCCAGATACTGTGCAAACACTTTGTTTGGATTATGTCAGTTAAACCTCATAACATGTTTATAAGGCAAGTTCTATTATCATTCCCATTTTTATAAGTGGGAGAACAAAGACGGACTCAGAATTGTAGAGCTAGTAAAAGGGAGTGCCAGGGTGCTACTCCAGGAAGTCTGATTTAAAACCAGTGTTGCTACAGATCTGACCCTCACTCCTGGAAGTCCATGGAAGAGAGTGTTGCCACTCCCTGCCAAGACCTGCCTCCTCTATGCTCCAACCCATCTTTATTTGCTTCATATGGCTGCTTTAATAAATGACAACAATTGTAGTGACTTCAAAGTCCAGTTTAGCAGCTTATACAATGAGAAAGCAGAAATTCAAAATCATTCCCACTGGGATAAAATCACGATGTTGACAAGGCTATTTTTGAGATATTTTTATTTTTATTTATTTATTTGAGAGAGAGAGAGACAGAAAAAGAGAGATAGAGAGAGACAGGGAAAATGGGTGTGCCAGGGCCTCTAGCCATTGCAAACAAACTCCAGATGCATGTGCCATCTTGTGCATCTGGCTTACATGGGTCCTGGGGAATCAAACCTGGGTCCTTTGGCTTTGCAGACAAATGCCTTAACCGCTAAGCCAACCCTCCATCCTGAAAAGGCTATTTTTGTTCTGGAAGGTCCTGGGAAGGATCCATACCTCTTGTTTCAATTTCTAGTAGGTACTATAGTCACTCTGGTCCTCATATCACATGCCTGACTCCAGCCCCCCACCTCACACTCAGTAGGGTCCTTGTGATAACCCCCATATCAGAAGCCCAATTTAATCTCATCTACAAAGTCCCTTTTACCCATAAGGTGTAAAGTTAGTAAGAACCATGAATCAGGGTGTGAACATCCTTAGAGGCACCTGGTTAACGTTTTAGAAAATCTACATCTTTCATACTTAGGGTTAATTTAGTGGTGGGCCATGCTGTGGACAGGACCAAGAGCTTCTTGAAAGCTAGGCAAGTACTCTACCACTGACCTACATCTCTAATGGAGTGTTCTTTTTACTTTTTGAGTCAGGTTTCAATAAGTTAGTCAGAGTTGCCTTGAACTTTCTCTGAAGCTCAATACAGACTTTTATATTCAATCCTCTTATCTTAGACTCCAGAGTAGCTGGGTTTACAAGCCTGAAACAACTATCCAAGCTTGCTTGGCTTTTAAAACCAAATGATGAGAAAGTAAGATATTCCTGTACAAAATAATGAAGAAAAACCATATTAAGATGATGAGGGGAAAGGAATAGCAACATGTTTGTAAAGAAAAGAAATGCATAGAACAAGAACTTTGAACATGAAAGTTCAAAGTATAAAATGTGTCATTGATATAATTACAATGGCTATCTGACTTCTTGAAATTTTCTAATCCCAAGTAAAGGATGCATCAAATGCAAGGAAGTGTTTAAACTTTTAGAATATGGAAAACAATCAATACAGAGTACCTATTAACCAGTCTTTCTAGGCCCTTTTCCTATTAAAATAAAACACTATCTGCTGTAGAGTTTAAACACTTCCTTCTTCATACTCTTCCTATTTCTCTGTGTCTTTGGTGTTGGAATTTTTCATTTATCATATAAAAAATGTTTAACTCTTGAGAATTATGCTAAATATTTTCCTCTGAAATCATGCTTACATTATTCCTTGGTCAATAAGTAAATAATTCAGGTAAGAAATACTCTTTAATTCACTATAGAGAACTATTTAACAGTGATGTCTATTCAGAAATGACTGAAAATGTAGCATGGGTATAGGACCAAGGAATGAATAACTTTCCACTGCTTTGTATCATTCATATGACTCCAGATGAGATGATCATACTGTCCAGCTCCGTAACTGTACCTGAACACAACTTCCCTGCCAGTATCACTGCAAAGGGAAGAACATATTAAGAAGGCAGTACAGGACTGGCTTGCAGAAGCATAGCATTCAGGAAATGTGTGATTTATGTCACTGATGCATGTGAGGGGTTTGGGGCAAATGTTCCAGAATTCTCATTCTGATATGTCATGTAAACCTGATGCACATGGCCATTCAATCAGAAGTGTTTCTAGTGCACATGATAGCTGTTATTATAGCATTCTGCGACTGGAAGGAAGTTGAACCACTGCATTATCACAAGAACACAAACCCACAAATAAGCTAGTTTCCATAGGGAGGTACAGGCCAAACAGTGTCATGGGAACAGAGAAGAAAAAAACCTTTCTCAGACCTTTTGGTGAGTCATGTTCTAGAGCTGGCAGTTATAACCATTGCTATAAATTTGATTGTCCTTTAATTTTTCTAGAAGAATCACAATACACTAATAGAATTGGCAAATGGTGTGCTAGTACTTAACTCTCCTAGTCTTTATGGGAGGATGTGGATGAATGTGTCTTTGGTGCACTGATAACATCCACACCAACATAACTGCCTAAATAGACTTTTTATATCTTAAATATTCTAGTTGAATTTCTAATGTTCTTCAAAATAGTGACCATTAACATTTCCAATATGGTCTTACTTTTTATCAGCTAGTGCCATTGACTCACTCTCTTACTCTCCTTTTTCCTCCTCTCCCCATTAGTTAATGAAGTCATGAACAACAATTTAATATCAACCAATATTTCTGATAATCTACTGGGTGAATCTGATTTGAGTTCTAGGAAGATGAAAGCAAGTATGATATAGTTTCAGCCTCCAATAGTGTGTAGTCTAAGGGAAGAAATAGTTATAAAGTTATCATTGTCACACAACACTACAAGTACTAGAGATGGGAAGTAGAAAGGATGTGTTAGAAGGGTGGGAAAGAAAATTGTTACTTCCACCACAAGAAGGTACATTTGTGCAAAATATTCACCTATAAGGAAGAGTCCACCAAGAAAGAAAAAGGGAAGTGCAGTTGTCTCCCAGTATTTGCAGGAGTGTCTAGCAGTCCCTGTAGATACCAAAATATGAGGATGCTGAAATACCTTATATAAAATGAAAGTATTTTAAAATATAACCTAACCACACAACCCTGTACATTTTAAACTGCCTCTAGATAATTTAAAATACATCATACTATGTAAATATGATTACAGTTCATCTCAATATGGAATAATTACAGGAAAAACATCATACATGTTTAGCACAGATGAAATTATTTTTCCCAAATATTTTTGATATATGATTTCGTTGAATCCATGGAAAAGAAACTCACAGATACATGAATGACTGCAGTTCAAGATAAAGAGATGGCCAAGTACAAAGGCTCAAAAGAAATAAAGAGGTTGGCATGTATAGGAAACTGCTGAATGATTCTATTAGCTAGAAGAGAAAGGGATAAAAATACTGAGAGATGTTGCAAGAGGGTAGGGATCAGAAAATTATGACTATACTTCTGTACTTCAGTGTTATTCCATAGGATAGAGACAACAATGAGATATTTTATGTTGGGATATATTTCATCTATCTTTATCTCTTCTAAGCCCCTCTGGAAGCTTCATTAGGAAAACAGAAAAGTGTCTCCCTAATTGGCATATTGTCTGACATGTCATTCATGCGTCCACTCAGTTACTATGGGGATGCACTCTTTAAAGGATATGAGCAGATATTAGCAGACTTATATTTTAGAAGGAAAGCTCTTAAGGTATTCCACATATGTGGATGATAAATATGAAGAAACAGATTTAAAGAATGAAAACATTTTTTCATCCAATAGTTTTTCATTTTATTTTCAAAAGCCAGTGTAGCACCTGACCTACATAAAATACCAAACATATCCATGTTTTGACAGGTGTTGGGTTTCATTCTGTGGGACCATATAGAGGCCAGATTTATATAGAACTAACTGGTATATACTCCTTTGTTATTTTCTTACTCCACTTTAACATTAATGGATGGTGATTACCATCAATTTAGAGATGTCAAGCAAAATCCCTGTAATTAGTGGGTTTTGCATTCATTAGCAACTGAGATTTTATACATTTCAGTATCACTTAAAATATAGCACTAGAAAAAATCAGGCCAGCTAATACTACCTCCAAAAATCCTTAGGGAGAAAATAGACTTTCTACTTAAATGATCTGTCATTTGACTATTTTCAAAATAAAAATCCAACAAATACATTTCCTACAGTGTAGTCCACGACTACAACATAGCATCCAATGAAGCTTGCTTTCTATAGATTTTATTCCAGTTATTTCAAAATATAGCTTTCAGAGTGTGGGCTACTGTTAATTCCTGCTTAGTATGGCTTGTGCCTGTATTGGTACCAAGTTTAGTCAATTATGTTGGGTGAGTTTTGAATAATGAAGGTCAAAATGTTTCAGCCAGCTGGTTATGCTCTTCAGAACAACAGGGGCCAAAAATCAATAGTGAAGGCAAAAGTTAAAGGCAGATTTCTGACTACAAAAATATTCTGCATCTATATTTACAAATAATATGCATATTATATTATATATTATGAAGATAATACATTTATATATATATACTGTATATTTTGAAGATAATATTTTCTGTACATGTGTATATAGGTATATTTTCTGTATATATCTGTACAAGATGTACTTGTTATTTCAGTTTACAAATACAAATGCTTTTTTAAAATAAAGAGTTGTAAATTTTCTAATTTCTATCCTCCATCAAAATTATAAACTGGTAAAAGGCTATAAAGGAGGGAGGGGAGCGAAGGACTTAAGTGTATGGTATTGCACATATGAAAGTAGAAGAACAGATTACAAGGAAGGGAATGGCTTAAGTGAGGCCATGGGAAGAGAATGCATAAAAGAAGGGCAGGGGCAGGGTCAATAAAAATTCAAGATATTGTGAATAAGACTTATGTAAACCTACTTTTTTGAATAATGGCACATCTAGAAGCTGTAGACTGTTACTAGAAAATTTTCAGTGCCTGGGATGGGATACCTTCCAGTGAGTTGTTGGCCAAGGAGGTCCTGGAAACCTCTAAAACATTAAAGTCTATTGCCAAAGCCCTTGGTTTCCCTTGAGAAACAGATAGTAAGACCCTATTGCTGAAGACATCTCTTGCCTGAGAGGCAAGGTCACTGAGAAAGCAAGCTGGTGCTGAGCAGAAAACCTTCTCCCTGCAGACCAGCCAACTAAAGCTGGAAAAAGCTACACTGCATGCAGCCATATGGGACACAGAAGTCATCAGCAGTGAAAACAGTGGACGCTGAATATTCAAGTTTGGCCATATAGGCCCAATGACTGAACAGGTGTAATAGTGGCATGTCTACTCTTGGGGTAACCAACTGCTCCATAATTGGACTGAAGGCCCTCTCTATGGGAGGGAATACATACCTGGTACTGAAAAACCTAAGCAAAAGTCTATGGCAGGTGAGGTCATGAGCCTTAGGGGTATAAAACCTGCTCTTGTCTGGCTAAATGTATATATTATTCCCACCAAGCTGCCCTGAAAGCACTACACTTAATGTTCACATTCACATATTAATGCTATTCTCACTTCTGGTTAGAGAAGCTTCTCTTTTCAGATGGTGATGACCCAAAAGGCAACATAGTGCTGAGAAGAAGGGATGGAGGAGTGCCCAGCACTGAAACATCTCTGTCACACCCTCCAAGGCCCATTGCAGAAGAGGGGGCAGATAGAATGTAAGAGGCAAAGGAAGGGTACGACTCCTTACAATGCAACTGCCCAGACAGAAATTGGCCTTGATATCCATGACCTTGCAGGGCCTAGCAATACCTTCGCAAGACCCTCATAATAGAAGGAAAAGATGATGACATCAAATTAAAAGAGAGACTAATGGAGAGAGGGAGGGGATATGATGGAGACTAGAGTTCTAAAGGGGTATGGGGGCAAGGGAGGGAAATATTATGCATTTTTGTATGTAAGTATAGAAGTTGTCAATAAAAAAATTTTAAAAAAATTAGAAGGTGAGGGCTGGAGAGATGGATTAGTGGTTAAGGGGCTTGCCTGCAAAGCCAAAGGGCCTCAGTTCGATTCCCCAGGACCCACATAAGCCAGATGCACAAGGGGGCACATGCATCTGGAGTTCATTAAGAGTGGCTGGAAGCCTTGGTGTGCCCATTCTCTCTCTCCCTCTCTTCCTTTTTCCTCTCTCAAATAAATAAAAAAAATAAAATAATAAAAAATTAAAATTAGAAGGTGATTCCTAGAATCCAAACTGTTTTAGAGTATGTTCGATGATAGATAAGTTAAAGAAAAATTGCTCCCATTCCAAATCTTATGGATTTTTAAAAGTACAGAAAATTATAGGAAAATATAACCCCAGAGTAACTGCATATTCTCTGTCAAAACTTTGCCAAATATGAAGGCATCCGCAACAATGGAGACCAATTAAGAAGCATTCTCTGTATTGATTAAAGCCAAGTCTATGGTCATTCGGGGTATGCTCCATGCTCTCAGAATAAAGAACTCACTCATGTGAGCTAAATTAATTATTCCAGAGCATGAATCTACTATATGGTGAACTGCCTCTTCCTGGAAACCTAATAACCAGGAGAAAGTGAGTTTGACATAAGAGAAAATGCAAATAATAACAGTTTTCAAAGGAGAACCCAAGAATAAAAGCTGAACATTCCTTCCTAAAATATCAAAAATAAAATGAATCCTATCATAAATTCTAGTTTGCTTATATAGCCTTGTCTACTGCATAGAATCTCTATTTCTTTTTTCTTGTGTCCTTTATAAAGGATTTCAATTCAACCAATGTTTATATATCACTCATTGCACCTAAAGCAGTCATGATTTCATGCAGAAAGATCACACAAAGAATCACAAGTCATTGTCCAAAGTGTCACGAAGTATAAGGCATCACAGGGCCCACGGACTCTACCTGGACAGAGTTGAGGAAGGCTTCCAAGGGCCTGGAAAATACGGTGTAAGTTTTCACAATGGAATCAAAGTTTTTCAGGAGGAGGACTCCAAACAGGTGTGTGTTGGAGAAAGACTACAGGTGAGACATGTGTAGGGAACCCACCATGTAACAATGTATACATACCTATTTTCAAGATTCCTCACATGGGTCCCTGGAATATCAGCTCAAAGTATTTTCTGGAAGCTTTTACAGTCCTTAGCATCTATCTTACAGCAGTGTGGGCCACAAAACTACTTTAACTCCTTGGAAAGACACAAATGCCTAGGCCTCATCAAAGACTATAGAGGGTCAGGATCTGTGACTGAGGCCTGCCTGGGATTCTATGCGGAATGATCCTTCTAAGTGATGCCTAATTCACCAGCGTTTTGGAAGGAAAAGTGAGGTTATAGGCAGAGGGTTCAAGGACAGAGAGAAGAAGGACCAAAAGAGCTGAAACAAGATTCATTTTTCTTTAAATTGTATTGGAAGATAAACCCTATGGTCAACACAGAATCTGAGGACTAGTGTGCTTTAGCAACTCTTCTTCCTTCCTGACCCCACTAGGCACAGTCGCCCTGCAGCCAGTTGCATTGGCTCTTCAGACAAGGGTTTCTCAGCCCAGAGAACAGCCATCCAACTTAGGATGATCTCTAGCTTTTACCCCATCGTATCATTATAATAGCACTGGCATGCTGAACAATAGTGTAAAAGATTATGGACGCATTCTACTTATCCATTAACTATACAAGGGAAACAAAACGAGGTCATTTCTTTGTCTAAAGTTCCTAATGTCCTCCTGATGCCTACATAGCACAGGTCAAAGGCTGCTTTTCTACCCTTCCTACAATTCAGTTCCTTGGAAGCAGCAGAGGGTTTTACCCTGGAAGCTTTCGTTACTCTTCACTGTGTTCACAGAATGTTCATCCTTTCATCAAGGAGACTTTATCAGACATCAT
The DNA here is from genome assembly GCA_036365145.1 of Orientallactaga sibirica. Taxonomy (NCBI): domain Eukaryota; kingdom Metazoa; phylum Chordata; class Mammalia; order Rodentia; family Dipodidae; genus Orientallactaga; species Orientallactaga sibirica. Next base: position 9,409,054 of record JAEOAD010000699.1, read on the forward strand.
TTCAACCCTACAAATACGTATTTTCATTCTTTAATAACTTGTAATCATCATACAAAACTGAAAGTCACATGATCCTCTCACATCCAATCAATTATCCTCTGAACCTTGGGCAAATCATGGTCCTTCTCTGGAAAGTGTATTTTATAGGAATTGTCCAGGTATAGCTCACTCTCCAGTGATCAAGCTGCAGCTACATAAAGCAATTGATAAGCCTGATTTTTATAGTAACATACTAATTTTATTTTTAATAATTTCATATCTTTATATCATGTATTTTGATCTTATTCACATCCATTAGCCTCTCACACCCTCCAATGCACATTAAAGCTCTTCTTCCTAACTAATCCCTGCCCAACTTTCATACCTCTGATTTCTAAGCTTTGGAGGTTGCTAATCATCACACAAAGGAGGACTATGTTGACAGAGAGATGGTTTGGTGTACATGGGAGTGCTTGGTCTCATCACCTGACAAATCTACACCTGTCTTGTCAGGAACTGATTTATTCACATAACTCAGTAAGCTTCCAGGTTTCAGCTTCATATGGTTTGATTCCACTCCCTTCATTAACACAGCTTCTGTCTACAGTATGAGCTGAGCTCCTGACTACAATGACTCAAGTTACCTCAAATAGCTAGGGATTAACTGTGAGGACACATGGAAAGCCTGACTTGGGAAGACTGAAAAAGCCAGAACGTGTATGACTAAAGTAAAGGGAGAGTGGTGGCAGATAGAACAGAATGAGCAGAGCACATGAACCAGAGGGCTTCAGCATCAGAGGAACCACTCAGCCAGTCCTCGGTCCCGCAGAGAGGCCCTCCCTCTCCACAACAAGAGTGCTGATGCCTAAGTGGAGGTCTTTGAAATCAAGGTGAAGGAAACACCTTCAGATGCCTAACAGGTCATGGGAAGAACAAGCCTTGACCCTCTGTCAAGACAGTCTGGAATCTGTCAACAAAATACCTGAGATAACCTAAAAGGAGGAAATATTTGGGGCTCACAGTTTCATTCCATGGTTGCTTGGCCCGGTTGCTTCCAGATTATGATGACAGTGTGTGGCTGAGAGGCCACTCACCTTATGGCAGCTGAAAAGGAGAAAATGGGAAGCAAAGAGGGAGGGAGGGGAAAAGAGAGAGAGAAAGACCCCAATATCTCCTTCAAGTGCACTCCCTCAGTGACGTAACTTCCTCCCACTCTAGGATCTATCTTGCTAAGAGTTCACCATTTCCCATAGGTTGACAACTAAGCTTTTAGCCTATAGTTAGACTATAGGTTTTGGGAGAACATTTAAAATCACAGCCATAGCACCTTCATATTTGAGTTCCTTTCTCTAACCTTGTCATGAAAGGGCTAAAATGCTTACATAAACCATGAATCCAAACATCATTTTTAAAAATTTTTTTAATTTTTTTAATTTTGGAGAGAGAGACACAGAGAGAGACAGACAGAGAGGGAGAGGGAGACAGAGATGGGTGCGCCAGCAGTCTCTCAGCTGCTGTGAACGAAATCCAAATGTGTGCACCCCCTTGTGGTCAAGTGTGGCATTGGGCCCTTGTGTCACTTTGCATCTGGCTAAACGTGGGACCTGGAGATTGGAACCGGGTTCTTAGGCTTAGCAGGCAGGCGCCTTAACCGCTAAGCCATCTCTCCAGCCCCAAACATGTCATTTTTAAAAGTCCACTTCAGTACATGTTTTCTGAAAAAACATATTCTTTGAAAATTAAAAAAAAACAAACAAACAGTATTCCTTAGCAACAATATAATCAGTTTAATTTATGGTTCACTGCCTTGTCTTACATTTGTGACTGCAAACTAATAGAATGTAATATTATATTCTATAATGTTCCTGAAATGTATGCCAGCCAGTAATAACATCAAATTTCTTTTTTTAATGAATGTGAAGAAAAGTCAAAAAACTGTCCCAAAACAAAGATGTTTGGTGACAGCATTATCCAGTTACATAACAATCTCTATTCTTAAAGTCGTCCCAGGAGAACCAGTTGTTCTTCAAGAGAAAAATATTAAACTTTTGTGTTAACTCAGTAGACAACCACCATTTTTCCCTCTGAATAATTCCTATCCCTCCTCTAACATCTACCCTATAATTGAAAATAGAAGAGGCCAGTAGTGTGACCAACAAAAAAATAATGTTCTACATCTTAGACAAATATCATGGAAATATAATGTATTGCTTTTCATTAGCCAAACACAATGCTTATTGGATTTATTATCCAATCTGTCAATATATTCTAGAAAATATACTCTTGTGTTTATGTGTTAAAGTTATTATTACCTTCATATAACCTGACTGATAAATAAAAGAATCCAAATCATGCCAGGAGAAAGAAATCATAAGCTTTAAAGTCTATCACTGATTATCTTCAATAGAGGAATGTATACTTTTATGTAGGGTTTGGGGTTGTCATTTTGTTTATGCTTCTAGCAAAAAAAAAAAAAAAAATCAAGTATCTTTTAAGACAACTTCAGAATAAAGACCTAGAATAATATATAGAAATATCTAGGCTCCACTAATGTATTTCAATCTATCAGTGGAATAGAGTTGAAAATACTGATTCCCCCCACACACACACCCCTGTGGTAGGGTCTCACTCTAGCCCAGGCTGATCTGGAATTTACTATGTAATCTCAGAATGGCCTTGAACACACATTCTCCTACATCTGCCTCCCAAGTTCTGGCATTAAAGGATGTTGTTGTTGTTTTTGGATAAGGGTCATACTAAGTAAACAAGGCTGGCCTGGAATGTACTATATAGACCAGAATGGATTCGGAGTCACACTGTTCCTTCTGTCTCACTCTCCTGAGTGCTTTGACTACAGAATGTGCTGTCAAACCCAAACCCAGATGAAAATAATGTCTTTGATACTTTTTCACTTATAAGATGAGGAAGCAACGCACACACACACACACACACACACACACACACACATATCCCAGTCTAGAAAGTCTGGTTCACTGTTTCATTTGCTCATTCCTCCTTTTTCTTCCTCCTCCTCTTCCTCTTCCTCCTCCTGCTCCTCCTCCTCCTCCTTCTTCTTCTTCTTCTTCTTCTTCTTCTTCTTCTTCTCTCTCTCTCTCTCTTTCAGATTGTGTCTCACTAGCCCAGGCTGACCTGAAATTCACTATGTAGTCTTGGGTCCTTGAGCTCACAGCCATCCTCCTACCTCTGCCTCCCAAGTGCTGAGACTTAAGGCATGCACCACTATGCCAGCTCATTTGTTCATCCCTATAGGAGTCACTTCATCTCAGGGAGAGTTACACTCCTCAGCTAAGCACTGAAGAACTGAAGACGGGGATATAGCTTAGTGGTAGAAAACTTGCTAGCATGCTTGAGAGCTAGGTTTTATACTTAGTAATAAGGGGCCAGGCCAAGTGTAGACTTTGGGTAATGTGTTTTCCTTCTCACAAGGTAACTTTAATTTGACAACTTAATTATCACAAACCACATCAAATAAGCTCCCACCTTACCTTCAGTTTCTCCTTCCTTATTTACATTCCAAGATGTCCTATTGTCAAAACATGTCTTTAAAAATAACATCATTACCATTAATGGAGGTAAGTAGCTATACTTTTTTTCCTACTATTATGGGCGGTACTTTTTATTATGTATTTCTTTATGCATGTGTGTGCATGACAGAGTCTCTTGCCCCTGCAAACAAGTGAGTGTGCCAGGGTCTCTTCTACCTGCAAACAAAAGCCAGACACTCGGGGCCACTTTTTGTGCTCAGCTTTATGGGTGTGGCTAGAAAATTCAGCCCAAGCTGGTAGGCTTTCCTAGCAAAGGTGTCTTTGACCCCTGAGGCATATCCCACCCCCACCCCCACTCTGTTTTTGCTACATCTCCCTACTTGCAATTCTTTACCTTCCAAAGGTCTTTATGAAGGTCAAAAAGCTTCATGTGGCTGAAAATGTGTTCTAAACACTGGCTTGTACAGTGTGCTAGATTGCTTCATGGTGCCATCTGTTCCTTAGGGCTTTGCATTTTTCGGAATACCAGAAAGTGACACTCATTCTGACACCTCTGGCACATAAAAGGGATGACTTTGCACCCATGAATCTTGGAAGTAATAGTATCCTAATCACTGTGTAGCATGGAAAAGAGAAAAGAGAAAAGAGAAGAGGAGCCGTGGCTTATACTTATTCTCCCTGAGCATGTGGCCCTTGCTAATCATGTTCAGCAGCAGCACAAGCTTGGTTTACTCACAACTTCCGAATCTCACTCCTCTCCTTTCAAGGCTGATGCAAATGGACAGATTATCAGTCATGCTCCCATCAGTCATTTGCTCCTAAAAATAAAGGTCCTTAAATTCCATTAAGATGTCCTTGCAAGATGCTGGTCTCCATCTGCTTAATCTTTCTGCCTTATTGAATAAATGCTATTTCTTGCCCTAACAACTTATACTCAATTCCCTAGGCCCTTGCCCTTTTTGACTACAGAGCTCCACACAAAGCTCCAACATAGCAAACAAAAGTATGCCTTCTCCCTCAATGTCTAAGCAAATGACGATCATCAACTCTACCAAGGAAAACAGGAAGACAGGAGAAGGGGTCCTTACACCTCAGCAGTTACTAATTCATCCCAGGAGCATACCTGCTCTAGACTCTTGTCCTGAGCCAATCATTCTGGAAATTCCTAAGAAATTCTCATTCTAAAATTTTCTTTGAAATAGTTTTTTTTTTTTTTTTTTTCCTTTTCTTCTTTATTTTCCACGCATTTCAGTTACTTTCTCCTTACCTGGACAAAATACCCAACCAGAAGCAGCTTATGGAAGGAAAGAGCTTGTTTCAGGCCTACAGTTCTGAGGGGAAGTTACATCATAGTGCAGAAAACATAGCAGGAACAGATAGCCAGCAGCAGGAAGGAAGGAGCAGGATTCAAGGTGGGCTATATTACTCCAAAGCCCAATCCCTGGGACACATGTTCTCTAGCAAGGATTCACCCCTAAAGGTCCATCAGCTGGGGACTAAATAGGAGTCTTAATCACAAACACTTGAGGCTATGGGGGACAGTTAACTGTCTAACCACCACATCATGTTTTTACTTATTTGTTTGTATGATTTCTTTTTTTTTTTTTTTCTTATAGGAACTAGACTGGCTCCGTCACTGAAGATCTAAAGAATGAGTATAAATACCCACTGAGTCAGCCTGCAGCAAGGTTTTTAACCTTCACAACTCAGTATACACATTCATCAAATGATAGTAAAGTTTACTATTTCCTACTTTTTCATAATACTGCTAGATTAATTGAGAGATCACATGAAAAACATTTAGTATCTTTCAGAGAAGAAAAACTAAGAAATTATTAATCCATCAAAACAAAACTAAGAAATATTGACCACCAACTCTCCTACCTGAATAAACTGACCACCTTTGAAAACTCCTGGGAGTCTATCAAAGAGAATCCACTCTCTTTTAGTGGGCTACAAGCCGTGGTGGAGGCCAAGCACCCCTCTGAGGACAATGTGCTTTCAATACTCCACTAAGTAAAGTTCAGGGAGTGGTGTGAGATTCAAAGTGAGTACAGAGCAGTCCGAGTTCCAAAGAGGATAGTATGAACTTCCATGTAAAGTTGTTTCTTTATGGGTTTGACTTTTAGGAATTAATTATTCAAAACATCCCTTAGTATCCTTGGGTCAAAAAAGTAAAATGAGATAAAATTTCCCATTATCAGTAGTGGAGAGGGATCAGTGTTTCATCTCTGAGCATTTTCTGAATGCAAAGTTCAAAATACATGAAGATAAGAATTCCTAAAGGCAATGACTTAGTCATCTCTATGGCCCTTTAAACAGCGCTTTGACATTGGAAAGCGCCCAGTGCTGTCTATAAGTAATTTGTTTAGGGAGCTGCAAAACTTCTTTCTTTTAGGTCCAGTACCACAAAAACAAGCTCTAAACCACACAGACTCACCAGCCACACACACACATATTAGCAAACACACAATTTTTCCTACTACAACAATTCAATCTAGTAAGGAAGTAAACATAAAAATATTTAACTAATAGAGAAATTTATCTTCCTTCTTTGTGTTTGAATCTGAAGCCCTCCTTAACACACAACAAAACAAAAATACAAACAGAACAAAAATCCCTTCACATTAAGTTATGTTTTGAAGCAACTATTAGGAAAGACCGCAAAGGAGGAAGCAGTCTCTAGAATGCCCAGAAACCATGCCTGTAAAAGATGACTGATAAAACTACATCTCATACAATGTAATTTAGTTTTGTTGTTGTTGTTTTTGTTTTTTTTTGTTTTTGAGGTAGGGTCTCACTCTAGCTCAGGCTGACCTGGAATTCACTATGTAGTCTCAGGGTGGCCTTGATCTCATGGCAATCCTCCTACCTCTGCCTCCCAAGTGCTGGCATTAAAGGGATGTACCACCATGCCCAGCTATGTAATTTAGTTTTTGACAGTCTCATGACAACAACAAACAGCAGAAAAAAACAAAAAAAAGAAGCTTTGGAGGGTGGGGCTGGAGAGATATCTCAGTGGTTAAGGCCCTTTCCTACAAAGCCTAACTACCCAGGTTTGATTCCTCAGTACTCATATAAAGCCAGATGCACAAAGTGGCACATACATCTGGAGTTCATTTACAATGGCTGGAGGCCTTGGTGTGCCTATTCTCTCTATCATCTCTTTATCTCTCTCTGCTTGCAAATAAATAAATAAAAACATTTTTAAAAAGAAGCTTTTGGGGGGCTGGAGAGATGGCTTAGTGCATTTGTCTGAAAAGCCAAAGGACCTCCATTCAGTTCCCTGGGACCCACGTAAGCCAGATGCACAAGGTGGCACATGCATCTGGAATTCTTTTGCAGTGGCTGGAGTCCCTGGTGCACCCATTCTTTCTTTTTCTCTCTCTCTTCCTCTGCCTTGTTCTCTCAAATAACTAAATAAAAATAAAACCAATTTTTTTTTAAAAAAAAGAATCTTTTGGGAATACATCAAGAGCCCTGATTCTGATATCTCCTAAAAAAAAAAAAAAAAAAAAAAAAATCAAGACACAAATCCTAGCTTGAGCTCCCCTCCTTAAAGGTTGCATTTTCAACCCAAAGGCAAGACTTCTTTTATACAAAAGGAAGTTTTCTTTTAGTCAGACTCTTTTAATAACTATCTGTTCATTAAATGAGCTCATTTTGAGATAGGCTTACCAAGGGTTAAGTTAATCAAAGCTCATGTACAAGAAGGTATAGCTAGAAAGGCACCATTGAGCAGAGGGAGAAGAAACAATGCATGGAAGGTAGGAGTGGCAGCCAGGGAGGATGACAGGCAAAGGTGTGCTAAGTTTCATAACTGCTATACAAATCCTTGAGGAGGTATAAGCTCACCTGGTTACCCTCTGTCTGTTTTTCTCTTATGAGGCAACCCAGTTCTCTTAATCAAACTAGGGAAAGAAAGCACTGAGCATCTCCATGCCTATTATCTTCAAATCTGTTTGCAAGGGCTAGAGAGATGATTCAGTGGTTAAAGGCACTTGCTTGCAAAACCTGCAAGCCATGGTTTGATTCACCAGTGCCAAGGTAAAGCCAGATGCAGAAAGTGGCTCATGTGAGTGGAGTTTGTTTGTAATGGAGAGAGGCCCTCATGCACCCATATGTGTTTTCTCTCTCAAATAAATTTTCTTAAAAATTTAATTTGTTTTACAAATGTCCAGAAAAAGTGCAATTAGTGGTAAATGGCAGGAATTTCTGAACTCAGTGCAATTAAAGCCAAGAAAAAATATATTCTTTTATAAAAAAAATATTTATTTAATTATTTTCTAGGTGAGACAAAGAGAGAGAATAAGAATGGGTGTGCCAGGGCCTCTAGCCCCTGCAAACAAACTCCAGGTGCATGCATCATTTTTGTGCACCTGACTTTATGTGGGTGCTAGGGAATCAAACCTGGGTCATTAGGCATCGCAGGCAAGTGCATTAACTGCTGAGCCTTTTTTCCAGTCCTGAAAATTTTATTCTTTAAGAAGTATGTGTAGATGGACAATTCTACTGGCATCATTAAACTGTATCCCTTGTACCAACATCCCAAGGGGAGCACAGTAATTATAATGTGGAAGTGCCCACGATGCACTTCAAAAGGGGACATGTGCATGTGTAGTTACGCCACATGGAAGCATTCCATATGTTCAGGCTTTGAACAACATACTGACCACCTTGCATTAGAGTACAGGATACCATTTCTGAGAGCAAAGGACATAATGTGAGGGCATCCCTTCATTTGCTATCCTAGGACAATAAGTATGATGCCTGGTAATCCTAGACACAAAATGCTTACATTTCCTGAAATGTCTTCTTTAAGTATTTATTTTTTAGTTTGGTGCACTATGAACAATGATAATATTATATGTAAGTAATAAAAAATTTTGTATGCCATGTTATGAAATAAATGTTCACTTTTAAACTGAAAATAAAGGTAATGCTTATCATTCTCCCACAGCAGGGGATTACCTGTACTATTTATAAAAAGTAGATGGCTATTTTGTCTCTAATTTCTGAATCCCCACTACAAGTAAATCCATAACCCTGTCTTTACAAGAGACCCCTGACAAAAGCCTTCCAAACCAAGCACACTTCACACCTCCCTGACATGTCTGATGCTCCTGATTCTAACCTAATACAGTCCTTCAATTACTATGAATCTTCAAGGACCAAAGTTCTGCTCTTGAGCATCAGGCAAAATGACTGTGTTTAGATTACTATTTTGTGAATGCTCTAGAATGCATTATCTGCACATGGGCTCCATTGTATCATACAGTAAGACTCTGAAACCCAAGGTTCTGACAAAACTGTTTCTAGAACAACACTGCTGGGAAATTAGACACTAGTCCCAACCCACGCTCTCTTCAGACCTTGGAGCTAGCAGATCACACATTTTCAATGACAGTACTCATAGAACAGTGAGGAAGCTGGATGGCATACAAATGATATGAATAGCAACCAGGAACGTTTCATTACTGGGTCAAACTGGATTAATATGTTGCTTTATTTAGGTTCTCTCTGAAACCAAAACCACCCAACCTTTAACTGTCAGCCTTCATGACAATGAGTTCGACTTCCCTTGTGGAGGGATCTTTGACTCCTTCTACCACAAACCTCATTTGCTTCTGTTACAAAAGTGCCAATGATAAGGCATGAAACACAGCAGTCCTTAATCATCACATCACCTACGTTATATTGGAAAGAGAATTCAGAAATGAGTAGGCCTTTGCTGCAGCAGCAAACACAAAAACATTTGGTTGGTAGGCTTTAGCATCAAGCCTACCACTTATGTGGATGCAAATAAATGGCAAAATTAAACAAGACAGAGACATTCCATGATTTATTACTAATGCATTTTCACTGGCCCTATGGAAAAATGAACAAGGAGGGCCCCTTCAGAAAAGGGGCAGGGATGAGAGAAAGGATGGTACCAACATGTATGTCCATAACTAATAAAAATAAATTTTAAAAGAATGACCATAACATAATGGGCTTGTTTTGGGAAAACACAAAAATATCCATATCCAATGAGTAGTTTCCTTGAAAGTGACTCTCCAAAGATCACAGTGTGCTCTGTCCACTGCCATTCTGCAGTTCACCTATTCATGAGCCCCTTCTTCAGAGTCATTTAGTTACTGAAATATTGAGTGTATCCTCAATCAATAACTCTTTAACTTTCTAATAAGCTGAACTTCCAAATCTTAAAAAAAAAAAAAAAAAAACTGAAATTACATGATCACATCCCTTAATCCTTGCATTCTGTTTTAAATAGTCTAACCCTCTTCTCTCCAATAGACTCCATTATGTCAGATATCTCTATGACTAATATTATTCAAATGGTGACACAGAAACACCTCCAGGACTCCATGGGCAGTTTTGCTGATACAACCTTGCTGACATATTTCACAGCCTCCCACATGGAGCACACTGAATGGGGATCAGACCCATAAAATGCTGGTTTTTGATCAAGATCAGCCTCAGGTTTATTATTTTATTTCACATGAAACTCAGAGTCTACTTCATCTTAGCTCCAGAGTACAATAAATACTCAGAGAAATTCTCTCATTCCTATATAATAAAAATAAAGAAATGTAATTGTTATTCTTCTTATACTATAAAACACAGATTTTGGGTTAGAGGAGATGGGTCAATCTATAAACTACTTCCCTCCAAGCATGAGGACTAGGGCCACTTAGGCAAGATTAGTCACTAGACTAGCTGAATTGCTAAGTCCTGGGCTCACGCGAGGAAGACACCCAATGTTAACCTCTGAGCTATGCATGTGTCCACATGCATACACACATGCACACCACACAGAGAGACACTTGACTCCCCACCCTTTTACATAACTTAGTCTATTTTAATTTAACTTAGAATTGCATGAATTTAATAAAATGCAATAATCAAGTACTTTGAGCAATGAAATACTTACGCCATGATGCCTGAGAGGTGAAACATTTCGGCTGTGATGTAGGATAAGTAGCTGTACAGGAAGACAAAGAGTGGCTCAATCACTCGGATGTTATGTGTGAAACGTGTGGTAAATGCCGCTATGAATCCCAGGAAGACGCCAATCAGCACCCCACCAATTCCCACGACAAAGAAGTTAGCAATGCCTGCAAACACATCGATGGTCTCAATGGTTTTCATCTGGCAAAAAGACTTGAACAAGTTGTACAGGACCTGTGGGAGCAAAGAAATACACTGTCAAGATCCTCTCTGCTCTCCCCTACTATCATTCTTGGCACAGGCAAACCAACCGGCCTTCTTAGAAGGCCATTCCTTCTGTGTACCCAGGTGGATGATAAGGGGCATTCATGTAGGAATTTGTTATATTTTAATATTATAGATGTAAGTAAAAATGAATTGGCAAAATGTGTTGTCAGGGAAACTATTTTTAAAGGTAAATGAGAGGAAATTTTAAAGTTATTACTTAATTTATTCCTACAATATGATTTTTTCAGATTATGACCTGAAAGGTTATGTAAAAAAAAAAAAAAAAAAAAAAAAAAATTTGCTTGCCATCCAGCATATTGTACTAATATTGCCATTGCTTGGGAAGCTATGAGTCACAGAGAAGCTTACTGGGGCTTTGTAAAGGTATATTTATATACTACTCACTATTATATACTATTCACTTCTCACATAAATACTACTCAACCTCGAGTAAAAGTCACCAAGCCAGCTGGAATGGCAAGGACTGGCTTTTAATCCTTGTCACTATTCGCCCCACAACTTGAGAGCTGAGTTTAAGCCAAGCAACTTTCCTGCAAGTTTAAACTCTGGGAACATCCACAATCTTTAGGAAAGCCAATTAGCAAGTATATCCATTTGAGTTCTGACAAAGTCAAAATTGATCCACTTTGTCCAAGATAAATGCCACAAAATGTCAAAAGAAATACTAGAAGGCAGGTCTTCTGGCTGGATAAGGTTTTCAAAATTCATCCACAGACACGTGAGTTAGATTCCTGCTCATAACCAGGCCTGGTCCTGGAAAATGTCACATGACCATTTCTAATTCACTGACAGTCATTTAAATAGTCTACTACATGACAGGTTTGCCATCAATATTTTGCTTGTCTTTTTGTATCATAAGCTCCTTTGGGCTCATCCAACACCTTATTTATATCTCCCATGTTGCCTAGTTAGTATCTGTTGCTTTTGAATAATTCCTTTGAAAGTACTAGGCATTTCCTTTCTCTTAATCATTAAAATAACACTCAAGAGCCATATCTTAGGAAGCCACATGCCACAAGAAGCTTATCGAGGCAGCAGTACTCCATACTTTCAGCCAGGAGCTTGCTTCAGGAATCAGGATGCACCTGCAGTAGTGCCACAAACCTGGCCTGAGAGGGGTCGGGAGAGTTGATACACACCTCTAACCTCCAAGTAGCCAAAGACAAAGGTGACAGTCACCAGAAGCTTGAAAGGAGAGGAGAGAGGTGGGTTTTCAGGTCTGTTCCAGGTCTGTTTGGTACATCAATTCAGTATTTTTTCTTTGACAGCTTCTGTCCAGGTCCACTTAGATCCCCAGTTCTCCACCTCTTTTGTACTTCCTGTCTTCAGCCTGCACTAGGGAGCTGCATGTCTCCCTTTAATCCACCTACAGCCACCAGCAAGACTTGTTGTCTTTAAATGCTGCCATTGTATTTTTCCATTTTCCATTCAAAAGACTGAATCTTTGGCTGCCAGACATTGGGCAGGTCTGAGAATCTCAATACCACCTCAGACACTTGTTTTTCCTTTCCTCAAGCTTCTCTTATTTTTCTTTCTTTCCAACACCCTGGAAAGTCTGGGCAGGGTTTAATTTTGCTCCACAAAATATGCCGTATCTACTCATTCCTGACCCTGATTTTCTTTCCATTAATTTTCCTTGGCTAAGAAAAGCCCCTAGATTTGAAGAAACTTTATATGTCTTCAAAGGCAGCAGTGCTGAAATTACCATTCCTCCCCAGAGCCTTTCTGAACCCCTGTAGTCGTAGTCTTTGACTGAAACCCACAGACAAGCTCCCAAACCATCCAGTACTTTGGGAACTGCAACCACATGTGAGTGGTGCTGACTTTTGAGTGAGGGCTGTATTTTCCCAACAAAATTAAAAATTCATTTTTTACAGAATCAGAGTGTGTATCCTCCTCCCCTGTATTCTGTCCCACCTAAGACACTGATGAGGCATCCAAGGAAAGCTGATATCTACAAAAGAAATGGCATGCATTGCACATTCATGGTCATTCTAAAACTATTTTCCCAGTAACTCTGTTCCCGTCTATCAAAGGCATGTTTCATTTTAAATGTTGAAAGTGTGAGACTATGTCACAGACACATTATTTTCAGCTTACTGGACAGAAAGAAGCTTCAGTTTGATCACTCTACTGCCCAAGATGCCAGTGTCCTACTGGAGGAAATGGCAACATATCAATGCCATCTTAACAACCAGAAAAATCCTTCTTCTATGACCTCCAACTTGTTTTACATTGAACCCAATACCAAGGGATCAGACCATGTTAAAATTCTTTTAGTTACAACTAGTTATAACCTCATAGTTACTTGCAGTTACATCCTTTTTTTTTTTTTTTTTTTTTTTTTTTTTTTAATCTGAGGGAATCTATGCAGAAAAGAGCTCTGGAGTTTTAATGTATGTGTATGTGTTCTACATAGATATGATGGATGTAGGCTATAGATGTGACTCTAGTAAGCCTGTACAAAGATGGCCTGGTTCATTTTAAAGGATTACAAGTCTAGCTATGCCTATTACTAAACTATTAATGGGCTAACTTGATAATTGAGTACTTTCAAACCTGTCATATTTTCAAAGCCCTATTTATTCTGATTATTTTAAAATACATACATATATGTGTATATATATATATTAAGAATGACATATTTTGAGTTGGGATTTAGTATGGCCAATAATTCAAAGAAATCATGTAAAGCAAGGATGTAAAATGTCTAAATTGTTATTTATTACATTGTGGTGGTTTGAGTATAAAGTCTTCCCCATATACTCATCTTTTTGGATACTTAATCCACAGGTGGTGGCACTGTTTGGGGACATGGTAGCCCCTGAAAGAACTAGAGTCTTGCTGGAGGAAGTGAGTCACTGGGGATGAGGTATTACATCTGACTATGCTTGTTGTTTGCTCTACTATATCCCTACTGGTGTGAGGATGTGATACAGGCTTCCTGATCCTGCCATGCTTACCACACCATGATGGACTCTGATCTCTGGAACTGTAAGCTGAATTAAACCCCTTTCCTTCCATAAGCTGTTTCTTGCCCACGAATGAGCAAGTTACTTATAAATTTGAATAACTGTATTTCTGAAAAACAGTGTCCATATCACTTTGATGTAAAACAAAATATAAATATTTTATGTCATGAATTTCAGGTCTACTTTGCTATATTTAAAATGTAAAACAAATTTAAATGGTCAGTGCTTATCCTTCATCCTCCTAAAGTTAAATTACATTTTGCTTCCCACAATAACTTGTCCCTAAGGTATGTCACAAAGCCAGAACCTTTATCAGCTTTCAGCCCACTAGATACAAGCAGATAACAAAGAAACACTTGTGGATGTTCTTTAAGTCTTCTTAGAAATCTTGTTAGAATACTCAGTGGATACATTAACAGGGTCTAATTGACATTGGAAATGACCATGTGAGCATGTCATTTAGTTATGGACTACAATGCAAATGGCAGGACTTCTTGGATAACTAAGAAACTAAACAATATTTACATTTGAAAAATATTTACATAAAATACTTATTTTTAAGGGACCACACACAAACCCTATTTAAAATCTCAGCTTTAGTTATTAATTGTTTGCCATTTTTTAAAATTCTAGTTTGCCTTATCCCTAACAATAGCGAAACAAAGATTGGTCTAGAACATACATTACAAATTTCTCTTGCTTTGAGATAACTTTGCCTGGATTTCTTTCCTTTAACCTTTCTAGTTCAAGATTAAATTTATCATGATTGGGAAGAAGTTAATTGTTTTAAAAATGTACTTTTAGGGGCTGGAGAGATGGCTTGGCGGGTAAGGCATTTGCCTGTGAAGCCAAAGGACACAGGTTTGATTCCCCAGGACCCACACAAGCCAGATGCACAAGGGGCACATGTGTCTGGAGTTGGTTTGCAGTAGCTAGAGGTCCTGGTGTGCCCATTCTTTTTCTATCTCTCTTCTCTCTCTCTGCTTGCCAATAAATAAATAATTTTTTAACTTAGCATTTATTTTCTCTTTTTGACCTGTATCCTTCCATCTATAAATCCTGGAGATGTACTGCTTTGGCTATGTGTCATGACATTCATGTTTTTCCTCATCTATGAGACATAACCTCTTTCGGGCATAAGACTAGTTGAATATTTAAAGACTCTCCAGTAAAACATCTCCACCTCTGTTCTATAAGGGAAATCAAAACTTTTCTAATTATACTTAATACACATGCAATTCAGGAGAGTATTCAGTCAATTCTGTGAGAGAAAGATCAGCTAGTTTATTTTTTGACATTAGGTATGTAACCCCTGGGAATGACCTGATATCCTGTAGTTCTGAGGTTTGAGGGAGCTTTCAAAGCAGGATTTTATGAGAAAAGATCTTCCACATGAAATTACTTGCTTGTTCTGACTAACCGGCAGTGGCCACGGACAAACACTTTCACCTCTGAACACTATAGTCATGTCCTTTCTCTGTCCTTTTCCTCCTTCCCTATTAGTATAGTGACACTTGGTTTGCCTCCTTACCTTCCCTCCACCAATCCACCTCCCCAACCACAAAACCACACCTGATGGCTTCAGTCTTTTAAGAGGACACACAGGACATGCCTCTGAATCCTCTCCCAGTCTCTGTATTTTCTCACTCTAAAGAGTGAGTTAGCCATATCCTGTCCTGAAATCTGATTCTGGAAAACTCAAAGAATGAACTACCAAGATGTTTAAATGAGGCATTTTCTAAGAGGCAAGAAGGCAGTATAAAGGGCATGTCATTGTGAATCCACCTCTACTGATCTGACCGAGAAGGAATGCAAGCAGGCGTTCTATTTCCTTATGAATTTCCCCTTACACTAGTTTCACTCCATGTATTCCCCATTCACATGTCTACAATCTCCTTCATCAAGGGGAAAATTTAAATGTAAATACAAGTCTCAATGGAAAACCTGATGGCTTAAGAAATTAGAATGAGTTATATAAAATGTTCTATTACTATAGGTTCAAAATTTAACAATTCTCTATAAGTATAGAGTTGTCAATAAAAGTAAAAATTTTAAAACAAAAAAATTAACAATGAAAGTTAATGACTAATCACTGTTAATAAATAACAGACTGTATGAACTGAATTTAATTACTTGAACACATTAACTTACCTGCCTAAAATACCTATCTTAGTAGCTTGAAAAATGATGATTAGCTCTCAAATTATTTCTTACATAAAAAAGTCCACATGAAATTAATGGGCATCCATACAATAGATGATAATATTTTATTTAGTTCAGGGATTTGTTTTTGTAGTAGAATATAGCTGACAAAGAAATGTGTTGGTTTCTATGTCCACTTTGAAATGAGTCATATTTTATTGATAGGAACTAATAGAGAGGGTATTGAAAAGTATGTTGTGTAAGCTTACTTTAATATTCATTGTGTAACTTTTATCTGCAAAATGAATCTCCTTCATGAATTGTCACATTAGTTGTACATAAGATAGGCTTTCAGTAAAGTGTAAATAGTTTTCATTCTTATAACCCGTACTACAGTATGATCAGTGATAACTAATTGGTTGGTCAATCCAGGATCATGTGATGTCTCTACTAGTAGAAAGTAAGGGAAAGATCCTCCTCATTTTACCTCCTTGCTGTAGTTCAGAAGACAGGAAAAAATAACTCTGCCAACATTAAGATCAATGCAGCTTCCAACTAGTGAGGTGGAATTAGTAGGGAATTGAAAATAATGTGTGTTTTATAAAATATCCATTTATGGCAAACCAGTGACTATTGATTATGGCATTTAGTAGTTATTATTTCATAAGCATTATATACAACATATATTGATAGCACTATTCCCCCTTAAGACTTCTGGAATATGAAGTCTTTTTCATTATGATCAAACTCTACTACTCTTAAAAATGCCAAAGTGGTCAAACACGAGAGACAATGGATTCATGAGCAAAGATCAGCTGCACTCCTCGTAGGGCCCAGAGCAAAATGAACATGGAGGGACAGTGATACACTAATAAATAGTAAAACAAAGAGTAACTGATTAAAACATGTATCAAGGATTTCAAAACCACAACAAAAGATCATTAATCCAAGTGAAGAACTGGGATATTGTGAAATATATATTTAGGCTTCAACCTATTTCCCAGGCATACAATTTTTAAAATCCTTAGAATCTATAAACTGACAAGTTTTTTTTTTTTTTTTTGTTAATACTAACAGTTGACTGGTAGCACCCACTACATGGGAACTGGTCACTAGAAAGACCAAGTAGAATTCAAGGGTCAGAACATTCAGCCTCAGCCTCATCCTTATGAAAGAAGGAGAGCTTAAAGGTTAAGTTGATCACCTGTGGCTGACGTTGTAATCAATCATGCCTATGTAATAAGGTTTACACAAGAACCTAAAGCACAAGTTCAGAGAGCTTCTAGATGGAAGTGTTTCCCTGAGCTCATGAGCTACTCTAGTAAAGAGATCATTGGAATCCCATCACACAGCCTATTGATAAGCATGGATTAAGCATATCTGCAACTTGCCATTATCTGCATAAGGATGGTCTTTGGGGACTCAGCCACTTGGGTCTGAAGTTCTCTGCAGTAGACAGTGTCAGAACTGATTTGAATTAGAAGGCATCCAGCCAGTGTGCATTGTGAAACTGATTTCTCTAATTGTCATGTATAGGAACACTTCTCTACACTTGAGGTCACTGCATGTTGTTAGAATACAGTGAGATAAGTGAATCTCATAGGTTATCTGTTCTACATCTTTACAGGGGGCACTTGTGAGGTGCAGGTGGATGGTGGTCCCTATGTACTACAGTGATGCCCCATATATTTGTTACTCACCACTGTAACTGCATCGTTCAGCAGGGACTCGCCAAAGACCAGGATGTAGAGCTGCTCATTGACATGAATGTTCTCAAAGACAGCAAGCACAGCCACGGGGTCCACAGCAGAGATCAAACTGCCAAAGAGCAGGTTCTGGAGCAGAGTGATGTCACTGAGGCCAAAAGCTTCAATCTGGCAGATGCCAAACAAAGATACCCCAATGCCAATGGAATTCCAGAGTGTCCCTACAACAGCATACCAGAAAATGGTGCCAAGGTTCTCAAAGAAGGGGCGAGTAGGCATGAAATAACCAGCATCAAGCACGATGGGTGGCAGGAGATATAAGAAAAACACATCAGTCTTCATTGCAGGGGGAGATTTTTCATCAACACCAAAAATAATCCCACCTAGTAAGAGTCCAACCATGATGAGAAGGCAGCTCTCAGGCACGATCGTGGGCAACTTGTGATAGAGATGGAATCCTGTTAGACAAACACAGATACAAAACCAATGGTTCCAATTTCAACATCTCTCAGGGTAATGTTAACTGGTTATACAGATGGTTTACAGACAGTAAAACAATCTCATCATATCTACTCTTACATTTATTTATGTACATGCAATAAATATTATTTAGGCAGAAATAAAAATTTAATGGCACATGCCTTTAATCTCAGCACTCGGGAGGCAGAGGTAGGAGGATCACCAAGAGTTCGAGGCCACCCTGAGACTACATAGTTAATTCCAGGTCAGCCTGGACCAGAGTGAGACCCTACCTCGCAAAAAAAAAAAAAAAAAAAAAAATTTAAGTCAGAATTAGAATACTGTAAGTACACATTGTATATAGGATATCCTTTTTCTGAACCAACCTTTATTAACTTCTTTTAAATATTAAAACTATAGAAATAAAATATTTGAATTTTGTATTTGAAATGATTTAATGATTTTCCAAACTTTTTCAAATGTAATATCTGATTGTGTCCTTAGAAAAACCTTAACAAAAAAGCAAGTCAATTATTTTTATGATTTTAAAGTTCAAGTAGCTACCAAGATATAAAGACCTCCAGAGTCTTGCCAAGATGACCTGGCCACAAGTCAGCTTTTAGATTATGACTGCTTTCTCTGGTGTCCTTGTGTTAAAAATAAATAAGTAAATAAAAAAGTTTTTATTTTTTTACAGTTATTTATTTATGTGAGACACAGAGAGAGAGAGATAAAGAGAGGATATTGGTGTGCCAGGGCCTTTTGCCACTGTAACCAAACTCTAGACTCATGCACAACTTTGTGTATCTGTCTATGTATGCACTGTAGAATTGAACACAAGATGGCAGGCTTTGCAAGTGCCTGTAACCACTGAGACTTCTCCCCAGTGCCATACCTACTCTGGCACTCTTAAAAATTAGGAATTTCAGGCTGGAGAGATGGCTTAAGAGTTAAAGCGCCTGCCTCCTAAGCCTAAGAACACTGGTTCCAATCTCCAGCAGTTCCAATCTCCAGGTCCCACGTTTAGCCAGATGCAAAGTGACGCAAGGGTACAATGCCGCACTTGCCCACAAGGGGGTACGCACATCTGGATTTCGTTCACAGCAGCTGAGACACCGCTAGCGTGCCCATCTCTGTCTTCCTCCCTCCTCTCTCTCTCTCTCTCTCTCTGTGTCTCTCTCCAAAAATAATAATAATAATAATAAATTAGGAATTTCGTTATTTTTCATTTCAGATTATTTCATTTTGAATATTAAATTATGTTTAATTTTTGAGATGAATGGAGGCCTTTCAGAAACAACCAATCAATTCATCATAACTACTTCACAAAGGTTCTACACACACCATGATTTCCACTCTCAGATTTCCTAATTACTGAGAAAAACAAGAGCTATAGCTGTGTCTTAATCTAGAACAATGCAAAGTATGTTCAAGCCCTACCAAGGATGATGAGAATACAGAGGAGGAAGAAACCCAGGAGTAGCCATGAAGGTTTAAAGAGAGGCAGGCTCTAAACTCCACGGACAGCCTTGTAGGAAAGAAAAATACAGAAGATGTGTCGCTAAATCCATGGTGACGCCCAGTGTACGTCAAATGCAGAAAACAGTGAGTGGAGGCAGTTACCTTCTTGCTGCTGGGACAAACCTGATCAGAAGCAGCTCATGGGAGGAGAGGATTTCTTTCAGGCTTATAGTGGGGTCTGTGAAAGGTGAGTACACAGGCAGGTCCTTCTCTGTGAACTGGGCTAAAGATGAAAACTTTAAGAAGAGACTTCCACTGGGTTCCCTGCAACAAGGACAGTGTGCAGGCCTGGTGGTATGGAGTGGGCCAGACCCCTGTTTCCTGGCTCCTCCCACCTCCCTGGCCGGGGTTCCCTGCACCAACAGTGTACAACAGTGTATGGCAGGCATGATGGTATGGAATGAGTAGGCCAAACCCCTCCTTCCTGGCTCCTCCCAGTTCCCTGGTCCAAGTTCCCTGGGCCAGTGCCCGTAAGTAGGCTAGGTTCCTGTTCCCAGGCTTCTTCCAGTCCCCTGGGCCATGGTAGGTTCCACTGTACCTTGTTTGGGGGCTGCTCCTGACTGGCCACTGGGTACCAACATCACTGTTCACCTGAGTCAGAGGGTGAACTGGCCAAAGGACGAAAACTTGCTTCCTCCTCAATAAAATAAAGATGTCTCCATAAAATTGGTAGACAACAACACAGAAAAGCCAATGAAACTCAAAAACTGAGAGATCTCCACTAAGGATGCCTAGTCCTACAATGGAAGCCTCCAATGAAATCATAGAGAAATCAACAGAAATTCATTACCAAAATGAAAACACAACAGCCAATGAGACCCTGATTTAAAAACATGGCTGAATTGGAAGCAAACCATCAAAGAACCAATAATAATATCAATGAAATTGAACAGAATTGTCTCCTAGAGTTTAGCTTTTGACAGCAGGCTTAACTTGATTGAAGAAAATATTAGAACCTTTCAAACAAATATGAATAAATTAAAGGTGAGTCAAGAAATGGAAGATCTCAACAACCAGTTGATTAAGTTTAATGAAGACTTGATCAAATGCAAGAATGAATTCCAGGAATAATCAAGAAAATCAGAACTCAAATTAAAATTGAACCTCAAAAAAGAGATGGACACAATGCAAAATAACACAACAAAAAACAAGAATCAAATAGAAATTATAAAAGCCTCTCTAGAACCCCTCACCAACAGAGTTACTCATGTGGAAGACAGAACTTCTGACTTAGAAGACAAGACAGAAGAAATTGATTGGGAGGCCAACAACTTCCCTAAGTTCAAAAAATCAAATGAACAGAATATGAGAGAACTGTGGGATACCCTAAAACACAAAACATCTGGATTATGGGTATACCAGAAGTAGAGGCAATCCAGGCTAGAGGCATAGAGACCATATTCAACAAAAGTATTAAAGAAAATTTTCTGAATCTCTCAAAAGAGAGGCCCATTCAAATAGAAGAAGCCCCCAGAACACCAAACAGACAGGACCAAAGAAAAAACTCTCCAAGACAAATTATAGTTAAAACTTTTAACAACACAAACAAAAAGAGAGTGTTAAAAGCAGCAAGAGAGAAACAATTCACCAGATACAAAGGCAATTCCATCAGAATTATCTCAGGTTTCTCGGTAGAAACCCTGAAAGCCAGAAGGGCCTGGAATGGAACACTTCAATGTCTGAAAAACTATGGCTTCCAACCCAAGCTACTCTACCCAGCAAAAGTATTCCTCATAATAGATGGTGAAAGAAAAACTTTCCATGAAAAAAGTTAACTCTATGACTTTAAGAACACAAAGCCAAACCTACAGAGACTCCACACAGACAGTCAAACAACCAATCTCAAGAGCCAAGAAGAAGATCACAATAAGCAAAAAGGCTCAAAATAGTACAAAACACAAGAACGCACCAAACCCCATAAAATACCTCATCATGACAGGGATTAATTCAAACCTCACAGTAATAACCTAAAATATTAATGGTCTTAACTCACCCATCAAAAGACACAGGTTCTCAGGCTGGATCAAAAAAATGGACCCATCTGTCTGCTGTTTTCAAGAAACCTACCTCACCACTAAACATAGACACCTCCTCAGGGTGAAAGGTTGGAAAATGATATTCCAAGCAAATGGAAACAGAAAAACAAGCAGGTGTTGCTGTATTAATATCTGATAAAATAGACTTCAAACCAAAAGTAATCAAAAAGTACAAAAAAGGCCACTTCTTACTCATCAAGGGAATGATCCAACGTGAGGACATAACAATAAATATATATGCACCAAACACAGGTGCACCACAGTTTATACAACAAATTTTACTCAACAATAAAGCAGACATAAACGCCAACACCATCATAGTCAGAGACTTTAATACTCCACTCTCATCAATAGACAGATCATCCAAGCAGAAAATCAACAGGAAAATAATAGAGCTCAACAACATCATAGATCACCTAGACCTAATGGATATAAACTTTCCACCCCAACTCTACAAAATACACATTCTTCTTAGCAGCCCACAGAACCTTCTCCAAAATAGACCATATGTTAGGCCATAAAGTGTGCCTTAATAAAGTCAGGAAAATTGAAGTAACTTCTTGCATCATGTCAGATCACATTGCTTTAAAGCTAAAAATTAGCAACAAAAGACACATCAAGAACTCCACCAGCTCCTGAAGTCTAAACAACACACTTTTAAATAGTGAATGGGTCAAATAAAAAAAAAAATCAAAAATCAAAAAGGAAACTGTAAAATTCCTAGAATTGAATAATAATGAAAACACAACCTATCCAAACTTATGGGACACCATAAATGCAGTCCTAAGGGGAAAATTCATAGCCCTAAATGCCTTCATTACAAAGACAGAGTAATTCCAAATTAATACCCTGACTGTCCACCTAAAGGCACTACAAAATCAAGAAGAATCCAACACAAAACACTCCAGATGGAAAGAAATAATCAAGATTAGAGCCAAAATTAATGAATTGGATGCTAAGAAAACAATTTTTTTTTTAAAAAAAAATCAATGAAATGAAGAGCTGGTTCTTTAAAAGAAATTAAGAAGACTGACAAACCCCTGGCCAATTTGATCCAGCAATAAAAAGAGAAGTCTCAAATTAACAGAATCAGAAATGAAAAAGGAGAGGCATTAAAGAAATTGGAAGAATCATCAGGTTACATGTCCAAAACCTCTACTCCACAAAATTAAATAATCTGAAAGAAATGAATAAATTCCTAGACACATACCAAAACTAATCTTAGAGCAGATTAATCTAAACAAACCTATCACATCCATGGAGATTGAAAAGGTAATCAAAAACCTCCCCAAAATAAAATAAAAGTCCAAGAAGCTCTAGACTGTTACTAGAAAATTTTCAGTGCCTGGGATGGGATACCTTCCAGTGAGTTGTTGGCCAAGGAGGACCCGGTAGCCTCCAAAACATTAAAGGCTTTTGCCAAAGCCCTTGGTTTCCCTTGAGAAACAGATAGTAAGACCCCATTGCTGAAGACATCTCTTGCCTGAGAGGCAAGGTCACTGAGAAAGCAAGCTGGTGCTGAGCAGAAAATCTCCTCCCTGTAGACCAGCCAACTGAATGCTGAAACAGCTGCACTACATGCAGCCGTATGGGACACAAAAGTCATCAGCAATGAAAACAGTGGACACTGAATATTCAAGTTTGGCCATACAGGCCCAATGACTGAACAGGTGCAATAGTGGCATGTCTACTCTTGGTGTAACCAACTGCTCCATAATTGGACTGAAGGCCCTCTCTACAGGAAGGAATACATGCCTGGTACTGAAAAACCTAAGCAGAAGTCTATGGCAGGTGAGGTCATGAGCTTTAGGGGTATAAAGCCTGTTCTTGTCTGACTAAATGTATATATTATTCCTACCAAGCTGCCCTGGGGGCACTACACTTAATGTTCATGTTCACATATTAACACTACTCTCACTTCTGGTTAGAGAAGCTTCTCTTTTCAGATGGTGATGACCACTGGGATCACCCAAAAGGCAACATAGTGCTGAGAAGAAGGGATAGAGGAGTGCCCAGCACTGAAACACCTCCAAGGCTGTCACACCCTCCAAGGCTCAGGACCATTGCGGAAGAGGGGGCGGATAGAATGGAAGAGCCAAAGGAAGGGTATGACTTCTTACAATGCAACTGCCCAGACAGAAATTGGCCTCGATATCCATGACCTTGCAGTGCCTAGCAATACCTTCGCAAGACCCTCAAAATAGAAGAAAAAGATGATGACATCAAATTAAAGGAAAGACTAATGGAGAGAGGGAGTGGATATGATGGAGATTGGTGTTCTAAAGTGGAATGGGGGGAGGGGAGGGAAATATCATTTGTTTTTGTTTGTAAGTATAGAAGGTGGCAATAAAAAAATTTATAATTAAGAAAAATAAAATAAAAAAATAATAGTCCAGGACTGGAAAGCTTCTCAGCCCAATTCTATCAAATCTTCATTGAAGAACTGAAACCAATTTTTCTCAAACTGTTCCACATAATCAAAGACAAGGAACTCCTCCCCAACTCATTTTATGAAGCTAGCATCACCCTAAACCAGACAGAGAACCAACAAGGAAAGAAAACTATAGGCCTATATCCCTAATGAACTTAGATGCAAAGACCTTGAACAAAACTCTTCAACAACACATCAAGAGCATTATCCACCTTGATCATGTGGGCTTCATCCCAGGGATGTAGGGATGGCGTAACATATGGAAATTGGTCAATGTAATACAGCACATAAATAAACCTAACCATAAGAACCACATGATCATTTCAATTGATACAGAGAAGGCCTTTGACAAAATACAACACCACTTCATGATCAAAACAATGGAAAGAATAAGCATGGAGGGTTTATATTTCAACCCAATAAAGGCTATATATAAAGCATGTAAAGCCCAAATAATACTTAATGGGGAAAGACTCAAGGAGTTCACACTGAGATCAGGAACAAGACAGACATGCCCAATCTCACCACTGCTCTTCAACATAGTACTAGAAGTACTGGCCCAAGCAATAAGACAGGAGAAAGAAATAAAAGGGATTCAAATAGGAACAGAAGAAATCAAGATAGTCCTATTTACAGATGACATGATCCTATATATAATTGACCTGAAAGTCTCCATCTAAAAACTTCTAAAGTTGATAAATTCCTCAGCAAAGTGGCAGGATACAAAAAATCAGTGCACAAAACTCAGTATCTTTTCTATATGCAAAGAACAAATATACAGAAAAAGAAATAATAGAGGCTTGTCCCACTTTCAATAGCAACAAAAAAATTTAAATACCTTGGAATAACACTAACCAAGGATGTGAAAGACCTATATAATAAAAACATAAAATCACTCAAGATATAAAGAGAAGAGGACTTGAGAAGATGGAAAGAACTCCCATGCTCCTGGCCAGGTAGAATTAATATAGTGAAAATGGCAACTCTTCTAAAAGTGATATACATATTTAATGCCACACCAATAATAATCACAGCATCATTCCTCACAGAGATTGAAAAAATGATCTCAAAATTCATATGGAATAGCAGAAGGCCTCAGATATCCAAAAATATCCTCAACAACAACAACAACAAAAACCCTTTGGAGTTATCATCATACCCTATCTAAAGCAATGTTACAAAGTCATAGTGACAAAATCAGTATGGTACTGGAATAAAAACAGAAACATAGACCAATGGAACAGAATTGAAGACCCAGACCTTTGGCCAAGTAACTACAGGTGTTTGATCTTTGACAAAGGTTCCAATAATGTAGACTGGAGAAAAAAAAAATCATCTTCAACAAATGGTGTTAAACAAATTGGATAACCATATGTAGAAAAATGAACTTAGACACACTCATTTTGCCATACACAAAACTCAAGTCCAAATGGATTAAAGATCTCAATGTAAGACCTGAAACTCTTCAACTACTGGAAGAAAAAAATAGGAGGCACTCTCCATGATATAGGACTGGGAAAACACTTCCTGAACAAAACCCCAGTAGCTCTAAAGAGCTTTTGCACAGACAAACACAACATAAGCAGAGCCAATAGATTACCCACTAAATGGAAGAAAAATCTTTGCCAGCTTTGACAGAAGCCCAATATCTAGAATCTACAAAGAAATGAAAAAACTTAACAATAAAAAAATCAAACAACCCATTCCTAAAGTGGGGCAGATAATTGAATAGGGAGTTCTCAGTAGAAGAATTACAAATGGATAACACATACTTATGAAAATGTTCAACATCCATAACCATTAGTGAAATGCAGATTAAAATAACTATGAGATTCCACCTTATCCCAATAAGGATAGCAAACACTAAAAAAACAAATGAAAACAAATGTTGGCAAGGATGTGGAGAAATAGGAACACTCATTCACAGATGATGGGAATGTAAGCTGGTACAACCACTATGGAAATCTATATGGAGACTCCTGAAAAGGATTGAATATAAATTTACCAACAGACCCTGTTATTCCCTTACTGGGCTTTTACATTAAAAGCTCCACATTTCACTTCAGAAATATTTGCTCAACTATGTTTATAGCTGCTGAATTCCTAATAGCTAAAAACTGGAATCAGCCACAAGTTCCCATCACTGGATGAATGGATAAACCAAGATATAGTATATCTACATGATGGAATTCTATTCAGAAGTAAGGAAAAATGACACATTGAAATTTGTAGAAAAAATGGTCAAACTTGGAACAGATCATTCTAAGTGAAGGCACACAATCACAGAAAGACAACCGTCACATGGTCTCAATCTTCTGCAATTCCTAATCTGGATTAGCCCGAGTTGCTAACATACCTGAATAGCATGTTGAGGGTTGGACAATAAGGAGAGTAGGTCTTGGGGAAAGGGGAAGGTTGCTGGGGGACACAAAATTGAACCCAAATTGAACTGGTACTATAGAATCCTATATCCTGGGAATCAGACTAAAAGGTAGAACCCTCAAGAAGACCTTAGGGGGAGTACCTGAATCAAAGGGCCTACTAGAGCTCCCAAAACAAACAAGACAGACTTCTGTCAGAGTACTTGATTACCCACCAGAGGTTAATACTAAGACCCTACTGCTGAAGACACCATATGCTGTCAGCACAGACCATGGAGAGACCTGGCTGGAATCTGGAGGAGAGCCAGTCCCCAGACAATTAGCCCATCTAGTGCTGGAAGGTGCTACATGAGCTACTGAGGGAAAGTGGTCAACATCTGTCCAAGCAACTCAAAGTCTAAGCATCTCAGAAACAAACAACTTGATGTGATGCTCACATAAGTGCAGTAGTGGCACATAGCCATGGTAGGTAACCAACTGTTCTTGGATTGGCTAACAGATCTGTTCAGTGGAAAGGAAACCATATCTGGAACTAAATTGATAATGGTTATCCCATTTAACTGGTGCTGACTTCATTCTCTGTTGGAAAATCTGCTTCTCTTTTTCAGGCAGGAGCTGGACCTGAGGAGATAAATGACCCAGTGCACTCCATTCTAGCCCCAGCTGAAACCACAGAGGAACTGGGAAATAAGAAGGAGTGCTGCTTTTCTGGTGACTCTGAAATCAGCACAGGGTGAAGGAGATAGACACTGAGGACACTCAACACCTACCAAACCAGAGATCAAGAGCCTCCTAAGTGCCCATTACTGAAGTAGACTTAAAATGCTACTAGCATGGCTCAGAGAATTTTGCAGAAGAGGGGGCAGAAAGATTGTTAGTGCCACAAGTTGGGACATTTTGCACAGAGACATTGCCTCTCCCCTATAACTGATTGTTGCCCCTGTAATGCATGACCCACAATCCCCATGGAGTTGACCTGCATCCCCAACAAGGAAGGCCTCTTCAGAAAGGGGGGTGAGAAGGAAAATGATGGTACCCACATGTGTTGTTTACATACTAAATGTGTCCATATTGAATAAAAATAAAAAAGAAGAGACTTCCAGAGTGTTTAGTTAGCTTGCTCTTCTGCCCTTTTGCCTGCACTTCTTCCTTCTACTGTGTGAAAATGCAGCAAGAAGACTCTCACCAAATGCCAAAGGCTGGTGTCTTCATGTTGGACTTCCTGTTTCCAGAACTGAAGAAATAGAAGTCTTTTTTTTAAAATTACCCAACCTGTGGTATTCTGTTATAGGAGCAGAGATAGTCAAAAGCAGAAATGCATCAGAATTATAGGACAGTAATGCTGTGATTATAAAATAACTCCTTATAAACTTATAGTCACAAATGCTGTAATAAGTAAATCCTTATTACAAACAGTACTAAAGCCACAGCATGAAGCACTTGGGTGAACCAAAGCAATATAATCAGAATAATTTGAAGGGATTAAAACACTAAGTTCTAAAAGATATAGTGAACATCTGTATGTGGGGCATGAAAATGATCTGTCCATTATTGGTTATTTTATTATTGTGCTCTAGCAGATTGCAGGAATTATATGCAGCTGTCCTTTGCCCATGACTACTGATCCTCACCATCAAACAGAGGATAAAGATTCATCTGAAAATCACATTATAATCTCCTACACACTGCCTCCTTTTATAGGCAATATTTCCTGTAATGATGATAAGAACATGTCAACAGTATCCTTCTGGGTTTCACAGGGTCCAAGAACAATCATCTCCCCTCTGAAACATAGCCCCAAATAAAGGTTTCCTTGCCATAGATTATTAAGACTTCCATGTGACCAACACCCCCCTAACCAGCTTGAAATATAGTTTTCCTGCTCTTGGTATATGACTTTAGTTGGGTTACCAGCATGACTGTGCCCCTTTATCTGTGAAGGAGAGAAGTACACATCTCACAGGTAAGATCTGTAATGGTAGCTGGCCTGTTGACTGAATAACACTGACCACTGTCCCTGTAACATCACCACTGCTCCACATTCTACTCCTGCTTCATAAGCAAAGCAAAAGAAAACACTTGTGGTGCAATTCAACAAGCATAAGAAAACACCAGCGCAAACGGAAACACAAGAGTCCTGGTTTGGGAGACATCCACTTGGGGTTCATGATTCTTTTAATTTTTACATTTTTTTTCACTAATTTCTTTCTGGGTCCTCTCACCATGTGGAAAGCAATTTCTTATACCAAACAATGGAGTGGGAGAAACCTAGCAGATGAGCTAAACAAGGCACAACACAGTTTCCATGAAACCAAGAGGACAATGGCATCATATTCATGTAGCAGCATGTAGAATACAGACCAGGATCTCGGCCAGTTGGAAACCATCAAGGAGGAGGAAATAAGATTCTGCAATATAAATGCAGGATGCAATGAGAAGGAACAAATGGATGCTAATGGCTAAAGGAGGTAGGGAGGAATGGAGAAGGAAGGAAAACCAGGTAAGAAAATCAGGAAAGAACAGCAAAAATTCAGAAATCACAGATTTATAGTCTTAACAAATCTTTTTTTTTTTTTTTTTTTTTTTTTTTTTGGTTTTCAAGGTAGGGTCTCACTCTGGCTCAGGCTGACCTGGAATTAACTATGTAGTCTCAGGGTGGCCTCGAACTCTTGGCAATCCTCCTACCTCTGCCTCCCGAGTGCTGGGATTAAAGGCGTGCGCCACCACGCGCGGCCTTCTTTCTCTTGTGAATGCTTAGGACTATCCTGATGGATGCTTTGACCCTTTCTTAAAACAGGACAGTAGCTACTGAATTTACCGAGATGTTCCATGAGCAAGAAGGGATTAGATGAAGGAAGGTCACAGGACATCTTAGCACAGTGTCCTTGGGCAAACATAAACTGCAGTAAGACATGCAGCTAGAGGTAAGGTTTCCTGTCTATGCCTTTATGAGAATAGGAGTCAACCTACCAACAAAATAACTGGTGAAAACGAACAAAAAAAGCTTCTTTTTTTTTTTTTTTTTTTGAATTTTTCAAAGGTAGGGTCTCACTGTAGCCCAGGCTGACCTGGAATTCACTATGTAGTCTCAGGCTGGCCTCGAACTCATGGCGATCCTCCTAACTCTGCCTCCCCACTACTGGGATTAAAGGCATGCGCCACCACAAAAAGCTTCTTAAATTTCATTATTCTCATATGAAAACAAATAAATTACCATCACAAATATGCATGCATTAATTTCAATTCTGAGAATCTTTCATGAAAGGAAGACAAACTTGTCTTATCATGAAATTTATCAGGGGCTGGAGAGATCCTTAAATGGTTAAGGGGGCTGCCTGCAAAGCCTAACAAGATGTGTTCATCTCCCCAGCACCCACATAAAGCCAGATGCACAAAGTAGTGCCTGTATCCGAAGTTTGTTTGCAGCAGCTGGAGGGAGACCCTGGCATGCCCATGCTTTCTCTCTCTTCCTCTCTATCTCTCTGCTTGCAAATAAATAAATAAATTTTAAAAAGAAATATATCAATTATTAAAGAAAAAAATCAAAGGACTTTTTTTTTTTTTTTTTTTTTTGAGGTAGGGTTTCACTCTAGTCCAGGCTGATCTGGAATTCACTATGTACTCTCAAGGTGGCCTTGAACTCAAGGTGATCCTCCTACCTCTGCCTCCCTCCCAAGAGCTTAGATTAAAGGCTAAAGGCATGTGCCACCATGCCTGGCTCAAAGGACTTTTTGATGCTGAGTATGAGTCTGCAGAGATAATGTACTGTAGAGTCCAGAGGCTAGCCAACCTTGTCAGCACAGTGTCAGAGAGCTTGGAATTTCTTATTAGAATTTGTCTTTGCAGTGCAAAAGCAGCCATTGATAAGAGCAAAATGATTGAGCATGACTATGTTTCAATAAAATTTTATTAATGCAATGGAAACTAGAATTCCATACAATTGTACATGTTACAAAATGTTCTTTCTTAGATTTGATTTTCATTATTTAGAAATGAGACTATTGCAGATGGACAGATGGCTCAGAGGGGAAGATATCTTGCTGTGTTAGCATGAGGAACTGAATTTGAGTCATATTAAAGTTAAACAAAAATGTGAATATTCATTCTCAACCTGAATGGCATATTTGGGCTCTGGAATGCACTGTACCTAGTCTACATTCAGGATATTTGTATTTTCTGGTAACTTCTATTTATAATTTTGGAGCATTGTACCTATTGCCATTCAATTTTTATTACCAGCACATAAAACTCTATAAAGAGAGTACCTTAAAATTTTATTATTTTATTTTAATCGCAATAAAAACTCAGTGGGAGGAGAATGAGAGACATTTCCCATATAAAAATACCTAGGGGAAACACTCCTCTCTTATAATGAAAATATTTTAATATTGCATTCAAGTATGGAAACTAAGCTTAAAAACTAAAGAACTGCAGAAAGGAGTAATGAGACTGATTCACTATATTTTGTCATTATTGCTACAATATGACCTATTTGTCAAAGTCTGGGAAGAAAGCAAGTAGAACAAAATACAGGACATTTCCAGATAGCAGGGTACACAAAAGAGCAACAATGTGTAGAAGTCAGAATCAGAAAAAAACACAAATAACAACAACTTAGGAAAAGAGTATTATAACAACAATAATAACAACAATAATGAAAGAAATTAACTAAATAAATGGCACAGCTCTTACTGGCACAAAAGGCAAAAGGGGGCTGGACAGATGGCTTAGTGGTTAAGGTGCCTGCCTGCTAAGCCTGAGAACGCCTGTTCAATTCTCCAGGTCCCACGTTTAGCCAGATGCAAAGTGACACGAGGGTGCAATGCTGCACTTGCCTACAAGGGGGTGCATACATCTGGAGTTCTTTCACAGCAACTGAGAGGCTGCTAGTGTGCCTATTCTCTCTCTCTCTCTTTGACTCTCTTAAAAAAAAAAAAAAAAAGCAAAAGGAAGTTAGCAGAGAGGAGCAGAAGCAGAGGAGACATTCAGGAGAGAGGATGTTAGTCCCAGGTAAACAAATAAATGTTCTAAGAAATGTCCACATTTTATTTTATTTATTCATTCATTTATTTTTGTTCTATATTTTAAAAGGGACTGAAAAAATATATAATGACCTCTATTGGATCAACAAATATTTGCCACGCTTAGGTTAAGAACAGGACAAGCACCTGTGGTACTAAGTATGCACTGTGGAGTGATCATGTCTGCCTGGTGAAGTCTGTTATCCTCAAAGCCATCACTGAGAAACTCTGGATCAAAAGTTAAGGATGGGGGCTGGGGAGATGGTTCAGTGGGATGCTGTGTAAGCATAAGGACCAAACTGCATCAAATGCTGGGTGTGGTGACGTGTACCTGTAATCTCAGTACTGGGAAGGTGAGAGAAGGAATACCTGAGGCCCACTGGCTAGCTAGGCTAACTAAATAATAAGCTCTGCTTCAGCAAGAGTTCTTGTCTCAAAGAATAAAGCTGGAGAGCAATTATGGAAGACATTCAATGTCCACCTCTGGCTTATATACACATGCATGTACACACATGTACACAAGCATGCAGACATATATGTATGTGTACTCATACACATAGAAACATAGATGCCCCACACAAACTCATGTCTATTTTCAGGGGTAAAAGGAAATAGTATAGAATATATGAAGATCTGTTTCAATTATTAGAAGGAATGAACAATTTCATCCAAGCCTACAACTTGTTGATTTTTAAGTTTCTTCATTTACATGGAAAAATATGCACCTTTAAAAACAGAACTGCAGAAATCAATTATCCAGAGAGAAACAAGCAAATAATAATAAGTAACATGATTTCAATTAGATACCCCAACAAATTAATATCACTATATAATTCAAGTAGACAAGATTGGACAATAGAACTTATTTCTAAATAAAGAATCATATTGAGAAAATAACTAATTCAAATAAGTAAGACATACACTAATATCATATAAGATAGCTTAATAAATAGATCAGAATTAACTGGTGTATTTAAAAAAATATACTAACATTAGTATAGAATTACCAGCATTTTTGCTGGGTGTAGTGGGGCAAGACTTTAATCTCAACACTTGGGAGGTTGATATAGGAGGATAACAGTGAGTTTGAGGTCAGCCTGGAACCACAGAGTAAATTCCATGTCAGCCTAACCTACAATATGACCCTGCCTTAAAAAAGACAAATGAATGAATGAATGAATGAATGAACACTAGCATTTAGTCATATGCTAGGAATGAAAGGTAAATTTCACAACATCCTAGTCAAAAATAATATGGACATAATTACAAAGGTTGCCTTTGTTCATAAATGCTGTATCTACTAGGTTTACAAAAGACATGACAATAAGATAATTATAAATGTCTAGCATATAGATGACTTATTAAATGTTGTTGGATAAGATTTATTTTTTTCTGAATGGTTTAGCCACAGTGGACTTTGGAAAGGGTCAAACTGAGTTGGATTCTTCATCAGGTATTCACTGGGCACCTGTGCGGACAAGAAACAGAAGCACATGAGTTGAATCATGAATGTACTCTGTCTTTAGAAGTTTATATCCAGGACAGGAGATATGATATGTCCATAACTATGACATGAGACTGAGCATGATAAGTGCTATGAAGAAGGAGTGGTCATTAGTACTGGAGAAGTCAGGGAGGAAACAAGGTCAGATGGAAAGACTCAAGATGACTTCAAGAGAGGAGGTAGCATTGACATTGCTAGGAGTAGATTATTCTGTTCTTGGAATATTGATGTAAAATAGAAGGCTGAAGGAAACACTAGGTTCATGAGGAAGGGACATTGCATCTGGCCTGAAGCACAGTGTAAAGAGGAGTGAGACAGCAATAAAACAGCATGGAGCCACCCTGGAATGTCTGAAAACCAGTTGTTGAAGACAGCTGTTCTGTGACAAGTGGAAACCAGTGAGGGACTTTCATCACCTTGTCCTCCATACATGAGATAATAGAAAAAAGCCCTTCAAAGAAGCGAGAGATTGGCACTTGGAAATAAGACCAAGCTCAATAAAGTGATAAAACAAGTGGATATGACTAACCATCACTGGAAGTAAACAAGAAATTGTCTATAAACATGTGGCTAACATTTTTAGAATAACTCAGGCATTAAAGAGACCTGTGCATTATTCCATATACACAAATCTCTGCAGGTGACATGTGTATATGGCTTAAAATTTCATAGAAAGCTTTTCAGCATGAATATTTATTATGACATTATATGTGGCAGGGGAAAACTGGAGACAATAGAAATGATCAGCCCCATTCAATCATTTTTTTCAATTTATAGTGAGACCTATACCTATACCTATACCTATACCAGGCACATATAAAGTATCAAGAATACACAGTAAAAAGAAAAGATAAGGAAAATGCCAAAATACAGAGTCTAGGGCCAGGAAAAGTCTTTGGATATGTTTTAAAAACAACTAGGAGCCTGAGAGGCTCCATAGCAAAGGTAGGTTTGACTAGACTCAAGACTGTAAATGGGGTACTCAGCTGCTGCCAGAGTTTTTGTAGGTAATCCAGGAGGGAATTGCTGGTGGTGCTCCCTAACAGGGAGGTGCATGTGAATGGAGGTGAGATGAAAGATTTGTGCATTTGCTCCAACAGAATATTATCCTGCCCTGGATCAGATTTGTGAGATAGATGGTCAAGGAATAATCCACGTTTTTGAGTTAGTCAACTATGTGCAGAGTGGGATTATTACAGAGATGCTGAACAATGAAAAGACAGACATTTCCAGGAGAGACAATTAAGATAGCAAACACTAGTCATAATCTCCTGGAAAAGTATCATTCAGTTTAACACATTGATATCAAATGTATCCAGTAGAAATGCAGGTAATTTCTGTGAGCACTACAGAAGACCAATGGCTCCCTAAAAAAGGTAATGTCAGACTTGCCCCAAATCACTGTCATATAAACTGCCATTTGTTTTTATTGCACCCATAATGAACCACAGGGATGAGATGGTAAATCCCGATAATGATGTACAGAGGTACAAGAAGGTCTCATAAAGCAGGAAGCCATATACCAATGAGGAAAGAAAGCATAATGTAACCAGTATTGCTGAGGCGGGTAGATAACAAGACATAACCAAAATACACCCCAAAGTTCCTTTCACAGTTCACATATAGAAAGTCCCAAGAAGGTCAAAAAAGTGTATCCTGACAAAGTAAAGGATATAGGCTTGGTATGGGGGTGCAGGCCTATAATCACAGTGCTTTCGAGGCAAAGGTAGGAGGATCTGGAGTTCAAGGTCATTCTTATTTACATATCAAGTCTGAGGTCAGCCGGAACTGCATGAAACCTTTTCTTAAAAGAATAATAAATAAACATGGGCTGGGGAGATGGTTCAGCAGTTAAAGGCACTTCCTGGCACAGCTTGCTAGGCCAAGGTTGACTCCCTAGTACCCATGTAAAGCCAGATGCAAAAAGTGGTGCATGCGTCTGGAGTTTATTTGCAGCAGCAAAAGACCCTGGTACCTCCATCCTCTCCTACATACACACACACACACACACACACACACACACACACAAATAAAATATTTTAAAATCAAATAATATATTAATACTGTACAAAATTATAAGGCAATCCTCAAGAGGTGACAATATACCATCATTGATGAAAGTAAGGAATATTAAATTATTAGACAGTTATTCTTGAATTTACCTTACTGAACATCAATACAAAAAATAAAGGTAATAAAATTGACATGAAGGACTAGAACAGATTTCTACTTCTGGAAAGGTGGCATGTTTCTGTATTCCTTCAGTTATGTACCTAGCAAGTCTAGATTTTACGGAAATATACAAAGCAAAGAGAAGAGGGTCTTGGAAGATGGAGAAGAGACAGACCTCCATATCTAAAACATGAGAGCACACTGAGTTCCCTTGGTATTTTTCTCTAATATTTCTGATTTAGAACTAAAGAAGCCAACCTACCAGCCAGAAAATGCTATTGGGCACAGACAATTTAAAAGAATAACTAGCAATTACCTGCTTTAAGTAGCAAGAAAAAAAAAAAGTTTCACATAATAACTGTTCTACGCCTGCCAAATACCACAGAAGAACCATGGCCCTATTCCCAACAACAGCTGAGTAGGTCATCTAGATGCCACCATCACAAGAGTACTAGGAACATCTCATCTTCCCCAGTGGTGGGTATCAGAAATATAAATGGAAGGAGCAAAGCTCTTTTCCACTGGGTGGTAATGAGTCCTCTATCCCCAACATGCCAGTGAAGACAACATGGAGAACGTGAATTCCTAACATCTATCATTAATGAGGTAATCCACTCTCAAGCCCTGACTGATAAAAGAGAAGACACAAATCACGAGTGCTGACAATGAATGAGGGTATCACAGTAGACCCTGTCAAATCTCCATACACAAACTGGACATCTTAGCTCCAAAGGAGTGATACCTAAAAATGCAAGTTTCCACAATCCATCCATCATGAAGGAGTTAATTTGAATTGTAACTAGGGGGAAAATTCTAGTTAAATTATAAAACATGAAAGCTACACAAACAGGTCTCTAGGCCCTGACAGCTTTACTAGTTATGTTATAAATAACACCAATTTTATACAATTTCTTGCCAAAAATAGATGAAAGAACATTTCCTAATTTATTTCAAAGAACTAATATTTTATTATCCTGATTCAATAGTCAGACAAAAACAGTACAAAAAATAAAATAATAGACCATAATCAACCAGAATATGGCAGGTATTAAATCAAACCTCAAAGTTATATCTCTGAATATTAATGGCCTTAATTCACCCATCAAAAGACATAAGCTAACAGGGTGGATCAGAAAACTGGACCCCTCAATCTGCTGTCTTCAAGAAACCCACCTTACCACTAAAGACAGACACCTCCTCAGGGTGAAAGGGTGGAAAATGATATTCCAAGCAAACACAAATAAGAAAAAAAGCAGGCATAGCTATACTTGTATCAGATAAAATAGACTTCAAACCAAAAGTAACCAAAAAAGACAAAGAAGGCCACTTCTTACTTATCAAGGGAACAATCCAACAAGCGGATATCACATTCATCAATATTTACGCACCAAACACAGGTGCACCACAATTCCTAAAGCAAAATCTACTTGGCAACAAAACAGAAATAAACACCAACACCATCATAGTCAAGGACTTCAATACTCCACTATCAACAATGGATAGATCATCCAAACAGAAAATTAATAGGGAAATAAGAGAACTCAACAACACCATAGAGCAACTAGACCAAACAGACATACACAGAACATTCCACCCAAAATCTACAGATTACACATTCTTCTCAGCAGCCCACGGAACCTTCTCTAAAATAGATCATGTACCAGGCCACAAAGCATGCCTCCATATTTTCAAGAAAATTGATGTAATTTCCTGCATGATATCAGACCACAATGCTGTAATGCTAGAAATCAACAACAAAAAGTACACCAGGAATCCCTCTACCACCTGGAAATTGAACAACACACTTTTAAACAATAAATGGGTTGTGGATGAAATAAAGAATGAAATTGCAAAATTTCTAGAATTCAATGACAACAAAAACACATCATACCAAAACTTATGGGACACAATAAAGGCAGTCCTTAGGGGAAAAATCATAGCACTAAATGCCCTCATAACAAAAACAGAGAGATCCCAAATCAATAACCTAACCATCCACCTAAAGGCATTGGAAAAGCTAGAAGAAGCCAACCCGAAAAGCTCCAGATGGAAAGAAATAATTAAGGTCAGAGCAGAAATTAATGAATTGGAAACTAAGAGGACAATTAAGAAACTGATGAAACAAAGAGCTGGTTCTTTGAAAAAATTAACAAGATTGATACACCCCTGGCCAATTTGATCAAGCGGAAAAAAGAAACACTTCAAATCAACAAAATTAGAAATGAAAAGGGAGAGATCACAACAGACACGAGTGAAATAGGAAGAGTTATTAGGACTTGTTTCAAAAACCTCTACTCCATAAAACAGGAGAATATGGAAGAAATGGATGAATTCCTAGACACATACCACCTACCAAAGCTAAGCGCAGAGCAGATTAATTTCCTAAACAGACCCATCACACCCTTAGAGATTGAAGAGGTAATCAAACACCTCCCCAAAAAGAAGAGTCCAGGACCAGACGGTTTCTCAGTGGAATTCTACCAAACCTTCATGGGAGAACTGAAACCAATTCTTCTCAAACTGTGCCACACAATTGGAGAACAGGGAGAGATCCCCAACTCCTTCTATGAAGCTAGTATCACCCTATTTCCAAAACCATGCAGGGATGCCACAAGAAAGGAAAATTATAGGCCCATTTCTCTGATGAACATAGACGCAAAGATTCTGAACAAAATTCTTGCAAACCAATTCAACAGTACATCAAAAACATTATCCACATTTTTCTGTATGGTTGAGATATGGTGTATGTGCCACATCTTCATTATGCACTCATCAGTTGATGGTCATCTGGGCTGATTCCAATTCCTGGCTATTGTGAATAGAGCAGCAACAAACACAGCTAAGCAAGAATCTCTGCAGGTAAAGAGTAGAATCTTTAGGGTATATGTCCAGGAATAGTATAGCTATATTAGATGGTAGATTTATTTTCAACTTTTTCAGGAGTTTCCATACTGATTTCTGGGGCCCAAGAGACATTGCAGGGGAACTAGCAATTTTCACACAAGTACTTCTATCACTGCTAGCCTGACAACCAGCTCCAGGGAGATGGTGACAGAGAAACCAATTGATCATGATCAATCAAAACTCATCAAAGCAGAAATCCAGAGGCTATAGAAAACTCAACACTATTAGATCAGACTGCTAACATGCCCACCAAGGCTCAAGGAATGTTGTGGAAGAAGGGGCAGAAAGATTATAAGAGCCACAGGGTGGGTAGGAATATCCCAAATCACAAGCATTCTCCACTCCAGAGACTGACTCCAGAGGCTTTCATGATGCCACAATGAATACCAAGAACCCTACTAAGTAGGTACTCAGTGGAATGGGGATAGGAGAGAGGGGATAAAAGAATATAATATTTTTAAAATAAACAAAATAAAACTCAGCAAACTAAGAAGAGATAAACTTCAACTAAACAAAGAGACCTACAAGAATATTAACAGATTCTAAATGTCAACATTAGTCACCACATTAAAGGGTTTCTTGCTCATCTTTAAAACTCAAAAGGTGAATTCACACATCCTCCTGAGAGTCTGTTGCTCAGATAAAAACACGTGTTCACAGGGTTGAGGGAAAGGTTTGACCAGTTTTGTACTTCTATCATCTTAAATAGTATGTAGCAGATCATAATAAATGTATGCCCAGTCTCTGCCACCAGTTCCTGACATAAAATTTCTAAACTCCTAAGACCTTTGTAATCATGAGTGACAATAGGAATAGAAAAACCCTTCTGTCCTC
Source organism: Orientallactaga sibirica (assembly GCA_036365145.1). NCBI lineage: Eukaryota > Metazoa > Chordata > Mammalia > Rodentia > Dipodidae > Orientallactaga > Orientallactaga sibirica. The sequence continues at coordinate 9,447,861 of JAEOAD010000699.1, forward strand.
TCTCTCTGTCATCTCTATCTCTCCTTCCTTTTTGTGTGTCTCCCTCTTCTTTCTAGTAGTTGGCCTTAGACTTTGTTTTCTACTAGAGTTCCCAATATCCTTGGAATCTCTGGAGCCACAACAGTATTTTGTTTTATCTGTTTGTTTGTTTGTTTGTTTTTCTGTCTCAAATGTGAAGACTGGTGACTGGAATATTGTGGTGGGCACTAGCTAGCATCTAGATGGAGTTGATTGTCTCCAGGACCAAAGCACAATTAAAGGATCAGAACTTTAAGATCTATCTTATAGACTCCAGGGAGGGACTGGAGGTTGAATTCAATCACCAGTGGCCAGTAATTTACTCAGTTGCCTTTCTAAATAAAACCTCATTTAAAACTTTGAACAATGAAGAATAGAGGCCCCAGCTTGATGAATTCATGACTGGGAACCCTTCAGATAATCAGATAATACCCTGTATACATACCTATCTTACTGTTCATGTGTACCTTCATAATAAATAAAAAAAATCAAGGATCTTCATGTGTTCTGTTAACTATTATACCAAATTATCCCACCCGAGAAGGAAGCCATGGAAATCTCTAATTCACAGTAAGCTGGTCAGATGTATAAGGTAGAGCGGATTGTTGTACAGTGTGCTTAAGCTATGGGTTCTGCACACATTACAGGTAGTTAGGTTGAGAACTGTATGACAGGGCACCCACCTGATTAAAAGGGAACAGGAGAACTCATTAGGGTATGAGAAATAAAGCCCACATTTGGTGTTCAAAGTGTTATATAAGAGTAGAGAAATACAAGATTTCTTCTAATATAAAGAGACATAATGCCAATAAACAACAAAAGAAAAACTCTTAATCTATCCTTTGATCTTGCTGGTTTCCATTGGGGATTATATGCCAAGTTCCAAAAAAATACATACCATTTTCAGACACCAGATGTACATGTTACAAGTGGAGGTGCCTATAACAGAAAACTAAGGCTTTTGGAGCTCACCTGGTATCATAAGCCTCACATCACCAGTCCAACATTTTCCATTTTCTTTAATCTTTAATGCCGTTCTTTTATTTCCCAACAGAACATTTAGTCAACTGATTTCTCTCTGAAGGATTATGCTTTTATGACTGTTGGTGATTTCCATCCCTGTCCCAATTTTACTCAGCTGAAAGAACAGTAATGCTCTTCCTTATAACCTTCACTTTTGCCACACACCAAAACATAAATATTGTGTGACTCTACTTATAAAAAGAACCAAGATTAATCAAATTCATAGAAAAAAGTAGAATAAATGTCACTTGGGGTTGGGAGGAAAAATTGGCAGTGATTGCTTGGTGGATATTGAATTCACTGTAGATAGATGAGGAAGTTCTGAAGACAGAGGTGATGTTCCACTAACTGATACACTCACTGAGGACAGTAAGATGGAAAGATTTATGTAATGTATATTTCACCATAACGAAACAACCTTTGCTTTCATTTCTCTCCTTTTCATTTCTCTCACTGTTATAAAATAATGTCAAAAGTAAAATGAAATAGCAGCTTAACTGCATAAGTACTTCTAAACAGAGAGTCAGAAAATAGGACACTGCTAACGTGGTTATTTGCTGGTAGGCAGAGTCACTATGTGGTAAAAGCAAACATAGGAGCAAGGCTGCTGTTACAGGGGGTGAAATGACCACTGCAAGCCAATTCTGAGTTCATTTAAAAATGTGTAACACATGGCTCTTCATAAGAAGCAGAATATGATTTTTTTTTGCAATTCAAGAGATAACATGAGTAATTTATATTACAAAAATATAGCATGTTCCTCTAGATATGAAGTGGCCATTGCAATGATGACCTCAAAGCAGATGCTGTTACCAATACAATATCAAGCCCATCAACATGTTGTCATGGATGATAGAGAAGGGCAGGAAAAAAAGAGACATCAAAATAAAAGAAAGAATAGCTAGGAAGAAGAAGATGTTCAGTAGAAGGGCATATGAAAGAAGGGACAAAAGAACTATATGGGAATTATGATCAAAATACATTATGTACATATTTGAAGATTGTCAACAAAAGTTATAAGACAAAGCAAAATGTGAACTAGTAGAGGAATGGTTGAGCAGATTATAACATACTGAAATGATATCTCCATCCACCACAGCATACATGCTTAGTGTTTATCCTGTAGGTTTATTTGAAATACTGAGTGAAAAAAGCAGAAAAGGAGTTCCCATATAAAAACCATTAAATTAGCCAGGCATGGTGGTGCACACCTTTAACCCCAGCATTTGGGAGGCAAAGGTAGGAGGATTGCTGTGAGTTCGAGGCTACCCTGAGATTACATAGTGAATTCCAGGTCAGCTTGGGCTAGAATAAGAACCTGCCTTGAAAAAAAAAAAAAACTGAAAAATCAAAAAAAAAAAAACAAACAAACAAAAAAAACATTAAATTTACTGACTTTACTCACAGATATAAAGGAAGATAATCTCTTTAGTGGTAGTAATGAACATTTTCATTTATGCTATCAATAATTGCCGGTATGACTATAGCAACAACAATAATAATATGATAACTATTCACCCATGGAGTTTTCTTTTCATAAATGATGCTATTATTTCATGACTTAGTTTGGTGGACTCCTGCATGCTGCATCCTATTGAAACTTCCTTTTCAATTGTGTTCCTTATTCATGTAGGATATTAAAGATTCCATAATAGCCTTTTCACATGCATCAGTGATCACATTATGTGCTTATTTTTTGTCACATGATCATTAACTAGGAAATGTACTAATTTTGGTCATGAACAATTTGAATTCAAATAAATATCCACTGATCCTAGTGCACAAACATCATAAACAATTAGCTTGGATCCCTTAAATATAACCAGATACAAAGGAAATGCCAAGTTCATAAAGTATCCATGAATGTATCTTTTTTTCCCCTTAATGTTGGGAAAGTAGTATGCACACTCAGTAGAAAATCAGGGTTTGAGTTTCAAGTTTTGTTCTTCTCCTGAGTTCCATGGTCTAACCTCCATTTGTGAACCTATGGTGCACAGTTTCCTTTCAGCCACATGATCATGATAGGAAATGACCAAGATTCAATCCATCTTTGCTGTGTTCTTATGCTATACTGCTCCATAGGTTATGCTTATTAAATGTGTTTTCAATTTTTTATACTTTCAATTTAAGATGAGTTTATTGGGATCTAACCCCATTGTAACTTGATTTATCAGACAGAATTTTAATTCCTAAAACAATTATGTAAGGGCTCAGATCTCAGGCCCTGGGTTACCTCCATCCACACTGGTACCCACATCTGGGAGCTGGTCAATGCCAATGGACAAGGCCTCTACTTGTCCAGGGCAGCAAACAACGTTGGTTAAATTCACTTCCATGGGATCAGAGGACTTACAAAGTGAACAGCCTTGTAAGGGAGCTAAATGTTAATTTGATCTCAGGGCTGAAAGCAGGATTTGACTCATGCCTTTGCTTAATTACTGCCTACATTAAATCCGTTCTTCAATCACAGACTCATCATTGGAAGGAAAGGCCAAGATCTTATCTTTCTGATAAGATAAATACTAGAAGGATATTTTTTACCCACAAAATGTTGGGTCCAATGGATTCAGCCTCTATCCAATGAGTCAGAAAAAAATTTTGCTGAGAAGATTCCTCTAATATCATCACTAGAAATTTCATATGTGGTGTTTTTAAACTTTATAATTATTCTTCACAGACATGACAGTTGGTAAATGTAGACACACACACACACACACACACACACACACACACATTCATAAACTCTTTTTTAAAAATATTTTTTTATTTATTTATTTGAGAGAGAGGGAGCATGGGCACACAAGGGCCTCCAGCCAATGGAAGCAAACTCCAGATGCATGCGCCCCCTTGTGCATCTCGTTTATGTGAGTCCTGGAGAGTCGAACCAGGATCCTTTGGCTTTGAACACAAGTGCCTTGACTGCTAAGCCCTTTTTCCAGCCCCATCCATAAACTCTTAAACCTTAATTCAGGCTGGGGTGATGGCTCAGTGATTACAGCACTTGCTGTACAAGAATGAATACCTGAGTTCAGAACCCGAGAACCCAAGTAAAGCTGAATGCTGTAGTGGTGGTGTCAGCAATGCCAGCATATGCAGAGAGTGGGAAGAAAGGCAGGAGCTGAAAACCAGCATTTCTCTCTCCCTGCTTCCTAAATGTAGACATGGCATGACCAGTCTCCTCACCAACATACCTTCCTTGACATGATGGACTGCATACTCTCAGATCATGAGATAAATAAATAAATCTTTCCTTCCTTAAGTTGTTTTGTCATGGCAACAAGAAAAAAAAAAGGCAGAAAATTGGTGCCAGAAATGTGGTTGTTAATTATAACTACCTGACAATGTGGTCTGTGGCCTTTAGAACTGGTAATTGGACTAAAGGTCATATATTTTGAGTAAGAATAAATTCAAAAGTAATAGAATCAGTTGGTTGGTATAAGGAACTTCAAAACAGTATAACATTCAGGCTGTGGCATGGTGATTGCTCACTAAATTTATTGAGGTTTTATAAAGAGTATTCAAAGTGCAAAGATATGAAATATACATACTGTGGTGACAAATGAATTATGATCACATTTAAAGTTGAGGTGAAGGAGGGAACAGATAAAACAGCTGTTGCAAAGATTAGTGAAATTTCATGATTACTTGCCTGAGGGAAAAGGTAAACCCAATTGCTGAAGATACCATATACATGGAGAGACCTGGCTGGAATCTTGAAGAGAGTCAGTCCCCAGACAGTTAGCTCATCTAGTGCTGGAAAGCACTACTTCAGCTACTGGGGGAAAGTGGCCAACAATGGTCTGAGCAGCCAGAGTTCTAAGCTACCCAGAAGCAAATACCCTGACAGGATGCACATGTCAGTGCAATGGTGGCACACAGCCTTGGTGGGTAATCAATAGCTTTCTGATTGGCTAAGAGATCCACTCAGTGTAAAGGAACCCATATCAGAATCTTATGGAGACAAAGAATATGCTCTCCAGTGTCAAATTCTCACCAGTCTTTGGCTAAAAGAGGAATTACATACATCAAACTCTCCCTAAATTAATAATGCTTATCTCATTTAAGCTATGCTGACTTCACTTTACGTTGGAGAACCTGTTCTTCTTTTTCAGAAGGTAGTGAGACCAGAGGAGATAAACTACCCCTCCCACTTCAGCTAAGCCATAGCTGAAACCACAGAGGAATAGTGGAGATGAGCAAGAGTGGTGCTTCCATGTTGAACCTGATAATCAGTACCAGGGTGAAGGAGGCAGACCCTTAACACAGCAGAAATCCAGAGGCTCCTAAGAGCTCATCACTGAAAGAGACTTATAATTCACCTACCATGGCTCAGGGAATTTTGCAGAAGAGGGGACAAAAAGATTGTAAGAGCCACAGGTTGAGATATCATGCCCAGAGGCACTGCCTCCCCCCGGCAAAAATAACTGACTGCTATTCCCATAACACATAACCCACAACCCCATGGGGAAAAACTGCAACCCCACTGAGGAGTGTCTCCAGCGGAGTGGGGGCAGAGACAAGGAAAAAGAGGGTACCAACATATGATGTATCTATACAAAATATGTTGTTAAAATAATGATGATGATGATGATTATGAAAAAAATTAGTGCAATTAAGAAGAAACCTTATATATTGCACTGGGGCAATAGGAAGGTGCCTGAGAGTGATACTGTAACCTTCAAAGGCTCCAGCTTATAACATGCAACTTCATTTGAAAGAAGAAAGCCTGAATACAGAATCCTGCTGAAGGATTCCCTTTTCCAAAACAATTACCTAGGGAAGTGGTTTTCATGGTTTGGCCAGCAAGGTATACAGAGATCACTATAGTTGTGCTAGAACTGGGTGATACTGCTTTCAGAGCTTACAGCAGAACTTGGATGCAGTAAACCAAATCAAAACTGCATGGTGCTGGTTTTGGTTTGCAGGCTTGCAAAGTACAATAGCTATAGGAGCATGGAGGTTTGCACCAAGATTGCAGAAAACAGCTGAGGCCAGGCAGCGTGTGGCAGGTTGGGGTGGTGGTTTGAATTAGGTGTCCCCCATAAACTCATGTGTTCTGAATGTGTGGTCCCCAGCTGATGACACCTGGGAATTAGAGCCTCTTGGAGGAGGTTAGGGTTATAGCCAGTTTCCCTTTGTGAGTGTTTGGTACACTCTCCTGCTGCTGTTGTCCACCTGATGTTAGCCAGGAGTTGAAGTCCAGCCTCTGCTCATGCCATGTTTTCCCCTGCCATCAAGGAGCTTCCCCTCAAGTCTGTAAGCCAACATAACCCCTTTCCTCCCACAAGCTTCTTTTGGTCAGGTGCTTTCTGACAGTAGCATGAAGCTAACTGCAACATTGTAAGGAGGACCTGAGAGGTCACTACATGAATATGCAAAGGTGAAGCTGAAGTTCCAATAGAGACCTCAAGATGAAGATGTCAGGGTCATGGGACATTTGCCAAGGAAGGATATAGGCATAATGTGCAAATAGCCCAAGGGAGGATGTGTGTGTTTCAGGTGACAGAACAGGAAGGAAGGGGCTACTCAAGGCTTTTGAAGCCAAATAATTCTACCAAGAGTCTCAGATGATGAATTCATAGCTATAGGATTTGATGTTTTCCCTGCCAGATTTTGATCTTGACTTGACCTTGACCTTGCTTTTAAAATGGAAAGGAAATGTTTATTATGTATTGCAAGTATGAAATTAGTTGTTTATTTTTTAATTTTGAAAGTGCTCACACTTAAGAGATTGAGTTGAGTTTCAGAGGAGACTATGGATATCAGATTTTTAATAGGTTTGTGATTAAGAAAGACTAGGGGACTTTTACAGATGGACTAAATGCATTATGCATTATGATATGAACATGAGATTTCAGGAGCCAGGAGTGAAATATTATGGTTAAAAGTGATCTGTTTGCATGTCAGATTGATAAGTGGTAGAGCTTTGATATTTCATCTTTATTGTCAACTTGATTGGATTTAGAATCACCTAAGACACACACCTCTGGGCATGTCTGTGAAGGTGTTTCCAGAGAAGTTTAATGCAGGAGGGATAACCTACCCAATGTAGGTGGCACCATTATATGTGTTATTGCCCTGGACTGAATAAAAATGAAAAGACAAGCTGAGCCATAGTAAACACCTCTCTTTGCTTCCTGACTATGGATATAGTGTGATCAGGCACCTCACTGCCATGCTTTGCCCAGCATAATAGCCTATATTCCCTCAAACAAAAAGCCAAAAGAAACTCTTCCTTCCATTAGTTGCCTTTGTAAGGTATTTTGTCACAAGTAGAAAAGTACTGAATATAGCAGCTACCCTGTATCTTTGGAAAGTATAAGTTTTAGATTCTGTTGCATATTGATCTTCTCCAGAGTAAACTAATTTCTTCTTTTCCAAGATAGAAAAGAAACCTAAGATTTATTCTAAGCTTATAACTATAAGAAAGATAGAAAAGGTATAACAAGCATATATCAAAAGGAATGTTTCACTTTTCTCTAAATAATGAGTTGTTTTGGATTTAGGGTTATTAATGGTTATGAATTTTACATGTGATTATTTCCCACTCAACTAGCCTTCAAGAAAATGAAAACCAATTATGTACTTGAACACTGTGATTACTACTTCCTCCTGAAGGACATCATCTCAGATTGCTCTATTCAAGGGCCCTATTGTCCTTTTTTGGAGCCAGAGTGGCACATGCTAGGGGAATGGATGCTATGCTCACACGCCCAGCATTTGGTAGATGAACACTATTTCACTTAGTGTCCCATGAACCATGCCAAATACTGCAGGAGGACAGTGCAAGGAAAAAAAAATACACAAGGACCACCTTTAAGAAGGCGCAGAAATTAAAACTGGCATGGTGGTGCCCATACTGTTACTCTTCTCTGAGTAATATTCATAATGATCCTGGTCAATTTTCAAAATGTCCTATCTGGGTGTGAAATGTGGGCCTCTTGAAACTGAGAAAAGTAACACACAGATGCCAGGGGAATTTCTAATGCAGCCAGGTGGGAAATAAGATACACACTGTTAAAACACTGAGTACTGTCCTTGGACATGCTGAGTATTCTTACTCAGAAAGACTGGTCTCTGGTTTCATGGGAGGCACAGCATGGAGTCCCCGTCACTGTCCATGTTTGGAACCTGTTGGGAGTGATACTTAGGGGTTATAGCTAGAAAGCAGATTCACCAGACCTTGTACCACCTCATAAACCATGTTTACCTTCTCTAAGTTTCATGTTCTTGCCTTTCTAGGCCTCCCATTTTTTTATTTCTGTTTTCTCTCCGTCCCACCCCACCCTGTTAGAAAACTAGAAATCCCATTTAACAAAGAAGCTTATGTAAGAGAAGATTTAATTTATAAAGGTACTTTCCATAGCAGAGGCATTATTTAGGTGGAATTACAGAGTCCATGGCATAATTAAGTTCTTGTGACTACTTCTGAACAGACCCCTTGCAGAATTAAGCCAAGAGAGTGAGCTCAGTGATGCAACAGACTCTGGTGTACTGCAACCTAAATTCAAAACTTTCCATGAAGGCCAGCAGTTCAAAGTGATTTTCTCTCTATTGCCTTGGGCTAGATACTAAATCCTAGGATTTGTCATTCTTTCAATTCATGTGTTAGTAAATGACTTATACCAATTTTGGTTGAGTTGTTTGCATACGGCTGTCATTATGTTATATAAAGTTCTAAGCATGCACCCCAGTGGCCCCAGCAACTCAGATGGGAGCTTCATTTTCTGCTTGGGTATTATTTCTTCAGGAGGTTGGCTGCAAACAAATTTACCAGCTGCTTAAATTAAATAGATGAAAGTATAAGGAAGGAACCCACAATTGCCAGTAATTGCTACCTAATTTCATTTTTCAATTAAGTGGTTGCTCACACTCAGCAGCAGACACCGGTTATTTACACAGCAGGGGGAATATTTGTACTCTGATAGCCCAAGCTAAAGTAAGAAACCACCCAATTGGGGAAATTACTCCTCTTTCTCAATGACTTACAGTCATACCCCTTCATTCACTTTGCCTTTTCCCTGACGTCTGATTCCCACTTGTGGCCTGTACACCCACTCACCTGCAGTTGAAGATTCTAGGCATTCCCCTGAGTACCAGGGTGAAGTGAGCATCTTCAGGTCTGATGGAGGATCTCATGGCTTCACTCTCATCATGGGTATTATGTTTCATTAAAATAATAGTCAAAGCTGTTGGCACACTTGATGGACAAACAGAAAATTTAAGTCTTGCTGATTATGCACATTTGTTCTGATATTTAGGACCAGTCATAGTCTGCTGGTTTGATTGGCCTCAAAACACAAAATTGAAAAGTCCAGGCTGAACAGAATCACTACAGAAGGAATGAAATCATGAAGTACACATATCAATTATCATATCTACCAAATAATTCCCTTTACAAAAACCATTTAGCACACATGTGTGGTCTTAGAAAGTGTGTACATGAATGAATGAGCAGCAGCAGTAGTAACACAGCACAAAACAGAATGACTATTTTCCCAAGGAGCCAAGTTGACGGCAAGTATGAAACTGCTGACCGAAATACGAAAGGAGTCAAAGTCATAGACATGTGTTCTCAGGTCTGTGTGTTGAAGGACAGAATGCAGCAGCCTACTAGTAAATAAATTGCTATGACAGAGAGTGAAAAAAGCTAAAATGAAAGATAACCCGGACAACAGGATATAAAGAGCTTTGCCCAGACCTATTTCATGTGTTAGGATGCTTCCTGAATTCCCCTATAATCGTGAGTTCCTCAGGCTACAGTCAGAATCTTCCTTCCACAGACTTCCAGACCCTTGTCAAAAAAACCTAACAAAGAGGAATACATTTTTCTAAATAAATGGCCCAGGATTGTCATTAACAATGTACTTTTCCCCAATCTGGAAGACCAGGAGTTAAAATCAGATAGAAAAGAAGGGAGATGAAGAGTGAATTTCCAGCTGAGTACGGTAGGACATGCTTATAATCCCAGTTCTCCTAAGGAAGGAGAGGCAGAAGGATCATGAATTCTAGATCAACCTTGAATTCCTAGAGAGACCCTGGATAATATATAGATAGATAGATGATAGATAGATAGATAGATGATAGATAGATAGATAGATAGATAGATAGATAGATAGATAGATAGGGAGACAGAGAGAGACAGAGAGTGTGTAAGTGTGTGTCATTTATGCACTACCTTATGCTACTGACTTCTCTATAACACACTAATGACTTTCCAGGAAGTGCCAAGGGAGGGCTAGTCAAGGAAAGTGCCTGCTCCCATAGGGAAGGGCTCCCCTGCAGGGCCTGTCTTGCCCTCCATCCATTATGCCTAGCTGCTCAGTCTTCAGTATCCAAGGGGGAATCTGGGATAAGACAATGGGTGTGTATTTCTTTTCTATGGCAAATTACCTTAGCAAAAGTGGACAGAAGGTTTTTTTGTTTGTTTGTTTGTTTTTTACTTATGCAACATTGGAAACTGAAATATGTATCACTTGGGAAGAAACCTATTCCTAACCTCCTAGCAGGAGACCAGAACATCTAAACAACCTCACAATTTGCCATGGAACAAATGGACAAAATACACTTTCAGGGTATAACACTATTATGCTTTGGGGAAGAAGCAAGAAATCTGTTGTCCTCCGGGACCACCCAAATTGCTGAGGGCTTTAAGATAGCCAGCTTTGTAAGGGAATTAACTCTGTCCTAGCAACTGAACTAAGGAGCTGCCTTTATTATTATCCCATCTCATAAGGTTAAGTGGGGTTACTTGACTCATCTCAAATTCACAGTTAGTAAATGTCAGTGCTGGGAGTATGGACCCCAGAGTTTAGGTGACCACTGGGAGTGTGCTCAATAACAATGTGCATGATATGTGGACAGAGTGGGATATTTGAGAGTGAAATGGTATGTTAATAATACATGAACCAGGATAATAAATGTAAACCACAAGTTCCTGTCATAGTGTTTGTTACTTATTTAGCACACAATGAAATGTGAGGCAACAAAATGTGTTTTTAATAACCATTTACTCATTTACCCCATAATTATTTGTTAAATACATACTAAGTGTCAGGTAGAGTTTCAGGCAGTAAATCAAAAGGACACAATCCCTTCTTTCAGGAATATTACATACTATGAGTGTCATCTACATGTGCCAAAGAGGCCAAATGTACATTATGGTGTATACCATTCAATGTGTATGTATGTGTATGACAGAAGTCATACTTAGCACTTTTTTCTTGTAAATCTGCTTGGTTTAACCTATTAAAATCTACACAATAGCTTAAGTTTCTTTGACCCTCTAAATCCTTGATATATTAAATATATAGAGTACCTGTTTCCTTACCCATGGTGGTATATACCAAAACCCTCAGTGAATGCTTGAAACTAAAGATAGTGCTAAACTCTGTCTATTTATTATGCTATATCTACATATCAATTCTATGATAAAATTTAACTGATAGATACAGTAAGAGGTTAACAATAATAACCCATCATCAAGAATAGCTCTAATAATATTCTACAACAAAATTGGGTTAACATGACTATTCTCTGTTGAGAAAATAAAGACCATTACTAATAGTTTCTCATTACGGTTATCTATATGTAATAGAAATTGTAGAATGAAAAGTGGCAGATCAAAGAAGACTGCTGTATTTTAAAGCAGTAGCTTGCTACAGTCCCCAAGCTGTGGAATGGGCTGTATCAAGATTTCAAAGTTGTTGACTCGTGTTCCAACACCACCAGGGAGTTCTGACACTTTGCTCCTTCTGTCCTACCCAACTTTTACAGAGTTGCTAGGATATCTTATTAATTCTAACTCTGGATCACAATCTGCCTTCCTATATTATTTCAGTTGGTTCTCACAGTGATCTAGTGAAGGATTCAGATGGATTTATCACTATCCATTCATTTTATGATGACAGTTTAACCTGGTCAAATGATACAGTAAGGTCAAGCATAAAACTCGAGAACTGTTCTCTGGCTCCAAGTGAGGAAAGAGTAATATTAGGCACATGAAGGAACTCCAGAGACCACAGATGGAAAGATGGCACAATTGATTGCCAGGGTTTCTGGACCATAGTTCCCACATATCCTTCTCAGATGCCAAAATCTGTAAATGCTCAAGTCTCTTAATAAAATGACATCATATTTGTACAGAACCTTTATAATCCTCTCTGTATATTTTAAATCATCTTTAGGTGACTTATAATGCCTAACACAATATAAATGTTATATAAATATTTCTTATACTGTATATTTTAGGGAATAATGGTAGGCAGACACCTGTACATGTTGAGGTGTTTAGTACTTACACAATATTTTCTAATGCTTCTTGTATTCTAGTACTGGTCACTTCCATAGATGAGATCCCACAGACATAAAAGGTTGCCTGTTCTTTAATATTCTCCATGAGGGGTAGTGTGGTAACACCAGATCCGGAGGAATGCCAAAAAACTAGCTGCAGAGCCACCTCTAGCACTTAATAGCTGTGATGCATTGGATAATTTACCTAAGCTCCCTAATTTCTTCATGTGTATTTCAAAGCAAGGGATAATAATGGTCCTCCCTCCACCACTATGAAGATTAAATACAATAATGAATATAGAGCATGTGGCCCAAATACCTATCCAGCAATAATCCTTCATCCTCTTTAGGAATTATTATTTTACGAAAGTAACTATGATAGAGCCTTACCCGTCTCTTCCCTCCAAGGCCACTAGAAAGAACAATACTGGTTGCATTGCAGTGCTCAGGTTTCCCAGCCCATGGATTCCTGGAAAATATGTCCAGGAGTTTGGAGTAGCAGAATTCCCAGGAGCAGAGTCACAGAAACAAGGCAAGAAGTTGTTTGACTGTGCAGTGATTGCCTAAGGAACTTTCTATGAATAACAAAATCTTGGCTGGGCATGGTGGCACACACCTATAATCCTAGCACTTTGGAGACAGAGTCCAGAGGGTCAGGAATTCAAGACCTTTCTTTGCTACAAAGCAAACACAAGGCCAGCTTGGGCTATATGAGATCTGTCTCAAACAAAACAAAGAACAACAACAAAATAAAAACCTCAAGCTCCATTACAGTGTATTCCTATGCAAGAGTAGACATGCATAATCTGAGCCCATTTTCAGTAGGTTTCCATGTTTCAGGACTGGAGACTCAAATCTAGATCCTAATTAGTGGTAAACAAGAATGCTACTAGCAAGCCACACTCACCAGTCTTCTGTAGAAATTTCTAAATGTAATTGTGAGTTTCATTTTGTATACTATCACAAAGAATTAACTGTGAAGTATCTGAAAAGTATGACCCACTCTCTGCCTTATGATGAGCTTTCTGAAGAATAACCCTGTCCTCCCTATGGAAATTATTCCAGAGAGAGAGGAAACCAAGACATCTTTTGGCAGGGGATGAACTTGACACATCAAGATTAGAAAGTCACAAACAGTGATATACAGTGTACAGGATTATTGCAGGAAGTATATCAATTATGACTCATTACATTTAAAAGATGTAATTGTGAGAGTAACCTGTAATTGTGCAGGTATCATTTAGAATGACAGTACACCCATGCCTACACATCACTTTAATATAATAAACAGGTGCTTTACTTGGATTAAGTTTATTTTCTTCATTATAACTGAAATCTTTGTTATAAATGTTTCTTTACATTATCCATGTAGAAATATTAAATATATGGAACAGATTACACACACACACACACACACACACACACACACACATGCACATCAAATGGGAGAACCAAGGAGGTGAGGAAGTGCCAAAGACTTTTCCAATTTAATAGCAAAACTGATATCACTGCTGGGCCTTATTATTTCTAATCTGAGTGTATCTTTTCTTCCAATACATGAACTACTGAGCTATTACTCTTCTATGCAAGCCTGAAAATATAGATGGTAAAACAAAGGCAGTATAAGTATAATCACACATCTACCACTCCTGCAGATAAAAACAATGAGGAAAGCATGGTTAGTTTTTCTTACACTGAGAAGCTATTGTTATATTCCATAAGCAGAATATAGCCATTAACTTTATACAATGCATACAAAGCATTTCTTTTAAAAGCATCACATAAAATATCATTGCAGTATATAACAATATTAATGCAAATGAAGGCTTTTTCAGTGAAAATACATAATGCTGATATCTAGTTACCATGATCAAAATAAAGGAAAATACCTAGAAAGCCAAGAATAAGGAGAGAAATTAAAGTGAGGGGTGTAGGTAGGAAATCAAGGTTCACTGAGCTAGAGTAGGGCTAGACATAGAGATGCACGCATGCCCTGTGTGCTAGTACTGACATCTTAACACACACAGAATGAGCAATCTGTCTTCAGACCACCAAAGAAAGAACTCTTGCATTAATCTGAGTCTGAAGGAGCTACATTGTTCTAAATAACTAGGAAAAGAGGGGGGGGAAAGTGCCTGTGGCCAGAGAAAAAGGAAAGGAAACAGGCTAATTTTTTATGAATTTGGGGTAGGGAGAAATTCACTGTAAAGTAGAAAAGTGCATGTTCAGGTTCACATCACACACAGGTATAAGGTTTGTATTTATACTACTTGACATACAGGAGAGCTGATATTAGGAAAAACTGAGAAATGAAAATTAAAGCAGATCTCTGAAACCAAAACACTGAAAACCATTTTATAAGAACAATTTACAAGAAAAACAGACTTAACTAATAAACATCTTTTTAGTGAACCTAATGTCACAATAAAATCTCCAATCCACTCTAGAAACGGAAAGTCAGTAGCTGTAACAAATGCAAGAATTAGCACTCCCTAACTGGGGGTGGGACCAGAACAGAGGACTTCAAAATAAATATAGTTTAAATGAATAAAATGATGAGGGGATCAATAAAACTAAGTTACTAGTAGTAATTAAGTAAACAAATGAAATAGAACAGCATGAATGAATTGTAGATAGACTTGAAAAGGAATCAAAAAGCTTAAGTTAAAATATAATTAAGATTAAAAAAATCTAATGAGAAGCTGGGCATGCTGGAACTTGCCTTTAATCCCAGCACTTGGGAGGCAGAGGTAGGGGTATCACCATGAGTTCGAGGCCACGCTGAGACTACATAGTGAATTCTAAGTCAGTCTGGGTTAGCCGAAACCCTACCTGGAAAAACCAATATATATATAGACTACAAATTAGAAACATTCTGGAAATGATATGGTAAACTGAAAAAAAGATTTGATGAAATAAACAAGACATAGAAGAGAGATGAATGAAAAGCCTGAAGCAAGCAGTTGAGAACCAGAAGTGTAGCAAGTCAACCCACATGTTGACATATTGAGAAAAGAACAGAATATCAAAAGTAACCAAAGAAACAAACAAAACGTGTGTTAAATGAACGGAGTAAAAGGAGATATGAAGTCCAAAGGGCCCCAAGAATAACAACATGCTTCCCTTTAGCAAAAGATAGTACAGAAAGAAATGAAATAAAATCTTCTCAAAATAACCCCAAACTCTAGTTATATTTTTATTAAAGAGTATAATAAAAATAAAGACATTTTCAAATGACTCAGGCTATATCCCAGGAAGGGATCGAAATGTTTTTGGCCTTTTCCTGAAAATAATAAGACTACTTATTGTCCAGGCAGCAAGATAGAGAAGCAGAAAATTCTGCATCCTAACTCCAAGTTGAAGGGCCAAGGAAATGAAAAGGACAAGGTGATTAGTGATACCTACGTAGGAAGAGCAAGCAGACTAACCCCGTTAAGATCCCCAGAGTGGGAACATTGCATGGGTGGTCAGGACAAAGACAGGGGCCCTGCTACTTGAAAGAGCTGAGCCCCCAGTGCTCTGCTCAGGGACCATGAGCAGAGATAGAATGCACAGCCATGTTCAGTCAGGTTAGTACAAGCACAGACTTCACCAGTTTCATGGTCACAGAAAGTAGGGCTAACAATTGTAAAACAGTGAGAAACTGTCCTCAGTTTCATTCTTTGGGTAACTAGTATCCTCAGGTGTATCACTCCATCCTTGCAGACAGGATTTGCCAGGCACAGTGTGAGTTTCTAACCATATCAAAACATCAATCGTGGCTCAAAATACAAACATTCAAAGTAAAAGAATAATAAGAACATGTGTGTACATTGTTAGGTCTGAAAAAAACCTAGAAAGTAATTCTTGCCAAAATGTCCGAAGCTTTTCCAAGGTGTGCTGAATTTACTATGTTCTTTTTGTTTGTTTTGTTAAACTGTGTTACGTACATACAACATCATCATCATTTCCATCGTCATTCTTTTACGCAAGTTTATTACTACCAAACTCCTGTTTTGAACCAAATAATTACGAAGTTGATTTCCCCTCAGTAATCAGATAAAACAGTGAGAAGCTCAGCTAACTCAAAGCTGTTTCTTGTATTTCTTATTTTTCTTGCTAATTTTCTAAGAATATTATTTGCTGCAATCTAGACAACTATTCTATGTTTACCATCAAGCAATTTTTCAAACTTTTTACAAAGTTATTAGGAGCTTCCACTCTGAGCAACTTGTCCATCCATACTTAGATTAATCATTGATAAAATTTCTCCATGTTCTCTTGGGTAAAGAAGTTCTGGCACACCAGGTACTTACATAAAAATGTTCCAAATAGAAATTATGCCATTCTGCATGAGTTGACACACGTCCCCTCTCAGCCTCACATCCCCCAGCATGGCTGAACTCATCCTCTTCCCCAAATATGAGGATATATAAGTTATACTGCAAAAATAGCTTTTTAGATGCAAAATCAGTGACTTCATTTCTGTTTAATGGCCCATGGAAGTGTCCCACAACACTAGGACCATCTTCCTCAAAGCCAAACAGAAAGTTGAAGGGGATGGGCAAGGAGAGAGAATGGGGTCCTTCTGAGTGTTTGTAGGTTCCACCAAGAGCATGGCAGAAGAGCTTGGCTATAAAGAGAAACAACACAGTGAAAGACCCCAAGCACCAGATTTTTGGATGCTAAGTTGGCGCCTTCTTTCCTGAGATTGATTCCCTTTCCCTCACCCTGACAGTCTGCACCTGGCTCCACAGACCCCTCTCTGGACATGAAATGTGAGAGTCTGTGTTTTCACCTCTGCATTGTCCTAGATGCACTGCCCCAGTGGCCAGAGAAGCATAGAATTCAAGGAAGGCAGGTGAATGGTGTGAATGCAAGCACAAGGTGAAACAATTTCCATTGTCAAGTCCAACTCAGAGAGGGCAGGGGTTGTGACAAGTAAAACAGAACTGAACCAAGGAACATGAACACGCCTGGGCTAAGAAAAGTGTGAACAAGCAAGTCAAGACACCTGTGAACTTTGACACATACAAGCATGAACACTTTTGAACCAAATATCGCACAATTAAAAATAAAGAAGTAAGATGAATGGAAGATGGGCACCCAGAAAAGAAGAGCTTTCAGGTTACAACACAAAGCAAAAAATATCAAACAGGCCAGAATGGTGGAAAAGGAACCCAGGAGTAGCATAGGAACTCCACTCTTCCCCATTTTTTTTTTTTTTTTTTTTTTTTTTTTGAGGTAGGGTCCCACTTTAGTCCAAGCTGACCTGGAATTCATCATTTACTTTCAGGGGGGGTCTCAAACTCATGACTATCCTCCTACCTTGGCCTCCTGAATAATAGGATTAAAGGCATGCACCGCCAAGCATGGCTTCAAAACTCTACTTCTGTGCCACTGTCACAAACAGTGGCAGCCTGATGCCACACTCCCTACATACAGGCTCTGTCCTTAAATCCATTGCTATCTAATCCTCACAGGAGAACAAGCCTCCAGGGTAGACAAGAAAATGAGACATCAGACCCACTTGGCTGGAACTCTGCCCTACCACCCAGCAGCAGGGCCTCCCCACATCTCAGCTTCCTTCTCTACAAAACAGGGCTATCTCTACCCAGGACGGAGGCTGTGAAAATTAGGTATAATGAAGTTAAGTGCCTACTAGCGGCTGTTATTAGTGTAATTAATCAGATTAAAATAATCAGGAGTGAAGAACAGAGGAGAGTGTTGAAGTAGAAAAGAAAAACAGTCATGGGAAGAGGGCACAAGCTACCCTCCAGTGAAGAGGCTGGGCCTTAGAGGGAAGTGCAGGGAACATGACATTTGGCTCTGACTTCTTTGTTGCCCCTGGGTGTAAACTTTCCAGCTTCAGTTTCCACCTGTCTCAAGTGAGAGTAGTCACACCTGCACCCCCTACAGGGCAGGGATGTTGTGAAGACTATGGGCCTAGATGGTATCTCAGTGATTCTTAAAGGCCACAATATTATGTAGCTCTTTGCCAGATGGGGAAGTCTATGTCCCTTATGCCATTGTTCAGATCGAATTAAAACAGCAACAGCCAAGCAACTCCAGATTGCAAAGCCAGTTAGCTATTATGGAGTTCATTTGTTCAATGCCATCAGAAACCCATTAATTTAACCAGACCTGTGCCCTGGGCTTTGGGCTGAGTTCCCACTTGCACATGCTATGAGCCATCACTACCACTGGCTTTGAGTCCTCCCTTCCAACTATCCCTTTCTTCTTTCCTATGTGGAACATTGCTCAGATAACCATCTCCAGTGGACCTACCTTGGTCATCCTTGAAGATTGTTTATACTTCTCCCTAGGACATGACCCTCACCTCTCTCTGTACACTGCCATATTGCATGTGCAGCTTTTCATGTTCTGTAATCACCAGTACCTCTCACCATTAATCAATAAGTTCCTGAGTATGATAGGGTCTTTAAATTCTGTATGAGAAACCCTAATCTCACCAAGTGAATGCATACACCTGCTTTCTTTTGACTTTATAAGTTTTTGAACAGTACAACAGTCGTTAATACATTTTTAAGATTTTTAAGCCTTTAAAATATAAAATAAAAAAATAAAGTAAAGCGCTATGATGGTAACATAAAAACGGGGTGGGGAGGAGAGTGGAGATGAGAAAATGCATGGGAGCTTTCTAATCCAAGGCAAGGATAGTGGGACAAGTGAGTTAATTGTTTGTACATATCTGTCCTTATTAGACTCCTCAACTGTAAAGGAAACTTCGAGGAGAGTGACAGCCAAGAAAAGGAGGAGACAGGGCGCTCCAGTTGCAGCTGCAGGCACCCAGGTGTCCCTGGTCCCCTTCCATGCATTTCATTAGTATGGCCTTATGTGGCAGGGAAAGCCCTCTCTCCTCCAGCACCTAGCCTAGGTGAGGGCCTCTGCCTCGCCTCCCCTTGCCTCTCAAGGCGATCAGTCTTACACTGCAGCTTGCCTGCTCCCTCTCCCAACAAACAGGTCTTCCTCGACTCTGGCAGAGGTCTGTCAAACTTGGCCTTCAAAGTCAGCAGCAAATCGCTACATTTCTACGGGCTAGTCCTCCCAGAGCATTTCAAGGCCCCTTAGTACTCAAGCATGAGACTTCTCAGGGACATTTGCGACGAGCAGAAGTTGTTCTATGAGTCGCTGCTGCCGCGGCGGTCCAGGGACAGATGACCAGGACGCACGGTTCAACTGCTCACCTACTGGGTCATCATCCACCAGATGCCCCCTCGTGACCACCCCTTTCTCCACTCGGCCCGCTTACCAATCTTGGCCAGCGAGGCCAGCAGGATCCACAGAGTGATCTCGAAGGGGATTTGCACGTGGGGGTAATCCAGGGTGAACACGGGCAGCCGGCTTTCCTCGAACGGCGTGGTTCCCGGAGCCACCACGCTCGCGGGGCTGGGCTGGTTGGAGCTGGTGCCCCTGGCCTTGGGTGCGTCCAGCAGGGTCTCCGCCAGGGCTCCCGCCGGCCCCGCCACCTGCGCGAGCAGCAGCAGCACCAGTACCGGCAGCAGCCGGATCGGCGGCGCCCGCCGGCTTGGCCCGATACCCGCGAGTTCCATGGGGTCGGCGGCTCCGGGCGCAGCAGAGGGTGCGGGGCTCTGGGCGCTATCTGCGCATCGCGCCGGGACGGAACCAACAGCTCGGCTGGGTGAGGAGGCGGACCGCTGGAGCTCCCTGAGGCCGGCTCTCAGCAGGTCAGGGCCGCGAGCGGAGCGCAGCCTGGAGAGGTGCGCACGGAGACGCGAGACCACCGCGCGCTCCCCGGGCTGCGCTTAGCCGCGGTCCTCCGCCGGCCGCCCGCCCATGCCCGGGCCGGGGCGAGCCGGCCGCAGCTGCAGGCCCTGCCCCGGGCGGCCCGCGGGCGGGGGCGGAGGCGGGGCGGGCGCGGCGCCCGGGCGGCGGGGCGGGGGGCGGAGGCCAGACCTGGCCAGGGCTCGGCGCACCTGCCGGAGCCCTGGAGCGACACGCAGCCTCCGGTGACCGCGGGGGCGACGGCCGTGCTCCTTTCTCGCCGGCACCGTGTGCCCAGGAGACCTGCCACCCCCGGGGAGCCAGCGAGCTGTGGCGGAGAGTCGCCGCCGCGCAGCTCTCGGTGGCCGGAGCTGTCCCCGCCCCGGAGGCAGCGTCGGCCGTCCATCCAGGGAAGGGACCGACGCGACCCACGCGTGCGCCCTCCGCCTTCCCCCGCCCCCTGCAAGGAGACACCGAGGTGCGCCGGGCACGCGAGAAGCTCGGTGGAAGAGGGGTGCCTTCGCGCCATTCCTGGCGCTGCCCAGGCAGACACAGAAAAGGAACTCCCTCCCGGGTAGCCAGAAAGAATAGAAAAGACTCGATTCCCACCCCACACCCCCGCCTCGAACCTGGAGCAGCAGCAAATGGAATACAAGGTGTTCTCTGTGCGCACCGCAACTCCGGTGGAACCCAGTGTTCCCACGCTCCCACGGAACCCAGTCTTCTCCAGGGTAACAGTATCCACTTCGCTGCCCCTTCCCTCCCCCCCAGCTCTAGGAAAAGAAAAACATCTTTCTCTGTTTTTAGGCTTCGAGGTGAACATGTCCGAGGGCATCAGCAATGTGATTATTTCATGGAAAACCAGTGATTTGCCTAGCTTAGATTGACCTGCTCCGCTAATTACAGGACAGGCTGTGGTTTGGAAAGGCCTGGTTGGGAGCGGGATTCTCCAGATCCTAGCGCCAACTTGCCCTCCTTCCCGGCTTAGCCTTCTATGAGGGCTTTGCCTCCTGCCTGGTCCAGGCATCTTTGCTGTGAAAAACCGAAAGGGACCAGAAGCAGACCAGTTGTCACTCAACTGAAACAATTTCCCCTGTGATATTTATGGAATAAAATCCTTCTCTTTCCTTCATGTTTTCTATGTTGAACCATATACCTTCTACTATTGCAAGCCAGTCAACATTCCAGGTAGACTTTTTCAAGGTTCTTACAATTTGTGAGACATCAGCACAGGGTATAAAAAAAAAAAAAATCTGACCAAAAGCAAATAGGAAGCAGTTACCTTTGAGCCTTAAAGTAATGCAGGGACAATTCTGGCCTAAAATGGGAGAATGATTCACAGAGTTGACACACATTCCATTAGTTATTATATTTGAAAGCATCAGTTTTTCAAATGTGGACAAGACTGATTCTAAGGCTGTTTTCTTTTGTTAAAAGAGCCATGGAGTTATCCCAAACTCAGCTCCCTGCCCTTCCCTTTTTCTGGGGAATTTTAATGGAAAATATGAACCCAACATACCTTTGTGAGAAAGGAGCTAAAATGAATGTGATTTCCTCTTTATTTTATGATTTATTTTATTAGAGAGGAGAGCCAGATAAAGAGATAAGGGGGGACGGGAGAGAGAATGGGCACACCAGACACCAGCCACTGCAAATGAACTCCAGATGCATGTGGCACTTTTGTCTTATGTTGGTACTGAGGAATAGAACCTGTGTCCTTAGGCTTCACAGCTAAGGGTCTTAACCACTAAGCCATCTCTCCAGCCCCTCCTTTGTTTCTTAATTGTTTGTCTCTACACTGGAGGCTCTGGAAGAGGTGCTTCACTTGCATTGTGGTTAATCATCACAAACAAAAAGAGAGAAAGACATTCTTTTTTAATGTTTTAGTCTATTTATTTATTTGAAAGAAAGAGGCAGAGGGAGGGAGAGAGAGAGAGAGAATGGGCATGCTAAGGCATCCAGCCACTGCTAAACTTCAGACACGTGTGTCACCTTGTGTATCTGGCTTTCGTGGATCCTGGAGAATCAAATCTGGGTCCTTTGGCTTTGCAAGCAAGCACCTTAAACACTAAGCCATCTTTCCAGCCCTGAGAAAGACATTCTTGTATGTCAATTATAAATGAACAAATATAGACACATGAGTATATAACAGACTTAGTCAAGTTTACAAATCAAAAAGGTTCTGGAAGGAATTCACCGCATGTCTGCTTTTTCCAAAGCTGCTTTCATCCCACCCTTCCTCCATGCCTGGTTGCCGATAAGCTGCACTTCTTTGTAAAATGAACAGTGGAGAATATTTTAGATATTGTTTAAAAACTCATAGCATACCTGGCATGGTTGCACACGCTTTTAATCTCAGCACTTGGGAAGCAGAGGTAGGAGGATCTCCGTGAGTTCGAGGCCACCCTGAGACTACAAAGTTAATTCCAGGTCAGCCTGGGCTACAGTGAGACCCTACCTCAAAAAGTCAAAAATAAATAAATAAACAACAACAACAACAACAACAACAACAAAACCTCATAGCAGGATAAAGTTTTACTTGCAAAGCAAGCAAGTCCCACGAGTTCTGTGAAGTAATAGCCAGGCAAACACATTTAGACAAGTATTTCTAGTCATTTGAATCACAGGGACATTCTTAATGGTTGGGGACTATAAGCAAAAGGATAAATGAAAAATCTACATTCTGGAACTTACTGCCTATAGTAACCATGTAGATTTCAGATGTCATAAACATTGTCATTATAGATCTGTGCTATTGCTGTGAGAAATTATCCACTCTTTCTTACATTTGGAAAAAGTCTCGTATTTACTCTTGTAGCTACATCAAGTTTAGTTTATAAAGTAATCTTTTCATCTTTCTTCTAAAGCAGAGTTCAATTTCCCCTGTAACAGATCTTCAGTATCTCTCAAAGGCCCTTAAGCAAAAGACAAGTGAAAGACATGGTCACCAACCTGTGGTGACCATGAGAGGGTGGAACCCTTAAGAAGTGGTGCCTGGTAAGAGGATGTTAGGTCTCTAGGGGTGGGGGAGACCTCGAAGGAGATGTAAGGACCCTGGCACTTCTCTCATTTTCTAGCTGATTTTCTCTGCTATACCCCCACCATGACACACTGACTTACCACAGGTCCAAATGCAAGAGGGCCAAGAGACCATGGACTGAAAAGTCCTCAAGGTAAAGCTAAAAATCAATCTTTTATCCTTATACATTGGGTATTTTGGATACTTTGTGACAGCCATGAAAGCGGACTAACACAGCCTGTATGCTGGCATTAACTTGAGTTAAGCCGTTTCCTCTAAGGGTCTTTGTACCCATGGAATAACTAAAGACAAGAATCAAATAATTGCTCCACTAATTTAACAGCCTTTAGTAGCTTCTCAGAACCATTTTGAAAGACCAAAATCCTACCATGATTTATTCAATTTCACTCTGACTTTCTCTCCTTCTACCTTCTCTTCCCTAGCCCTCACGCTGGGTTAGCTCTGGCTGATGATGTCTCTCCCTCTTCCATCAGGGCCTTTGCACATCCTGTTCCCTAGGCAAAGGACCCTCTTCTCATCACTGCCCTTCACTTTGCTAAGTTCTCTTAGGGAACTCAGCTCAAAGGTCACTAGCTCCAGATAGCTTTACCTGGCTCCTGACTAAATGAGTTTAAGTATCTCTAAGCACTTTTCAGCAATTAATCATCTTGCGTGTCTCCCACTAAAAGGCTTTGTAAAGATGAAGACAAACAGTTCATCTATTTGCCTTGGTCTATATTTAGCCCTTAGCATGTATTGAACATGATGAGTACACACTAGATATGGTAGATGAATGAAAGTGTGATGTGGAGAGAAGCCTTCAGCTTGCAGGCCTTAGACAGGCCTTCCTGTTGGGAAGGTCTGTTTCAGGATAGACACGGCCAGGCCTCTCAGTTTTCACGGAACACATATCCATCCAGTACTATTTGGATCACTTTATCGAGCTCTTCTCTTCTATCTCCATGCTTTTCCCCTTTCTACCCAAATGATGTGAGGCTCCAATTGTATTAAAGAATCTCTACGTATTTTCAGAAGTCATAATTATCTGATTTAAGATCCACCCTCAAACAGCATGAGGGCGTTTACTTAGAGCTTATGATTCTTCTTGGCAACATTCAATAAGCAGATCTTTGTTCTCCAGTTGTCTGTTAGACAACCAATGCAATTAA
Source organism: Orientallactaga sibirica (assembly GCA_036365145.1). Taxonomy (NCBI): domain Eukaryota; kingdom Metazoa; phylum Chordata; class Mammalia; order Rodentia; family Dipodidae; genus Orientallactaga; species Orientallactaga sibirica. The sequence goes on from JAEOAD010000699.1 coordinate 9,472,107, forward strand.
TAGAGGCCTTTTTACCACCACTTAAAACTTTGTTTATTTTTATTAGCATATATTAATCATATTTAATAGTGGGTTCATTATAACATTTATATATATATATGCAATATATTTTATCATGTTCACCCCTTACTCTCTTATTCCCACACCCAATGATCATCCCCATTGTCTTCCCAGCAAGTCCCTCTCCTACTTTCATTATACATATATTATAAATACATTGTTATGTGCAGGTGTGTGCGTGCATGCACGTGTGCATGGTGTGCATTCATGTGAACATGTGCGTGGGTGCATGTATATGTGCATGCACATGGAGGGTTGAGGTTGGCATAGGGTGTCTTCCTCAAGTTTTTGAGATAGGATCTATAACTTAACCCAGAGTTCACCCAAGTGAGCCAGCAAGCCCAGGAGATCCTCCTGTTTCGGCCTCTAGCACTGGAAATACAGGCATACACTACCATGCATGGTTGTTTTAAAAAATATATTTTATTTATTTATTTATTTGAGGGGGACACAGAATGAAAGAAGTAAAGAGAGAGAGAGAGAAGAAGGGGCAGAGAGAGAGAGAGAAATTGGATGTGCCAGGGCCTCTAGCCACTGCAAATGAACTCCAGATGCATGTGCCACTTTGTGCATCATTTCTATATGCAAGTAAAAGACATTAGGAGAATAAAGCTGAGTTCGTGTGAGAGGAACTGTCCCTTAGTAAAAAAAAAAAAAAAAAAAAAAAAAAAAAAAAAAAAAAAAAAAAACGTGATCTATGCAGAAGAAATATGTGCCATCACTGACATGAGACTCCTCTGAGATCCCAGTCTGCACCAGAAACCTCTAGAGTGTGCCAAAGTTCACAGCATAGCTCTTGCACATTGAACTTGGGGCATTGGGAAGCTGTTAAAGGTGGACGACGATCCAGGAACTTCCAAGTGAAGGAGCAGCCCGAGCAAACACGTTCTTTGCAAGGATTCCAGAATGTTGTATGTGTTACCTCCGCCTCTCAGTGGAGGCCCATGGAGGAAGTGACTGGTTCCTGAGAGCAGTGTTCTCCCGCGCCACAGCGGGGCGCCAGCGCTCTCCCTGAAGGTTAGTGCTTCCTGAAGTTCCAGCGACCAAGCTCTGCCTGTGCTGAACCAGGAGCAGGGCCCAGGGATTGGCTCTGTCATTAGACCCTGCAGGCTCCATATCTTACCTCCAAAATGTCTGCCACCAGAAGTCTTTGGGATTTTTTTTTTTCCTTTCCAGGTTAGAAAATGTTTGTAAAAACTTCATGAGCTCTCTTAGGCCCCAGTCTGAACACAAATTTCATTTCTGTTTCACATACACTTGCCTTTTGCCCATAGACTACAATTTTATACAATACTTCTAGTGTGTCTGCATTTTGACTATCACATGAGGTCAGGTATGTTTTGTTGTTGTTGTTTGTGTTGTACTATAAGCACTTAAAAAGTCACAGATTTTGTAGCATTTCATGTTTTGGATTTTCAGATTAGATATGCTCAATTTGTACTTATAATGCTCTCAACAGTAGCTACCAATATCTCACACTATTCTTTGCATATTTGTAAAATAATCATATTTTAAAATCTTCTTTGTTTGAAACTTACATCATACAACTACTAACTCTTAATTGTATAATGATACTTAATTCAAAATCTTTACCTATAAAAAGTTGGTACTCAGGCTGCAGAGATAGCTCAGCCATTAAAGGCACTTTCTTGCAAAGCCTGACTACTTGGGTTTGACTCCCCAGTACTCACATAAAGCCAAATTGGAGCATGTGTCTGTAGTTCGTTTGCAGCAGCAGAAGGCCTTAGTGCACCCATTCTCTCTCTTTCTCCCTCCCCCCTCTCATAAATAAATAAAAATATTTTTAAAGTTATACTTTGGTGATGATTTTATCATGATAACGTTTTAAAAGCCTAATCCAGTTTGTACCTTGTGCTTTATTTTTTCCTTGGAGACAGGGTCTCCCAATGTAGCCAAGGGTTCCAAGAACTCATGATCCTCCTCAGTCTCAGGACTGTTGATCTTAAAAACATGCACCCCACCTAGGATTAATTTGGTTTTAAGAGAGGCTAGGGAGAGGGCTCAGTTGGCAAAGTGCTCATCTCGTAAGTGTGAGAACCTAGGTTTGATTCCTAGAACTCAAGTAAATATAAAGGCCAGGCATTGTGGTGCTCACATGCTTCTAATCCCAGAGCTGAGGAGGCAGAGACAATAAGGTCCCCAGGGCTTGCTCACAAGCCAGTGTAGTCCAGTTGGGTGAGTTTCAGACCAGTGAGAGAGCCTATTTCGAAAAAAATGGATGGCAGCTGAAGAAATGTGCCCAAGATTGTCCTGTGACATCAGTTATACATGCATGTGAATTCACACACATATTAAGACACAAATACACACATGCAAAAAGGGACAGTACTAGCCAGGTGTCATGATTCACACCTGTAAATCCCTCACACAGGAGGCAGAAACACAAGGGCCACAAGTTTAAGGCTAGCCTGGGCTGCACAATGACACCCTGCCTCAAAAATAACTAGTAAATGCAGACTTACTCTTAAGCAGAAATTTGGAGTCTTCTTCTTAGAAGGTTAGCCCTATCTATGGATCATGTAATAGTGTGGGCATTTTATTTATGTGCATGAATTTAAATGCTTTCTACTCATTTTCTTCAGAGATTTGTTTTTAATTTCAACAAGGAAATGTTTAGCTTAATGAGAAAAATACATCCTGGAAATTACAGTTTAAAAATAAAAGTGATATTTTAAAATTGAATTCTTCTTGTACTGAATTTTAAAATTAAGATTCCATATACAGGTATTCAACCACTAAGTTTTTTCAGTGTATCAGAAATCCTCTATAAAATCTGAGAGTTTAAATAAGATATTTATATTTCTTAACAAAAGGTTTTTAAAATCTAGGGTTAGGGTTCAAATATAACACACCTATATAAAATGGACACGCACTTACACCTGGCCTCATTCTGCTGTAAGTACTGTGATGTTCCATGTGGAAGGGAAGACTGGGAACTCAGACATGCAGGCTATTGGGAAAGCAAAAAGGCAACCTATAGACCAGCTGTCAGGATACCATTATAACATAAGATACAGTCACTCATCAACCCAACAATTATTCATGGAGTGTAGATATTTGCTAGGCACATGCAATTGAAGTCTCTTTATGTCTCTGGGGACCCAGTAAATAAGAATGCCTCAAGGGCTCATGATAAACATCTTTCTAGAAACTATAGGAGAAGACCAGGAGTATCTTTATAAGCGTGTACTTTACTTGCTGGTCTAGAATTTAAACAGCAATTATCACACTGGAAATAGAAATCTGATGCTATGGTTTGTGTGTACATCAGAAATTCATGTTTTGGAGATTTAGTCTCCAACACAGCAATGTAGAGAGGTGGGACTGGGGAGAAAACTGGATCAGGGGGCTCTGCTCTCAGGAATGTACTGAGCTATGAATAGATTAAAAGATTAAAGGCATAGTGGCTTTGTTAAAGTTGAGTCCTCTTGCCTTCTCTCTCTGAGCAAGACGGTGCTCACCAGTTATCAGAGCCACAGATTTGGACTTCCTAACTCCAGAATTATGAGCAAAATGACCTCTATTTTTTATCAGTTTTCCAATCAGTGCTATCCACTTACCAAACCCAAGAACAGAAGGCGAAGACATTGACCACATGTAAGTCTGGAAAGAGAGAATGAAGAGTTCAGGACACAGGTCTTCTCGTTATCCACTGCACACTTGCTCTTTGGCCTTAAGCAATTCTTAAAGTTCTTTTATCTCCATTTATCTGTCTGAATTTCACTCTAAAGAGCACATTTGTGCAGAATGTAGCTGATAATCATCTTACTGGAGATCTCATTAGGTGCCTCCAATGGGAATGAAACTCAGACAGTTCACTGAGGAATGAGTTCCTGTGTTTTCTTGGTAGCTCCTCAGTGGGGAGTGAAAAGCACTTGTGGATACACCCCCAAACCTCAATGTGTCCTACAGTCTCTGCACTCTTCCTGTTCATATGATCAGCCTTAAAACTTAAAGAAAACATTAATTTATAATTTTGCATGTGCTACATTGTGCTTTGCCTGTCATTCAGCTGTATTTTTCATACACTATCTTATCCATCCTTTATTTATATAACCCCCAAATTAGAGATTTTAGAACATACTATGAGGTAAACATTCATTCTGATAGGGGATAGGAGGATGGACCATGCAGGTTTTCCCTCAAGAGCTATAGAATGTGACAGAGAAGATAGAATACTACCAGTAGCTAACATTTACCCTGAGACAAGCTTTGTATTTGTAAAGATTGTATTTACTAGCTCATCATATACTCACACCTTAAAATTTATAGACATTATTAGTACATTATTTCAGAATAAGGACACCAAAAACGTAAAAATTGTACAAGGAAATACAACTAGCCAAGATTTGAAATTAAGAGTTGACCTCAGAAGTATACTCCTTAGCACTATGCTATTGAACACTGGTGATGATGGTGAATAACCTTGATGGTGATGTTGGTGGTGGGGGGCGGGGAGAGGGTAAAGATGGTGCTGCTGATGAAAGTAATGATAGTTATGATGTTAGCATGAAATTTGACCTTCCAGTAACCACTTATGTTAGTCAGCTTTCTAGCCCCAATACAAAATATCTGAGAGAGTTAACTTATGAGAAAGACAAATTTGTCTTGGCTCATGGTTTCAGAGTTTTCAATCCATGGTTACCTGAGGGCTGTATGTGTTCTCTTTCCTCTCTTACCTGAGGCCCACATCTGTTCTCTTTCCTCTCTTTCCAGAGGGTTCCATGTATTCTCTTTTGAAAAAAAAAAAAAAGAACTCATTGTTACCCCATAATACTACATATTACTGTAACTTTATAAACAACCATTTATATTTTTAACATTTAGATTTTTAGACGACACCATATGTTTCAAAATTATGCTACAATCCTAGGCAGAATACTTCATTTCTTAGAGAATTGAGATAATTATAATACATTGAATTATTGAATCATGTTTTAAACATATTTGAATTATGTCTTAATCATCAATAAAGTTTTACTACCTAAAATTAATTTTAAGTACATATCTAAATATTCTTTTATGTGTATTATTATTATTATTAACAAGAAGTTTCATATGGATACATCTTGTGTTGGTACCCTCTTTTCCCTCGTCCCTTCCCCCAATCCACTGGGGATGCTCCTTAGTGGGGTTGCAGGTATTCCCTATGGGGTTGTAGTTTATGCACAGTGGGAACAGTAGTCACTTATTTTGGGGGGGGAAAGGGGAGGAAATGCCTCTCGGCATGATGTCTCAACCTGTGACTCTTATAATCTTTCTGCACCCTCTTCCACAAATTCCCTGAGCCATGGTGGGTGAATTTTAAGTCTATGTCAGTGATTAGCTCTTAGGAGTCTCTAGATCTCTACTTTGGTAGGTGTTGAATATCCTCAGGGTCTGTCTCCTACACCCTGGCACTGATTATCAGAAACAGCATGGAAGCAGCACTCTTGCTCATCTCCCCATTCTCGGTGGATTCAGCTGTGGCTTAGCTAAAATGCAAGGGGTAGTTTATCTCCTCCAGTCTCACTACCTTCTTCAAAAAGAACACATTCTCCAATGGAGAGTGAAGTCAGCATAGCTTAAATGGAATAAGTATTATTAATTTAGGGAGAATTTGGTGTTTGTAATCCCTCTTTTAGCCAAAGAGTTGAGAGCTTAACACTGGAGAACACAATCTATATCTCCATAGGATTCTGATCTGGTTCCTAATTCCAAATATGGGTTCCATTACACTGAGCGGATCTCTTAGCCAATCAGAAAGCGATTGGTTATTCACTGAGTCTGGGTGCCATTATTGCACTGGCCTGTACATCCTGCAGGCTATTTGCTTCTAAGTAGCTTAGACCTCTGCGTGCTCATACCATTGTTGGCCATTTTCTCCCAGTAGCTCATGTAGCACTTTTCAGCATTAGACGGGCTAACTGGGGACTGGATTTCTTCTGAATTCCAGCCAGGACTCTCCATGATCTGTGTCAACAGCATATGGTGTCTTCAGCAATAGAGTCTTAGCTTTTGCCTCAGGCAGATAATCAAGTGCTTTGACAGAAAGCTGTCTTGATTTGGGGACCTCATAGGTCTCCCTGATGAACAGCTCAAAGTGGGTCACAACCATTGTCTATACTGGGAGTTACACATCAGAGACAGAAAAAAAAATGTTTTCTTTTTTCTTTTTTCTTTTTTTTTTTTTTTTTTTTTTTTTTTTTTTTTTTTTTTGGTTTTTGAGGTAGGGTCTCACTCTAGCCCAGGCTGACCTGGTATTGTAATCTCAGGGTGGCCTTGAACTCATGGTGATCCTCCTACCTCTGCTTCCCAAGTGATGGGATTAAAAGTTGTGTGCCACCACACCCAGCTAGAAAAAAATCTTTTCTTTTAAGCTTAGACTTCATCCCACTCTCACCAGAGCCCTACTTTTCAGGTGCTCCCCCCTTACTCCTTTTGAGGGTTATATCTTTTAGGCTATCTCCAAAGATAAATGTTTCTATGATATCAGCTCATTTTGGATTTAATTGTGTGTTTGTTTCCCTCTACCACTTTTGTCCCCTCTCCCCTACCATCCCTATTATCTGGGCCTTGAGTTGCCTATTAGGTATGATAGCAACTTGAGCAGATCCAGGTTAGGAACCACAGATAAGTGTGGTATTGGTCTTTCTGTGATTGTGTGAGTACACTGAATATGAACTGTTCCAAGTCTGTCCATTTTTCTACAGATTTCATTGTATCTTTTTTCCTACTGCTGAGTAGAATTCCATTGTATAAATGTATTACCACTTCGTTATCCATTCATCCAATGATGGGCATCTGGGTTGATTCCAGTTCTTAGCTATGATGAATGGAACAGTTATAAACATGGTTAGGCAAATGTCTCTGTATTGATGCTTGGAGAATTTAGGATAAATGCCCAGTAAGGGAATAACTGGGTCTGTTGGTAGCTCTATGTTCATCCCTTTCAGAAATCTCCATGTTGATTTCCATAATGGTTGTCCAACTTTACATTCCTACCAACAACAGATGAGAGTTCCTCTTTCCCTACATCCTTGCCAGCATCTGTCGTTGTTAGATTTTTTTTTTTTTAAATGATTGCCATCCTTACTAGAGTAAGGTGGAATCCCTGTTGGTTAGGGATGTTGAACATTTGCTTAAGTGTGTGTTACCATTTGTAATTCTTCCTCTGAGAACTCCCTATTCAGTTTTTGCCCAACTTTTGGAGTGGGTTGTTTGATTTTTTTTATTGTTAATTTTTTGAGTTTTTTGTAGAATCTAGATACTAGGCTTCTGTCAGTGGTATAGCTGGCAAAGATTTTCTCCCATTCAGGGAGCAATCTATTGGCTCTGCTTATGGTGGTTTTGTCTGTGCAAAAGCTTTTTAGCTTCATGAGATCCCATTGGTTGAGTGTTTGTTTAATTTCCTGAGCTACTGGGGTTTTGTTTAGGAAGTCTTTCCCCACTCCTATCATGGAGAGTGCCTATTTTTTTCTTCCACTAGGAGAGGAGTTTCACATCTTATCTTGAAGTCTTTAATTCATTTGGGCTTGATTTTTGTGTATGGGGAGACGAGTCGGTCTAGTTTCATTTTTCTACATATGGTCATCCAATTTGTCCAACACCATTTGTTGAAGATGCTGTCTTTTCTCCAGTCTAGGTTATTTGCTCCTTTGTCAAAGATAAAGTAGCTGTAGTTACTTGACCTAAGGTCTGAGTTTTCAGTTCTGTTCCTTTGCTCTATGTTTCTGTACTTATGTCAGTATCATGCCATTTTTGTTACTATGGCTTTGTAATATAGATTTAGATCAGGTATGGTGATACCTCCAGAGATTTTTTTTTCCTTCTGAGGATATGTTTGCATCTGAGGCCTGCTGCCATTCCATGTGAATTTTGAGATCATTTTTCAATCTCTGTGAAGAATGGTACTGATAATTTATTGGTAGTTCATTAAATTTGTATATTGCTTCTGGTAGAATTTCCATTTTCACAATATTAATTCTACCTATCCAGGAGCATGGGAGGTCTTTCTATCTTTTTGGGTCCTCTTCAATTTTGTTCTTGAGTTTTTTTGGGTTTTTTAAAAATGTTTTCATTATATAGTCCTTTCACACCTTTGGTTTGTGTTATTAAAAGTTTTTATTTTTTGTTGCTATTGAAAATATGACAGCATCAATTATTTCTTTCTCTGTATATTTGTCCTTTGCATGCAGTAAGTCTACTGACTTTTGTGCATTGATGTTGTACCCTGCCACTTTAGTGAAGGAATTAATCACCTTTAGAAGCTTTGAGATGAAGACTTTTGGGTCATTTATGTATAAGATCATGTCATCTGCAAATAGGGCTAACTTGACATCTTCTTTTCCAATTTGAATCCATTTTATTTTTTATTTCTGTCTTGTTGCTTGAGCTAGTACTTCTATTACTATGTTGAAGAGCAGTGGTGAGAGTGGGCACCCCTGTCTTGTTTGTCATCTCAATGAACCTTTCCCTATTAAGTATTATTTGGGCTTTGGATTCTTTTTATATAGCCCTTATTGGGCTGAGATATAAATCCTCCATGCCTATTCTTTCCAATATTTTGATCATGAAGTTGTGTTGTATTTTGTCAAAGTCCTTCTCTGCATCAATTGAGATGATCATGTGGTTCTTATGGTTAAGTTTATTTATGTGGTATATTATGTTGACTGAGTCTCATATGTTGAACCATCCCTGCATCCCTGGGATGAAGCCTACTTGATCAAGGTGTGTTGCTGAATTCTGTTTGTGAGGATTTTGTTCAGGATCTTTTCATCTAAATTCATCATGGATATAGGCCTATAGTTTTCTTTCCTTGTTGGATCTCCATCTGGTTTTGGTCTGAGGGTGACACTAGCTTCAAAAAAGGAGTTGGGAAGGATTCCATGGTCTCCAATTATGTGAAACAACTAGAGAAAAATTGGTTTCAGTTCTTCAATGAAGGTTTGATAGAATTGGGCTGAGAAGCTTTCCAGTCCTGGACTTCTTTTGGAGGAGGTTTTTGATTACCTTTTCAATCTTCATGGATGTGATAGGCTTGTTTAGGAGATTAATCTGCTCTGAATTTAGTTTTGGTGAGTGGTATGTGTGTAGGAATTCATCCATTTCTTCCAGATTATCCAATTTTGTGGAGTAGAGATTTTGGAAACATGCCCTGATGATTCTTCCAATTTCAATGATGTCTGTTGTAACCTCTCCTTTTTCATTTCTGATTTTGTTAATTTGAGAGTTCTCTCTCTTTTTTTTTTTTTTTTTTTTTTTTTTTCATCAAATTGGCCAGGGGTTTATCAATCTTGTTATTTTTCCAAAGAACCAGCTCTTCGTTTAATCAATTTAAAAAGTTGTTTCCTTAGTTTCCAGTTCATTAATTTCTGCTCTGATCTTGAATATTTCTTTCTGTCAGGAGCTCTTAGGTTGAGTTCTTCTTGTTTTTTCAGTGCCTTTAGGTGGACAGTTAGGTTTTTAACTTGGAATCTCTCTGTCTTTGTTATGAAGGCACTTAGCACTATGAATTTTCTCCTTAGGACTACCTTTATTGTGTCCCATAAGTTTTGGTAGATTGTGTTTTCAATATCATTCAATTCTAGAAATTTTGCGATTTCTTTTTTTGATTTTTTTTTTCCACAACCTATTCATTGTTTAAAAGTGTGTTGGTTAGGGCTGGAGAGATGGCTTAGTGGTTAAGGCACCTGCCAGCTAAGCCTAAGAATGCCCGTTCAATTCTCCAGGTCCCACGTTTAGCCAGACACAAAGTGACAAAAGGGTGCAATGCCACACGTGCCCACAAGGGGGAGCATGGGTCTGGAGTTCATTCACAGAGGCTGCTGAGAGGCTGTTGGCACACCCATTCTCTATCTATCTCTCTCTCTCTCTGACTCTGTCCAAAAAAAAAAAAGTGTGTTGTTTACTCTCCAGTAGCTGATGGAGTTCTTAATGAGTCTGTTGTTGATTTCTAACTTTAAAGCATTGTGCTCTGATATGATGCAGGAAGATACTTCAATTTTCCTGAATTTATGGAAGCAAGCTTTATTGCATAATATATGATCTATTTTGGAGAAGGTTCCATGGGCTGCTGAAAAGAATGTGTATTTTGTAGAGTTGCAGTGGAAAATTTTGTAGATGTCTGTTAGATCCATTTGAATAATGGTATTTTTGAGCTCTATTATTTCCCTGTTTTCTGCTTGGATGATATGTCTATTGATGATAGTGGAGTATTGAAGTCTCTAGCTATGATGGTGTTGGTGTCTATTTTTGTTTTGTTGTCAAGTAGGTTATGTTTTATAAACTGTGGTGCACCTGTATTTGGTGCATATATATTTATGATTGTAATGTGCTCATGTTGGATTATTCCTTTGATGAATAAGAAGTGGCCTTCTTTGTCCTGTTGGGTTTTTTTGTTTGAAGTCTATTTTATCAGGTATTAATATAGCAATATCTGCTTGTGCTTTATCTTCATTTGCTTGGAATATCATTTTCCATCCTTTCACTCTGAGGAGGTGTCTGTCTTTAGTGGTGAGGAGGGGTTCTTGGAGACAGAAGATAGATAGAAGGGTCAATTTTTTTTTGATCCACCCTGATAACTTGTGTCTTTTAATGGGAGAGTTAAAACAATATTTAAGGTTATAACTGTGAGGTTCAAATTAATCCCTGCCATGCTGAGGTGCTTTATGGGCTTTGGTACTTCCTTATGTTTTGTACTTTTTTGAACCCCATCTATTTTAGTTATTGTGATCTTCTTCTTGTTGGGCTCTTGAGATTGGTTTTTTGACTCTTCTGTGTGGATTAATCCCTGAAGTATTCTCTGTAGGTTTGGCTTTATGTTCATATAATCATAGAGTTGACTATTTTTCATGGAAAATTTTTCCTTTCAAAATCTATTATGAGGGATACTTTTGCTGGGTAGAGTAGCTTGGGTTGCACAAGTCTGCCTGGAGTACATTTTACATATTCACTGTTCTCCCTATATGGTTCTAGGAGGATCCTTCTATGCCTAACATGCTGTGAATCACATGGTCAAATGCTTAATAGCCATCAGTATTAGTTAATAAGCATCCAGGATATATATACATACATATGTGTGTGTGTGTGTGTGTGTGTGTGTGTGTGTGTGTGTGTGGCAAAGCCTCCATCCTCTTACACAAAGGTGCTAGTCTGAACTCAGGAGGACAACCAACTCCTTCACTTGTGTGGTTTGAAAATAGAATTCTTTGTCTTTACAGAGTCAAGGAATTTAAACTCTCAATAATTCAATAGTAACTTTTGATTATCTACATTTACAATTTCTCATAGACACAGAAACAATCAGAAGGATATAAAAATGGAGGAAGTGAGGTATAATTTTTCAGAGCACAGTCCTTACCATGTACTCAATCTATATTTTTCCTTTGGCTTTATGGGTAACCTAGATAAGGCAAAGGTTAAATCCTATTAGGAATGGAAATAAGAAATTAATTTCCATGTTGAATTAATATCAGATATACTTGGGTTTTTAAATCAGGGCCAATCACAGGTTTAAGTTCTAGATTGAATTCACACCCACTCAGATTCATTTCTAGCTAACTAGCTACTCAAGAACTGCAACACAGTTGCTAAACTCAGGAGTTAATGCATCAGTTTGCCAGGAATTCTGTGAAGTCCTTGAAGTTAAAAGTCAGCAGAAAGGACTTCCAACAACACTTTATTAGGAACACACCACTAGAGCTATCAAAGGGGCCGCCTGTGAGAAGTCACACCATGCCTGGGACACTGTTTTGCCAGATGCTTTTGTTTAGTAGTAACATCACGGGTGAGAACCAGGTGACCCAAGCTCCCTGACTAGAGCCAAAAGAACTATTGAAATGGAAAAAGGTTTCAGAAGCACTTTGGTAGTGCTCACAGGGGGCTGAGACAGCCTCCATACTACTAATGGTAGAATCAACAGGAAAATACAGCATTATATCCTTGCTCTAATGAGCAGCACCTTTGACCCCTATTCTTTATAAATTAAACTCTGGTCATATGACAGGAAAAGGAAAAATGACTCTGGAATAAAGCTTTGGATCTTTCCCTTATGGGGCTAGCTTATACACATGTGTGTACATACATGTGTACACAAACACATCCCTAATTCTTTCCATTCCCATATCTGCAGTTCCAGGTATGGAGAATGAGGTTCTACTCAAATATCAATGTCACAACTAAAGAATCTATATCTTGATCAGCTTGCTCTTGCCTTTTTTGCCTTAATAGTACCAAAATCTCAGTAGCTTAAACAGACTAATATACTGTAACAATTCCCAGTATCCATCTGGTGTCACTGGGAAGTTTTTCATCTGAATATCTGGACTAAATAAAAAGATAAAATGTGGGAAAAGTCATAATTTCACATATTGGTAAAGCATAAAGAAATTCTACACCATTGGATTATTACTATGCGATAGAACCCTTCTGGATCTATTGGTTCAACACCTGTGGATTCACCCCATTGTAGATTGAAAATACTCTTTCACAATAATTGCATCTGTACTAAATATGTAGACTTTTTTCTTCTTGCTATACTCCCTGAATGATATCTGCATAGTATTTACATTGTATCAGGGATTATGAGTTAAGAGACAATCTAAAGTGTAGAGGTGAATGTGTAAGGTTGTAAACAAAACATAGGAGGGAGTTTGTTAGGCAGTAAGGGTGACTGGGCCCCTGAAAGTATCCTTGCCTTCTCCACTTTGCTAGAGATTAAAGTATGATCTGATTTATCTCTTCCCTAGATCTGTTTTTCCACAAATACCTGGGCCCCTCCTGGGAGGGAGGTCTTCTTGCCTAGGATTTAAATCGAATCCTAGCATTGTGTTTGATCAAGTTCTGCTCCCAGAACTTGGTATCATGGCTAGTCTCTTCCTGAGGTGGCCCCTAGCCCAGACAAATCATCTGTTTCTCTTGCTCACCTGAGCCAGAAGGTAGGACCCACCACTATAAGGTTATGAATACGTTTACTAGGGGAGGGCAAGCTCTCTGGGATGCCTGACCACTCCTGAAACTCCCATTCTGGTGAGTTTCCCCTCATCTCAGCCAGGATGGGCTGAGACAAGGGGAGAACCCCCTGACCCCTACTTCCCACATGGGCTCTTTACCCACGTCCTGCCCTCCACATGGCAGGAGCTCTTTGTATTTTCTTTTCTTTCCTAATCTTTTTTTACATTTCTTTCAGGCCCATCACATGGGCAGGTGAATTTATTTTTCTTCCCTTGTTTCTGCAGTTCCCTCAATAAATATAATAATTTAATAATTATCCTTCTCAGTTTGGTTCGCCAAATTCTTTGGTTAAATGCTAGCATGAATCCAAGGTTTGGGGTTCAAGGGCTTTTTGAACCCCTAACACCTCATTTCAATTAGATATTACTTTATATAAGGGACCGGAGCATCTTTCAATTTTGGTATACACAGAGAGAATCCTGGAACCAATCTCCTATGGGACCATTAGAATAACACACACACACACACACACACACACACACACACACACGGAGCAAGAGAGAGAGAGAATGGGTGTGCCAGCAGCCTCTCAGCCGCTATGAATGAACTCTAGATGTGTGCACCACTTTGTGGGCAAGTGGACCATTTTGCCCTTGTGTCACTTTGTCTGGCTAAACATAGGACCTGGAGAATCAAATAGGCATTCTTAGGCTTAGCAGGCAGACACCTTAACTGCTAAGCCATCTCTCCAGCCCTAGATAATATTTTTATAATGTGAAAAGAAATTTAGAAGGTATCAAAGGAAACAAGAAAAACTCAAATGATTTTTCTGATCACAAAGAATATAAGAATGGTTGAGAATTGGTTTTACAGAAAAAAGACAGAATTGAAAAACGTTCTTGATCATTTTTCTATGAAATTGTGAGTTCACTCAGAAGCTAAAATCAAATCTCAGTAAACTCAAGAAATTTGTATAATACACAGGAGAAAGGAGAGAAGAGGTGGAGGATGGAAGAAAGGAGAGAGGGAAGAAGGGGGAGGAAGGGGAGGAGGGAGAGAGAGGAAAGAGAGAGTGCTTAGGCCCAGCCTGGATTCTCAGCAGGGAAGCCTGGCAGAGCCTTTACTGACACCAGCACCTGCTATCTCGGTGCCCCATTTTCTGAGGCCCCCTCACCCTTGCATGCCCCTCTGAGGGAAAGCAGCTGCCATGACTAAGCATGAAAGGAGACCAATCACACTTTCCAAGGGCAAAGCCTAGCAAAAAGGTCAGCTGTGATAGAAATCTCCATAATGCATAAGGAGGAAATAAAATTAGACAAGAAATGCCAGCACAGGTTTTCTCTGCTTTCTACTTGTTTCAAAATATCCTTACTAGTTGTCAAGCATCACGTACCTGTCTACTGCCAAATAAAAATTTAAATTGTATGAATGAAGTTAAAGGAATTAAATAATTAAATAACATGTTCATTATAATATGATAATATATTTCTGTAAGTTACATGTGAAGTTTCTCAACTTTCTCTTTAGTCTCTGTAATGCACACATGACATAACTTCTCCCATTTGATGTAAGGCCCATATTAGAAGTTATAATTAAGGATATAATAATCATTCTTAAATTTATTTATTTATCCATCAATTCTGTGTGTTTACATGCTTTTTCATCCTGCTTTAGATACTACATATCCAGGGTTCACACATGGTAACTACCACTAACCTATTGATCTATGCCCCTAACCCTTGTGCTATTTACATTTTTGCAAAAGAAGGTAAAATAAAAAACTAAGAGTATCCTTTAAGGTGGATGAGGCATTTGCCATGGGCTTTCAGAAGATTTTTTTTTTTTTTTTTTTTTTGAGAAAGACAGAGAGAGAGAGAGAGAGAGAGGGAGAGGAAGACAGATAGAGATGGGCGCCAGCAGTCTCTCAGCTGCTGAGAACGAAATCCAGATGAGTGCGCCCCCTTGTGGTCAAGTGTGGCATTATGCCCTTGCATCACTTTGCATCTGGCTAACTGTGGGACCTGGAGATTGGAACCACTGGAGATTGGAACCAGCGTTCTTAGGCTTAGGAGGCAGGCACCTTAACCGCTAAGCCATCTCTCTAGCCACATAAGATTTTTTTAATAGTACAATATTTCTGTCCGCCTTCCTCCTTTTTATTTTAGGGTAGATATATTTATTTGGGGAATTATTTTTCTGGGGTAGATGCATTTATTTATTTTTTCTGGGGTAAATATATTTCTTAAATTTTTATTTTTTTATTTGAGAGAAAGAGAGAGAGAGAAAAAGAGAGAGAAAGAGAGAGAGAGAGAGAGAGTAGGCATGACAGGGCCTTTTGCTACTATAAATGAGCTCCAGATATATGTACCTCTTTGTGGACCTGACTTTACATGGGTACTGGAGAATCAAACCTAGATGGGCCGGCTTTGTAAACAAGCACCTTTAACTACTGAGCCATCTCTCAATCTCCCTTTTTTTTTTTTGCTTCCTCCTTTTTGACCTGCTTCCTTCTCTTTCTTCCTCCTCTTCCTTCTCTTTCCTGCTCCCCTCCACATTTTTAGTTTGAAGCTAAAAAAGAATTAAATGATCCTACCCAATGTTAATATCAAGCCAGATCTATTATCTTAAGTATGGCACATAAACATTTGAATTGTCAAAAATTTTCTGCATTCACACAAGGGGTCACACTTCCTCTTCCTTATAACCAGATCTCACTTGAATTCTACAGCTTTCATCTTAAAGCTCAGATTGCTCTCAATTTCCTCATGTCACTAATATCATTTGCTATATAGTTCTACATAGAGATATTATAGAGTTAGACATATAATAATGACAAGGCAACCTGACAGGGAATAAAAGAAGTGTCTATTAACCTAACAACAGTAGTTAGGCTATTGTGTTAAGAATAAATTATTTGACTACCTTTAAATTCTTCGATAAAACTGATAGGGCTCCCTGCCTGACTTAGTCATACTCTGATGCTGGAAGTAAAGATAACCAAAATTGATGAAATATTTGGCACCCTCACCTTATGTACCTCCAAGTCCAGGTAAGGACTATTTGCTTTTGAGAAAACATCCCTGTAGTACAATGCAGTTCAACCTATTTAAGAACCAGTTCTTGGGACCTGTTGCTTTACTCAAGGACATCAAACAAAGTTGTAAAACCAGTTCCTCTATTAGTCTGTAACAAGAAAACAAGAGCTTACTTCTACAAAGATTTTTATTAGATTATGTAATTGTCTCCATATGTAGACCTGCATTTGTCTGAGCGCCTGAGATCCACCTCATATCACTGAGTTGTTTCCATTTAAACAACTCATGACTTACTAGTCACAAGATGCTTCCTGGTGGTTCATGAATCTATTGACACTCTTGGGTTTTTCACCAATACCTCAGTGTTTTAACATCCTGCTCTGAAAAAATGGGAAACTGCTTCCTCAAACATGCTTGAAGTGATTTCCATCTGAAGGTGGATTTTCTAGTTAGACATAATAATATATAACATGTTCATCTATACAAATTTTTCAAATAAAAGAAAATTATCATGGTGCATTAGCATAATACCATATACATAATATTCCTAGGTATTTTGATACAAAATACAAGAAAATCCAGTATGTTTGCTGTCTCCTTTGAAGTCACTCTGCAAACAAGCAAGTCTATGACTGGCAATAAGAAATTGAATAATTAAACAAACATACACTGCTATGTAAAACTAATTTTCATTTCTCTTCCATTGACTATACAGTTGATGACTTTTGAAAAGATCAAAAGTAGCTAAGTTCTAAATATTTCAATTACAGAATAAGGCACTGGTCTTCAGCAAAATCGACTCAGTGTCCTCAATCCTTGCTGCATTGACTTTCTGGCACTGAACTTGGAGAAGTGCTTCTCCCTTCAGGACAGATTGTTGTTTTCTCTGCACCCGAGCATAGACACTGTGGCAACTAATACAGCAGTGAAGATTAGGGACAACGTAAATTCATGATATCCTGCCACGCCTGAACACTTAGTCCTACCAGGAAAGCAACTAGCTTTCCTTAGTTTCTTCTTCAATTCTAAACCACTCTTTATTTTCCATAAACACAATACTGTACCTGGACCTTATTAGGCTGCCTGCCTTTTTTTTTTTTTTTTTCCCAAAGGGAAGAACAAGGACTGTCTACTACACAAAGTTGAGCACATATTTGCTCCCAGTCATACCCACCATCCCTTCATTCCTAATGCTACAATGGAGAGCCTCTGTTCCTGTGCCACAGGAATTTTATTATTTTTTTTCATCTGAGCTCCAGATCTTATCCTCACGGGTCACATGGAGATCCTCATGAACATAATGGCTCCCTTACTCTCTGGACTTCACTCTCTGGCTCCCCATGCACTCCCATGCTTCCCCATAGCATCCTGCCATGCCTTTGACTGCACCTACTAAATTTTAACATAATAATTTCTCAAAAGACATGTAAGTGGTCAACAAGTTTATGGAAAAAATGTTCAAGGTTACTAATCACCAGGGAAAGGTAAATAAAAATTGCAATGAGATATCACCTTACTAAAATGACTATTACAAACAGAATGCAAGAAGTACTGAAGAAACAGAGAAATGGGAATCTTCTACATTATGGGTGGGAATGCAAATTGGTGAGGCCACTATGAAAATTAGTATGGTGGCTCCTCAAATCAACTGCAAATAGGTCTATCATATAATAGCAATATTGTTTCTGTCTTTTCACCTTAACAAGTACAAATCAGGAACCTGGGATAGTCACATTTTTTATGTCTAGTACTATTCACAATTTCCACAATATAGAAACTACACAAATGTCTGTTTATAGATGAACATATTTAATAAAACATCAGAAATTCACAGTCAACTCTGGCGATACTTGCACATTCATGTTTATTACTGCTCTATTTACAATAACTAAGAAACAGAATATATTTAGATATCCATCAATAGATGAATGAATAATGAAAATGTGGTACATATACAAAATGGAATTCTACTCAGCAGTAAGGAAAAGTGAAATTATAAAACTTGCCAGAAAATGGATGATGCTGGGAAGAATTAGTAAGGAAAGTGACCTAACCTCAGAAAGAACAAAACCACATATTCTCTCTCATACACAGAACCTAGCTTGTAATATTTATATGTATGTACATAAGGGAGGAGCAAGTGTGGATAACACCTAAAAACAAAATAGAATGGTAACCAAGAGCAAGTATAAAGAGATAAGTAGAAAGCAGGGAGGGAGAAGGGTGAGAGGACACATGTGACATGTAAGCAAAAGGAGAGAAGGTTCAGGGTAGAGAGGAAAAGACGGACTGGGGAGAAGAGCAGGGAGGAGAAGCAATTAAACCAATTATATTTCAAAATTCCAGAATGATACCTACAATTCTGTATGCTAACTAAAATATAAATAAAACCAGGGAAATAGCTATCATTAAGTATTATCCAGCCTTCAAAAAGAAAGCAGTAATGCAACATGTAACAACATGGATGAAATTCTGAAGACATAGTAGAACAAAATGAGTTAGGCTTAGAAGAACAATTACATGATCCCACTTCATGAGAAAGGTCAACTCTTAGTAAATACTAAGGATAGAGGGAAATGTTCAGCAATGAGGCATAAAGTCTCAATTATGCAAGAGGGATAGACTCTAGAGACCTGCTGTACACTATTGTCTCTATGGTTAACAATATTTACTTAAAAATCTTAAGAGGGTATGTCACATTTTAAGTGTTCTTGTCATAAAAAATAATATTTTTTTTTTTTGCTTTTTTTTTTTTTTTTTTTTTCAAGGTAGGGTCTCACTCTAGCCCAGACAGACCTGGAATTCACTATGTAATCTCAGGCTGACCTTGAACTCATGGCAATTCTTCTACCTCTGCCTCCCAAGTGCTTGGATTAAAGGCGTGAGCCACCATGCCTGGCATAAAAAAATAAAATTTAACCAAACAATACCAAAAACTCATACTTTCTCTGTTTCTCTCACAAATCCAATGTGACCACTTCCTCTAATGCCTAGTTCATTAAATGCAAGACCACGTATGTAATTTCTCAAGAAACTTACCATTATACATGGTGTCTTCCTCTCTTCATATGCTTTAACTCTAAGCCTTCTCATTGTGACCTGGAATTTCTCTGGAATCTGTTCACATCTCTCCTGCCCTGCAGTGTCTTCCCTGGTTTGTTCCACCATTACCTCTGCTTGGCATCCTACCATAACTTCTAGGTCTTCCATTTCTCCACTCATGGGGAGAAAGGACCCCATGATTTCCATAGGGAAATTTTTACTGGTCCCATTTTCCCAATAATTTTCAATGGAGCAGTCCTGAAAAGGGCCATTCATGAGCAGTGGCTGGGACATGTGAGAAGGAACTGAGCATGGGTTGGGGCTGGTGTGGCAGTGATGAGTGTATGATAGTCAAAACCTGACCGAAGTCAACTTCAGCTCCTTCATAATTGAGAAATTTCATCATAATGATGCATCATTTGCTTGTTTCTACTGTTAGATTGGCAAAGATTAAAACATTCATAGTGAGTTGCACGTGGTGGTGCATACCTTTAATCCCAGCACTCCAGATACTGAGGTAGGAGTATCACTGTGAGTTTGAGGCCAGCCTGAGATTACATAGGGAATTCCAGGTCATCTTGGGCTATAGTGAGACCCTTCCTTATATTTAAAGAACAATTCAATGATTTCTTTGAAGCTTAAAACTGTGAACTTGGAGAGGCTGAGATGAGAAGATCCTGAGTTCCAGGTCAGCCTAGACTATGTGCTGAGACCCTGTCTCAAAACAAAACATCAAATGAACCATCAGCAACAAACCTCCATGGCTCAGAGAATTTTGTGGAAGAAGGGGCAGAAAGATTGTAAGAGCCACAGGTGAGACCTCATGCCCAGAGGCATTCCCTCCCTCAAAAAATAACTGACTGCTACACCCATAAGGTATAAACCACAACCCCATGAGGAATACCTGCAACCCCACTGAGAGTGTCCCCAATGGAATGGGGTCAGAGACAAGGGAAAAGAAGGTACCAACACATGATGTAGCCATTTGAAACATGTTAATAATAATAATAATAATAATGAAAACATGAAAAAAACCTAGTGAATACCTGTGACAATCTTCTAGGAGTCTACCAGTAGTTAGACCAATGCATACGTGGACAACAGTTTCATAAGGATGATCTGGACAGCACTGTTTGTGAGATAAAAGGATTCAAACAGAGAAGTATTTCTCAAGAGACATTGTCAAGCAAATTATGATCAATATTTATGTTCTGCAGGAATTTTATGTATGTATTTTTTTGGCTTGGGAAATTCTATAAAATTCTTGGATATCAAATCAGGGATAAGTTTTGAATCTTAATGTTTTGGGAGTAAATTTTAGTATTATAAATGCAAAATTTGGAAATTTAATTTTTTCATTATCTTCAATAAAATTTGTTGATGGATGGAATTGTAGCTCAGTGGTGATTTGCTTATCATAGATGAAACCTTGAGGTCAATCCCCAGCATCTTTAAAAAATATTTATTTATTTGCAATCAGAGAGAGAGAGAGATAGAGAGAAGTGAGACAGACAGAGAGAGAATGAGCACACCAGGGCCTGAAGACACTGCAAACGAACTCCAGATACATGTACCCCTTGTGCATCTGGCTTACGTGGGTCCTTTGGGGTATCGAACCTAGGTCCTTTGGCTTCATAGGCAAATGCCTTAACCACTAAGCCCAGCCCAATACCCAACATCTTCACAGAAAGAAAAAATTGTTGAGTTGAATGTGAGAAAAATAAAGTTTAATCCCCATTTGATTATGTGTCTAGTTAATTACCTTATATTAAAATTAATACAATAATCTTAAAATGATGAAAGAAACTATATTCTTTATGTCAGCAATTAATCAGATAGGAACAATTCCTCCATTGAGAAAAGGGAAAGTTAAATGTCTAAATGGATTCATTTACTTCCTAAGCATCTAAATTTATGACCAGCCCACTGCCCTGGATTTTGGTATGTGGTATCAGAGGGGATCCTGAAACCAATTAGCAACCAGAGGATAACAAAGCAGAACCATGGTTTTAAAATGTGGTAGATGTACTAAACAGTTTAAGAGTATTTAGAAATATCTGTGATCTTCATTTTAAGATCATTGCTATTACATAGCTGAAGCAGTCAAAGTAAAAGCACAAACTTCTCCAATGTCATTTTTGCCAAGTGTGTTTTTATCAATAATTAACACCTTAAAACATACATGGGATGTCTTACCAGGTTTTTATAATCCATTATATTGACTAGAAGCTTAGTTTTAAGTATTATGCTATGCCAGTGCCCAACCATTTATAAGCATTGGAAACAAAAAAGTAAGCTAGCACAATCATTACTATTCCTTAAGTGGTAGGAGTCTGCCAGTGTAGTCAATTCACACACATTTTTCAATAAAATGAACCTCTTCTAGTTCTCAACTCCTCTCTTCCCAAATGATTTTCTATCAAATATTTTAAGTTTTGGGGTATGGTTGAAATTTGTTGGACTATAGCTATTTCAAATCACTAAGCTATACCCACGGGCCAAGGCTGGCCTTGCATGGTATCCCACACTTGGATCAGTGCTAGAAACATGCACTGGTGCTGTGATTCACACTTGGATATGAGGCTGTCATCAGGGCTTTGAGGTTCTCAATAACTTAAAATACTAGTGCCCAGTTACTGGAATCACAGATAATCCATGAATAGTTTTTCAGTCTAAGTATGTCTGATTTGTTGATCAGACTCAAATTTAATTAGTCACTTCATCGTGAGAAAGAAAATCATTAAGATATTGAGGACATTGTTTTTTTCTACCCATGAAGTGTCAGGATTTAACAATAGACATGTTAGTTATCATCTATATAAAATCTCTTGTTTTCATCATACAAGATCTGTGAAGCATTTGATTTTTACTTTACTGCTAAAGGGCTGAAAGCTACATATGAAACCCATAGGCGTATGAGTACACACAGATATGTGCTTAACTCTTTTCTGGCTCTGTTGAATGGCCTCATCTTTTGTTTCCTTCCTTCGGTTACTTCTGCTTTGTTATTGTTATCTCCTTGTGTTTCAATTCTAGCACTCTTCAGAAGTTTTGGGGACAGGGTGTGCAAAGGAAAATAAATAGACTAAATCTGCGGTCTTACAAAAATAGTTTGATAATTTGATATGGAATTGTTTTGAATTCCATCTAAAATGGTTTTGCAACTAAAAGTTTGTGTCTTGCTGTCTGGAGGGCTGCCAAGTAGGCCCAGGATAAGGTGTTGCCAGGGATGAGGCCAGCAGGGACAATGAAGAGAAGACCAGTGTGTTTTCATTCCTTAGTCGGGGAAAAGCCTATTCTAATTTATCAACTGACATTTTCTTAGACCCTTCTGTGTACTCTACTGCCACCTCTAAAATCATCCTCTGTTTGTTCAGATAAGACTATTAATGTGATATCTGTATTCAAGGAAATATTCCATCTCCTGTTTTTTTTTCTTCTTTAAACTCTAAGTTATCAATACACAGATAAGCAATGTTATACTTCCCTGTTAAATGGAGAATTAGGATCACAGTCCATATGGGATATTTTATATGTAGTCTCACTTGAAAATCAAGTTAATTATGCAGAAAGTTAACTTATTCCATTGTGCAAAGGTTGAAACCAGATCACTTAATTTAGAGCTAGTTTCACTAGGTTAACTCTTATTTGGTTGATCCTCTGCAACATCAGTTTGTGATCTGTAGACAAGTTTCCTATTTCCAGTTGTAGTATCATTATACATAATTTCTAAAATAGCTATCACTTTAAATATGTTATCAAAAGTGCCCTCTTTTATTTTTCACTTCATTCTAAGCTTACACCAAGCAATCGTGGATGCCACATTAATGGTCAACAAACAACAAAAATAAAGTAAAAGAACAAGTTAAAAATCTACCTTAAAGCACTGTAATTTTCTGTTAAAATATGGAATGGAGAGTTTTAGTTATCATAATAAGAATTATTTGGGTAATTTATAAAAAATCAATGTGCATTATGAAATATTTAATTTTTTGAAGGATGATAAACAAGGAAAATCATTTAAAGTAGTGAATTAGGCATGGCCTCCTGAACATGGTGACAGTATAAGTCAAAGTAAAATGCTGAGCTGTGTTCTCATAGAGACAGATCAACAGTGTCATTCCCCTTTCTGAATGTTGAAAGTTCATTCCCATTGGATATAATTTCCTAATAAATTCTGAGGATAAACATAGTTCATGTTTCAAAGTCACCTGGACTGTCTAATGGTTTTAATAGATCACTGACTCCATATTGCGCTTCCTGGTTTCATCAACAGAGGTCGCTGTAGCACTATTACTACTAGTAGTCTATTGAGCCAGCAAAACAACAGAAACATGCATTCAGTCAATCAGCAACCATTTATTGGAAGGCATCAGACACTACTGCTAGGCAATAGTCATCAGGAGTACATAATGGAGGCAGACTGGCATCACTGAAAAGTATAGGACAAAGAGGAGAAGGATAAACATTCTGAGACAGCAAATATGGTTCAGATCATTGTGAAAGCATCAATATCTTGTCTAGATTTGGCACACTGACACACACAAAGAGAATTTAACAGAATTTATATAAATATCAAACCATAACTTTACAAATTTTTCAGAGCCAGGAATGGTAACAGATACCTATAATCCCAACACTTAGCAGACTGAGGCAGAAAGATCATGAGTTAGAGACCAGCCTGGTCTATATGGAACAACCTTGCCTGCAAAAAAGAAACAAAAAATCGGATTAACTTGGAACATTTGAATCCTTTCTGTATTTCTAAATGCTTTATAGTAATTTCCTCAAGCAAACAAAGAAAAGTAAAAATCATTTTTCTTTGAGAAATAACTACCATGTGTTTTTACTCATCTTTATGAAGAGAAATATCTACAGCAAGTCAAAACTAAACCATTATAGTTCTCATCCATGTTTGGTGATATGTTAAAAATCCTCTTTCCTAGGCTACAGCCCAGATCAATTAGTCAGGACATTGCGGAGCAGAAGGGAGGACATGAGCAGTCAGCAGTATCATTTGAAGCTCCCACAGAGCCAAATATGCCATTAAGAATGAGATTCTCTGCCCTAGACTGTTGTCAGCTATAGTTAACAACTTGGAGTCATACATAGAAAAGAAGACTTTTATGAATGATTTTTCATAGTATATTTCATGGAAAGTGACTCATAAATAGTAGTGTTATTTGGTCTTATAAACAAATTGCAGGGACTGAATGTAGACTACTTTATGAAATATTTTAATGAAATGGAATAGTTGTGAGCCTCTACCCTTTAGAAAGCTGCCAACAATTATCCATGGGTCATGTGAAACTAATTTGGCATCAATGTAGTTGAAACTATTTTTTTTTTCCTGAGTGTTACCTACTTTTGCCTGGTTAAATAAGCAAACAGAGCAAAGCTGACTTTGATTAGCTTGTGTTAACCTGAGATAAGTAGTTTCCTCTCCCATAGGTTTGGTCCACAGCACAAATTATCGCTACCTCTTCAACCTAGTTTGCAGCTGATAACAAGTTCCAACTGTAATGGGGAAGTCAGTACCCAGCATAGCCACTGGTTATCATCACAGGTGTAAGTGCTCAAATTGATTTTACAACTTCCTTCTCAAGTGAAATGGTTCCTCTTTTCACTGATGTGAGCATTGAGCTATGGAAGCATGAGTTGCAGGTTGAGAACTGGTATTATTCAGAAGCTACTTTAAAATTTTAGTTTATTAGAAACTGTGGTGATTATTTTTGATGAAAAATAGTTGCAACGTTTTCTACTATATATGGAAAAATAATAAAAATTACTTACCTAAAAGAAAATAAAAACGTGTAAGTGGAAAATTGACTTGATTTATGGTGAAAGATTGTGACTTAAAGGGAAAAAATTTCAATTTCCTCTTTTAAATTATTTTTAAAAATTATAGTGGCTAGTCTTGGTGAAGATATGAATGGAACCTATATATCTATCAACAGCTGTGGACTACATAAAATGGCAGAAAATGTTGGAAAAATAATTAAATAATTTTATAGCAGCCTTAAAAATTCAAGACCTATATATTAGTAGTCCAGTAATATATAATAGTATCATATTAACATATAATATGATGTATATTATAATTATATATTACAGTGTTATTGGTTTCCTGGAACAAGTTGAGTTTTTTTTTTTTTTTTTTTTTTTTTTTTTTTTTTTTGTCTCATGATCACAAAGAATGATGAACAAGGACAGCAAAAGGAAAGCAAGCAAAGTTTTATTGAGAAGTAAAGTAACTGTCCCTTGAAGAGGAGTAGGACCCAAAAATGAGTTGCAAATAGCACTCTGGTCTGGAGATTTTTATATTTTAAGAATGAACCCGATTTGTTTCTGTCAGCATGTAAATTATTCATCAACTTAGAGTGGCTTGTTTGGTAACTTGAATGCATGTGAAGGTTCCTGATTGGCCAAAGTGTCAAGTGTAAGAGCAGCAACTCAGAAACAGCCAACCAAACATCTCAAGGAAGAGGAAGAACCAAGAAGTTAAAAAAAAAAAAAAAGAACAAGTGGGGCCTAGTGGCACATGCTTTTAATACCAGGACTTGCAAAGCAGAGGTAGGAGGATCACCAAGAGAGTGAGTCCACCCTAAGAACACATAGTGAGCTGCAGGTCAGCCTGGGCTAGAGTGAGACCCTACCTTGAAAAACAAAACAACCAAAAAATCAAGAACAAACAAACAAAAAAGAACAAAGGCCAAAGGCTATGGTCAGCTGACATCTTAATGAGTCAGGGCCCTTGCAGATATCCCTTCACAAATTCTTTGTTTGTTGTTGTAGTTACCTTGTCTTTCTGACATCACTTATGCCACAACATGTAGACCACAGTTGCAGGAGAGGTAGCCAAATTAACATTGGCAGGTTGGGGGCTCATAAACATCAAGGGCCACCTCCAGCAACACACCTCCTCCAGCAAGTCTCTGCCTCCTAACTTGCAATCAGCTGGGGACCAAGAATTCAAAACACATGAGTTTATAGGGAACACCTGATTGAAACAACCATATTCTGTACTTGACCCCCATGATCACACGCCTTTAATCCCAGCATTTGGGAGGCAAAGGTAGGAGGATTGCCATGAGTTCGAGGCCACCCTGAGATTACATAGTGAATTCCAGGTCAGCATGGGCTAGAGTGTGACCCTACCTTGAAAAACCAAAAAATGAAAAACAAAAAAAAAAAAAAAAAAAAAGAAAAGAAAAAAAAAAAAGGCATAACAAGAAAAGATTGAACCAATGCAAAATCTAAAACCAGCAGGGCAAATATCAAATCCTGCAGTGCATCTCAATTTAGCATGCGCAATGAGGCTCTAGTGTTCCAATTCCACTCTCCCAGCTGAGTTGACCATAGCTCTGGGGGAACTCCATCCCAAAACATTAGCTCTCTTTGGCAGCCATCCCATAGTCCTTGTATTTCCAAAATCTTAAGGTCTCTACTGCAACCCATGATTCATCCTCACGGTCCCATCACATCTCCACACAGGTGCTTCAACAACTCTGCCTTCTATTGCTCAGCAGCCATTTCCACAAAATAAAAATAAAAAACACACACACACACACACACACACACACACTGCAAATTCATTGAACCTTTATTTCCTGTATTTCTTATATTCCCATAAAATGAGGTCAGCTACCCTTGCTACTATAGAAGGAAATGCAGCTGACTTTGAATGGCAGGATAACTCCTCCAACCTAGTGGCCCAATACAGAACAGCTGGTCCATTCTCAATGGTGGTAATTTCTCAAATAATTGCAGCTGAACCAGGTTGTTGCCTCCTGCCCAAAAGTTTCATTCTGTGCCATATCCTGCTGCTCACGCTAATCCATTTCTTTTAAACTCAAGTTCTCAGAACAAGGGAAGAACACAACCAGCAACTCACACAAATTGCCTCTAGACCAGTCTGAACAAAGCTCTTTTCTTTCCTTCATAAGCCACAGTTCTTTCTGCACTTAGGTATTTTAACTCTCAACAGAATGGCTTTGCTTAAACACTGCAAGGTGTCTCTTGGTCCAAAGTTTCAAATCCCTCCATATTCCTCTTGCAACTTAGTTGCAAAAGATTAAAAGCCACATGGTCAGGTTTCTAGCAATAATGACCCAAGTTCACTGGTACTAATTTTTTTATTGTAGTTACCTTCACATTTGACCAAATATTTGACCAAATGTAGCTGATGAGAGGGAGGGATTTATTTTGGTTTACTGTCTCAAGGGAAAAGTTGATGATGGCAGGGAAATGGTGGTGGAGCAGGGGTTGAAAATCACTTCTGCCACAATAGTTGGAAAACAGCAGCAGAAGTGAACCAAATGAACACTGGCAAGCTAGGTGCTAATAAACCTCCATTTCCACACCCAGAAACATATTTCTTTCAGCAAGGTTTCACCTCCTAAGTTACCATCAGCTGGGGACCAAGCATTCAAAACCCATAAGCTTATGTGGGACATATGGTTCAAACCACCATGTTCTTTCTGTGGAGCTTATCACTGGTTGTGCAGAGTGCAATATACAAATTCTGTGTTGTTGGAATGAACTACTAGTTCTTCCATGACATGTATATATTTTTGTCATTTGGGCCTTTGACCTTGACTAGCTGCCTACAGAATGGACCTGCATTGCTTTGACTTATTTTCAATAGTAGTATAAGATATATTTGTGATATTTGGCTAGACATAATAAGAGAAAGTTGAACTATAGAAAATTATAGATTTAAACCAGGAATGGTAGCTCATTCGTGAAATCCAAGCACTAAAGAGTGAGGACTGGCACTCATGAGTTTGAGGCTTAACTGGGGTACATAGTGAGTTCCAGGCCAGCCTGAGCTGGAGAGTGAGACTGTCTCAAAAAATTGTAAGCATAGAGGAAAATTCATACCTTTTTTCACATTAAAATTAGGAAACTGAGTAAGGTCATGTATTATTTAAATATTGTTTAAAATATGAAGAGCCATTTTATTTAAATATCCATCAATAAAACATTTGAATGTATTTGAATCTATGTGACTAATACTATGTTGTGGATTAAAACTGCATGTGATATATTAAGATTATAGCTAGCATATTAAAACCATTGGAATAAAAATATAAAAATTATTTGTGAAGCAACATAGAGAGGCCTCCTGGCAAGCATATAATTAAAAATCAAGAATGAGTCTATTCAATGTTCAGGATTGAGGATGAGCTATTTCAGACCTGAGGAAGGACAAGAAAGGGTCAAATAACATCCAATCTTGGCTTAATACAAGAACCCTTATAATGGTATTTAAAATGCAGATACATAGTAGGGGACTTGGTAAGCTTTTAAATTAAGGAGGAAGCATCTAACATGAAATCTGAGAATATGATATCAGCTGACATTTGTCTTGACCAGCAGTAGGATGCAGATTATTTAGAGGAAATATATGTATGGGAAATGTGGGTTGAAGAAGTAAATAAACACAAATAATTTTTTTGAGAAAATCATACCTCGCTACCCAATTATTCTTTCATCCATCCATCCAACCAACCATCCATGCATTCATTCAATAAGCCAATATCTATTCTGCAGCTACTTTGACCATTCACTTCCAGTTATGCACTTTTTTATTTGATTTGATTTCTAAACTTTGTGTGTATGTCTGGTATAGCGCATGTGTGCATGCATGTCCACAGGTGTGTGCAGGAGAATACACATGTGTGTGTGTGTGTGTGAGTGTGAGTGTGTGAGTGTGTGTGTGTGTAGGCCAGTGGTTTATGTTGGGCGTTTTTCCCAATCACTCTCCCATTTATTTACTGAGACAAGCTCTTTCACTTGAACTAATGGCTTCCCAGGGGTCCACTTTCTCCACCTCCTGAGCACTTATATTACAAGTGGGCCACCATACCCACTGGATATTACGTGGGTACTAAGGATCTGAACTCTAGTCCTTGTGTGTATGGAAAATGTTTTATCCACTGAATCAATCCTTTATCACCAGTCCAGGTGTACAGTTTTACTAGTGAATAATAATGTTGTTTTTGTGGAGTTCATATGACCAAGAATGAATCAGAGATGGAGTAAATGTCAGATTCTCAAATATTTAGGGTTAGATTTAATGAAAATAGCAAGCTTATGAAGTAAATGTTCTCTGCCAGAGGAAAGGAAAAAAAGTAATAGACCTAGAACTGTTGGCCAGTGTTTCCAGAGCCAGACTTTTACATCTACAGATTAAATAGATGGATGATTCTATCTCTTCTATGATCAAGACACCCTCCCCAGCTACAACTCATTCTACTGGCTGGCTGAGACTGATTGTTTTCTGTCTATAAATGTTCTGTCTTCATTCTCTGTCTTCTCTCTACATCAAAAGCTCCTAGAGAACTGCAAGCTGTGCTTCCTGTAATATCACTTAATATGCTTATAGACAGGCTAAAGTTTTTCTATACCCATGGACTCAAGGAAATACCTGATTTTAGCAAACTCCTAGTGAAAAACTTACAACAAAAAATAAAATATAAAGAAAAACAAAACTTTTTGGAAGAGAAGACCACTATGTCCTTCTAACTTAGGCTTTAGTTTAAACATGTTTAACTTTTCCTAATTGCTTCAGAGATCCAGCATGCACAGTCCCAAGAATGTTCTTTAATCTCACCAAAAGTGAGAAGCAATGGTGTTACCAGGGACTGGGCTGCATAGGTGGGAAGGAGGGATGCAGAAAGGTGAAGCTGTGGGTTCTGAGTGACAAGAAGAGCAGGAAGCTCTTTGTGCAGCTAACCACGGATGACTGCAGGTAATAACAGATCACACACTTCAAGAAGCTTGAATGAGGTGGGAAGTGTTTGCCACAAATAAGTAATAGCTTAAGGAAATTAATACATTTAACCCAATTTAACACCTTACAATGTACACATACACCAAAACATCATATTATCCCACTCATATATATAATTTTAATTTTATGTATTTGTTAAAATAAATTTGTAAGAATGTTCTTAAAATTGATACAGTTTATTTGCTCATATGTCACCTTTCATAATCTACAATTTGTTGGGTAATATATTTCCTTCTTCCTAAAATCACAGACATCAAGCTGTGATAGCTTTTTCTCTTTCTTTTGTAAGGGAACTAAAGTTACACTGACTTCACATAAGCACATGTGTCCAGTACCATGGGTGTAAGAGGCTAGCCCTTGTCACACTTCATGTCCCCATTGCACCTTTGGGGAATTTTAACTTTCCAGATAGACAGAGCCCAACCTGTTTGCTCTGCTTTATATTAAACCACCTGTACCTGTTTAATGACAATTTCTTTTCCAGATATATTTTGCTGGTTTGCAAAGTGTGATAACCAAATCCACATGACTTACTTGTACATAAGGGATGAACTGACTGGTTTATAAGCTATGAAATTTCTCCTTGGAGAATTAAACATGTGAGAATGTGTGACCCATGTGAGCAATGACACCAGCCTCATGGATGTACATCCCAACCAGAGGTTCTACTGGGCACCAAGGAAACTTGGTTCCAGAGATCTTTGCTCTCCAGGAGAGGGAGAAAGGTAGACAAAGGCAGAAGGTGAGCTGGGGACACATAGCACAGGGAATACCAAGGAAGGGCACAAGCCTTCAAACCAGATTAATTAAATTAAATGCTTAAATTAAAGTGAAGCCCTTTGTTTACCCAGTAATGAATACTTCATGCTCCTCAAGATGTGCTCTATTAGGCCTTGGCATAGACCTATCTGACCACCTGAGTGAAGAAAAGAGGAAAGGGGTGCAAAAACACCTAAATGAATCCCCTAGATGATATGTATGCCCAAAGAATTTTGACAATCATTAAGATGAAGTAGTATATTCAGGTATAGTTTATTTTAATATTATTACTCTTGCTCCTAAGACAACCTCTTGTATTTTCCAAAATCCATAAATTCGTCTTTTAATCCTTTGTCTTTGTCCAATTGCTTCCATTGAAAAGGACTCTACTGGAAATGTGGTGTGGGGGCACAATCCAAAATTGCATAGGAACATGACACATTTCATATTTATTTCAATTAGGCTTAAAGATAGACTAGCCGGGCGTGGTGGCACATGCCTTTAATCCCAGCATTTGAGAGGCAGAGGTAGGAGGATCGCCATGAGTTCGAGGCCACCCTGGGATTACATATCAAATTCCAGGTCAGCCCAGGCTAGAGTGAGACCCTACCTTGAAAAACTAAAAAATGAAAAACACAAACAAACAAAAAATGATAGACTATATATAAAGGCTAGGGAGACCTAACAGCTTTCTAGTTTTCATTTCGATTTGTTGGACTTAAAATGATTGTTTCTCATAAGGTCAAGTTCAGCTAGAATACCAGTTCAGACCAGTCATGCGGTTTATATCTGCACATTGATCTGTGCACACATGCATTCCTTTTAGGGAGACCGCCCTCAGAAAAAGAAAGGAGTCCCTCTCCCATCCAAAGCCATTCCAACCACTTTTATTTTTTAAAAAAATATTCTCAAAAGCAACCAGCAGCTCGAATGCCAGTGCTTGAAGAGATTGAACAGACTAACATGGAAGGCTGAAGAACATATTCTGAGAATGTAAAGGGGACAGGTGAGGGGTGGATGAGGAAAGGGCATACAGAGGAACACAGAGCTAAAACCCTTCAGACATCAGCTCTGCTATTTTACTCCATAACCCCATAAAGAAGGAAAGAGCCAGTTGAGGATGATGGCTAGGTACCACCAGCAGCAAACTGCTCAAGGAATCACTAGAAACCTGGCCCTTTATCTAAAAGGAAGAGAAGAAAGACTGTTTCAATTTACCCCAATATTAGACCAAACCCAGACAACTGCCTTGTCCACAAAAGTCTTTCAGCTCAGACTACATTATGCTTGCTATAGAGAAAAGAAAAGCAGAGAGGCATTCTATTTTTGCCACCCATACCTCCTCCCACTCTGAGCTAATTAAGGGTCACTCCAGGATTTCCAGAGTTTTCTTTGGTGGCTTCAGAGGGGAAAGATAGGAGGTGGCCTTGAACAAACAGGAACCTCACCCATAAAGCCAATCTCATGTTTCAACCTCAGTTCTTTTGCCAGCAGCAAAAGCACCACATAGAACAGGAGTGGACCTTTGTGCCAGGGAATTTGCCCTTAGGAAAAGACAAAACCCCAAGAGCAATGGCTAACAAAAGCCAATCTCAGAAACACTAGTCATACTGGCTTTCTGAGCGAAACATGCTATGAGTCCTAATTCCTTATCACTCACGATAACAAGACTAAACATTAGGCCCGCTCCCTCAGATGGGTGGGTACAGCGTGTACTTAGACTTCTAATTTATGCTCTTCAAGTTGTAGACGGGGTCACTTGTCTCTTGTAAATGTTCTGATGATTTCCAGAGGTCCCTCTGACTGTCTCCCGGCCCATGTTGACAGTACACACCCAGCTGTCAGTCTTGTCATGGTCTTTGTGTGTCCCTGATGAGTCACCCTGTCTTCACACTGCCATCTCAGGTATAAGGAATTTTTTATGAGGATTTGAAGAAGAGCCAAATGGAAAGTAAAGTGAGCAGAAAACTTAGCATGAGGTTATTTCACATTCTTATGTATCTTTTCCAGGGTTGAGTAGTACATGGAACAACTATTTGGCTTAAAAAAGTCAATAATCTCTGGAGGTTGGGTTAGCGGTTAAGGTGTTTGCCTGCAAAGCCAAAGGACCCAGGTTTGATTCCCCAGTGGTGCATGTGTCTGGAGTCCGTTTGCAGTGGCTGGAGGCCCTGGTGTGCCCAACTCTCTCTCTCTCTCTCTGTCTCTCTCTGTCTCTCTCTCTCTGTATTAAATAAATAAATAAATAAATAAATAAATAAATAAATGTAAAAATAAAATATTATTTTTGAAAAGATAATAATCTCAGGAAGCAGAGGTAGAAAGATTGCTGTGAGTTTCAGGCCAACCTGAGATTACATAGTGAATTTCAGATCAGCCTGGGCTAGAGTGAAACCCTACCTAAACAAACAAACAAACAAAATACAATAATAACATTTACTAAAGTTTCAAATTCACAACCCCAGTTCATTCTATAAAGCTCAGCATTTAAAGCATCCAAGTCTAGTAGATTTCAGCAATTACCTTTAAAAGGGATTTTGGTTAATGTTCTATTTTTAGATCCTCAACAGATGATAGCATTATAGCTCAATAAACCTACTGTTAAGTTGAAAGTATCATTAAATTGACAATGTAATTTATACATCTAAGCTTTGGAGCATCATAGGTTAGACCCTCTTAAGTTAAATGTGCCCAGGGTACTTACATTAGCACACAGCTCGGTAAAATCATTCATATAAAACCTATTTTATATTTAAACATTGAATGTCTCATATAAACTATGCACTATCTTTCTCAGTAAAGTGCGGGCAACAAAGTACACTACAGAGGAAATCGGTTGTTCATCTTCTATCACTCCCAGAACTGTGTACTACATATTGCTGGGGTGGGCTTTGAGCTGATGCAATGGCCTCTGAGCCATTTATGCTCCTACAAATAGCCCCTCACCTATACAGCTGTAATTAACTCCTGGAGATTCACTGGTTCACTAAGCTAGATTTGAATGGAATCATTAAGTCGTTGGTCTGTCATCATCAGTGACATATCCTGAGGTGAATAATATTTTCTCACCACTCCCCAGAAAAAGTTATACAATTGATAGTATACTATTGCAAATTCAATTAGTTATCCCAAAGTTTAGCTTTTGTTTATATGCACAATTATCTTTCCTAGCCTAATAAACATGGACTCAGTTACATTGTATGTAGTCATTCATCTACCTGAGAGTGTCTTTATTTTCATTTCTGTCTAGAAGAAGGACCAGAAACAGTTTCCCTTCTCATGGAATAGACAATAGTGTTCATAGATGTTTGTACTCTAGAGCCATGTTAACTATGTATTACTCTGTTGTGGTATACCCTGAAGATCCTTGGTTCTTATACATTTTTGCATATAATGCTACCACACTCTCTGGCCTAGCTAAGTAAGAAGTATTAAGTATTTTGAAGGGCTTTGTGAGACACATACACAGAAAAAGTTGAACAATCAAACAAAAATAAAGATAAAATGTTGAATGTTCCATTTCTCACCAATACAAAGCAACTGTACAAATTCAGGTAGAACTTTTAGAGATAGCACGTTTCACTGTTCTTTAGTGATAAGACTGTCTTCATCTTCCCAAATAGAATATTTATTAGGCAATTATTTTTGCTGTTGTTTTTTCAAGGTAGGTTCTCACTGTAGCCCAAGCTGACCTGAAACTGACTCTGTAGTCTCAGGATAGCCTTGAACTCACAGGAATCCTCTGACCTCTGCCTCCCAAGTGCTGGCATTAAAGGCATGTGCCTTTAATGTTCTTAATTTTTAAATTGAGAATTTAAATGCATGAATGTACTATAATTTAATCATTTCCTTTCCTCTGATGGTCTTTTTGTCCCTTTACCCCATCCACATTCTACTGAGCTCTTCCTCTTTTCACATCATCCTTCTTCTGTTTTGGTGTGTCCTTTTTTCTGTCCTCCTCTATCATCCATGTGAAATTGTTGATGGGCTCAGATTGTGCAGGTACTGAGGAGGTTATGACAGCTACTGTGAGACCATGAAATCAATTCTTAGTTGTCAGTGCTGAAGCAAGAACCTGTTTCATACTTGTGACCACCTTCAGAAACTTCATGTTTTCATTGGTGAAATGTTCCATCTTTTTACACACATGTCTGACATAAAGATCAATACTTTTGTTTCCTATTCACCAAACCCTATCAACAAGCATCAATATAATGGACTAGTCTGTCCAATGAGATGGTAGAATAATTAACATCTTCACAGCATATGTATGGAAAAGAACAACATGGCCTAAAACAAAATGGCAAAAGGACAGTAGTTTTCTCTGATATATCCTACTGATATCAATGTCCTCAGCTTTTTGGGCTAAGGGAAGGGAAAGATTTTCTAGTTCAATAGCTATATGTTAAATACCATATCTTATATTAATTTATCCCAGTTAAATTATCAGTTCCGGAAAAATATGCTCAGGTTCCTTAGGGAGCAATCTCTAATGCATAAATTTGTATGCAGAAAGTTAACTTATATTAACAACAACATTTATAAACTCTAATGAAAGTCATTTTAGTCACAGAGAGAAGTTAAACTGTAATGTGGCCACCACTGAGACACTTCTCTTTACTTGAGGTCAAATTCTGGAGAAGAACCTAGAATTCAAGAGGTAACACTTGTGGATGGTGAGAAGGTGACTAAAAGAATCCTGAAGGATGATGTGTGTGTCTCCACAGTTCCTATTAGTTTGGCTTTTGTACCACTGGGATCCTCTTTCATTGTATAATACATGGACCCTATGTGGGAGCAGCCTCTCTGGTTTCTGAGGGAAATGTACAAGAGGAAGCTCAGTGGCATGAACCATGGTCCCGTCTCTGTAGTAGATCTCGGAGGTGTAATGCATGCCTTTCATCTGCCTTGTATTTCATTCATTACAGAATCTCTTCTTCCTCACCATTCACTCTTTTCATTTTAGTGACTTTCCTGTTCCCTATACATGTTTTAGACACATGTACCTGATAGCTATGGGTTATCACTTAGCATCCCTTTCCATGGCTGAAGTTTTTCATTTACAACAGAAAATAAGGAAGTACCAGTAGAAAGCCCAGGGGGATCACCTGGGAGTCAAACATATTCTTTATTTTTATGGGTACAGTATAGGTTGAATATTCTCTAACCCAAAAATCCAAAGTTTGAACTGCTCCAAAATCAGTAAGTTTTTGAGCACTAATATGCTCAAATTGTTTTGGAAGGTTGGAAAGATGGCCCAGCAGTTAAAGGCATTTGCATGCAAAGCCTCAATTCCCAAGTACCTATGTAAAGCCAAATGCACAAAGTAGTGCATTCAGTGGCAGGAGATCTCAGCATATACATACACTCTCTCTCTCTCTAGTTTATCTCCCCTACCCTCTCTCTCTCTTTCTCAAACAAATAAAAATATTTTTTAAATATTTGGATATCAGATTATTTTTGGTTTTATATTTTCAAGGTAGGAAAGACCAACTGGTAAATCCTATACAAATATTCCAAAATTAGAAAAACAGTTCTGAAACCTTCTGGCACTGTGAATTTGAGTTAAAAGATACTGATCTTGTATTGTTTTGTTTATTTTATCTTATTTTGCTTCACTCTGTGAATCCCACACTGGCCTAAGTTGTGATCATCATGTCTATGTGTTCCAAGTTCTGGAATTATAGGTGAGGACTGCCATATAGTTAACCTGCATCTTCATGATGGATCAGACGACCCCAGTGGGATGGAGAGTTCTTTCCTTGTCTGCTGCTCTTCATCTTCCACACATACTCCTGGACTTTCCAACCTTTCTTATTGCCACCAATGACCATTATGAACCATATCAATGATAACTTTGCTTTCTGATTGCTATATCTTCTGTAAGTAGATGTAGGCAAGAAACAGAGGAGAATGACTTCTATTTGTCCCTTGCTTGCTGGGCCTAGCTTGACAGTATAGAAGAATACAGTGACCAAAGGCCATGGCTTCTTTTCAGTAACATGCTCCTATTACAGTCCCAGGTGAATGTGTTTATATCAGTAATTAGGCAAGATAGGAATAGTTTATCCATGCAAGTAACTTTTTTCTTTTGAATAAGTAAGTGTTTAATTTGAGAGTGCCTGCCTATGGTACCTCAAGGACTCATGCAATCCAAGTTGCCTGTCCTAAAACCAGTGTCACTTAAACCATCAATCAAACAATGGCAGTAGGGTAATCTCCATTTCCATGACTCTTAAAATGATTACACCTGCAAATTTCCCTTTGCCACATATGTAATGCCATGTTCATATTGTAGATATTTATTACAACTTACAATTGACTGATGCTGAACCAGGTTAGGAACTGAATATGAGAGAAGTCATATGGAATTTGTCTTTCTGAGCCTATGTGACCTCATTCAGCATGATTTTTCCAAGTCCCTCCATTTTCCTGCAAATTTAGTTGTTTCATTTTTCCACTGAGTAGAATTCCATTGTATATGTAGCACATCTTCATTAACCATTCATTTGTTACCTGCAAGAGCTAAAAGGTAAGTTTCTATTGCTGAAGACATCACAGCCTGCAGCCACAGGAATACAAGTGATCATTCTGGAACTGAGAAGGAATCCAGTGTTTCCTCCCAACTAACCTCATAGCGCTGGAAAGTGCTATGAGAGTGGCTGGAGAGTAACAATAGGCAACTGACTGATTAAGGAGGAGATCCCACCAGTTACAAAATCAACTAGATGAGCAAGAAGTATACACTTATGCAATAGTGGCACACAGCTAATGTACTTAACCAACTGCTCATGGATTGGACATGAGACCTGCTCAGTGGGGGTGAACCCATATCTGGCTCTGGGAACCAAGCCAGATCCCCTAGAACAGGAAACCAGTAGGCTCCAGATAGAACCTCCACTGCTCTCTAACTAAGAAGAATGAATATACACATCAATATATCTCTCTGATGACTAGGCTTATCTCCTTTTATTCAAGCTGTTATCACTTATGGTTGGAAAATCTGTTCTGTTTTATAGATGGAGGAGAATATGGGGGAGAATAAGGATACATCAATACATCAAGAAGCATGAGTCAATTGTCTACCAGGAGATGGGTCGCCTCCATCTTATGTGCCTGAGCCCAGAAGTCATTATAGGGGAAGTGGTGATACAATACTTCTTTCCTGGCTAGTTTGAAAACCAGTTCCAAGGAAATTGTGACAGACATTGTGGTCACTCATACCTCATAAAAGCAGAGGTCCAGTGTTTACAGAGAAAGCAACACTACATCAATCAGATCTCTATCTTGCCCACCAAGGCTCAGGGGGTATTGTGGAAGAGGGGGCAGAAGGATTGGAAGAGCCTCTGGGTGGGTGGTAGTAGCTTGAGACTTCATGTTTCCCACATCCCTGCAGAGACTGAGGCCTTTTGGTCCCCACAATGAATACCAACAACCCCACCAAAGACGCTCAGGAAAATTGGGATGGGGAAAGGAGGTCTAAGTGTGCAACATTTTTATTAAAAAATAATTTTTAAAAATACTCCATTAGTAAATAACTGAGTGAAGGGAAATTAAAAATTTCACTACTTGAGAAGGTATTGCTAGGCACTGCAAGGTCATGGATATCAAGGCCAATTTCTGTCCGGACAGTTGCAATTGTAAGGAGTCATACCCTTCCTTTGGCTATTCCATTCTATCTGCCCCCTCTTCCACAATGGGCCCTGAGCCTTGGAGGGTGTGACAGAGGTGTTTCAGTGCTGGGCACTCCTCCATCCCTTCTTCTCTGCACTATGTTGCCTTTGGGTCATCCCAGTGGTCATCACCATCTGAAAAGAGAAGCTTCTCTAACCAGAAGTGAGAGTAGCGTTAATATGTGAATATGAACATGAAGTGTAGTGCTTTCAGGGCAGCTTAGGGGAATGATATATACATTTAGCCAGACAAGAACAGGCTTTATACCCCTAAGGATCATGACCTCCCCTGCCATAGGCTTTTGCTTAGGTTTTTCAGTACCAGGTATTTATTCCCTCCCATAGAGAGGGCCTTCAGTCCAATTATGGGGCAGTTGGTTACCCCAAGAGCAGACATGCCACTATTGCACCCGTTCAGACATTGGGCCTGTATGGCCAAACTTGAATATTCAGTGTCCACTGTTTTCACTGCTGATGACTTCTGTCTCCCATATGGCTGTGTGTAGTGCAGCTTTTTCCAGCTTTCAGTTGGCTGGTCTATAGGGAGAAGGTTTTCTGCTCAGCACCAGCTTGCTTTCTCAGTGACCTTGCCTCTCAGGCAAGAGATGTTTTCAGCAATAGGGTCTTACTATCTGTTTCTCAAGGGAAACCAAGGGCTTTGGCAATAGCCTTTAATGTTTTGGAGGCTACCAGGACCTCGTTGGCCCTCATAATAGAAAAAAAAGATGATGATATCAAATTAAAAGACAGACTAATGGAGAGAGGGAGGGGATATGATGGAGATTGGAGGGGGGAGGGAAATATCATGCATTTTTTGTATGTAAGTATAGGTAAAAAAATTATTAAAAAATAAAAAAATTCACTACTGGGATGGGTACGTAGCTCAGTTAGTAGAATGCTTTCCTAGCACACATAAAGCCCTGGGTTTGATCCCCAGCACCATATTAATCAGGTGTGGTGCTACACACATGTAATCCCAGCACTAGTGAAGTTAAGGCAGGAGGATCAGAAGTTCAACATAATCCTTGGCTATACAGAAGCCAGCTTGGGATACATGAGATTAGTCTCCAGCAAACAGTTCCCTCTTTAATTTTAATTTTTATTTATTTACTTCTGAGAGAGAGAGAGAGAGAGAGAGAGAGAGAGAGAGAGAGTAAATGAGAGAGAAAATTGCAAATGAACTCCAGACACATGCACCACCTTGTGCATCTGGCTTACGTGGGTCCTGGTGAATTGAACCTGGGTCCTTTGGCTTTGCACACAAGTGCCTTAACCACTAAGCAATCTCTCAAGTCCAATAAACAGTTCTTATTGGCCAGTTAAAGTGTTGTACAAGTAGCTTTGCACCCTATGCTGGCAGGCCTGAGCGATGAAGTATGTCAGCACTACGACTCAAATGCAAATGGGCCTGGTGTTGCAATAGATGAGGAAACTATAGGAATGGCTGCAGTTGTGGCTTTGACCTGTGGCATTCTCTGCATCTAGAAGAGATTACCTAGTGAGTTATGCTGTAAACATGACCAACAACCTATATATAGGTCATAGAGCTGAGGTCTCGTAGGGCAGGCATGAGAAGACTGGAGGATGCATGACAAGTAGGTGGAGGTCAAAGAAATATGAATGGACCTGTTGTCAGGCTGGGAGAACACTCAAATTCATACTAATACCTCTTGTAAGTCACATCACAGTTCAATGTACAGCCATTTTGCCATTAGGTGGTAATTTTATGAAAACAGAAATATGAATTATAAGTGAGTTCAATATTGTTATCTTTCTTCATCAGAACTGACTTTCCAGATCTGGGCACTGGAAACTCTCAGGTTGCAACCAATCTGAAGCACTCATGCCCAAAGAACAGCCAGTTTATTACCCCAAGCCTCTTTTATTAAAAAAAAAAAAAAAAAAGCCGGGCGTGGTGGCGCACGCCTTTAATCCCAGCACTCGGGAGGCAGAGGTAGGAGGATCGCCGAGAGTTCGAGGCCACCCTGAGACTACATAGTTAATTCCAGGTCAGCCTGGGCCAGAGTGAGACCCTACCTTGCAAAACCAAAAACAACAACAACAACAACAACAACAACAAAAAAACAGTGATAGGCTTTTGTTGAAATAAGAACTTATATTTCTTCATGTAGATTTCTTTTCAAGCACACTTTCATTTTTTCATTAGTCTGAGAGACTTCATTTAGTATGGTTTTTAAAGCAGATTTATCCCTGTTCTAGTGATCTTAGAGTGTTATGTGGTCCTTCTTTGACTTTATTATTATTATTATTATTTTTCCTTGAGACAGGGTGTCTTGTCTTGGTATAGGTCTTTTAAAGTGTCCTCAAACTTTCATTCCTCCATAGGATTCTGACTCAATTCCTAGTTACAACAATGGTTCCTTTCCACTGAGCAGATCTCTTAGCCAATCAGAAAGCCATTGGTTACCCACCTAGGCTGAGTGCCACCATTGCACAGGTGTGTACATCTTGTCAGATTGGTTGCTTTCATATAGCAGTTTTTTTTTTTTCTGTGCTTGTGTGAGTTCACTTAGTATGATCTATTCAAAGTCCAATCAGTTTCCTAAAAATTTAATTATATCATTTTTCTTTCTGCTGAGTAGCATTCCATGTGTAAATGTACCACATCTTCATTATCCATTCTTTAAACAATGGTCATCTGGGTTGATTCCAGTTCTTAGCTCTTGTGAATTGAGGAGCTATAAACACAGTTGAGCAAATATCTCTGCAGTGAAGAGTGGAGCCTTTAGGGTAGATGCCCACTAGAGGAATATCTATGTCAGTTGGTAGCTATATTTTCATGTTTTTCAGGAGTCCAAGTAATGATTTCCATAGTAGTTGTTCACGTTTGCCCTCCCACCAGCAGTGAGTGAGAGTTCCTCTTTCCCCATATCCTCACCAACATTTATTGTCACTTGACGTTTTTAAATGATTTCCATGCTGACTGGAGTAAGGTGGAATCTCATAGTTTTAATTTGAATTTTGATGATGGTTAAGGATGTTGAATATTTTCTTAAGTAAGCATTAGCCATTTGGATTTCTTTCTTAGAGAATGCCCTATTCAGTTCTCTGCCCTATTTTTGAGTGGATTTTTTACTTTTTTATTGGTTAGTTTTTTGAGTTCTTTGTAGATTCTATGTATTAGGCCTCTGTCAGTGGTATAGCTGGTGAAGATTTTCTCCCATTCCATAGGTAGCCCGTTGACTCTGTCTGTGGTATATTTTTCTGTACAAAAACTTTTTAGCTTCATGAGATCCCACTGGTTGAGTGATTGTTTAATTTCATGGGCTATAAGGATAGTGTTCTGGAAGTCTTTCTGCACTCCATTATCATGAATGTTCTCCAAATTTTTTAAAAATATTTTATTTATGTGTGTGTGTGTGTGTGTGTGTGTGTGAAGAGAGAGAGAGAGAGAGAGAGAGGAGAGAGAGAGAGAGAATAGGCATACCAGAGCTTCCAGCCATTGCAAAGGAACTCCAGATGCACATGCTACCTTGTTCATCTGGCTTACATAGATACTGGGGAATCAAACCTGGGTTATTATGCTTCACAGGCAAGCACCTCAACCACTATGCCATCTCTCTAGCTCCCCCTCCCTCTTTTTTTCTTCCAGTTGTTTAAGAGTTTCAGGTCTTACACTGAGGTCTTTAATCCATTTGGAATGGAGTTTTGAGCATGGTAAGAAAAGTGTGTCTAATTTCATTTTCCACATGTGCTTATGTTATCCAATTGTATTTTGGATCCTATAGTCTCTTAAGAGAAATTGTTAATTCTATTGAAAGATCCATATACATACAATGAATCATTTTTCTTTTTGCTTCTGAAATTACGTTCATCTTCTAAAAATTTAGCTATGATATACCCAGGTGTGGATCTTTTTAGATGTATCTATTGGTGAATTCTTTGATATGCAGATTAATATCTTTCATTATTTAGAAATCCTTAGAAATCATTTACTCAAATATGTTTCCACTTTCCTCTCTTAAGATCATCATTATACATGTTTTGATTCACTTCCTGTCATCCCTCAGAAATCTGAGTGTTTCCTCATTTTCCTTCATTCATTGTTTAATTCCATTAGATTAGACAGTCTTTATTAATTTATCTTCAATTTTGTGGATTATTTCTTCTGAAAGCTCCAATCTGCAGCTGTTCTTTTCTGGTGAGTTTTTCACCTTAGTTATTATACTTTTCAATTTTTTTTTCAGAATTTTTATCTAGTCCTTTAAAAATAGCTTCTGCTGATTTAAGCTTTATATTTGAAATCATTGCCATATTTTCTTTTAATTCTTTTTTTGAATGTGAACATGTATGCATGTGTGTTGTGTGCATGTATGTGCTGGTACACATGCCCCATGCCTGTGCATGCAGAGACCAGAGGAGAACATTGGATGTCTTCTTCCATGACTCAGCTGAATATTTCTTTGACACAGAGTCTCTCATGAACTTGGAGCTGCTGGTTCATCAGCTAGACTGGCTAACCAGTGAGTCTTGGTGATTCTTCCTTCACACAGGACTGGGGTAACAGGCATGTGTTACCATGCCTGGATATTTACATGGAAGCTAGCAATCAAATTCAAAGTGGATCAGGCCCTTTTGGGCCTTCATGCTTGCACAGCAAGTACTCTTACACACTCCATCATCTCCCCAGTCTTTCCTTTATTTCTTTAGACATGGTTCATTTTCCCTTTTGTGTATTTTGCTAACAACTGATTGAAAGCCATTGTTTGGTAAGCCAATATATTAGAGTAATCTAGAAGAACAGAACTGATAGAATGAACATATGAAGGACATTTATTAGATTTGTTAGATTGTCTTGTAGGGTAAAGGTTAGGAAGTCCCACAATGTCTGTAGGCTAAAGAATCTGGAACGTACTAGCTGTTCAGGTGCCTCACCAATAGCAATCTGACACTGAAAGCCTGGGGGATACCTGAAGAGTCACTAGTCTTCAGTCCACATTGGGAGGCCAAAGACACTGGGTTCTGCAGCAGTGAAGGAAGACAGCACATTGGGATGGACACACTCACCAGTGAGAAGAGAAGGCAGGAAAGCAAGAGTGCTGCTTTTCTCAAATGTCTTTATATGTGGAATCTCCCACCAGTTGATGAAGACGTTCTCTGAGCTGTGATACAGTCTGAGGCTCTCCCCACCCACCCCACTGTCCTC
Organism: Orientallactaga sibirica; assembly: GCA_036365145.1. Classification (NCBI taxonomy): domain Eukaryota; kingdom Metazoa; phylum Chordata; class Mammalia; order Rodentia; family Dipodidae; genus Orientallactaga; species Orientallactaga sibirica. The sequence goes on from JAEOAD010000699.1 coordinate 9,515,592, forward strand.
ACAGCTTTCTTTATCTCCTTTTATCAGCATAAATTCAATACTATGGTTTGAAGTCCCTTTGCTATGATCACTACCTGTCCATTTATTTCTTAAAGTTGTTTCCTCCTGTTGACTCCTATGTGTTGAATCCCACCAGGAAATCTAATCTTGAAAGCCCCAGAGTATCGCAGGGAAATTCCTATGTGTTATTTTCACAATGTAATAGTCAAAGCACAGTTTTTACTGTCAAGATATGAGTATGAGTCGGGAGTGGTAGCACACACCTTTAATCCCAGCACTCTGGAGGCAGAGGTAGGAGAAGCATCATGACTTCAAGGCCACCCTGAGACTGCATAGTGAATTCCAGGTCTGCCTGGGCTAGAGCAAGATCCACCTCAAAACAACAACAACAACAACAACAAAAGATATGAGTATATATAACCTAGACTCTAGCAAGCAGGTTACTTGAATGAGAATACCTCAAAAGAAAACACACTGAGCAGGTGAGCAGAGCACTTGTCAATGAGAGAGTATCGACAGAGTGCTTGGCTTTTGGATTTTGCAAAATTAGAAGTATCAGATTCAAAAAGGGTATGGTTAATGGAATGGAAATAAAGAATTGTCATTGCACAAAGATCTATTTTCTGTCCTTTTGCATTTGCTAACATGGCATAGTATAATCCATACAATGTCTTGTAGTTAATAAACTGGCACAATGTATTCTATATTGGCACAATGTATTCTATATATGAATGACCATATCTAAAGGAAAACCATAAACACAAAATAATGATGCAAATTTAGGACATTAGTTACAGAATAAAAGTGGAGAGGTAAAGAGATAGAATTAATACATGTCTATAGCCTACATTTACTCTCATACCCCCTTATTTACATACATACAACATTAAAAAGTTAGAATCCATAAAAACCTAGGTTATACATATGTTAAAGAATATGCAATGTCCAATAATACATAATATGCTATATACTATATATATACATACATGTAAATTATATAATGTATGAATATATATAATAATGTAGTATCATATACAATAATTTCCAGATCCATCCACTCTTTTACACATTTCATAATTTCATTTTTGTACAGATACAACTTAAAATTCCATCATAAATATGTGTATTTATAGATATATATGCCACATTTTCATTATCATTTACATTTTTTTGAGAGAGACACAGAGAGAGACAGAGAGAGAGAGGGAGAGGAAGACAGATAGAGATGGGGGTGCCAGCAGTCTCTCAGCTGCTATGAATGAAATCCAGATGTGTGCGCCCCCTTGTGGTCAAGTGTGGCCTTGTGCCTTTGCGTCACTGCATCTGGCTAAACGTGGGACCTGGGGATTGGAACCTGCGTTCTTAGGCTTAGGAGGCAGGCACCTTAACCGCTAAGCCATTTCTCCAGCCCAAGGTTTTACTTTTTAAAATACTGTTTGTGCCGGGCGTAGTGGCTCACCCCATTAATCCCAGCACTCGGGAGGCAGAGGTAGGAGGATCGCCATGAGTTTGAGGCCACCCTGAGAATACAGAGTGAATTCCAGGTCAGCCTGGGCTAGAGTGAGACCCTACCTCGAAAAACCAATATATATATATTGTTTGTTAGGTTGTTGTTTTTAATTGCTATGCATCATAGAAAGAATCAAGGCTGAGAGGGGTACTACTCTATGGGTATAAACATAATATTTAAAATATAATTTAATTAATAAAAATTAAATTTAATATTTAAAAGACAGTTTAGTGCTGGGGAGATGGCTCAGCAGTTAAGACACTTGCTTGCAAAGCATAAAAACCCAGGTTCAATTCCCAAGTAAAGCCATATGCACAAAGTGGTATATACATCTGGACTTTACTTGCAGTGGCTAGAGGCTCTGGTGCACCCAACCTCTTTCTCTTTCTGTCCTTTCTCTTTCTGTCTGTCTCTCTTCTCTGCCTCTCTGTGCTTGCAAATAAACAGTTTAATAAGATGCCCACCAAGTTTTTTTAGTTAATTAATTAATTAATTTATTTATTTATTTTGGAAAGAGGCAAAGAGAGAGAGAGAAACAGATAGAGAATGAGCATGCCAGCAGCCGCTCAGTAGTTGTGAACGTACTCCAGACACGTACAAGTCCTTGTGGGCAAGTGCAGCATTGCACCCTTATGTCACTTTGCATCTGGCTAAACGTGGGATCTGGATTGAAGGGGTGTTCTTAGGCTTAGCAGGCAGGCGCCTTAGCCTCAAAGCCATCTCTCCTACCTGCCCACCAAGTTTTTTGAGGGAGTTGGTGAGTTCTGATTGTCAGGCGGCAGCCATTTATGACTACATAAAGGTAGTGTTAATGCCATGCTTGGCTGTTTCTTCAATAGTTACTAATAAGAAGAAAATGTAGTCTTAAAGATAAAGCAGGTTGTTATCATTGTGTGTCTTTCTAGAGTGCTCTCCTGTGTGTTCTATGGAGCAGGGTCTTGCACTGAGCCCAGAGCTTGCATATTCAGCTGATCTAGTTAGCCAGCTTGCTCCAGGATCCTGTCTCTGGGACTACCAGCCACTGCCACTCCCATCCAGCACTTATATGGACTCTAGAGATCCAAACTCTGGTCCTCACACTTGACTGCCAAGCACTTTATCCACTAAGCAATCTTGCCAGCTCCACATGTAATTTTTTAAAATTTTTATGTATTTATTTTGAGAGAGAGAGAGAGAGAGGGAATGGGCCTGCCAGGACCTCTAGATGAATGCATCACCCATGCATCTGGTTTTCATGGGTCCTGGGGAATCAAACCTGGGTCCTTTGTCTTTGCAGGCAAGAGCCTTAACCACTAAAACCTGGGTCCTTTGTCTTTGCAGGCAAGAGCCTTAACCACTAAGCCATTTCTCATCCCCCCACATGTATTATTTTTAAGGATAATATATTATAAACTAAAAGAGAACAATAGTTTATTATTTCACCCTCCAATTTTTTGATAATTTTCTGGTCAAATTTTGGTCCATTTTTAGATAAAATACTCACATGTTTATTTCAAGTTCATCTTGAAATTACAATGTTGCCAAATAAGTACAGAAATATCAAACGATAAATTTATATTGTTCATGATAATACTGTGTGGATGTGTGACAAATGTGCATGCAGCTGAAATCAAGACTGGCCATAAGTTTTTATTGAAACTGATATTTACATATGGACATTAATTTATAATCTTTCTGCTATATTTATGCATGTTAAATTCCCCCATTCAAGTTTTACTTTTTAGCAACCATCAAAAGCAATTATAACAAGTTGTAGAAACAATCAGATCATCTGAAGCTAAGCAAGGTAGAGCTGTGAGCTTCTGACAATGACAGGAAAGCATCACAGACAAGCAGGAGTCTGGCTCCATAGGCACTCAGTTACCAGCCATGCGCACTTGGCCCCAGCTTAGGCAGATCACCAACACTCATGTGCTGAGGGATACATTAAAGGTAATTAAGGGTAGTCTTATACCAGAGAGCTGAGACTTTATATGTTGAAAGTTATCCAAGGTAATCAGAACAATTCTTTATAAATTCTTTCAACTTTTAAATAGTTCTTTGTTATGAAGAAAAGACATGATTGTCTTTCTTTTTATTCCACACCCACTCACAGCAAGGCAAAGAGACATGCACAGAAATGTAACTCAGGGAAGAGCCCAGCATTCTGAGAGCTAGTTACATAAATAAAATATTGCCAGGACTTTAGTTACTCCCCTTTCCTTTTCCTCAAATAAATAATATGCACACACTTCCTATAGAAATAAGAGCAACTGCCTTTTTATTAGTTCAACAGAGGCCCTTCTTGGACATTCTCATGCATTATTATTTATTTTTTAATGACAGAAAGTCATACTATTGTCATCATTTGGTAGATGAGGAAAAACCCAAAAGTTATAGCAACTTGTCAAAAAGTCCACAGATTGTATGTTACAGAGTTGTGATACCATGCCAATCACACCCTCAAACCAATCTTACTTTTTATACATCAGAATGAGAAGCCATATAATAAAAAGGGAAATTAATTTTTGGATAGCTTTTATTTCAAAGAAGTACCTGTAACAATTCATGGGGTAAGATGACAACTGTGAAAAGTCACAGCCTAAGGTATTCATTAGCAGTTAATGAATGGCGGCCACTCATGAGAATCAGTTGAATGGGTCTGTGAGCTGACTATTTAATGTCAAGTCTATTGAAAACACTAGACAAAGGAAAGGGCTTTGAATGGATGCAGCTTATCCTCTTTGACAGAGAAACAAGTTTTCTGGGATGGAAGTAAAACCCCCATTAGTTTTATTAGATTAGAAATTTGAGTTCCTATTATAGCATAAAACTTTTTACCTTCTCCAATTCAAGATTAATTTGAATCTTCTCAACCACTGTTGTCTTAGTATTTAATTATCTATGAATTATTTTATTGCCTTGCTCTGTAATTTGCAGAAAACAGACAGAATTGCAAATATTTTTGTCTAAAAATATACAATGGATTCTTTCAGATAAAGAGATAATTCATTTCTCATCATGCAAATACTTTTTTTTTTTCTATTTTAAGTCTGTATTTTTATTCCCCACTGCCTACAAATATATGGTGTTTAAATTTTTTCTTCCAACTAATTGAAGCATGATATCAGTTCCTTCAAAACTTAACAAGCTGACTATGACCTTGTGACAACTGTTCATCTTATATTCGAGTCATAATTTTACTTTTGTGTTTTGATATTGTCTCACCAGGCACTCTGACTCCCTAGCCCACACATAACAAAGATTCTTTGCTTGATGAAACGTGAACCCTGTCCTAGGCCCATCTGTACACTTTCTAGCTCTGTTTTAGCAGGCAACCCTGCTACGTGAGTTTAGTGAGAACCCCCTGCTTCTGATATCTGATAACCTTTGTTATGTCATGCGACTCCTTACTCTCCACTGGAAGATGTTTGGTCACCCTGGCTTGTCCTCAGCAAGAATCCTGTTTGGTCAGTTTATCCAGAATACCCTTTGCTCCTGAGGTTTGCCTTGGTTATCTCCTGTCCCCTCTACTTGTCTTCCTGCTTCTTGGCTATAAATTCTCCTTTGCCCATACCCTATTCAAAGCACAGCCCTGTCTCTATTCCCACCATCATTATTCTTCCTTATCATGCTTTAACATGAGTCATCATCTACTATTTTCTTTTACCCATCTTTAATTAGGAAACTGTCTAAAACAATTGCTATGGTAATAGTTCATACTGGCTGCGCATTGAATCACCTGCTACACATTCCCCAGAGCATGAGAGGGTTAATAAGTTGCATTAGCAAATCACTGTTCAATATTTTACAAAGCCAAGAAGCATGATGCAAATTCAAGCCAACTTTACCCACGGATTTCTGCCCTTCAACACTTGTATTTCCTTGAGTCCCCTCATAGACCCACAACAGGCTCTATGCTTAAGAGTTTACTAAACTCTTGACCTCACTGCAATCTCACAACTTTATCGTGAGGCTAGTGGAGAGTTAATATCATCATACAGAACTTAGTGATATGGAAGTGACTTCGGAAGTTTTTGGCTTACTCCACATTTCAAACAGCTAGTAAGTGATGGAGCCAGTACTTGAACCCATGCCTTCTGATTCTGAATTCTTTTATGTTGCTCTGATGGAGGAAGCTGTAGGTCATTCCCAGACAGGTGGAGAATGGCTATCAGAAGATGTCTGCTACAAGATGAACTCACCTTTGTAATCCTGGAGAGAATTCAGAAGCCTGCATTAGCTTATCAAGTTGTGCTAAACCAAGAGGCACAAGAAACAGTGGGTACCCTAAGCCATACAAGTAACTTCTCAAATATAAAAGGATCTTCCTGTGCCTGCAGGATTCCTGTGCCTGTCCTAAGCTTGTGACATCATTACAAACGGACCTTTTCTCCTGCAACAATTCCTCGTTATTATGCAACTAACTCTCTTATGAGGCCATCCCCCAATATTTTGTTATGTCCACCTTCTTCCTAAAAGAGTTTGATCACCTGTAGTGTATCATAGATTATAGCTACTTTAAAAATTTTTAATATTTATTTATTTGAGAGAGAGAGAAAGAGACAGAGAGGCATAGACAGGAAGAGAATGGGTATGTCAGGGCCTTCAGCAGCTGCAAATGAACTCCAGACCCATGTGCCACGTTGTGCATCTGGCTTACATGGGTCCTGGGGAATCGAACCTAGGTCTTTTGGCTTTGCCAGCATGTGACTTACTGGCTAAGCCACCTCTCCAGCCCAATACAACTACTTTTAAGTTTGTCTAAATATATTTGTTAAGGAACTGCCTGAAACTCCCAGCTCTTTGGATGAAACTGCAGAAACCCAGCTGGATTGTCTGCACTCAGAACTTGGCCTTTAGCTCCAGAGGCGTGGGTGGAGTAATAAACATTGTTTGCTAAACTCTATGCTCCTAGAGTTTCTGGTTTGTCCTGCCCTACTCTGAGGCTCCCAGTGACTCTCCCATGGGTGTATGCCTGGGCGAGGACCTGTCCTTTTGTCCCCTTCTTAATAGGATATTCCCATTTCAGAAGATGGGGCATATATTCTCTGTTTCTATTTCTGAATGGTTGTTTAACTTGTGCATTAAGAACTCTTGTTGCATACTCCCTCCCCTCCCTGTGCATACAACCCCTTCAGAGATGGCACAGTTAGATAATGGTACTGCCTCCTGAACCAAGTCCAGGAGAAGCACAAATTCAAAACAAGGGCAGCCTTCACCATGAAACAATACACCAGTGAAACCTAAAGTCAGTTTCACTGGCTCTTGTTACTCAGAAAAAATCCTGTAAGGAAGCAAAATAAATGAAGCACTGCAGGGTCTTCCTTCCTTGTAAACAGCTGCTCCAGGACCATGGCTGGTTCTGTTTCTAGTAGTTCCACGAGCTAAAGAAAAATTCAATGGTAATACAATACTGAAAATGAAACATTAAATAAAAGAGAATTCATGTTCTCACTTCTCTGTAGTTAACCAAAAGGCACATTCCTGTTAGCTTCAGTTAGCAAGTCATTATCGTGTAAAAGAACATGGAACTTTGGGCAGGGCAATCTGCGTATCATGGTTCAGTCCTTTCGTGTATAAACTCTAACTTGAAGAAGTCTGTGCAAGGGAAATTGTGACTTCTGATGTGCTGTACTTACTGAAGCACCCCTGACTTAGAAACTCATTAGAGTCTCAGGAGGAAAATGAATTTATTAAATCAGTTGTTGCATGGATGAAAGGGCACATCACTAGCTAATCACAGGAGTGAATAGCACTTTGCAGGCATCTCTTTTATTCCTATCCCTGAATGGCCCTATTAACAATTATCAGTGACTGATGTCCCCAAAAGAAGCTTTTTGTGCACTGCTGGGTTTTCTCAGGAGAAATTACAAATAAGATACCTGACAGAGTTTACTTGTGAAAAATAAATTAAAACCTATATGAAAACACCTGTTTTATTTGTGGATAAAATATACTTGTGAAGTCAACAAGTCCATGGCTTCATTATTTATTTTTGCTTTGCCTTATTGTGGATCATTATGAAATATACTAGAAACTATATTTTATCTTGAAAATGCTTAAACATTTATCTTTCTTATTAAGAATCCTAAGCCAGGCATTCCTATTTTTAGATGCAAGGTCTGTTGTAGAAGAGAAATTCCCAGCTGAAGAATTAAATCCCAATAAGTTTTTTATGATACTGGCTGTCTGTCCATCCTAACAGGTTGAAACAGGGCCTATAATATCATTTGAATATTAATCAAAAGTAGAATATCCCAAAGCAGGAAAATGCAATGAGCTTGAAGTAATGACACACAGATAAGCAAGATGAAGTTGTCCTTTGATCAAAAAATGTGAATCTAGGCTGGAGAGATGGCTCAGCGGTTAAGGCCCATGTGTGCAAAGCCTAAGGACCCAGGTTCGATTCTCCAGGTCACACATAAGCCAGATGCACATGGTGGTACATGCATCTAAAGTTTGTTTGCAGTGGCTACAGGCCCTGGGGTGCCCATTCTCAGTCTCTCTCTCTCTCTCTCTCTCTCTCTCTCTGTCTCCCTCTCTTTCTGACTTTAACAAATAAATAAATAAAAACAAAATCTTTAAAAACTGTGAATCTATCTACAACTTTTCCCTCATTTTGCTCATGACTAATGGGTTCTGGATGAGACATGTCCACATGGTGTGGTAATATTGCTTTTAATTGTTATCTACTTCTAAATTCTCTCCCTACTCCAAATTAGGATCCTCAATTCTGTGAACTAGATGATCTCTTGGAAAATCTCATGTGTCTTTTATACATTTTAGTATTATTAGGTCAATGAATGTCCTGTCTTATAAGTATATATACTTTAGCTTAAATTATTATAGCCAAAGTGATGGAGCTCTTACTAGATAAGCAAACACTAATCTGAAATACAGGTACTATCTCATTTAATCTTCATGATTTTCTATAAGGTCATTATTTTATAGAGCTCAAGGGGGTATGATTTCAGAGCCCAAGTTCTTAGAGACCTCAGATGTGATAAGAGCATCTGAGGCAGTGGTGAAGTTTCAGGGGCTTCCTCAGAAGCTGAAATCAACACTTCCTGCTGAAGGCTTGATTTCTGCCTACCAATCTGTGTTGGCAGTCTCCTCTGATGATTGCATCATAGGATTCAGGTGGAAATTCCAGCCTTACTTCTGGTGATCCCAAACCTTTGCTCAAGAAGGGAAGTTTAGAATCATCTTTCCTGAGAATCAGAATATGATGATAGAAACATAATAAGATGTCCAGAATCTCATTCTCCACTTTGTCACAGGAGCCTCCCTTCTACAGCAAATATTTCTCTTTTTCCGGATCAAGACAAGATAGACATCCCCAGCATCATGCTGGATTTGAGTAGGATAAATAAGAAGTTACCCATCCTAAATATCAGTAAACAAGTGGAAGACCTTTAAGGGTAAAACTTTTAGGTACAGAATAAGTAAAAGGAAATGACACTTTACTCAACTTTGGAATTTACTGAAACACAAACCCTTCAGGCTAATAATACAGTTCTCAGAAAGTTAAAAAAAAAAAAAACTCCTAAAGGTAAATTATGATTCTGTGTAATGTACACCTGATTTTCTGAGATTGAAATAAAAGGACACAATCTTTGGAGCTACTGATAGAAAATGCTGACTGCTTAGGAGCCTCATGAATTTTACTCCCACCTTCCAGGTGGGTAGGGAACAAGAGCCAGACCCTCCTCCATACCAGGGGAAACTCCTTCTGCCTCACTGCCTGGAGCCTGCTTCAAAAACTCACCAAGTGGGGCTGGAGAGATGGCTTAGAGGCTAAGCGCTTGCTTGTGAAGCCTAAGGACCCTGGGTTGAGGCTGGATTCCCCAATTCCCATGTAAGCCAGATGCACAAGGTGGAGCATGCATCTGGAGTTCATTTGCAGTGGCTGGAGGCCCTAGTGCTCTCTCTCTCTCTCTCCCCTCTTTCTGTCTTTCTGTCACTCTCAAATAAATAAAAATTAAAAATTAAAAAGGAGTTCCAGTAGATCTGGTAACTCTGCAGATCTCCAGCATGGGCTGCCACTAAGGAGAGCCTGGAGGGCACCCCCTTGCACTGTTCTTTGAAGCAGTTTTGAATGTCCCACCAAGAAGCCCATTTCATGGAAAACGTCCCAGTCTCACAGAGTCCCTAGCACCATTGGGCCCTCAACTGGCCACACAATTATGCAGGAGTGTGGGGACCACTTTCTAGGCTCAGACAGCTGAGGTCACCCAGAGCGCAGAACTGATGTCCTTAGGAGTACTCCTCACAGTTCTTGCTGTTAAGGCAGTCTAGTCATGTGACCAGTTGCTTGTAGCATGCAGTAACCAGAGAATCAATATGACTGCTGCTGCCCCAACATTCATCCCCTTAGGAATGCTGACCAGCTTGTAAGGAACCCAACCAGCCCCTTAAGGAGGAAGTAAACAAATTAAGAAAGCAACCAGCCAGCTTACTGACAGCAATGAATTTTTTCTCTTTCCCACTTCCCTTTGCTGTTCATAGTACCCTGGTCTGTCCTTCTCCTCAGTTACCTGAGGTCAACTGTCATCCAAATATATTACATGGGAAATTGCAGAAGTGAGCAGCTTTTAAGTTTTCAATAAGTTTATATATATTTATTGTTATTGATAATCTCTTGCTGTGCCTACTTTACAGATTAAACTTTGTCATAGCTATGTATATGTTAGAAAAAAGCCCAGTGTATATGTATGTATATATAGGTTTGGGGAGCTATCTTTAGGTTTAGGCATTCACTCAAGGTCTTAGGATGTGTTCCCTATGAATATGGAGGATGACTGAACAAAATGACAGGTTAGATAGGCAAGTATTGCAAGTGGCTTGCTGTCTTCAAGTTTACTTCATATATGGGTCCCCTGAATAAATGTTCGCCTGCCTACCAACCTCTTCTTCTTTCTGTGCTTGCCCTCTGCCTGTGGAAGGCAGCTCTTGGTTCAGCAGGGAGCTTTCCCATATTCTGCTAACAATCATATTTACTCTCTTAAATCCCAGCTCTCTCTTCTGAATAGCACCAATCTGAACAAACCAGGAGATGTTGATGGAGTCCTCTAATCCTTAGACCTGGCTGATTATTCTGGGTTTCCATTGCTGTGTGGATGGTATCCAGTAAGTGATGCAGACACCCTTTTCCTCTCAAGAACTGGTTCTACACATATTCTGTACAGGTGAATTCTGGTGATGGCCCTCTGCCTCTGCACCTCCACCTACAGGTTAAGCATGATGACTCATGCTCCTCTGTGGCATAAAGATTCTCTGATTTTTTTTTTTTTTTATATGGCAGAGAGAGAGTGTGAGACAGACAGGAAGAGGCAGAGAGAGAGAGAATGGGTGCCAAGCAGCCTCTCAGCCACCGAGAACGAATTCCAGATGCATGCATCCCCTTGTGGGCAAGCACAGCATTGCATGTTTGTGTCACTTTTGTGTCACTGGAGATCCAATGGGCCTTGACCACTAAGCCATCTCTCCAGCCCTGCTCTGATTTTTTGATTGCTTACCTTGTTAAACAAAAAGTCTATAGATCCCTGAGTTTTATATATGCCTCCAACCCAGAAAAATGGAAAATCATATTTCCAAACTGATTCATTTCCAGCAAATCGAGACAAAGAGAACAAAAACTAAAAATAAAACTCAATCATAGGAAAATGCATTCAGAAGTGAAGGCCAATGAAAGAAGTAGATATAAATAAATAGCATTGCATAAAATTATGTTCTATTTCAGATTCCAAAGAAGAAAGACAAATAGGATTTTTGAAATTACCATTTCTACCAGTCCCAGAGGAACTTGATTGAAAATTATTCACAAAATGTAAATCTGTATTGCAGTCATATTCCCTGGTCAGTACCAGTATCCATAACTCACACAGGAGGATGACCCTCTTCCTACCCAGGGAAAGCAGAACCTGAAGTGGCTAGATAATATTTCAAAAACTCATTTCTGACATATAGAAAATAAGAATGTCTGGTGATACCTTCTCTGACATCCTTTCTTTACAAGTTATTATCTATTTAACATTTATAAGTAAACCATCTACTGTATAGAACACACTGCTGACTAATGAAAGAAAAATTGGCCAAAAAGTAAAACAAAGAGCTTACAAGTTAAAATGATCAAACTGTCCTGTCCTCCCTTGTTCTTTGGGCCACATGCTGAACATGCATGTAAATGTATACATATACATAACTCATAGATATGTTCCTTGGAACATCCAAAGGAACACAGGCACCTAGAGATTGAGAGTCAGGGGCAGGTCATAGGGAATGGGGAGGGTATTTGGTCTTGGCATTTAAAGACATGCTGGATGAAATCAGATGAGGATGGACGAGATGTGCATTATCAACTCGCACATTAAGTAGCACTTGAGATGTCTTTATTAACTTGCAGGTGCTAAGACACTGGAGAAGGAAAGAGGAAGAAGGGAGGAAAGATAAAGTCATTTGGCACATTTGTCAAGCTGGAGTGTGAGGTTCAAAGTCAAATACAGGAATGATGAAGATGGAAAACTGAGCTGAAGAACACTTATGAAGCTGAAGGGCAAGACTGCATAAGCTGCAAATTCATAGCATTAAATAAATACCTGCTATGCATAGCATTGCTATTAATTTTGCTATTTTTTCCTAGCTTTTATTTTTAAAATCAATATTTGAATTATAAAAATAGTGTATAAATCTATTGTCCAAAGATTGATCTTATGTCACATCTGTAATATTACCAATTAGATATGGTAATATTGCAACAAATTTCATTTCATTTGAGATATATTATTGTATACTGATTGTCAAAATCAAAGCCAAATGTATTCATTTTGTGGTGAGAATAACTCACCATGGGACCCTGATTCAGGGGTCCTAATCTTTGAGCCCAGGGGGCAATTTCAGCATCCCCTCCAATTATGAATTGCACACCCATATAATCACTGTAAACCTCTGACCAATCATGTCTGTACCACAGCATATGACATGTGGAAGGAAGGAGTCTTCTTTCACAGAAACAGAACTACTGAGGACAGTGGAACTATTTTCTTTGGAGAAGAGGACTGTGGGACATGTGGTGCTCCCTGCTGTATCTGTGCTGGGCTGTCCATCTGGACCCTTCTGCCGAGGTCTCGTCCTCCGTCTGCTCTCCGGATTCATACTCCTCATCCACGTGGAACAGCGGCTTGGGCCGCAAAGCCAGCCTCCTGCCCCCGCCAGTCCGCTCCTCTCGGCTGCTACGGTGACTGTAGCTGAAAGCTTTCCCTCCTCCATGCAGGGTCTTCATAGGGATCATGTGTTGTGTCTGGCGCCCTTCCTGTAGTGACCCTGATCGAGAGTGTGCGCGGAACACGAAGGGTCGGAATTCCGGATCACTGCTGTCATCATCTAGGGAACATCACCACAACACCAAGATAACAGAGAAAGAACAAGACTTGAAGTCAGAGTTAAGACTTTGTGGACGGATGAGAAGAACTCAGAGCCCTCCCTGCGCTTCTAGCTCTTGCACTTGACTTTCTTATAAAGCACGATTTTGGCTTCCAAGGTCATGACTCCAGGCTGGGAGGACAGAGATGTCTCTACAGTGTTTTAAGTAGGTGGGAACGCATGGAAACCTGCGCATCAAGCCTGTCTCCCATAGGTGAGTAAGGGGGTGTCTATGTCTATGGTCAATTAAACCAGAAGCTACAAAAATGTTTTGTCTTCTAAAAATACAAAGCTATACCAAAGGTTCTATATGAAACCTGTTGGTTTATCTTGAGGTGTGTGTGTGTGTGTGTGTGTGTGTGTGTGTGTGTCAAATATTTTTAATTATTTATTTTGTAAGTAGGGCCTACATCTACTGCAAACAAACTCCAGATGCATGTCACTATGCATCTGGATTTACGTGGGTACTGGGAAACCAAACCTGGGTCATTAGGCTTTGCAGGCAAGCTCCTTGACCACTGAGCCACCTCTCCAGCCTCTGTTTATGAGACTGGGTCTCACTCTGTAGTTCAGACTGTCCTGAAACTCAGATCAATCTTCCTGTCACAGACTTAAAAGTGCTGGGAATTCAGGTATGAATGCCTAGCTGATGATTTAGCTTTTAATCAGTGGTTGTCTGAAAGTTTATGTCTGAGTTCTGTCATTTTGACCTTGAAAATGCAATCTTGAAGAAACAGGGATGCAAGGGACAGAAAGCCACAGCAGATCCCAGGCTATGACGTTATGGAGAATAAGTTTCCTTCCCAGGAACACCTATGTATACTCATGTACTAACACCAATGGCTTATAGTTCTTGTGTGCAATAGAATAGCTCATTTGACCTGGGCTCTTCTGCACGCGCCTGCTCAGCACTCTCACATGCACTGCTACCACATACCATTGATTATGCTATGACATGTCATGAGGACCTCACTCTATGTGACTCTAATCTCGAACTTCATTGCTCTCTAGAATCATGAGTTAAACACACTTCTGTTAAAAATTACCCAGCCTTGGATATTCTGTTGTAGCAACAACCACACAAAATAGATAAAAGACATATATAAATTTTTCAGGCATGTGGTGGCTTTTACTAAAAACATGAGTGAGATGCTATTCAATGAAGGGTTCGAGTCTGATCTTATAAGTCTGCTGAATAAACACATTTCCAAATGTTGACTAACTCTCACCTTTTGGCGTACCCCACCTTGCACGCTACGGTGTCTCACACTAGTAGGTCTTCTTATTGTTGCTGCTGTTTGTTTTGCATATGCATGTGTAGTGTGTGTGATGAGTTGTGTGGGATATGGTGTTACACATGTGTATGTGCAGATACACACATCCCATGTGCACTTTTGGAGGCCAGAGGAGAACCTCAGGTGTACTCTCTATTTTTTACCTGCACTTCCTGGAGGCAGAGTCTCTCTCTCAACCTGGAGCTGCTGTGTTTGCTAGCTCCAATGATTCTCTGGTCTCCACTCCCCACAGGACCAGGGTTACAGGCATGTGTAGCCATAGTCAGCTATTTATGTGGGTGCTTCAGAATTGAACTCAGACAGTCACAGGTCATCTTGGGCCCTCATGCATGTGTGACACATACTCTTACCTGCTAAGCTATCTACCCAGCCCACATAACTTTTTTGTATAATGCTTATTCAAATTTGTGTATCAGTGTTCAATTTAGCCTGTGGTGTGGTTATCTATGTCATAATCATGTAATATGGATGTTCATCTCATTAAAAATAGCAGTGGCACTTTCTTCTTTTTTACTTACTTAAATGACAAAGATAGCATAAAGATTATTTAAAATGAACCTATTACATGCCCTACATCTTGTGCCCTTTTGTTTTATTTTGCCTGCCTTTATGGAATAAATATTTGGTAATATCAAAATAATATTAGTTACTCAAGTCCAGTCAGGCATAGATAACTAGACCAATTAAACACAATTAATAATCCGAAGTCCTTTTAGGACAAAAGACTTTAGTACAACAAAGGTGGTATTTCATCATTGGGACCGGAACACAGCCATTGAAAACAATCTTAAGGGTATGTCTACCTAAATTCTTATGCCAGCAATAAGTTCAGAATGGGATGAAATTTAAATGAGCTATGATAGTTCTATGTAATCACTAATATTTAGTCATCAAAACTGAGTACTAGATTTCTATCTGTTGATATGGAAATCTGTCTATAAGATACTGTCACATGAACTAGATAATTTAGAAAAGCTACACAAGAATATTTAAAATTTGATTTCATATATAATGTGACATTGTGTTTATCTGACTTTTCTTTGTATCAGGTGTGGGTAATGTAGGGGCCAGGAGAGTGTAGAGAGCATGACAGAAGGATGCTAACTGACCAAAATGGTCCAAGGTGATTATATCTGAGTTTTTATTTGGTTATGTATTTCTCCACGGATTTTGATTTTACATGAAGCATATTTTTAAGCCAGGAAAAAAAAAATCTCATTTCAAATAGTAGTTGCATTTACCTATTAAGGGATTTTATTCTAAAACCCTATGTGTTTAATTTCTTTGAATTCTCCATGTGATTTTTTTTTTTTTTTTTTTGAGGTAGGGTTTCACTCTAGCTCAGGCTGACCTGGAAAACACTATATAGTCTCAGGGTGGCCTTGAATTAATGGTGATCCTCCTACCTATGCCTCCCGAGTGCTGGGATTAAAGGCATGCACCACCACCCCTGGCTATGATTTTTAAATATTTAACAATTAGGAAAATCAAATTGGTAATATGGCAAATGATTGTTATATGTTACCTTTTGCTATAGAAATAAATTTAGTCTTAAAATATATTAATTTGGGGCTGGAGAGATGGCTTAGCAGTTAAGGTGCATGCTTGTGAAGCCTAAGGACCCAGGTTCGATTCTCCAGGTCCCACATAAGCCAGATGCATGAGGTGGCACATGCATCTGGAGTTCATTTGCAGTGGCTAGAGGCCCTGGGGTGACCATTCTCACTCACTCTCTCTCTCTTTCTCTACCTCTTTCTGTCTCTAATAAATAAATAAAAATTTTAAAAAATATTAATTTGGCTTTAGTTAGGTTAATAAGAGATCTGATAAATCTAAGAATCCACCTCAGTGCTAAATAAGAAACCTTAAACCAGTAAATTTGTTTAAATAATTTTTGTAAAATTAACCTCATACTTAAATGGTAGGCAAATGTTAAAGCTTCACCAAAGCCTTCCTTTACATATCTTTAAGACATAGGTGAACAAATTATTACTCTGGGCTACCCTTGGTCTTCTGTGTCTTTTTGTAAGTCTTGTGAACTATGAGTCATTGTTACATTATATTTCTAGAAAAAATTAAAATAACATATTTCATGTCAAAAACTGTACAAAATTCAAATTTCTGTCTTTAAATAAAATTATATCTATATTGCTATTATTTTTTTATTTTCTTTATCATATAAGTATTGACATAATAATCTTGATTTTGCCTCTTAGCCCACACCCAAAAATGTTTACCATCTAACCCTCCACAGGAAGACACAGATCAGCCCCATTAGGTTACCTGTGGACTCAACAGCCCTTAGGTCTCTCCTTGCGGTCTGAGGATTGCTGTATGGGAAGGAGAGGTAGCGAATGTTTTTGGTACCAGCCTATGGGTAGCAAGAGGAAATGACAAGAAGAATAAGCTATTTCAGTTAAAGCTGCCATCTAGCACATGAAACAAAACCTGGTGGGATTACCAGTTGTTCAAAGAAAGCAGAGCACTTCAGACTTCAGTATGTATGTCCCTTCCCTCCCATGGACCGTTGTCAACCTTTGAAAGTTATTATCACAGCCCCGCTCAAATCAAGATCAAGGTTCGGGTCTGTTCTAGATACAGCCTCCACCCAGAAGCTCCAGGAAGATTACCAGGACATAGCCCAGCTGGGAAGAGGGCAATGATGTGAGAAGGAGGCCTGGGCACAAACAAATCCCCTGTATAACTCTCTGAGAGGAACAGAGGCTTTGGTCCAGGGAGGACCCCTGGAATATTCAGTACCTTGTGACTGTGGGAGTGGGACTGGACTCTCAGCCTAGGGGGCCACATCATGAACACTGACCTGCTTGGAGGACACCTCACTGCCATACCTAGACTCAGAAGGGGAAGTTACCTTGGTGTCCTGCCCTCTCCTGCCTTTGCTTCTTTCTGCCAGCAGGGTGAGGTTTCTCAAGTATTCATAGTAGTTTGCCCTTAGCCAATGAAGTCCTGCCTAGGGATAGGCTCAGTCATCAGGTGATAGACCCCACACACCTGCTTTCCCCATGGCAGACTGTGGCCTTTCCGCATGCTCTCCCTCAAGGTGTTCTGGCGACGGATTAGAATCTCCTTGGCCTGCTTCTCACTTGTCTGGGGTCTGAGGTTATATTTGTTGTAGGACAAGTTCTGCAGAGAGAACAGAATAATAGATATATAAGAACTCTTGAATCTCAGAAGCATCCACTGAGACTACTAGAGTAGGTAGACACCGAAGATCAGGCCCCAGCACTGCCTGCAGCATGGTGGAGCAAGCTTTGGTCCACAGAAAATGTACAGAGTCAATGATGTGTTGTGGCTGCATCCCAGGCCTTCTGTAATTCCTGCAGTAGCGCTATCCACCCTACAGTACTCACAGACCGTGGCTAACCCCCTTACATATATATTCTATTCCTCAAGCCATATTTTTTTGCTAGTGCAGTGGCTCCTAGGCATTTGAACTTAATAGATAGGAAAGATACCAAGGCTATTTTTGGAATCTATATAGGGTTGTTGTTTTTTGGTTTTGCTAATAAAGAACCCCTCCCTCTACCACAGACACACACACACACACACACACACACACACACACACACTAATCAACCAGTTTCTATTGGTAGCACTATCAATTCAAAAAGGAATGGTTTTCAAATGGAAATGGTCACAGTAGGATAAAGAATAGATAACATAGAAAAAACCTGACAACAAATGGAATCAGCCTAGCATTAGAATGCCTTTCTTCCTTGCCCTTACCCCAAACCAATGGAAATTTGTCATGGACCACAGACCAACATTGGTATTGAAACAAAGTTTGCAAGATGCTTAACTGGAACTTCTTATCCTCACTGTTGCCTTCATGATGTCCATCAATGAATGCACAGATTTCATAGATGCAGTGACACTCTATGTGCATTGATAAAGCACAAAGTCCTGCTGGAAAATAGGATGAAGAAGGACAGTCTAATCTCTACTGGGTCATGGATAGTTTGGAAAAGATAATCAGGGGTTGGGGAGATAGCTCAGTTAGTAAAGTGTTTGCTTAATAACAATGATGATCTGAGTTCAATCCCCAGGACGATGTAAAAAAAAAAAAAAAAAGGTTGGGGTGGTGGCACACACATAATCTCAGTGCTTGAAAAGTGGAGAGAGGTGGACCCTTAGAACTTGATAGCTACCCAGATCAGCCTACCTAGAAAGCTTCAGGGTAATAAAAGTCCCAGTGTTGAAATTTTAAAAGGTGGACAATGATGTTGTCCTATGGCCTCCATACCCACATATGTGTCACCCCAACACATGTACACACACACACACACACACACACACACACACACACACATATGTACATGAAAATAATTATTTCAGTAGCAATAAATGGAATAATGTATTTTTCAGGTGCTATAGAAAGCTCTGGATTAAAAATAGAATAAATGAGATTTCTGGCCTCTTAAAGGGCTTGCAGTCTTGTGGAGAAATCAAGCAAATACATTTAATTATGTATTCAGGTGAGTTGAGATGTTGGAATTATTTTAAACTTATGGAGTACAAGCAAAGGGCACTTACTCAAATTTGGGTGGGACAGATTTGCCATACTAAACTGGGCCTTCAGAGATGCATGGGTATTATCCTGGAGATCATTTTCAGAAGATAGAAGGAGAAATAGCACATGAACTGTTAATCAACCTGAAGGGAAAGTAGGAGGGGTCACTGGAATTTGTTATGAGAATGAAATATAAAATTCCAGAGTATAGTGAGAGAAGAAACTGGAGAGCTGTGGCTAGGTAAGGATGGACCACAGACAACATGACAAGGTGAAGACTCCATTCTCTAGATAGGTGTCCTCAGGGGAGGGGCCCATACCCCAAAATGCCATGAGAGGATCTTCAGGTCAAGAGAAGGCAATACTAATATATACTATCACTGATTTTTTTAATGCAAAAGAGTTTATGCCTCATTAAGTACTGAATATATGTGTTTGCAATAGGCTCTTCCTCAGCCCAGATTTGAGTTGTTCAAATTTTCTGTCTGAACAAAGAGAGTGTTTCTAACAGAGAGCCATGATAATGGTGTCCTTGTGGGTTTCATTTTATTGTGTATTACTGAATACACATTCAGCTCACTAAATATGTGGTTTTCATTATTTATATATGACATCAATCAACATAAAATACAGAATTCTACTAGGAAAGTATAATCTTTGGGCCAAGGGTAGGATGAGGAAGGGGTATCATAGACTGTTTCTGCAAGGAGCTCCTTATCAGCCTCTTTACACAAATCAATTACTCCTACAATAATTTGGACAAGAAAAAAGATTTGTGAAGGCAGTTTAAACACAGGCATGTATCCATCTTTCTTAACAATAAATCTTAAACTCATTACATTTTATACATTGAAATATTTTGAAATGACAATATGATACTATCACAAATATAATGATTAAGAGACTATGAAGCTGATTTTACTAATGAAAGGCTTCTTTCTATCCAAGTCTTACAAAGAGTCCAGGAGTCCATTGTTCTGGCAGTCAAGGCTGCTTTTCAGACACACCCTGTTTGTCCCCATCCCTTTCAGCCCAGTGACAGAGTTCAGATGAAGAGACACCATATTGGGACGTTGGAAGGGCCCCCACCAGGTCATCCTAACTACTCTAACAGCCGTGAAAGTGGACGAAACAAAGTAGAAGAGATTAGACTTACTTTTTAATGAAACAAGGGGGCCTATGTATGGTTTTAGGTAAAACTTGTTGCTTTTATGCCAGTCAGAAATAATCTGAGATACACTGGTTTAGTTATAGAAATATCAAAGAAAGAAAACTTCAGAGACAACCAATTAATAATTGATTTCAGTCTACGTTTAGTTGGTCTCCTTGGCTAATTACTCTTATCTCATCCATTGCTGGCCCCCTGATACTACTGCTCTTATGCTTTACCACAGGACCATGCATTATTAATGCTCTAAGTAGATATATAAAGAATAGAATAAATTCTCTTAAACTCATGGTATTGCAGATGCAATACTCCCCCTTAGATGAAAATACCCTGGACACTATTCTTCACCAGTCAAGGATTTAGTGTCATATCAGAGGGGGAAATGGAAAATGGGATGATTCCTTTGTGCAATGCATGTGTTTACTTTTATCTAGGGAATGGGATGATCCCTCTGTTCAATGTACCATGACTTTCCTGTATCTCTTTGTTTCTAAATATCTTTGTGATTACATAGCATAGAATGTTTCTTGACTCACTTCTGCTTGTGTAACCTATGTAACCTTGTGACTTCTTGTTTAACAGTATGTAACTTTGTGGTTTAACTCTCATCCTGTTTTTACTACAAACATCATGTGGTAATTTCCAATAAAAGCTGACACTCCAAACAGTTCAGGGTTGCATCCTGAGATCCTGAACTCTGGATGTAGTCCTGGTGCACCAGCCTTTCTTCTTTTTCTTTTCTTTCTTTTATTACCCAATAAAACTTTGCCTCACAAAAAATAGACTATGTAGCGAATCCAGGAGAACCATGCTGCTCAGAACAGGTCCCTAACGAGCTCACTATTGGCTCCCCACTGGGCAGAACCCAGAGGAATGTAGTCATCCCACCTGGAGTAAAGAAGACCAGGCTGCTTAGGCATAGGTCTGGTCCCTGACACTGATTATAGTACATGGCATGGAGTAGTCTAGGTCCAGATACATTAACTTTGCATTCTAGTTGCCAGGTGTACTACTGGAGCATTCCTGGCTCCAACCCATGGTGTGACCCCCATTGGAGCTGCTGTTACTACATTCTCAGTAAGACAAAGGGTTTGTCTCCAAATGGGCAAACCCCAATGCAAAACAAGTAATACAAGAAACCAAGATATGATATGCCCATGAAGAATGCCTACTCCCATGTTGAAGCCTCCAAAGAGAAAGTACTTAAAGTAAACTCCACAAAAAGAACTCCAAAATACAATTTTGATAGGTATATATGACAAACTTAAAGAGGTTGTGAACTAACAGTGGAATGAATTGAAAGAGAGTCAACTAAAAGAACTCAATAAGCACCTGAATGGATTCAAAGAGGGCACAAACAAATGCCTGAATGAACTACAAGAGAACACAATCAACTAAATGTCATCAGGAAGTCAAATCAAGAAATAAAAATGGCTCTCAATGAGGAAATAAAGATGCTGAAGAAAAAACAACAATGGAAGTCAAGCATTAATAATTCAATTGAAAATCTATCAGAAAAACAAAATCAATAGACTAGATCATGTGGAAGACAGAATATCAGGACTTGAGGGCAAGGCAGAGGAAATAGATCAAGAGACCAAAAATCAATAACAAGTTCAAAAAACAAACAAACATATGAACAGAACATGAGAGGCATATGCCTTTGAAAACCCAATGTTTGAATCATGTTCAAATCATGGGCTTACAAGGTCTATAAGAAGAACTGGAAATGGCATAGAAAACAGTTTCAATAAAAATATAGAAGAAACTTTTACAAATGTTACAAGAGAAAAGCCCATCCAGGTACAAGAGGCATAAAAATTGCCCAAGATAATACCAGAAAAGTAGTTACTCATGTAACAAAGCATTAAAAGAGAAATTGATCATCACTTATAAAGTTAAGCTCATCACAATAACATCCAAAATTTCAATGGAAACTCTTAAGACCAGAAAGACTTAGAATGGAGTTTTTCAAATATTGATAGCAATGGCTGATAACCCAATCTACTATACCCAGCAAAATTATCCCTCATAACTGAAGTAAAAAGAAAAGCTTTCCATGTTAAAGCCAGTTATATGAATAAGTGAGCACTAAACCAGCTGTATAGAGAATTCTGGATGAAATACTGTGCACTGAAAGGAAAATAAACCTACTCAAGAGGTTATAGGAGGGAAAAAGCAATCAAAACTTGAACTCTTATTATAGGAAAAGAAAACAAGAAAACACCCAGCCACACAAAATGATAAACAGGACAGGGATTAGCTCACACCTTTCAGTAATAACTCTGTCAATGGACTCAACTCCCCAATTAAAAGACACAGGTTAACAGGGTAGATCTGAAAACTGGATCCATCTGTTTGCTGTCTTTAAGAAACCAGCCTTACCATCAAAGACAGATGCCACCTCAAGGTAAAAGGATGAAAAATATATTCCAAGCAAAAGGAAACAAGCAAGTGTGGCTATACTAATATCTGAAAAAATAGACTTTAAACCAAAAGTAATCAAAAGAGATAATGAAATCACTTTATACTGTTTAATGGAATGATTTAACAAGAGGACATTATAATTATAAATGTATACCCATCAAACACAAAATCTACTATACATAAAGTTAGCCATAATCCCAAAACAATAATAATCCCAAAACAATAATCAAGTGTTTGGGCGTGGTGGTGACTTTAATCCCAGCACTCAAGGGAGGCAGAGGTAGGAGGATTAGTTCGAGGCCACCCTGAGAGATAGTTAATTCCAGGTCACTGGACCAGAGTGAAACCTGGCCAAAACAAACAGAAAAACAAGGGAGCTAAATAACAAATAGATATCTACAGAACATTATACCCAAACTCAAAATAATACACATTCTTCTCAGCATCTCTTAGAACCCTCTCTAAATAGATCACTTTTCATTACAGAAGGCAGTTCTCAAATTCAGGAATATTGAAACAACTTCCTATGTTATATCTGATCTTTGTGCAATGGAACTAGAAATCAGCAACAAAAGAAACAACATAAAATCCTGAAGATTGAACAACACACTATTGAATAATGAATAGGTTGTTGAAGAAACCAAGAAGTAAATAAAAAAAAATTCCTACAACTGAATGAGAATTAGTTCACAATATATTCAAATATATGGGACACAATGAAGGCAGAGTAGAGGAAGTAGTTTATACATCTAAATGCCTATATTAAAAGATATACAATCCAGTTCTTCTATTCAGTTGTAAAGCAATAGGAAATCATGAAATTTGCAAGAAAATTGATGGATATAGAAATAATTATATTGAGTGAGGTAAACCAAGCTCAGAAAGACAAATGCCACATATTCTCTCTCATATGAGCACCCTAAGTTGAAATAGTTAGATTTGTTTGTAAGTTGTAGTAAGTACCAGTTATGTTGGTCAAGAAGCTAGAATGAGGCTTGAGGAGAAAAGCAGGTTGTTATTAGGAGGGGAGATAGTAGACAGACTATAGAAGGTTGAAGGGTCTAGGGGAGTCATGGAAAAGAAAGGAAGGGGAGGGGAAAGGAGATGCAAAATAAAGACAGTGTAAGTACAAT
Source organism: Orientallactaga sibirica (assembly GCA_036365145.1). NCBI lineage: Eukaryota > Metazoa > Chordata > Mammalia > Rodentia > Dipodidae > Orientallactaga > Orientallactaga sibirica. The sequence continues at coordinate 9,539,059 of JAEOAD010000699.1, forward strand.
AGAACTCTGGGGAGATGGCTCAGCAGACAAAGGTGCTTGCTTGCAAAGCCTGATGCACAGTGTAGCACATACATCTGGAGATTGTTTGCAATGGGAAAGGGCCCTGATGTGCCCATTTTTTCTCTCTCTCTCTCTCTGTGTATGTGTGTGTGTGTGTCTTTCTCTCTCAAATAAATAAGTAAACAAAAATATCTTTTAAAAAGATAAAACTTTCTGTGCTGGAGAGATTGCTCAGTGATTAATGGTGCTTGCTTGCAAAGCCTGACAGCCCAGGTTCCATTCTCCAGTATTCACATAAAGCCAGAATATAAAGTGGAAATATGCATCTGGAGTTTTCAGTGGCAGGAGGCCCTGGCACACCCATTCCCTCTCTCTCTCTCTCCTTGCAAATAAATAATAAATAAAAATTTAATTAAAATATGTAAATTTTAAAAAGGGAGAGTGATGGTTTGGGCAGAAGCACCCAGATAAAATTTACCCTGAAGCCTCAGTTTGTTGCAGTTAAAGCCCAGTGCCTAAGATGGGTCATGCCTCCATCCCCCATTGTAAGGGAAGACCATGAGTCCCATAAACCAATATAGGCTATTGTAAAGGGCTTGGTTGCCCACCAGAATTAGATGTAAGAGTCTATTGGTGAAGACACCAACAGCTGTGGTTACATGACACTGAGAGATCATGCTGGAACTGAGATGAAGCCAGCTCCCTGCTGGATAGCTGGCATAGTGCTGGAAAGCTTGATGGGAGCTGCTGGGGGATAAAAGTGATCTATAGGCTGACCTAGCATGGATCCTAAAAGCACCCATGGGTGCAATAGTGGGACACAAGTTATCAGGGTAATTAACTGCTCTGATTTGGATAAGGCCCACTCAGTGGGAGGGAATTCATGCATGGTACTAAGAACCTAGTCAAAAGCCTACAGCTTTGAAGGTCATAGACCTGAGAAGGAAGCTTTCACTGCTCTTTGGATAAATAGAGATATTATACTCACAAAAATCTTGTAAATGTATATCTTTATCCCCTTAATACTCAAGAGACTCAAGCCTCATCAAAATGACAAGAAGAAAAAGCCAAAATCCAGGTGCCTCACATGGGATGAGTCATCTTTATGACACCTACCAGGGCTGAGGGAACACTGCAAAGGCAGATGGACTATGACTGTTACTCTCCTGACAGCCAGAGAAGCTTCTCTATGGAGATGGTAGAAGACACTGAGGAGACTCAAAACTCATCAAAGCATAAAATAAGAGGCTGTCGAGAGCTCAACACTAAAGGAGACTTCTAACATGCCCTCCAAGACTCAAGAACACTGCAGAAGAGAGAGTGGAAATAATATATAAAGCTGCAGGGGAGGAAGGCATACTGTGGGGCACTGCTTTTCCACCATGAAATGACTGGAACATTCATGACCCCATGGTGTTACCAATACCCCCAGAATACCAGCATGGTTCTCAGCCCATCAGCGTTTTAGCATCTAGCACAGAGGTCAAATGGAATAAGACAACAAAATAGAGAAAGGACTACCTTGAACTAGGAGGGTTCCTACCTCAGTAGAATTGGGGTGAGGGAGGGAGACAAAAGAGAATATTATGATGGGAACACACAACCAAATTATAGTATGCTCATATATTAAAGTTCCCACTCAAAAAGAAATTTGAGGTAGGGTCTCACTCTAGCTAAAGCTGACCTGGAATTCACTATGTAGCTCAGGCTGGCTTAGAACTCACAACAATCCTCCTACCTCTGCCTCCCAAGTGCTAGGATTAAAGTGTCAAAAAAAAAAAAAAAAAAAAAAGAAAAAGAGAAAATAGGTAGACAAACTTTGATTTCCCATCAGTGTTAAAGTCAAGCAAACATGAATTCAGTGTGAGTGTGTGTGTGTGTGTGTGTGTGTGTGTGTGTGTATTGCCTATCAGCAGGGAGCATAGGTGTTCCTGTGTATACAGTGCAAATGTGTATGCTGGTTTCTTTCCTATCTTTCTTCCACTTCAGTACTGTTGAGAAGGAGTTAAAGACTGCTTTTCCCTACTGAGTTCTATGAGAGAAAGAACATTATACTACTGTTTGCAAAATACCTAATATATTATATACTCTTGATGTGCCTTTGATATTTGTTGAAGGGAATAGAAATTGAGTAAATGACTTTCTTCTTTGGAGAGTATATGGAAATGTTGAGAGTGGTCTGGTGATTGGACCACCCTAGGGACTGCTGATCAGTCTTCAACCTCTCCTTAGAGCCTGGGCTCAGGAAGGCTTATTCACTGATAAGTCTGAGGAATGCTTCTGACTCTCCATCCCACTGTGTTTCAGAAAGCTTCCTCTGTGGTTCCTCAACCTTTCCACACATGTAGATTCCATCCCAGACATGCTGAGGAGAAAGACTTCAAACAAGAGGAAGCAGAGCCCCACCAAGGCCTGTTAAGTTTCAGATCCACTGTGTATTAGGACTTTCCAGGGTCATATCCTTTATTCTGCCTGGCCCTACCCACGAGTGACTGCTGACTCCCAAGAAAGACTCTTCCAAGATGTGGACAGTGAGGAACACCCTACTGTCAGCTCTGTAACTATTGCCCAGCATGGTGGACCACAGATGACTTCTACACATCGTCTGTGTAAATCCTTCAGAATGTAGATTCTCCACTAGAAACAGTAAATGTTCAAGACCATGGCAGATGAGAAGGCTCTCATAACCTTTGAAATGTTAAAATTAGAGGAAAGATTAAAAATGGGCTGGTAAGTTTGGCTGTCAAAGTACTTAAAGTGAAGTCAAATACAAGAGCACATAGTGGCCAATAATGGCAGTCTGTTCCCTAATCCTGTTCTCATTTTAATTCCTCATGGTGTTGACAATAAACCTTTTAAATGAAAAGGCCAATGTGCTCCAACTTGGGGTCAACAAGGAAGGGAGGCTGCTTAATTTAGAAGACCTCTGAAGTATAGCTGGAAGAAACTTCCAAAGAAAGAAAAAGTCTATCTGGGGGCCTGCAGCTGGGGACTAGAAGAGAATGTGGGCAATGGGTCATTTCAGACTGGATCAGAGTTTCAGGACTTTCAACTCTATTTCTGGATCTTTCTCTAAATTCATCAAGGTGGGGGTGGTGGTGGAAGGCTGAGTACCAGGTACCACTAGCTCTAAACTAGCCACATTCTTCAAACCAGGAAGTTCTTATCTACTTAGCAAAGGCAGGATGTGATAGTCCCAGTGAAACAGTTTCACTTGGAATGATTGGAAACTGTGGAATTTACCCTAAGCACACTATCACTGAAGCTGACTTATATTCCTTAAGCCTTTCCCTGACATGGGCCCCTTAATCATCGACCTTCCAGAAACAGGATGCCAGAAAACACTCACTTGCCCTCAAGCCCTGGAAAGAACTGGGGATAGTATTTAGTAAAGGAGCATTCTTACATTTATTTTGTGACATTGAGTAGGTCACATCACCAGCTTCCCTAACCCTAGCATCTTCTCTCTGTAAATGAGCGGTTTTCACTCATTTCTCAGTCCTCAAGACCACGATCGTGACATAACCATAAAGCGAAGTCCTTCATGATGAAAACATTGACAGTCATACCCACGAGGCAGGGTGGACAGCGACCTGAGTCTCCAGCCTTGAAAAGATTGGATGGCCTTGATTTAACTGTCATTTACCTCCAAGTCTGACGGTCTTCTCCCTACAGAAATATTCTTACGTGAACTTTAGATTAGATGTCAAGGACTTGGAAACATTCCATGCTCATTTCCAAGGCTAAAAGTGAGATGCCTGGTACACCTCTTTTTTTTTTTTAATTGGTTTTCAGTCTTACAGTTTTAATATTCTTATCTAAAAAGAGGCTCAGTTTTCTATATTTTATTACAGTAAAAAAAACACGGGACAACTACATGGCTATCAGGATCCTGGTGCCATCTTTTTCCTGTGTTTGATTGAGTGCCTGTCATGTCTTTGAAGACAGGAAGCTATGTGGGTTTTGGAGAGCTCTGGGCTGCAGAGCTGGGGCAGCCTGACCCCTGGAGACGAAAACCGGGTTTACATTTCTTCTTAGGCCAGAGGTGCCAACTCTGCTGCAGCACACTAACAATTAACTTTCTGTTCTCCAAACCTGGCTGAGAGAACTGTTCAGCACGAGGCTGCTTCAGAAAGGACAGTGTGAACAGGAACGAGATGCTGATGTACTGGTTCCAGGATAGGCAACAGAGACAAGACAGAGGGCTCATACATACTCTTTGTCGAACTTGGTACATGTTATGTGTCAGAATGTCCCGCATGGACTCCACATCTTCTGGGGAAAGCCGTTTGGTTCCCTGTGCCCTCTGAGCCCTACAAACATCATTTGAGGAAAGCAAAGCATAAGTATCTTGGCAAGAGATGTCACAAAATATACCAATAGTTTTTGAACATTCCTAGTGGAATCATTTCTGCTGTCTTAAATAGATTTTAAGTTAGATCATGTTTTTTTTTTTTACTTAATGTTTTAAAAATATTGTTCCCATATTGTTTTACATGTTTATTGTGTTTTATCCTAACACATTTTTAAATGGAGTTTAAGGTGGTAAGATCCAAGTTTTTTTTTTTTTTTTTTTTTTTTTTTTTTTTTTTTTTTTCAAGGTAGGGTCCAAGTATTTTTTTTACCCCAATTTGTACAATAAAATAAAAATCAGTTTGGGGGGAATTATATCATAAACTACAATCCCAACATTCACTGTTAAATTTAATAGAAATAAAATCATTGTTAGTTCTGTGCTTTACATCATTAAGGCCTGGTGACAAATAGTTCACCCACTAACTCCACCCACACACCACATTTTGTGCTTCACCAGTACACGTGATTACTGAGCTTGCATGACTGAAGTTTTCCTGGAAATTGTACCTTTAGAGATCTTAATTTTGGTTAAAGAATGATTTAAGGAACTGGAATCATACTTTACAAGTGGAACTAAGCCATTTGTACCGTGAAGGTTATGCAAGCTAAGACTCTGGACACCACCACTCCCAGAGATTTAAAACCAGGGTCAGGTCCAGGTTAGTAGTCAGTGCCCAATTGTCCTCTGGGATGTCAAAATCAGAACATCGCTATGAGAAAAATTTTCATGTGACAAATTTATTTGATTAAAATGTAGTGGAAGTAATTGGAGAAGATATGTTGGGACAGGGTTTCAAGTGTAAGCCACCATGCCCAGTGTGTGTGGTGCTTAAGCTCAAACCCAGGCTTTATGCAGGCTAGACAAACACTCTACCAACTGAGCTACATACCCTGCATCCCTAAGCCCCTGAAATACTTCTTATTACACTAGGAACATATTTTCACTGTAAAGAATAAAAACAAAAAAAGAAGAGTCAAGGAAAATTCAGCCTTCCTTTTAATACTTCCATCTTCCTTATCACCTTGCAGGAAACCCTAAGGCATGTGTTGTTTTCTCTCTGGCTTTGATTGTTTTATTTTTTTCTAGCTGAAACTATTTCAAATGCATAAGGACACACGTATGGCTCCAATATTGTTTTCCTTGTGTTCCTAGGATAACTGGTTACAGAGATTAGCCATTAGTTTCAGTGCAGGCAAACTTTGAATTACTATCCCCAAACACCAGCAGCATGATAGTCATAAGCAGAATGTGAAATTGCTAAGCATATTTCAAAGGGCTTGGATACTTGACATTACAGTATACCAGTATTTTATGTAGTAAAGCTATCTGCACACTGGCTGATGCCCTTTCTATAAAATTATTGAAATCAGTTTCCTTATCTTAGAGCTGCAAACATCACCTGAATTGATATTTGGTTAACACCCCTAGTGATCTAAACATTATTATCAGGGCATTTCACAAATGTCCTTCACAGAAAACTGATTCTGACTTGGGAATATCTGCATACTCTCACAATCTGCACACACACCTTTGTTATGGGAGGGGGTGATGTATTACTAAACAGAAACACCAGCTAGTCAAACAGCTCTAATTTTCTGTACTTACATAAAACAAATAGGCAAAACCACTAACAAATGAAATGGCAGAGTGAAACTTGACATAGCAGTAGATTAGCTTGGCACTCTCCCCAATTTGTAATTGACACACGCCACCATTGTGTCATTAATGTCAGGCTTAGTCCATTTGGGCTGCCGGCTGGAACGAGTGAAACAGGTATAGCAAAGGCTCTGCCTCTCCCTGATGCATGCTGAGAAGTGTCAACTACAATTATAAGGATGTCTAACTTGAAAGAGTGATGCCCGAGGTTTTCTTCATGTCTCTTCAGTAACATGACCATCTCTGGGATGTTCACATCACAAGCCCAGGCAGGATACAATCCTTAGAAAAGTACATACAGATGATGTCTACAGAAAAAGATTAAGATGGCAGGCGAACTGCACAATTATTGAGTCTGGAACATTCATTTATTATCCATAAAGGAAATGTCTGTCATTAAAATAGAACTGAGAAAATCTGAGTCCAAGTCCATTTGAATACAATGTTCACATTTCTTTTAATGTGTCTTTCTTCTTTCCTTCCTTCCTTCTTCTCTCTATTCCTATATTTCACCCTCCTTCCCATCTCTTTTTTTCTTTCTCCTTCCTTCCCTCCCACCTTCCTCTTCACCCTTTCTGCCTTCTTCCCTCCCTTTCCTTCTTTCTTCCTTTCTTTCTAGTTTCTTTCTTTCTTTAGGTAAGATGCTATATTATTGAAAAGGGAGGTTTTAATTTAATTTTTACATTCATGCCCTAGTAAATATTCCAAAAGATCAATTATTATGGGCTGATTCTTTCAGAAAAATATACCTTGTAATAGCCTAGTCATGAAGTCAGTGGTCAACGCCTGGGCACATGATGAGAAATCCTGCCCACTGTGCAATAGTGCTTCTAGCAGTGCTCCTAGTCATTGATTTTATGTGAATGCCTGCTTTGCATCACTTTGCAGAGGCCACCAAGGTGTCCATCCTTTACAAGGACTGATGCATGGCTAAGAAGGAGAAATAAAATTCACTTCTGGAAATGAAAAATGTAACCAGAAACATCACCGAGTTTCCCATGTGAGAATGCAGAAATACAAACTCAAATCTGTAATGTGTGGTCAATTAAAACAAATTCTGGACTGGAGAGATGGCTTAGTGGCTAAGGCACTTGCCTGTGAAGCCTAAGGACCCAAGTTCAATACCACAGAACCCTTGTAAAGCAAATGCACATGGTGGTGCATGGTGGAGTTCATTGCAGTGGCTGGGGGTCCTGGTGTGCCCATTATCTCTCCTTTCTCTCCTTTTCTCTTTTTTCTCTCATAAATAAAAATAAAAATTTCTTCAACTACCATGAAGTTACTCATTTTTAAAAAAATAAAGTGACATGTTAAAACTTCTTGAGAATTTTAAATATAGTACATCAAGGTTGTATGGTTGTAGCAAGTTATGTAATAAATTTGTAATTATCTTAATACCCCTATAATATTAATCAATTTTTTAATATCTTATTTTTATTTATTTGAGAGCGAGAAAGGGGGGGGGGATAGAATGGGCACTCCAGCATTTCCAGCCACTGCAAATGAACTCCAAACACATGCGTCACTTTGTGCATCTGGCTTACATGGGTCCTGGAGAATCAAACCAAGGTCCCTTGGCTTTTCAAGCAAGCACCTTAACCATTAAGCCATTTATCCAGCCCCCTAATCTATCTTTTGATAATTTTCAGCAGCTTATCATTCATGGTGAAATGAGCAGCTCTGTGTTTATAATAACAAAGGGAATATCAATTCTACCTATTCCAAAGGCTATTTTTGAGGTTCAAATATGAATATTTGTGAAAACAATGGAATTCCATAGAATCAACATCCCTGAAGGTATCATACCCCTAAAGGTCATAGAATTTGGAAATCTAAACTTTTGTAAAACAATTGACTAAATTTGTAAAAAAAAAAAAAAAAAAAAAAAAAAAAAAAAAAAAACTTTATGTGTGTGTGTGCATTTTGTTATCTCCTACCGAATAATAAGCAGCGAGCTGAGTACACGCTTCTTTTCCTATTATTGTATAAAGGGTTATTTTTTTAGAAATTAGCTACTTTGATCTTAGAAGAGGAATTCCTTTTGGCTTCGTGTCCTACAGATTTCTGATGAGACCAAATAAATGCAATTTAAATACTGAATTGAATTAAATATGAGCTCTAAAATACATCTTTCTCATTCTAGTTAACTAACTAGATAGGTCTCTACTAGGAAAAATAGTCCTTACCTCTATGACTGTTACTGATCATGAACCAGTGTCTGAAAATAATTCATTTAAGGTGTGAGGAGAGGAGCTCCAGATGAAGCTGGTTTGAACATTGCCTTGTGGTCAGATGCATTGTAATACAGAGATTCAAAATATGTGCTAGCATAGTACACTAAAACATAGACTAGATTGTCATCTGAGATAAATACCCTTACATTCCCAGACCAAGTGCTCACATCACCAGAGAGCAAACTGATCGAGGAAGTTTCTAGTGGTCTGCACTGCCTGGAGCTGTGCAGCCCTCCCCTACCACCACATTAACTCCAGTTCATCCTTCAGTGAGCAATTCACATGCCAGGCAATCACATGAGACTCACCTCTCATGGACTCATGGCACTTCCTGTTCTTTATGATTATACATTGTGTGATCTTTTATTAACATCATGGAATCCATGCACAAATTAGATATCTAATGATCAGGCCAAAAATCTCAGTCATTAAATAAGATTTCAATGGGGGAAAAAACCTTTGACACATAAAATAGCAACATGTTTAATTAAAACAGTATCAACATTCCTGATTTTTCCTGTTGCCTCTGGTTCCACTATGGCTCAGTACAGCCTTGCCAGTAAATATTTATTAGTACATCCCCATTGTAGTGCCAGACAACTCCTTCAAGCCTTGTATAGGCAGAACAAAATAAACAAACAAAGAGCCATAAAAACAACCTGGGGAAGAAGAGAGAAAATGCTTTCTATTTATACTGTTGAGATTTTCCCAGGCCATGTCAGAAAGTAATGGTGTTTCTGATTCATTAGCAGGTAAGGGAAGAAGGTGTTATCTGAGAAATAACACTCAGGCATTTGTGACAGTTAGATTGGTACCTATTCTTAGCTCTGCTTTCATCTTGCTTCCCGATGTGAGGGCATAATTGAAACTCATGATCAAGTGTCATTAGCTGAAGAAGTTGACAGGATGGAGGGGGCTGGTATGCCTTTTCCAAACCTATGTTGTAATTGATTTTCCCAATTCATAAGCCATTCCTTGGAAGAAAACTGGGCTTCTTTGGGAGGTGAATTGATTCTTGTAATAAATATGTATGTATATATTGGTTTTTCAAGGTAGGGTTTCACTCTAGCCCAGGCTGACCTGGAATTCACTATGTAGTCTCAGGGTGGCCTCGAATTTATGGCGATCCTCCTACCTCTGCCTCCAAAGTGCTGGGATTAAAGGTGTGTGCCACCACGCCCAGCAGATTCGTGTAATATTTAAGGAGCTTTGGTTAAATGTCAGAGTTAAAGCACATCAAAAACAGTATCTAAAAATAAATCTATCCAGCTTTTAGGATGATTGATTAACAGATGATGTGAGACACATCAAATATGGCCTTTCCCTTCCACAGCAACTCCATACATTTTTTTCATGAGAAAGACAGCCAACTCCCTGATCTCATATAGACTCAAGGCAAATCTCATATTTTCATGTAGACCATTTCTTTTTTTTTATTTTTTTATTTTTAATTATTTATTTGAGAGTGACAGACAGACAGAGAGAGAAAGCAGCAGAGACACAGAGAGAGAGAGAATAGGCGCACTAGGGCCTCCAACCACTGCAAATGAACTCCAGATGCACGTGCCACCTTGTGCATCTGGCTTACGTGGGTACTGGGGAATTGAGCCTTGAGCCACTGTCCCTAGGATTCATAGGCACGTGCTTAACCACTAATCCATCTTTCCAGCCCCTCATATAGACCACTTCATTAGACACAATTACAATGCCTCTTCCTCTTTAAATAGTCCATCAGCTACTATACCTCTTATTACAACCTCATTCTCTGTTTGGGTGAGTAGGCCCCTCAAAGGACCATAGTTTTATAAAATGTTGGTCCTCAAAGTGGAAGTACTGGGGGTTTCTTATGGGCTTTTAAAGGATATGCCTAGAGAGAGGTCTTTACCTCATTGGAAGCACACCCTCGGAGGGGATTATGAAGCCACTCTCTCCTTTCTGGTTGAAGATATGAATACTTGCTCCAGTGTGTGTTCCCTGTGCTGCTGTTAGCAAAGACCCAGAGCCATGAATCAAATTGATCTTGAACTTAAGCCTCCAGGACTATGACACAAAATAAACTTCTCTTTGCTTCCTAAGTAACCTTTGACATATATTTCATGCTAGTGACATGGACTGCATAACACATTCCCCAAATCCAAGTTGGCATGTCAGAAAGATGACTTGTCTCTTCTCATAGAAAATATGAAGAGAAATGAAGTAAGTGTAAAAAATGATCAAAAGGACAGAATCAAACAGAGATTAAATGCTAGAGATTTCCAATTTAGAGGAAAAGAATAAACACATGTAAAATATGCTGTCATTTTATAAATTTACTTGTTCTTCCCTTAAAAAGGAGGAAGCATCCACATTAAAGGAGACCACAGCTGAACCAAACAGATAACATTATGTTGCTGATTCCTTCCTCACAGGAATGTTCCACAACAGCCTATGTGTTAACCACTTGGTCCCCGACCCATGGCACTGTTAGGATTTGGAGGAACCTTTAAGAGATGATGCCTAGTTGGAAGGCTTCTGGTCATTAGCAGCCTGATTGTCGAGTGAGGTATTGGGACCCCAGCAATCACCTCTTCCTCCAGAGGTGAATGCCTTGCCCATTTACTGCCAGCATGATATGCTCCCTGGTCACATCTCCAAACACTTTAGCCGACCAGTCATGGACTGAAACATCCAACACTATGCTGAACAGAAATGCTTTCCTTCCTAAGTTGATTATCTCAGGCATTTGTTACAGGAACACAAAGCTGACTCCCACATTAATCTTACTGCCTATTCACTCTTGGTATTACCTTTATATGAAACCATAAATTGACACTTTCTCAAATGCTGACAAATGCTTACATGAGAGCCTAGATCAAAAAGCTTATGGCGGGCTGGAGAGATGGCTCAGCAGTTAAGGCGCCTGCCTGTTAAGCCCAAGAACACCCGTTTGATTCTCCAAGTCCCATGTTTAGCCAGATGCAGTGACTTGAGGGCACATTGCTGCACTGCCCTCAAGGGGGCACAGGCATCTGGAGTTTGGTCACAGTGGCTGTGAGGCTGCTGGAGTGCCCATTCTCTCTTTCTCTCTCTCTCTGAATCTCTCTCTCTCAAAAAAAAAAAAAAAAAAAGTTGGACTGGGGAAATGGCTTAGTAGTTAAAGTGCTAGCCTGCAAAGCCAAAGGACCCAAGTTTGATTCCCCAGGGCCCACTTAAGCCAGTTTCACAAGGTGGCACAGGCATCTGGAGTTCTTTTGCAGCAGCTGGAGGGCCTGGTGCACCCATTCTCTTTATACATATCTCAAATAAATAAAAAAAATAAATAAATAGTGAGCTTTAAATATAAGCTGATAGGGGTTGGGAACATGGCTTAGCTGATCAGTTTCTTGTCATGTGGACATGAGTTTGGATCCCCAACATTCACATAAAATCTGGGCCTGGCAACACACACCTGTAACCCCATTGCTGAGAAGGCAGAAACAGGAGGGTCTTTGGATCTCGCTGGTAGCAAGTCTAGCTACATGATTGAGCTCCAGGACTAGTGAAAGGTGCTGTCTCAAAAAATAAGATGGAGCGAGTTTGAAGAAAATAACTGAAGAAAATAACACCAACATCTGGACTCCACATATGTGCACATATGTGCACCCAGACAAACATGCACCCATATGCAAATGAAACAACACACACACACACACACACACACACACACACACACACCACGTAAAACCAAATAAAAGAAAAAGAAGGGCTAGAGAGATGGCTTAGCGGTTAATACACTTGCCTGCAAAGCCAAAGGACTCAGGTTTGACTTCCCAGAACCCACATAAAGCCAGATGCACAAGGTAGAGCATACATCTGGAGTTCATTTCCAGCAACTGGTGGCCCTGGCATGCATTACCATGCCCAACACTCCCATTCTTTCTCTCTGTCTTTCTCCTTCTGTCTGCTTCTCTCTCTCAAATTAATAAATAATTTTTTTAAAAAAAAGAAAAGGAAAAGAAGCAGCACATGGAACTTACTGATGGGCTACAGAGAAAGCTGCAGAAGTTAGTATCCCAGTCTCAACCATCTCAATAGCTTGTTTCATTTCCAGCTTCTTATACAAAGAAACAATGCTTGATTTTGGTAGATTCTTCCGAATGAGGAGTTTCCGTAAATATCGATGGTCAAACTTCTTAAACCTAAGAAGTAAAATTAACATTTGAGTCATCTGTAACCTCTATATGCATTATGACATATGTATTTTTCTTTAACTAAATTGCAATGTAACTTTATTCTGAAATTTTGTTCTTTATTCTGAAAACATCAAGATAGTGCCTGGACTTCATAGCATTTGAACACATTTTTTTTTAAATCACAGTATTTATGCATTTTTTAAGTAAAGAAAAATGGCCTAATAGCCTGAATACAGTGAAAATCAACTAAACAAAAAAGGGAAAAGACAAGCTGCAATCAGGGCAAGAAGTGTGCATAAGTGGGGAGTGAGGGAGGCCGAGCGTGCTCAGTTCCAATTGTAAGAAAAGAAATAAGGGGCCAAGGCTTTTGAACAAGTGTTCCATCCTAATAGTTCATAACAGCAGCAGCTGTACTTACATTAATGCTGGCCTATTCATCCAGAGCCTAGTAAGTTTAAATGGCCCCATAGTTAAAGTAGTTTTGCCCCATTACATTGCAGGCCATTTTGAATCTTGCCAATTAAGGGGAAGAACCCCCCCATTCATAAATCCCTACAGTCTGAATGATGGAGACTGAATAGGCCAGGCACTGATGATTGCTGCCTATTGTAGTGAACCTGTGGCCGCCCTTTAGATTGACCTGTGTGCCTGCATTTGACGCCTTTGGAATTGGTCATTTGTTTGAAGTGGGAATTTTCAACATTTCCAATCATTTTACATTCAAAGAGTAGTTTGTCTGACCACTCTATTTCTCTAGAGGGTAACTTAATTCCTGGGCTGCTGGCTTATTATCTTGTGATTATTTTCCTGATCTATGAGAGAGGCCAACTGTCAATGAAGTCCCAAGCAGGTGTGGCAGGCTGACTTCCTGGGCTTTGTCATATATTTGGCTCAGATCCTACTTACTCTTATGGCTCACCCCTTGATCTAGTTGTCTTCCCTTTTCATGAAACATCATTGTTATTGTTAATTCCTCAACCCACTTGAATCAACTTCAATGATATGTCTGACATTGTTCTCTCTGCGTTTACCTTGACCTTGTATTAGTCAACTCCAATGGCTTCCATTGCCCTGACCATAGTGGATACTTGTGTCTCTTGATGTACCACGTCATTCCTTGTACTTGTAATATTGCTTAATTCTGCAGCCTTCCTGTGCTTCCTCACCCAGTCCTTCCTGTCTTCTTTGCTCTTCCATTTCCTCTCAAGCTCTGTAAGGTCAGTCAGTGTCTCCTCCTCACACCTTTGCTATCTGCTATCATCTCACACATGCCCATGGTGTCAGCTGCCAGCCACTTGCAGCCACAATCAATCTTTCTTCTTAAGATGTGGTAGACAAGAAGGCTATGGGCATTTAAAAAAACCATTAGATAAGGAGGACCTGAAAGGTCTTCAATTGATGTGACCTCCACAATGGAGAACCCCTTTCCTCAGAATCACTAATAACTCACCAAACTTCTTTGCAGCCTCATAAAGTGGGCCATCCAATTACTGAAATACTTTTATCAAAGGAGAATATTGTTCTTGCTTTAAACTTCAGTATGACTTTATAATTTCTACCTATCTAAGGTGCTAGTTCTCTCCAAAGCCACCTATACTACATCTATAGCTTCCTCATCCTGTGAGCTCTCATTTTCCATGCTAACCTGGCTTGTGCCTGGCCTGGATCCTGGGACTCTTTTCTTCCTATCCTCTATGTCACAAGTCGTGGTGTGAAGCAGTAAAACTGTAACCTACTCACTTGTCTCTAATTTGGTAGTGACTCCATTGCCCACACACATCTTCAATTCCAGCTTTAAGATGATCCATCAGCTGCCAATCCAAGTAGAAACAAATGATTTTATGGTGAGATATTAACTATAAAATATGGAAGAAATGCTAATATAATTTGGGAGTGAGAGAAGGTTTTAATATATTGAAGGATATCCTCCCTTGTATCACTCTGCTCATGCATCTAAAATGTAGCACACCTTCATAGTAATTCAACTTACTTTCCTGATTGAAATATTCTCTAGATAAGCTTCTTGATAATTAGCATAATATTCAATTTATACAGAGCATCTGACATTTGATTTGAATAATACTTTCTCAGATGATCTAAGAAATTTATTGTGAATGGAATCATAGAGGTTCAAAGTGTAATGATTAAATATTGTATTTACATTCACAGCCAAAAGACAATTGCCCACTTTTCATAGTTGCTCAAATATAATTCTTCAGAGATTCTATTGCAATAAAATATAATAATAAAATGTCTACATTCTTTATTTTTAGTCTGATCATTTGGTCTGGGTATTTAGAGTTCAATATCCAAGTCAATTATACTGTATTTGTTTTATTCAAAATGGTTTATAAAATCTACAGGGAAATGTAATATTAAATAATTGCAAATGGGCTTCTAAATAATTTAAATTAGAAATCATACAAGTTTATACTGGCTTCTGAGTCTTCTGCAAAATAAAACAAAACATTAAATTATCATTTGAACTTTTAATTGATTTACCCTCTTTTAAAAATAGCCATGTGGCATGTACTAATTTCCCAAAATAATGAATACAAAGAGATATGGACAAAAAATCTATAATTGGGTTAATATATTAAATAGTTTAAAACATAACCTGTTCTAATCTGTTAAATATTTTCAAAAAATCTTGAAAACTTTTGCTCAGTTTCTCAGGAATTTAGATTACTTTATTTCCTGAGATAAGTTTTGGTATAAAACTTAGAGCTGACTTTGATGGTTTCTTTCATTTTTCCAGCACTAGATATGTGAGAATTATGAACTCCACATATAGAAATAAAAGAAAAATAGTCTGATGCAAGCAGCCCCTCACAGTTTGGATCCTTGAAATCTCACAGTACCCATCTTCCCAGTCATTACTCTCACACACCCATTCTGGTGCACACTTTGGGTGTGCCAATCAAGAAGTGATCCTAGAAATATTCTCTTTTGAGATACGGTTTTACTCTAGCCCAGGCTGACCTGGAATTCACTATGTAGTCTCAGGCTGGCCTTGAATTCACAGTGATCCTCTTACCTCTGCCTTCCGAGTACTGGCATTAAAGGCATGTGCCACCATGCTCATTAGAGAGAGAGAAAGAATGGGCACACCAGAGCCTCAAGCCACTGTAAGTAAACTCCAGACACATGCTACATTGTGCATCTGGCTTTACATGGGTGCTGGGGAATTGAACGTGGATTGTTAGGCTTTGTAGTCTAGCACCTTAACTGCTGAGTCATCTCTCCAGCCTATAGGAATATTCTTTTGAAACTGAAGTGTGCATATCTTCCACACAGTAATTCACATTTCTATTCATATGAATCATATAGAAGAGCATAATTTTGATATCATGTGCAACTCAGACAGGTTGAAGACCCATTCAACTTCATACTCATATTTGTTAGAGTTCCCACCAAATGTTCCCACCAAAAACTGCCAACAGGTCAAATCTGTAGAAGTAATAAGAGTCTTTCACCTTTCCCCATCAGGAGTTCAGAATGAGCAAAGAACCACATATTCATTTGGAGCCATAGTTTTGGAAATAGACAGGACAACTTTGAATATTAACCGCAATGGCAGTCTATTAAGGTACCAGGTACCACCTTGACTCAGCAAGTTCCCTGTTATTCAACACTAATTTCTGTGCTGCTACCTGTACTTTGTAGATGAGGGTAGAGCTCATAAGCAGTTGGCTATAAATAAAGGAGGTTACCTTAGACAACTGGAATGCCTGATTTGATCAGTTGAAGGGCTGCCATTTAAGCTGTGGATACCCTAGTGAGAATTCCAGTTATGGGGCTAGGGACAGAGTTCAGTGGTACCATGTTTGATTACCATGTGCAGGCCCCCTGGGTTCCATACCCAACAACTCTCTCTCTCTCTCTCTCTCTCTCTCTCTCTCTCTCTCTCCTTCTTATAGAGCACAGCATTAGCTCACACTTGAGAATTCCAGCCCACCTGTCTTGATGGTCTCACATATGAACTTTGGACTTCCTAGCTAGTTCTTACAACACTGTAGACCAATTCTTAAAAAAAAAAAAAAATCTTTTCATATTTCTCCATCTGGTTCTACTTTCCCATTGAGCCCCAAAGGCAATTCTGGCATCTTAAAATGAAAAGGGAACAGAATAAGAGGAGGCTAGTGAACCCCAAAATTCCATAGCAGTAAACTGTCTGATGAAACCACTCATCTGCAAAGGTCTGAGTGAACCCAGAGGATGCAGAAGGAATTACTAAGGGATGCAGTGTGTCTGCGTCTAGAAAACGGTAGTTTGTCCAGAGAATGTTGTAATTTTCTTGAGATGAATGACTTTCTTGTGGCTTTCATTTGTCTCCCCTTTTGAAAGGGTGTATTGATACCTATTACTGGATAACTATCCTGCTAGTATCAGTGGGGAGCAGGTAACATCATTCTTGAGCATCACAGTTTCCAGGTGAGGAGCAATAATATCTCAGAATAAGTTCTATCCAAAACCTCATCCATCCTAATTTAGGTGATCAAGATGGTGAGGTTTGAGACTCTGAACTGGTAGATGAGGCTTGGTAATATAAAAGATAAAGAGAGAAGAGAGAGGGAGAGAGAGAAAGGGAAACAGGAGAAAAATAAGGTTAGTCTTCATCATACCCTCTCCAGGGACCTTCATTTCAGGTGTTCAAGAACCTGATGAAGGTTTAGTCTGTCTTTCATGATATAGGATTTTATGGTACCATTTCCATTTGGGTCCAGTTTTTTCCCCCACCCAACCCAACCCTTACCCTCCCTTCCCACCTCACCCTCCCTATTTTCCAGTCCTTGAGATGCTTGTTATGTATATCAGCAGCTGGGGCAGACTCAGGTTAGGAGCCACAGATGAGTAAGATCATGTGACGATTGTCTTTCTGTGATTTGGTAAATTTGCTGAGAGTGATCTGGTCCAGGTTCCACCATTTTTCTTCAAACCTCATTGTGAATTTTCATTACCATACTGCTGTGTAGGATTACATTGTGTAGATCTACTATATCTTGTTTATCCATTTGTCTAATGATGGACATCTGAGTTGATTCCAGTTCTTAGCTATTATGAATTGAGCAGCTATAAACATGGTTGAGCAAATCTCTCTGAACTGAGGCATGGAGCTTTAGGGTAAATGCCCAGTAAGGGAATAACTGGGTCTGTTTGGAATTGATGTAATGGACTAAGGAAATGCATACCGAACAGAAACAATTTTTGAGGGTTTGAGTGTACACCATCGTAAGCAGGACAGTGACCTCCCAAAGATGTTCACCTCCCACTCTTAGGGACCTGTCGTTCTATTAATTGATATGTAAATGCAGGCAAGTAGAGAACTAAAGACAGGACAATCTTAATTATACATATAGGTCCAATGTAATTACAGAGGTCCTTCGATGTGTAAGAAGGAATTAAAGAGCTTTTGTTAGAGTGATGTAGCATAAGAGACCATTGCCAGCCTTGGAGATGGAAGAGGTCAAAGAACATAGAAAACTTAACCTAGAATAGAAAAGGAGAAAATTCTCCCCGACAGCCTCCAGAAAGGAATACAGCACTGTACCATCAATGCTGAGACCCACCCAGACATCCACTCCCTAACTGTAAGACAACAATACACCTCTGAGCTTTGAAACTACCAAGTTTCACTACAGCAGTCATAGCAAACTTTCAGAGGAGCTGGGAGGGAGAGGCTTCAAGCCTAGCGACACCTGCAGTCTCCTTGAGGCTCTAGATTATGGCACATGGGAAATTATCACTTATGACTGAGTTAACTTACACGGATATGAAGCTCTTCATTGATGGATTCTTTTTTATTGGTCTTTCTGACATCCAGGTACCTGACAAGAGGGCCAATTGTAATTCCCTAGATTATAAGTGAAAAAATAAAGGGTTTTGATTAGATGAAATTTATTGCTATAGATAACATATCTATTATCAAAATGCTGAATTTGTATGCATTTTCTAGCTTCTACTGGATTAAAAATTGTCAATGTCTACTTTAGTTCTTAGCTTTTTTTAATGTTGCAAAAAATATATTATTATCTATTTTAGTTATAGAAGCCTGATTTCACCTCTTAAACCTTCATTAGCTCATCAAGAGCTATTTAAATAACACAAAATCTTATGTTATCAAGTACCAGTCACTGTCTCATTCTCAAAGATAAACGGAGTAGCTATCATTCACCTCTCATCCTGGAATATTTTGATTAATATGTTGTATTGACCATGAACATACCCTATAAATATTTCAAATTTTATTGTGAGTATTAAACAATTCCAGAAATTGAATAAAGTGCTTTTCATTGTATTTTACTAACTTAATACACAGTCTTGAAACAATGTACTTATGTTAAATATGAAAGGAATCTACCAACCTGAAAAAACACAGTAAAGTAAATAACTACTAAAGTAGCAGTGACAAACAATTTCTTCCTAGGAAAAAGAGACAGAGGAAGCAAAAACGCAAGTGAAAAACTTCCAGCTCCTCTCACACCACTGTAGAATATTATGAACTGATCCTTGATGGAGAAGGGGAAAGTCCGAAACTGGTTACTGACATAGAAGAGAACAAATACGCCTGGAAAGGGGAAAATATGTGTTAGATAAGAGGGTCATGAATGTTGAGCCACGATGCTACCAGCGAGCTGAGGTTGTGTGCACCGGCCCTCCAAGCAAGGCAGCCTGATTTCATCATGCATCCAAGATCCCTACCCCAAACAGCATTTTTCAAGGCATCTTTCAAGATTTCAGTGCCTGCTTTTGGAAGTCTTCTCTGGTAACCTTATTGCTCCAGTACAAGTACTGTGTATATTTAAAACAATAAAATCTTGAATTTTTATTATAAGCTCTATATCTCTACATGCTCATAGATCTGGTGCTTCTCTTTAAAACAAGTAAAGCAAGGATATCTAGCAATCAAAATGATTTTTCATGTCATATTCTTAGAGGGTACCCAAAAGGGGGCATTTCTTGGTGACTGACGTCATTGCATGGTGAGCAGATCCCTGTGACTAGCTCAGTTCTGCCTAGATTCAGTGTAATAGGAAGAAAGTTAGTAAGGGCTTGGTGCAAATGAGCATTTCCTATTGCAGTAAGCCTAAGTTGAGGTTGTAGGGTAAGGAATCATGTTCAAAATGTAGGCATGTTTTTCACCATACTGATTTTCCTCCACATGTGTTCCACATGACTTAGCCACCATGAAGTGCTGGAAAGCTCTAAATAAATATTTCAGAAGAATCATTCTATATGTCCTGTGTACTTTCTCCCATAGAATTCAAAGAAGCATTCTTTGAGAGTAACTACATTTGTAGTACAAACAACAGAGAATTATTATTTTTTTTAATTTTGTTTGGTATATTCTAGTTTTTATTACAAGGTCATGTGACCATGGGCAAGGTTTTTCATCATCTTATGTCATCAGACTACATATCACTTAATTGAAATAGTAGTGTTTGCAGAGATTGGGTCCAAGTCTACCATGGGTACCAACATCCATGAGTGCTCAAGTACATATAGTATTTGTTTATAGCTCATGCCTATCCTCTTGGATACTTGAAGTCATATCTAGAGGACTTGTGACAATATCCAAGACACTGCTGATGCTACATTAGTAGTTGTATTGTTTATGGAGTGATAACAAGAAAACATCTGTACATGTTGTACAGGTGCAATTCTTTGCCAATATTATTGATTTGTGGTTGGCTGAATTTACAGGTGAAGAACCCATAGATATAAAGGGCCAAGTGTACTTACCTCAGAAGGTAGAGTTACAAAACACTACCCATAAGTGACAGGAAGCAAGGTCTCATATGTTATAAAGCTTTCTTAAATATTAGCTTGTAGTTAGAGATACAGAGTCAGGAGAGAGGAAGAAAAGTTAGTGAGTTAGAGCATTGGATTCTGACATGTGCTCCATGAACCCTATGCCCTGTCAAAGGTTTCAGTTTTTTAATTTTTTAAATTTAGTTTTGGAGAGAGAGACAGAGAGAGAGGGAGAGGGAGACAGAGATGGGTGCGCCAGCAGTCTCTCAGCTGCTGTGAACGAAATCCAGATGCATGCACCCCCTTGTGGGCAAGTGCAGCATTGCGCCCTTGCATTACTGCATCTGGCTAAATGTGGGACCTGGAGATTGGAACTGCTGGACATTGGAACCAGCGTTCTTAGGCTTAGCAGGCAGGCCCCTTAGCCACTAAGCCATCTCTCCAGCCCCAAGGTTTCAGTTTTTATGCTGATTCCATCAGCACTCCGAGGTGTAGGGTTATGGAGTGGGGCTAGGTGATCACTGAGGGCCAGGAATGTGGAGGCATCCATAATTCTTCCTATGTGGTTTATTTCCTCTCTATCTGGACTGAACCTCTGTAATTGTATTTCTCTTGAGATGAGACCTACTCCTTGTAGATTTGTATAATGCTAGAACTGATATAGATCTTAAATACTTATCCAAACACATTATTTATGGTGGAGAAAGAAAGCTGAATAGATAAATGCTGAGAACCTCAAATATCTAATCAAAATAATTCTAAAATTGGATTTGAGATTATAAGTTTATATCAGTTGTCTTTTTTCTCACCAAGGATACACATAGATACATATTTTGTGGATAATTTAATATTTAGAAAATATTAATCTTTTAATATTGAATCTTGTAATTTTTTGCCACCCCAAATTAACTTGAATTGAAATATTCAATGTTAGTTCTCAGCCATAGCTCCTCATTTTTCTTTCATCACTGGCCAAAGTTATTTTTAAAATGTCTTTTTTAAAATCAAAAGCCAACATGTATATTGTAGCTCAGGGCTTAATGTAATTTTGTAGCTCCTGAGAGAGAAGTGTACAGCAGTCACTGGAACACATGTTTTCAAATGAGGCACATTTTTCCAGGAGTGAAATCATTTATTTTATAGTTTATATTATTATTAAAACTAAACTTTTAAAAATAAGATTCATCTTTTGGACCTTTGTTGGCTATTTATACATCACACACTCATGAACTCAACTTGTAGGCCAGCTGTGTTATTTAAGGGAATGTTTTCCAACAGTATTTACCTTACATAGATTTGTGAGTTCTCACTTATCCTGTAACAAAAGTCTAAATGGCCACAGTTTATAATCTATACTTAATTTAAGATGCAAGAGGCTACAAATTGGCAAGGAAGTGAAGAGTAACAGATATATTTACTGAGTTATATTTAAATGTGTAGATGTGAAAGTTCACCCTTCAAATGAAAAACAAAATACTCCCTGCCTTGGCCTTGCTTCCGAAGAGCATCATATTCAGCCAGCCACTAATGGCCTTTGAGCTGATAGTGGGGGCAAATGGAAAATGTTACTGGTCACCAAAAATTACCAGGAGTAAACCTGCTTAGCACCAGCTTCCTGTTTGTGGGTTTACATTGTGGTACAGAAAGGAGAGAAAGGAAAATCGGGGGAGTTTTGGGTGCTGGTGTCTCTTACTGATGGCTCTCCAGATCTGGCAGAAGACCAGAGTGAAGCAGATGAAGGCCCAGTTCCACTCGTGGTTCTTCCCAATGGTGGACACGCCCATGAAGATGAAGATCAAGGTTTCGCTGACACTGCTCAGCATCTTCATGAAATACTTGATGGTGGTGTAGGATGTCTGTGACACATTTTCTTCTACATACTTTTTCATGGTCACTGCACAGGCTGTGATTCTACAAAAGGAGTGGAGTCTCAGGGAGAAGTAACAAGATTTTTCCACACTACCAAAAAAAAAAAAAAAAAAAAAAAAAACTCTTTCCCAATAGCAAGGCCAGTGTGGTGGTTTGAATGGAAAATGTCCCTCACAGCCTCAAGTGTTTGTAACTAAGCTTCCCACTTAGACCCTAACTAGAGCAGCTTCTGGGAGGTGGAGCCTTGCTAGAAGAGGTATGAGTAAACCTTGGGGTTCATTCTTCCATCCCACATATGCAGAGCCAGCTTGTGCTTGTGCTTGCAGCTATGTGAAGTGTGAGCCCATTGTCATGCTTTTCTTAGTCCTGAGGAAACTTCTCTTTGCATCTGTATTCTTGAAATAAACCCTTACCTCCTATATGCTGCTTGTGGTCAGGTGATTTTGCCCAACAATGAGAAGCTGTCACAACCAGATAAACATGAAGCCTGCCTTGCTGCCTTGATTCAGAATTACACCATCTGCATCTGTCCTCTCTAGCTGCACACCATAGATTTTCTGTCTTTCTCTCCCCAAGAGTAGGAACCTCTTCAAGAAAAAGTAAGTGCAATGGGAAGGTGGATGTGACATGGCCTGCATACCCACACACACACACACACAGAACAGTGAGCCATTCACTCCAGCATACTAGAAGCACAATATGCTTGACCCTTCCTTTCCTTACTCATCAAGAGCTTTGTCAGCCTCAAATCTTACTAGAAACTACTCCATCATTCCTTACACCAAAATAAATTTACTTCAGTTAGATAATCAAATAATAATCAATAATATAGCAATAATCAAATAATACAGCAATTCCTTCTTTTTCTCCAATCAAACAAAATTTCTTTTTCAACACCTTTTGCTCCTCCTGCCTCAGTTTCCTGAATTCTGAGCTTAACTATGTGCCCCATCAAGATCCCAAAAAATATTTTTCACAGTGTTATAACAAACACTTCAAATGTTTCTCTTCTGGAGCCATTTAGCAAGTTTGGAGATAAAAGAAAGTACTGTGAGGGCTGGAGAGATGGCTTAACACTTAAAGTGCTTGCCTGTGAAGCCTAAGGACCCAGGTTCAATTTCCCAGAACCCACATGAGCCAGATGCACATGGTGGTGCATGTTTCTGGAGTTCATCTGCAGTGGCTAGAGGCCCTGGTACACCCATTGTCCCCCCTGCCAATAAATAAATTAGTTAAAATAAAATATTTCTTTGAAAAGAAAAACTTTAAATTTTAGTTAAAATAAAATAGCATCTATAATAGTTATAGGTAATTGATACAGGTATTCCCATACAATCAAACTAAATCTTTCTGCCTGAATAGCTGGAAAGATAACTTTGACATTTAACAGGGCAGATTTGATCATTGTTACTAGAATGAAGAAGTCTGGGTTCTGCTCTGATCCCATCTATGGAGCTCCACTGTGGTCTGGAGGGCAGGAGGGCTGTGGTGTGGCTAAAGGCTCCACTGAGGCAGAGCCCAGGAATGAGGCTCTCATGGCAACCCTCCTTCTACTTTGAAATTAATTTTCAAGAAATGAAAGAAAGTACTCAGATGGGCTTTAGGAGTCATTTGTTCCCAGCTCTTCTCGACACCAGCTTTTCTTAGCATTCCAAATTGACATTATAATTGCTAGGAGTTCCTAGGGCAAATACTGAACAGAACATTTGCTTGGCAAAGGCACTGAGTCAGATTTCATCCTTAAAAAATCCTAAATTCTACAACATCTTCAGGGATTAGAATGAGAAGCCAGGCCTTTTCCAGGTCCTAGGACTGCTAGGTCCTAAATTTTCCTCACATTACCGTGAGTCCGGGCCCTTGAGTTGTACTCACGCCAGGATGCCCGAGAGATAGAGTGTCTCAGCCGCTAAGTAAGACAGATAGCTGAACATGAAGACGATGAGTGGCTCAATTGCAGAGATGTTCTGAGTGAAACGCGTGATAAATGCAGAAATAAATCCAAAAATGATGCCAAAAAATACTCCCCCACAGCCCACGATGACGAATCGGGCACATCCAGCCAAAATGTCAACAGGTTCTATGTCTTCAAATTTATGCATCTTGGTGAAGGCAATTAGAATATTGTATAAGACCTAGGAAATGAAAGAAAAAGAATAAACATCAGTTAGAAGTTATAAATATGTTACACATAGGTTCTCAACTTTGTGTCTAACTAAATAATATATAATAAAAATTTTTGTGACAAATATTAATATGACCTCCTTATTTTTAAATAGTGTTTAATAATTTAGATATATCCAGATTCACTAAATAAAAAGTAAAATATTTAGCTTTCAATACAGCACATGATATATGTTTGAGAAATGGAAAAGCTAATTACCTTGATGTGACTATTACATATTTTATACATGCATTTATTTATTGTCTTGTATTCCATACATATATACAACTATTAAGTCAGTTAAAATATTAATAAAATCTGAGCACTTATTGTGTGTTCATCTCTTTGGTAAGCTTCCTGTGTCGGTTAATTTATTGTCTCTAAGCTTTGAACATACTCTTCTATGGTATAGATTGAGGAGTGCAGTTCCTTTAAGACCTCTCCTTTAAAGTGAGCACCAGATTAAGCTCCCTCAGTAAAGGGTGCAGAAGGAACACTGCAGGAGAAAATGCTTGCTAAAATTTCCTTGAGATCTTCTTGGAAGTCAGCCAAGTGCAGGTGAAGACTTCTTTTGGATGCTGCCTGAACCATGGGTCCTGAAATGATTCCCCAAACAGACTTGCAGGGTCAGCTTGGTGATAGCCTGTCTGCATAAGGCTCAGCATGGCCCATGTCCCCTGGAATCCACCCAAACAGTGCTTTCTCTGCAAGCCATGCATTCGGAGAGGGCTCTGAAGGCCCTCTGCCTCTTTTGAGCCCAGAATCCCACTGCACCAGAACTACCTAGTATGTGGCCCTGATTGTTTTCCAGATAGTGGTCTCTTAATTTCCCAACTGCTTCAGGCCAGCCGCAGCCTAACCGACCCAGCCAACTTCTCTGCTGTCCAACATCCAATCCACACCTTCCCCGTGACACCTGAACCCATGCAAGTTTCTTAGCCCTGCCAGCATTCTCTAGGCCTGACCTTCCTGTTCCACCAAGGTCTCTCCATAATTATCCCAGTCCTTCTTATTGAGACACTTAGGGCCACCTCAATTTTTTTTTTTCTATACTGGGGATTAACCTAGGGTTTTGCATATGCTAGACATGCACTTAACCACTGAACCATCTTCCATCATATCCCCAGCCAATTGACTTATTTTGTCTTGAGATAAGATCTTGAAAAAATTATCTAGGCTAGCTTTGAACTCACTCTGGCTGAACAAGGCCTTAAAATTGGAATCCTTCCATTTCAACCTCTCAAGTAGCTGGGAATACAGGTCTGTATCATCAGGCCAGGTTCCCTTGATTCTTCACTGCAGCCTGACAGCTTCTGAGCTCTGGCTTTAACTTCCCCTGCAGGGCTAGTTAGAATGAAAGCTTCTTGTGCATATGTTGACCTATTGGTCATGGTCTATAGCTTGCAGGCAGCTTCAACCATTCTTTCCCAGTCTATTTCTCAGTCCTGGGCGTTCTGGTCTACTCTGTGCATTGCCTCTGTTGATTCACCATGACATCAACTTTACAATAAAATATTTTTTGATTTCACACAAGATACATGTTCACAAGAAATTATCTTTTTTATCATTTATCAATAATTTTACAGGTTGTCTCTGGACTAGTGTCTTACTATTTATAGATAATCATAACCAAAGTGTGTTGAAAACAAACCACCCTCCCATCTCCTTTGCCCTCTCTTCTAAAGAGATCCTCATGTTTGGGAGAGGTTTTCTCTGTAGACATAAACAGAAGCCAGTGGTCTATGGGTTGAGCAGTTTTGCTAAAAATAATGGTGAAGTTACATCACCATGTACCTTGTTTGTAACTTTTTTCTGTCCACATCTGTGCAGAGATTTAAAATTTTGCAGCATAGCTATTAGCTATGGAATGTGAGTTGGCAGAGAGACCCATGTCTGAGAGCAGCTCAAGTGTCACCAGTCCTCATCCAGTATGCCACATTAACAACACTCTGTTGATGAGAGAACAAAGACCCAACAGGAAAGCCCTGGGCACACTTGGGTTTGTACATCAGTGCCCTGGTGTTTGAGATCAGAAGCAGCTGGTGGTTTAGCTAGATATGGGAATGTGGGCCTATTAATGAAAGGCTTTCCCCCAGGGAGAAGCTTCTAAAATATTGTCTGGGTGAAGAAGGGAAGGATGTTAAAGCATGATTGGAAAGCTTGGCAGATCTGCAGAGCAATGATACATACACACTACGAATATCTGAGATGAGGAGCGGCCTTCACACAGGTCCTACAATCCCTTCTGCAGAGACCACTGTTAACATGATGAATATATCTCAGTCTTGCTTGTGTGCCCATCACCTGTCCCTCTCCCATCAACCATCCACTTTTATAACTGTGGCAATCAGAATCTTCAGATCTCTGGCTGCAGGGAGTAAAACTGAATTGTAATTCTCATGGGCTATTCTCAGCTAAAGGTGGCAAAGACACTGTGGAAGGCCCCTTGCTGGAAGACAAAGGCTCTTCCTATTGTGTATTTAGCCTGAAGGCTCCCCATAGGCTAGATAAACTCTGAGAAATGTAGCAAGGTTGTCCCATCACATCCCTCTTTCCCTCTCCCTTTCACCTGAGGTCACTCTGAACCTGGCTTTTAGTGCTTTTCCAAGGCTGTCCCATGATGTCCCTTCTTCCCTCCCCGTTTTACTCAGGGTCACTCTGAACCTGGCTCTCACTGCTGTCCTAGCTCCATGCCTTCCTTCACAGAAGTCTTTCTGGTAAACTCCTGGCATATCTGATACCCTCTGGGTGTTTGATCTATGGGTGCCTTGGACAATATCCATTTATCTATGTATTGAGCATATTTTACAAACATTGCCCTATTTTATTTATAGAAATTTAAGACCTATAATGGGAGGAGCTTGGCTGAGCATTTATGGCTTGTGACTTAGGGTTTCAAAATAAATGCTAAAGAAACTTTGTGGTTGTATTCTGACTTAGTAAATTTGCTTAGTCTAATTTCACTTTCTGTCTGAACACAGAGCAATCTACATGTGGTTGTTTTATGGGCTGAACCCATAAAAGAAGTGTATTAGACAAGCCAAACATAGTTCTGCAAACCAGAAAAGGTAACTTTGAATGAGATTATATAGGAGTTTATTTGACTCTCAAATCAGAGGAAGCTCAGGGAACATGATTAAGACTCAAAGATTTGTATATTGTTGCCATAACCCAAACTCTTTTGCATAGATTTCCAGATTATAAAACAGCTCCCAGTTGGTTTTAATGGTCTGGAAAAATCATTGATGCTTGCCCTGCCACTGAACTCCAGGGTGCCCTGAAGAAACATGTCATGGCACTTAGAGCCCATGGCCAAAGAGGGTCATATAGCTAAGGGACTACATTTGAGTTATTTTTACCTTGTTTTGCATGCATTTGTGTGTAATGTTGGGTATGGGGTGCTCTGAGCACTCTCCTGAGATGGATGTACTCCTGCCTTCATTGCCCTTCCACCTGTTCTTACTGGAGCTAGAGTCTCTTGCTGATCCAGGAGCCTGCCGTTTTCTCACAGGCTCGGGTGATTCTCAGGTAAGAGACTAAATATATTTACACACACAATCCATACGGCTACATGAAAAACAAATCCTGCCAAAATAACAGGTTCGGGGTCTCATTACAATGGCAAAAGAATTCCACTGGATTCATTTTAACATGTGTGTATTTTTCATATGTGAAATGGGAGAAATCAGCTGATACTAAATCTCAAAATGTCCATGACACGTGGGGAACAAGGTCAGACTTTTTCTCTTGACTCATTAAGTCAGGGAGTGGTCCTCTTGTGCTACCTTTGGCAAATTCTCCAAACCTCCCATGATTACAATAGAAACCTTTTGAACTGAAGCAAGTAGAAAAGTTTGCAAATCTTTTACCATAGAGAAGCCCCACGTGATGACTAAATAGACCAGCTAACCCATCGAGGCTCAGCAGAGGTGGGGACTCAATTCCAAATGTGCTGCCATTTTTTAATCTTATCAACTTTGTTGAGTGAAAATTTACATATGATAAACTACATAAAAAATGAATGGATTCTGACCACTGCATCCACCCATACAAGCACCCGCTGTAATGAATATTTAGCACTATCACACAAGCAGAGGCAGATTCTTTACTTCTTGAAATTTATCACTCCCTCTGAATTTAGACACACTAAACTTGTGATCTATTATTGTCACCATATACAGATGGATCTGCATTTTACATAAACTGGAAAATAAGAAATGAACTTGTTTGTGCCTGCCTTTTAAAATTCGACATCGTGGTTAGCAGAGTTATCCACGTTGTTGCAGGTATCCATCCCTTTTCCCTAGTACAATTCAGTTGCATGGTCATAGCATATTTTATGTAACCTTCAACCAAATAAGGCACATTTACCATTTGAGTGTTACTGCTGTGGACATTGCATCATCCTTTGTGTAGATCTTTATTTTCACTTTTCTAAGGTATTATACTGAGAAGTGTTAGACCTCAGTCATATAGTATGCACATTTTGAAGTTTTAAGAGACTGCCCAGTGACTTTCCAAAGTCATTGTATCATTCCACATTCCTAAAAGCAACGTGTGTGCTCTCCTGTTGCTCCCATCTTGTCAGTACTAGACACTGTGAGGGGCTAGGGCTCTGGTTTTCTAGTAGGTATGGTATTGTACTGTGATTCCACCTTGAAAATTTCTCTGATCAGTAATTATGGTGATCATGTGATTTTTAACAAAAACTAATGTTTTATTTTTTAAATAAGTTGCTTTTGGTCATTATTGAGTTATAAACTGATTTATATATGTTCTATGTGAGATATATACATTGTGAATAATTTAATTCTGCAGGTGCCTTTTAGTTACTTAATTATGCAGTTAGAAGAAAAAAAATGGCAAAATTCATCTTATTATGTTACTTCTGTTTTTGCTTGTTTTCCTGTCCTTTAACTCCTCCCTGATCATAAAGATCCTATTCCTATGTTTTTTTTTTTTTTTCATGAGATGCAGTTGGACATAATGTTCTATGGGACAAAGTATTTGATGAAATCAGGCTCTCCATAACCTGTAGATATTTTTCTTGCTTGTTCCACAAAATTCTGGCAAGATGTGGGGAAAGAGGAATCCTCCTCCACAAGTGCAAACTTGTATAACCACTGTGGAAATCAATATTAAAACTCCTCATAAAGCTGAAATCAGAAAAACCATTTGGTGCAGCTATAGCACTCCTGGGCATATAATCTAGGGACATAACACAGTGGGTGAAAGGGTAGAAGGGGAGAGAGGAGGAGGGGAGATTTACACAAAACTAATCATGCATCCATATAGACGAAACAACCAGTGCCAGCAAGCAGAAGACTCTGAACACACATTTCAGGCTGGACTCAAGATGTGCCCTAGTGACACACCTCCTCCAACAGGGCTTGGTCTCCCGGAGACAAAACAGGAAGTGGTGGCACATGCCTTTAATCCCAGCACTTGGGAGGCAGAGGTAGAAGGATCACTGTGAGTTCAAGGCCAGTCTGAGACTACATAGTGAATTCCAGGTCAGCCTAAGCAAGAGTGAAACCCTACCTTGTAAAACCAAAAACATTAAAAAAAAATTAAAAATACCTGAAGCTATGGACAGTCCATTTATATTCAAAGATCCACATTCCAACAAAGTTCTCTCCTTCCTCTTTGCAACTTCATAAGAAAGGCCTTCACAGTACACAATTGTCTCTGCATTTAGCATTTTCAAACTCTCACCAGAATAGCCCATCAAGCTCTGCTTACAGTACTGTAGGGATTCTCAAGTCCAGAGAACCAAGCCTCCATATGCTCCACAAACATTCCCAAAACCCAAAATCCACATGGTCAGATTCATCACAGCAACACAATTCTTTGGTCCAGTTTTCTATTGTACTTACATTTTTTTTTTCTGGAACAAACGCCCATTACAAAGCAGCTAATAGGAGAAAAGAGTTTATTTCAAGCTTACAGATTCTATGGGGAAGCTTCATCGTGTCAGAAGAAGCTGGCTCACTTCATCATACATCCATAGCAGACAGAGAGCAGCCAACATCACCAAGTACAAGCTGACTCTGACACATACCTCCTCCAGCAGGGCACTGCCTGCTGGAGACTAAGAAGGAAGCTTAATCAAAAATACCTGAAGCTATGGGGCCATTTACATTCAAGAAAATACATGGAGCTTTTCATCCTACCTGGAGTTGGGCTTTTTAGCCTTGATTTTTAATATGCTCAGAGAATCAGAGGAAAGTTGGAAAACTATAATGATAACAGAGAATGTATTGGAGAAGTAAGAAAACGGCAAGTGAAAGTTCACTTAGAAATCACAAAGAAGGGCTGGAGAAATTGCTCAGTGGTTAAGGCACTTGCGATTCCCCAGTACCCACATAGAGCGATATGCACAAAGTTGTGCATGCATCTGGAGTTTGTTTACAGTGGCTGGAGGCCCTGTCACACCATTTCTTTCTGTGTGTCTCTCTTCTATCTCTCTCTGCTTGCAAATAAAGAAATAAATTTTTTTTTCAAAAAGAAAGAAGTCACAGATAAGACCCTTTACAGAATTCTTTTCAATGTAAAGAGATGAAATACAGTTTGGAGTTTAAAGACAGCTGGAGTAGAGGAATTCTGTATTTCAGCTTTAATTACCACCAGCATGCCAATGATTCCATGTGATCGCTCCTCTTGGGCTCCTACCTCTAAAATTACCAAACACTTTACTTTAAAGGCATAAAGGTACTCAAACTCAGCCATTCAAAACTAACCTAATATGCCCACCACCCATCCCCCTACCAACATCTGTTTCTCACCCCTGCAGTTGTCTAAGGAAATCTGAAGTCCATCACTCCTCCCCTATGCAAAACTTCATCCTCCATCATTTCGATACCAAAATAGAACACTTTATTCTCTGAGGTTGAGATCCCAGTGGGATACAAAAAGTAATTTAAAGGCTACCCTACATCTTTACCTATAAAAGCAAACATCAGTGTGAGCAGTAGATTTAAGTTTATGGAAGGCAGAGTCTATAACTTGCATGTCTGATAAAGTTTTTCTAACATTTTGTAAGCAGCAGTGTCTGATAAACGAACATTCAGTAATATTTTGGATAGATGTATGGGTGAGGTGAATGATCAAGACTCACTGGACCATCAAACATGAATGTATTCCATCATTAAACTAAGAGGACTTGGATTGTGCTGTGTCTCAGTTTTTTTCCCATTGCATCAATCATAACTCATTGTTATGATTTGGGTGTGGTTTGTACCCAAAGAGTTGGTGGTTGGAATCTTGGTGCCAGTGTGGTGATATGGAAAGGTGGTGGATTCTTTAAGAGGTAGGGCACTTATTGGAAAATGAGGAGGTCAAGAAATGCCAAGTTCAGAAAGGAAACATGGTTTTCTTTCAGGAGTCTTTCTTGCATTGGAAGTCATTGGAAGAGCAGGTGTCACAGGAACTGGCTCCTCTGTTGACTTGCTCTTGCTTCCTCACTGCCATACTTGCCTCTTCTACATTTGGAGGATTGAGTTTATGTTTCTCTACCATACTTTGATATAGTCATGAGGCCCTTGCCAGATAGAATTGTGCCTTTTTGATTTTTAGTGTCAAACTATTTTCTTTTTTTAAGGTAACTAGACAGCTTGTACTGAGAGTTAAGGGGGAGGAAAATATACATTATTGCAACCTGGAAGCAGAACAAAGGTTTCTGTTGTAATTACCTTCTCATTTCTGGGGTAAAGCACCCCAAAAAATGGCTGAAGGAGGAGAGGTTTTATTTTGATTTATAGTCTCAAGGAGAAGCTTCATGAAAGAGGGGAAAGCATGGCATGAGCTGAGGCACTTCCCTCTTACAGCAGGAGGAAAATAGCATTGAGAGTGAACCAATCTCTGGCAAGGGGGAGTGGGCTATAACACCCCTAGCCCACCCTCAACAACACCCCTTCTCCAGCAAGGCTCCATTGCCCAAATTGCCATTAGCTAAGGACCAAGCATTCAGAACCCATGACTTTATAGGGGAACTCTGATTGAACCCACCACATTGTGCCCCTGGCCCCCATAAACCCACAATCATCCATGATGTAAAATTCATTCAGTCCGTCCCCATATATTTTATCAATTCCAACACTTCAAACATCCCCATAGTCCAAGATCTCAACTGTGAGTCTGTAAAACCAAAAACATATAATGGTACAGCGTAAACATTCATACTACAAAAGAGAGCATTACAAGAAAAGATTGAATCAATGCAAGATCTAAAACAACAGGGCAAACATCAAATCCCATAGAACTGTGTCCATCTGGACCCCACAACATTGTCTACGGGGTTCCAATTCTGCCCTTTCAGCTGGGCTGTTTACAGCCCTGAGAACAATGCATGCCCACCAGCTGCTCTCCTTGGTAGCATCCCATAGTCCTGTCATAGCACTGCAAATTGTCTCTTAGACAAGGTTTCACATCCTTCCATATTCCTCTGATAAATCAGTTTCAAATGACCAAAGCTGCTTTACAGTCTGGGTTCAAGTAGTAATGAGTTACATTCTTTACTTTATTTTTCTTCCTGTCTATTTGTTGTTGTTGTTGCTGTTGTTGGTTGTTGTTGTTTGTTTGTTTGTTTTGTTTTTAGGTAGGGGTCTCACTCTAGCCCAGGCTGACCTGAAATTCACTCTATATTCTCAGGCTGGCCTTGAACTCATAGTGATCATACCTCTGTCTCCCGAGTGCTGGGATTAAAAGCATACGCCACCTTCCCTGCAAGTAATGAGTTACTATCTCGTTGCTGTGACAAAACAAGTGATCAAAAATAGCTGATGTGAAGAAAGTTTTTATTTTGGCTTATACTATCTAGGTGAAGAAGCTTCATCGTGGTAGGGGAAGCATGGCATGAGCAGAGGCTGGACAGCACCTCTACCATTGCAGGTGGAAAACAGCAGCAGGAGAGTGAATTGATCTCTGGCAAGGAGGAGTTGGCTATAACACTCCTAAACCCACCCTCAACAATACCCTGCCTCCGTCAAGTCTCCACTCCCAAAAGTGCCATCAGCTGAAGTCCAAGCATTCAAAACACATGAGTCTCTGGGGAACATCTGGTTCAAACCATGACAGCTTCCTCCCAGATCAGTTGCCTGTGTCTAATGTTACAGAGAAGGCCTGCACAACAGGTTCTACTAGATAATAGCAATTTACATAATCATTAAGGAAGCTATAGTGAAACCACTTTTCATCTAGCCCCCCAGGTCCTCCCTACATATGCCAACTCCTGAAACGTTCACGTATCACTGGGCATGTTTTTCCACTCTGCTGCCCAACATACCTAATAGACCTATGAGAACACAAGCACATAAGCTGATAGAGGGTCAGCTATCAAAAAAGCCACAAGACTAGGAAACGCCCTAGGCTATGCCTAGAGTGCCAGAGTGTTCTCCTCAGTCAGGAATTTCCATTAACGTTATGTAACCTGCTAAGGAATCTCTGAGATGCTTGAAAGTTAAGAAGAATAATTTACCAAGAAGAAAGTTAAAGATTTCCAGTGTGTGACTTGTGAAAGGCAGGGGACAGAGCTTGTGGGCTTTTGTGTCCTCACCACTTCCCACAGTTGGTAGGAGTGCAGGGTTGTTAGCACCATTGATGGAACTGCTTCTGCCTCATTCTGATAATTCCCTAGGAGTCAAAAAGCCACTGTTGTCCTCCTGAGTGTTTTTCCTGTTCCAAATCCATCTCTAAAGCTGCTCAATTCTACCTCTGAACAAAGAAAGGCAGCCTGATGCCCAGCTGTGCTTTGCTTGCTCTTGTTGCTCTTAGGACTGAAATAAGTTCCAATCACCCTGGAGAGGCTACTGTTTCTTCAAGTACAGGCATATGAGTTAAGTGAGTGTGAATCAAACCTGAGGAACTGCCAAACAATCATAATTGGAGGCCCTTGTCTAACTACTCTGCATTGTATCAGCATGCCACTAAGGGACTCACTGTCCCCTAGGGATAAATATTTCAGGCTACTTGTTAAACAGCCTTTAAGCTAGACACAATATATACAGGAGGCACAGATGTCACACACTTGTGAAAGATTAGGAGTCAGATGTGTCTCCATGTTGGTGAAATTATATCTTTGGAAACACACTCCTGAGACTTACACTGTAACCTCACTTCTCCCAGCTCCCGTAACCTTTCCATCTTGACTGTTGGATGTTGCATCTCTCTCTTTTCTCCCTCTCTCAAGTTAATCCCCTATGTCACTTCAAAGGCTAAGCTTACCAGATATACATACAACCATTTTACCTGAGTGTCCTGACAAGTACATCCGATTCCTTTCCTGTCCCTCCCCAGTGAGCTGGAAGTCTTTGGGGAGATGCCTTGTGATTTAAGCATTTGTAGTCTTTGCCGGGTGGTGCCACTTACTTCATAGGTTCCTGGCTCTTGGGATGATCAAGTAAGAGTTCTCAACCAAGTTTGTCTGATATTTAGACTCTATCTTCATTTAGGTTTCTGGTTGAAACTAAGCAGATTTTTGTTCTCTTCTGGTATGTGAGAAGAGTGAAACAATGTGTTTGCCATCACCTACTATGTGTCAGATGTCCACAAGTCCTATTTTATGATCTTGTCAAAACCATACTCTTTGATTGAATGAATCCTTCCCATTCTACACACAAGGAAGCAAGTCACAAAAAGAACGAGATGCTTGCTTAAAACCATGCTGTTTGTAGGTTCACATGACCTTATGAGGAAAGCTCCCTGAATGCTCAGTAGTGTCTCCCATTGCTGGACACCCAACCAGAAACAGCTTATTGGAGAAAAGGGTTTATTTGAGGCTTACAGAATCCAGAAGGAAGCACCATCAATGGCAGAAGAACCTGGCTCATAGCACAGAGACATCACCAAAGAGCCAGAGCTCCAGAAAAAAAAAAATGCTCTGAATACACCTAGTAGGGCTGGACATACCTCTTCCCCAGGAGGACCCCACCCACTGGAGACAAGATTCAAGCCTGAGTCCATGAGGCCATACATAGAAACCACCACGCAAATGCTACTTGTCTTGTGATGGAACTACCTCTCAATAAACCCACTTCAAGTTGGAAATATTTTAATGCAAAAGTACACTGAATCCACTTAATCTAAGCAGAACCGCAGCTCAGCAGCCCAGAACACTGGAAAACATTAGTCATTTCCCCTGTGATCATGAGGATGACTGTGACTGTGTCTCCATGCTGCCGCCCAGCACCCCAGAGAGCATCACAGCACAGAGAAGTAGACCCAGCATGGGCCACATCCAAAGTCTGCCATACGGTTCCTACTGAACGTGCATTGTTTTGCCACATGGTGATATATATTTTAAAAATGAAATCTAACACGTGAGACATTGTGGATCCTCGCTGTTCCCCGGGGGGGTCACTGGCCACTGACATCCCAGGTGCAGGAAGAATTGGGGGGAAGCAGGGTCCTGGAGCAGGTGAGTGTGACAGGCAAAAACCAACCTGGGAGGCCATCTGATGGATAGCACGCTCTCATTTGTTCAAAAAGGGAGTGGGGGGGGGCTGGAGAGATGGCTTAGTGGTTAAGGTGCCTGCCTGCTAAGCCTAAGAACCCGGTTCCAATCTCCAGGTCCCACGTTTAGCCAGATGCAAAGTGATGCAAGGGCGCAATGCTGCACTTGCCCACAAGGGGGCGCACGCATCTGGATTTCATTCACAGCAGCTGAGAGACTGCTGGCGCGCCCATTCTCTATCTGTCTTCCTCTGCCTCTCCCTCTCTCTCTCTGTCTGTCTCTCTTGGTATCTCTCTCCAAAAAAAAGGGGGGGGAGTGGGTTTATAAACACTTGAGAAAGGTTGAGAAGGCACATACAGACTATATGGCGTTTGGATACATAGTTTATGGGTTGCTATCTAATTGGCTGGCGTTGGAAGGCAGAAGTCACAAGGGAGAAGCTGCAAGAGAGATAACAGAAGTGGCGGGAAGAACTACGTGACTTCAGCCACATAAGCGTCTCCTAGGCAGCTAGCCACAAGGTCAGGAACTATGGGGTCAAAGCCTGACTATGGAATGGTCAGATGCTTTTGGGATAGATGAGAGGGCCCACCAGTTGTCCCATTCTGGGCAAAGATGGACATACTACAACCTTGCCTGAGGGCAGGGAGGGCCAGTATCCGTCGCCAGAGTGGGTTCCTGATGATAAGGCCAGCTGCAACCCCCATAGCCCATGGTATCCGGCCATGTCCAGCAGCCCAGGCCAGCTTCTGCACAGTCCCAGCCTGTGTTTAGCAATGCCCAACCTCTATACTTATAAAGTTATCTCCTCTCATCCTCTGCCCTTGAACTTTGAATGAAAGAAGTCAGGAAGTCAAAAGAGGACAAAGAAAAGGTGCATGCTCTCTTCTGAAGGTTCAGGCTTGTCCCCAGCTCTGTTCTAGGAAAAGTGGAGCCTCCGTAGTCCAGATGAGCATCTAAGACCATGGACATCACTTTGGGCATAAGAAGAGCTCTGAGGTAAGAAGCTCTCTGACAGCTGGGCTTTATTAGTCAAAGCACATTGGTCATTCTCTGCCAGGGTCATTTTAAAGGCTTCATGCATGACAATTCATTTTAACCTCCACATAATAAGGGAAACTGAATCCCAGAGTAGTTAAGTGACTCCATAATGTCATACAGCTTACAGTGGAAGCATGACCTGAGCTGAGGCATATGGTCTGTAGTCCATGCTCTGAGGTCTGCTTTACTGTCTTTTGAGAAGGATATAACGGACTTATAACTCCTTTTAAAGCAGAAAATAGAATCCAGAGACTCATGGAAGAAAATGTACCTTCAGATGAATGTTTTATCATTTCCATTAAGGGCCCCAAAGGTTTTTGGTATACCTTGTGCCCAAGACAGGACAGGTACAGGACAAGAGAACTGGAGATGTGGGGAGTGAGGAACTGGGAATCTTCACTCTGCTCATAGGTGCCCCACCATCCGACCTGTGTCCCCAACCCCTAGCATTCAGGCTCTGCAATCCATGTTGGAGTTTCATGGACCTATGGTTGGCTTCTAGCTGCTCGTACAGATCGAAATACTAAGGAAGCCTCATTGTTGCAAAGCCGGGAAGGAGGACCAGGGTCTTTCTGAGCCAGCAGGCTAGAGCAGAGCTAGCTCTGGGGGCAAGTTGGTTCACCATCTGTCCTTCCTCATTCATACATTCTCTTTCTGCAGCATTCATGCCAACAGTCAGTCATTTCCTCAGTCAGAGCTAGAAACTGGGTCCTGAGATATAGATGCCAGAAGGAAACAGCTGGAAGAGAATTCAAAAGATCCCACGAGCACTGCAAGGATGATGGACAGATGGTAAAAAAGAGGGACAAAGAATTTTAACAAGAAGTCTCAGGAGTCTTGGGACCTAATGCTAGTAACAAGAAGGCAGCCAAGTGCCAAGTGAACAAAAAGCAAAATGTTCCTATTAGTAGCTGCTACTGACTGCCTTGGCTGAAGGGAGTTGCTACCTGGGTACAACAAGAAGAGGACAATTTTCCACTCTATTTTTTGGATAGTCTACTGTACCAACTAAATTCTACTCAATTAATACATAAATGGTTTTACAATTGGAATCTGTATCATCATCTTATAAATGACAATGAAGAACTTTAGCTGCCCAGAGATCTGACAACTTGCTCTAGCCCTAAACAAGAACAGCCACATGAACAGATACATGAACCTTGAAAGTGGCACCCAAGGGCCTCTGCCCTTGCTGCTGCAAGCACACTCCAAACACATGCACCACTTTGTGTGTGTGGATTTACATGTGTATTGTGGAATCGACCCTGGG
The DNA here is from genome assembly GCA_036365145.1 of Orientallactaga sibirica. NCBI lineage: Eukaryota > Metazoa > Chordata > Mammalia > Rodentia > Dipodidae > Orientallactaga > Orientallactaga sibirica. The sequence goes on from JAEOAD010000699.1 coordinate 9,576,999, forward strand.
CAAGTAAGCTTTGTAAAACAGCACTTTGAACTGCTCAGCCATCTCCCCAGCCCAGGGGCTCTGCCCTTAACTTGTACATGCTGTCTCTTCATTGACTGGAGCCAGAATCCTCATCTCATTGAGTCCCATGAGCCTTGAAAAGGGAAAATTAGATAAAATACCCATTAACAAGAGTGGTCCATGTCAGCACTGTGGAAGTTCAGCTCATCTCCCCCAATCATGACAACTTTAGGGGATGGCATACAGAGGCAGCAAGACTCCATATTGAGCTACCTCCAGATAATGAAAAAAAAAAAAAAAAAAAAAAAGAGGAAAATAAAGTGAGAGAGTAGAAAGGGAGAAGACAGGCAGGGATAGCAGGGAGTTAGCCCACAGAGAGCAAGGTCAGCCCTGGCCCACTGGCACTTTCACTTTTCAGATTGGGAGAGAGAGGGTAGGATAATAGAAACCTGTCATCACCTTGTTTCTTGTTCATCAAGCTGATGCAGGGAAGCTAGGGAAAGACAGAAATGGAAAAACGCCATTGTTGGTCACTTTTCCCCAGTAGTTTCCACAGAGGAATTGGGGAGATGAGCAAGAGTGCTGCTTTCTGGCCTAATAAGCAGCACCAGGGTAAAGGAGACAGACACTGAGGACACCCAACACCTACCAAAGCAGAAATCCAGAGGCTCCTAAGAGCTCATCACTGAAGTCAACTTAAAACTCATCCACCATGGCTCAGGGAAATTTCAGAAGATGGGGAAGAAAGATTGTAAGAAACACAGGTTAGCATGTCATGCCCAGAGACACTGCCTTCCCCCAGTAACTGACTGCTGCTCCCACAACACATAACCCACAACCTCATGGGGAATACCAGTCACCCCACTGAGGAGAGCCTTCTGTGGAATGGGGGCAGGGAGGAGGGGAAAGATGGTACCAACACATGATGTGTCCAGACAAAATATGTTCTTAAAATAATAATCCTAAAGAAATAGGAAACCGTCTGCCATACAACCAATGAAGTGGCACCAATATTAAAATCAGCTGTCCAGTTATGGTGAGCCAGCTATGGAGCAGTATCCACAAGCTGCTGCGATAGCAGTGACAATTAGGAGTCACTCAATGCCCACTTCAGGCTAGGTGCTCCCTCTGCTAAAAGACAAATAGGAATTTCCTAGGGACCCCAAGAGCTGAACAATATCATCATCCAGACTATACAGAAAGAACAAGTGTGAGGGAACCAGACCCATGTTGGAATCACTAAGCCAGCTCCTTCTGGGAGGAAAAGGACCATGAATGTCCCTAACAGGACTTGTGTTTATCTCCTCATTAACACATGGGTTTTCTCCTGTCCCTAACAGCTCTCAGTTGAAGACTTCAAAGGTAGGGAAGAGGTGGAAAGGAACTAGAAGGAGGAGAGCAGAGCACCAAGGTCTGCTCTGTCATTGGCCAGGAAGTGCCCTTACCCAGTGCATTTTAATTTCCTTTACCTTACTTTCTTCATCTTTTATTTGGGGGTATTTTTCATGCTTTAAAATAAGACTTAATAAAATAATAAATGCAAAGGTGGCCAACATGGGTTCTGGGTAGAGTAGCCCCACATGCCTTTCTGTGAATATTCTGTCCATGAGATTCAGCTGGGGAATCAGGTGAATTTTAGTTTTTGCTTTGCAATATTAGAAACATTATTTATTTATTTATTTATTTATTTATTTATTTATTTTATTTTAATGAGAAAGAGAATTGGTGAGCCAGGGGCTCCAGCCACCACAAACACCAGATGTGTGTGCCTTGTGGTGTGCATGTGTGGCCTTTCACTCTTGCATCACCTTGTGCTTCTGGCTTATGTAGGACCTGGAGAGTACAGCATGCGTCCATAGGCTTGGCAAGCAAGGGCATTAACCATAAGCCATCTCTCCAGTCCATTATTTATTTTTTAAATGAAAATTGTATAAAGTTATATGACATTGTATGGCACAATGCAGGTGAGGCCCTAGCCAGACCGCATGCTAAAAGAAACCAGGCCACACCCCTGGGGTTTTCTCACCAGGATGGCGGGTAGTCAATGACAGGTAAGACCCCTTGAGATGGGGTAACCTAAGACAGGCACAATTGCATGTGATGATCCCTTGGGGCCTGGGGTCAACAATGGCTTGGCAAAGAACCATGCCTCCCAGGGTCACCAATAATAAAAACAAAAAGGAGGATATGTATGGTACAATGCAAGTCGGGCCTTAGCCAGACCACATGCCAGAAGAAACCAGAAAGTGGCTTCTGTGGAAGTGGCATCCTACACAGGCCTGGCGTGACAATAGCTACAGTCCCATGCTCGAGAGAAACCTGCTGCAAGATGATCTGCCTGGAGATAGGCTGTCATTGGTCACAAGAAGGGGACCACCCCATACAATGATTGGCCAGCCAAACCCTTTAAACCCCCTATACTTCATTGAATAAATGAGTTTGCAGCAGCTTGCCCTCTGCCTGCTTCCACCCAACTCCTGGAGTCTGTGTCATGACTCCGTGCCTCTCACCTCCTACTCGGCAGAGACCCTGCTGTCTCTCCTGGGCTGGACCGGCGGGGGGGAACCCCAACATGACATTGTGTTTTTAATATACAAGTTCTGGTGAAATGATAGCTACCATCTAGCTAGTTAAAATATGCATGCATATATACATGTTCATATTGATACTTTCTCCTCTCTCTCCTAAAATAGACTCTCAAAATGATCTCCGGTATACAAATATCCAATATACAACACCCTCTTATTTTTAAAGCTATATGGGTTTTGTCTCTGCTTTGTTTGCTAACCATTGAATAATTATGATTATGATTATGAATAATCATATTCTGGGATGATTGCTAAGTGGGTAAAGTGTTTATCTCACAAGCATGAATACCTTTGTTTGGATCCCCAGCATCTACTTAAAATGCCAGGCATATTGGCATGTGCCTGTCATCCCAGAACTGAGTAGGCAGAGTATCACCCTCTGGTATGCACATGCACACGTACGTGTACCTGTACACACATACACAAAATAAGTTAATTTAATCTTTAAAAGAGTAATAACCTAAATTTTCAAGGAGAAAAAGTGGTAAATCACAACATGAAACCACGATGTGACTGACTGAGATTCATTGATATTTCCGTGGATCTAGATGGAAGTGCCTCCTGGATAAAGATCTGAAGAGCTGTCATGTGTAAACCACAACCAGAGGCCACTTGTGGATGACTCAGACCTTGTGCAGGATTGCCACTGCTGCCCTTGGGCAGGCTCCTTCCTCAATGAAAGGGTGAGCTCAAAGCCCTCAGCTCAAAATACCATTGGATGGCAGAAAGTACCAGTTGCTTTCAAGCTGCTTTCTAAATCTGGCCCTGGGCTTCTCTGGTTTCACTTTGGGACCCAGCGGTGCCCCGGCACACACTTAATACTCACTGTGCTGCGGGACACCACAGAGTGATGTGTGGGCAGCCTCGCTGGAGACAAACAGAACAGCAGCACTGCTGAGCAGAGGTCACAGCAGTGCCCTCAACAGATACTATGGTCACTTGAAATATAAGTGCATTTTGAAATTATCATATTTTAGAAACCTCTATATGGAAACAATTTGACTTTGAGAAAGTCAAGCAAATGTTGCTGAGGATGAGAATGTAACCTGAAACTACAACGTGACTGGCTCCAGACATGGACACTAGGGAAGCCTCAAGGTGAGGTCAGGGCCTTAGCTACGGGGCAGCAGTCATGTGTTTGTGCTTGCTCTGGTAATTAGTGCACATGACTTCCCAGCAAGTTTTTTGCCGATCACTTGATGGTGCTCTTGGATAGAAACTCTGTCTTCTGTGTGAATTAAGGAACCCATACCTTGGCTATAGAAGTGCAAGCTGAGGAGGCCTTTCTGATAGCCATAGTGAGAAGGTTAATGCCATGTGAGACCTTGACATATGGTAAAATTAGAAGGGCCTCAACCAGTATAACTCCAAGTCACCCCTCATCCTCCTGCCCCATATTTAATGTCCCCTAGCCAGACAAACTCTCTGACAAAAGAGGTGAAGTAGAGCTCCCGGTCCCCCTGAATTGCAGCTTTCAGTAGCCTGTCAAGCTGAAAAACTATCCAGACAAGTCAATCACATCTTTCCAGAGAATTAAGATCACTCCAGCCTCCTGTATGTCCCTTTCAGTGCCTGATGCTTCACTCTGTTTTCAAGTACAGCTCCCCATATGACCTAAGGTACCACGTGGTACCCTAATTCCACTGCTAGTGAGTACCTACCCTCACCTGTACAGTTCCAGGTGCCACGTGTTTACCCATCTCTACAACTACAGGGTGATGCTCTCATTTATCAATGTGGTGAACAGGGGATGATTAAAATAAGTACACATTTAAAGTTTTTAAATCTATATATTACTTAATCTGAAAGTTTCATTTCCACTTTCTGGCTGGAGAGATGACATAGCAGTTAAGGCATTTGCCTGTGAAGACTGAGGACTTAGGTTCAGATCCCCAGGACCCATGTAAGCCAGATGTACAAGGTAGTTCATGTGTCTGGAGTTCATTTGCAGTGGCTAGAGGCCCTGGTTTGCCCATTCTCTCTCTCTCTCTCTCTCCTTCTCTCTTTCTCTCTCTCTATACCTACCTACCTCTTTCTAAAATAAATAAATAAATATTTTAATTTTTTAATTATGGACAGCTTCCATAATTATAGACAATAAACCATGATAATTCCCTCTCCCACACTTTTCCCTTCACAACTCCACTATCCATCATGTACTTTCCCCCTCTCAATCTTTCTTTCTTTTATTTTGGTGCCATCATCTTTTCCTCCTATTTTGATGGTCTTGTCTAGGTAGTACCAGGTACTGCGAGGTCATGGGTATCAAGACCACTTTGTGTCTGGAAAAGAATAGTCTATAAAAAGTAGTCCCAAATGCAAACATGGAGCCAGTAGAAACACAGATATTCATTGCAACATTATTTATGCAAGTTTAAAAAATTAAGTTACCTAATCTAGTCTACAAAATCATATGCAACAGCTGAAAAGACATAGAAAGGATTCTCAGATTGGCTACATCTAAGCAGTGAAACACAATGTAACCCCCGGTATTTGTAAAAACAATATGTGTCTGCAGCTATTGCATATGCGTGTGTGGATTGACAAAGATGGGAGGGGAAAGGCCACGTAGGTAAAAGCACTTGCTCTTTGCAGAAAGTACAAGGAGAGGGCAAAGGTAAAAGTTGGTGTTCATGGTTCTTAGTTTTGTGTTATTTGACACTTTCACAACAAAAGGCATTCTAATATTATGTATGTGCTGGAATATAAATCTAATTAATAAGCAAAAAATATCTTAGAAACTACTTGATGCTGTAGTTATTAATGAAACTGAACAATGAGATTGTCTTGTCAGGAATATTCCAACCTCTTAGGCAACAGACATCTCAAGGCCTTGACACTAAGTTTTGATCTAGTCTATCATCCTTCTCAGTTTCTTTCCAGGATTCCTCAGCAGAAAGCTCTCATTCACATTTTCCATGTGAGTCTCATGATTGAATGTATACAAGCTGATGATTCCCTATAATTCCTGTTTTCTCTCCTATGACCAATGTCTATCATTTAATACTATCTAGTACAACATGTTGAAAATAAAGAGAGAGAAAATCAAGTTACTGCTTTTGCCAGCACAAAAGCTCAGATGACATAGTAATGGTTTCCGCTTTCTAAGTATAACCCTCCCCCCCTAAATTTGACTAAAGAATTATGTGTGTTTTCTATTCTTTTCCTGTATTTAGGTTTCTTTCTGACCCAGACCTCTGTAGCCCAGGCTGGCCTTGAACCCACAGTGATCCTCCTACTTCAGCCTCCTCAGTTGGGCCACCACACCTGGCATTTCTCTCTTTAAAGAAAGAAATGGACAACAGTTAGGTACACCATGAAGATCCTTCAAGAAAGTCAACAGAAAAAGCTATGCTGCATGCAGTTCAATAGGACAGAAATTACCAGTGGCGATACTCAACAGTGGGCACTGCAAGCCTTAAATTTGTCCAGACAGGCCAAATGAGCCAATGGGTGCAATAGTGGCATGTCTGTTATGGGGGAAGCCAACCACTCTCTAATGGGACTGGAGGCCCACTCCAAGGGAAGGAATACATTCCTGATACTGAAAACCTACAACACAGGTAGTCATGAGCCCTAGGGGGTGTAATGTATGCTGGTGTCTGGCTAAATGAATATACTATGCTCACCAAACTGCCCAATAAGCACTTCTCTTAATGCCCACACCCATATATTAATGCTACTCTCACTTTTCTTTGGAGAAGCTTCTCTTTTCAGATGGCAGTGACCTTGGGATGACTCAGAAGGCACCATGGTGCTGAGAAAAAGTGACAGAGGAGTGCTCAGCACTGAAACATCTCTAACACACCTTCCAAGGCTCAGGGTCCTTTGCAGAAGAGGTGGCAGAAAGAATGTATGAGGCAAAGGTAGTGCAGGACTCCTTACAACGTGTTCCTCTAGGTGCAAAAAAGCCTGGATATCCATGACTTCACAGTGCCTGACACTACCTACACAAGACCATCATACTAGGAGGAAAAGATGATGATATCAAAATAAAAGAGAGACTGATTGAGAGGGGGAGGGGATATGATGGAGAGTGGAGTTTCAAAGGGGAAAGTGGGGGGAGGGAGGGAATTATTATGGAATATTGCCTATAATTATGGAAGTTGTCAATAAAAATGAATAAATAAATAAATAAATAAATAAATAAATAAATAAATAAATAAAAGTGAACAGAACTTGAGCCACCATGCACAGTCTGAAGCCCAGCCTTGCCTTGTAGGAAGCCAACCAGCCTCTCCCTGAGGACAACCTCTCTTGTCCCCACCCTCCTGATTGGGGACAGTGAGTGCCGCTCACCACACTGATGCCATCATTGAGCAGGGCCTCCCCAAAGATCATCATGTACAGCTGCTCGTTTACGCGCGCCTCCTCGAACACGGCCAGCACAGCCACGGGGTCCACGGCCGAGATCAGGCTGCCGAACAGCAGGTTCTGCAGCAGGTGGATGTCACTGAGGCCAAAGGCCTTGATCTGGCAGATGAAGTAGAGCGAGAGGCCAATGCCAAAGGCGTTGATCAGGGCCCCCAGGCCTCCCCACCACAGGATGGAGCCAATGTTCTCAAAAAAGGGCCGTGTGGGCATGAAGTAGCCGCTTTCCAGCACGATGGGCGGAAGCAGGTAGAGGAAATAGATGCTCGAATCCATGACGGGAGGAGATTTGTGGTGGGTTCCGAAGATGATGCTGCCCACCAGCGCCCCCACCAGGATGAGCAGGCAGCTTTCGGGCATCAGGTGTGGCAGTCTGTGGTAAAGATGGAAGCCTGGAAGACAGAGCACTATGGGTTAATCTTTCAACATGAAGTAGGGCTGCATTTTCTAGCGTCTTTGTGGACAAGCTGGCTGGCATCTTTGCGCTTATCCCATCTGCTACAAGGCCTGGAAGTGTGGGCGTTGTAAATAAGATCATGTACTTAACAAGTTTCAGCATCATTTGTGCCTGCTGTCCCTTTTTTTTTTTTTTTTTTTTCTTTCCCCTGTCTCACAACGATCTGGAAAGGCACAGGAGGAAAGAGGCGAGAAATGAGTGAAACCTTTTAAAAAATATTTCATTTTTTCTTATTTATTTGAGAGAGGGAGGGAGAGAAAGAGAGAGCAAGAGGAAAATAGAGAATGGATGCATCAGGGCTTCCAGCCACTACAAACTCCAGATGCATGCGTCACCTTGTGCGTCTGTCTTACATGGGTCCTGGGTAGTTGAACCTGGGTCCTTTGGCTTTGCAGGCAAATGCCTTAACCACTAAGCCTTCTCTCCAGCCAGGGAGTGAAACTTTTGCTGCTCGTACAGGATTTGTATGGTTTCTGAAACTTCAGCTTGACCAAGAAAATTAAAAGGTTTTTATTTATCTCCCCTATATAAACAGAAACACTGCTGTATGATCATCCATTGAAGAGGGAACCCGGTCACATGTTCATGAACCACCCTATTGCCTTTGATAATTGTGTACTCAGCCCAGGATTTCACCTCACCTTCCTCATTAACTGTCCTAAGATATATCACGTCCTCATTTTCTATAGCCATTGCCTTCATTTAGAGTCCTCATTTTTCTTAGGTAATTAATGCACTGTTGTTATCTCTTGCTATGGTTTGTATCTTACATGTCCCTCAAAGACTTATGTATATGCATAAAGGATTGGTATCAAAGGTGGTACTATTGAGAGATGGTAGAACTGTTAAGAAGTAGAGCCTGGGATGGAGAGATGGCTTAGCGGTTAAGGCGCCTGCCTCCTAAGCCTAAGAACGCTGGTTCCAATCTCCAGAGGTTCCAATCTCCAGGTCCCACGTTTAGGCAGATGCAAAGTGACGCAAGGGCACAATGCCGCACTTGACCACAAGGGGGCGCACGCATCAGAATTTCGTTCGCAGCTGCTGAGAGGCTGTTGGCAAGCGCCCATCTCGGTTTCCTCTTCCTCTCCCTTTCTGTCTCTCTCTGTGTCTCTCCCCACCCCCAAAAAGAAGTAGAGCCTAATAGGAGGCCTTTCTGTCATCTGGAATGTGCATTAAAGGGGAATGTGAAACCTCAGCCCTTTCCCCCTCTCTCTTCTGCTTACATCAGTCATAAAGTAGGGGAGTTTGCTCTGCTGCATGACCTTGCCATGATGCACTGCCTTGCCACAGTTCCAAAAGCAATGCAGCAATCAATCACGGACTGGAACTTCCAAGCCTGCAGTCTTGCCCTCACACCCCAGACCATTCTACAACCAGATGAATGTTTTTAAAATCAAACATCCTAACACAATACAATCCAAAGATATACTAGTTCGATACTTACATGTTGAGGAATGAAGGCACGAAAATATTTTTAAAATCTTTGTTTTCCACAATTAAAACATTGTGCTGGGGGCTGGAGAGATGGCTTAGCAGTTAAGGCGCCTGTCTGCTAAGCCTAAGAACTCTGGTTCCAATCTCCAGGTCCCACTTTTAGCCAGATGCAAAGTGATGCAAGGGTGCAATGCTGCACGTGACCACAAGGGGCACACGCATGTGGATTTCATTCACAGCAGCTGAGAGGCTGCTGGCGTGCCCATCTCTATCTGTCTCCCTCTCCCTCTTTCTCTGTCTCTCTCTGTGTCTCTCTCCAAAAATAAAAAATAAAAATTAAAAATAAATTTAAAAAAACATTGTGCTTTGATAAGAGCAGAGACCATTATAAGTACAATAAACTGCTGCAATTAATATCATGTAAGTTGAACCCAATGTGCACTAAGGTGTTCCAGGCAGCATGCACTGGTGCTGTGTGGTGTGATGGCATGTGCGGGGCAAAGTGCTCACATTGTATGTTCCCACCTAGACTGCAGTGAGGCTGCACTATGCCTGAGAGATACATAAATACCTCAGATCCATTAGTCACTGGATTTTGAATTAATTTTTTTTGCAGGGGTTCAAGGTATGGTCTTGTTCCAGCCCAGGTTGACTTGGAATTCACTATGTAGTCTCAGGGTGACCTTCATCTCACAACAGCCCTCCTACCTTTGCCTCCTGCGTACTGGGATTACAGATGTGTACCACCACACCTGGCTTTAAATTAGTTTCTGACTGTTCTCTGTTCAGAAAATTTAACTGTTGCCAAATTTCTCCTACTTCGTTTGTATGATGAATATGAGGTCACAACCCACAGTTTAAGAATCTGAGTTCTACATACACCATGAATATCTGATTGTCTCTGCCTTACTAAGACTGGGAGGCACTATAGGAAGACTTGGAAGGCATTAAAGCTCAGTTGGTCCTCATAGTGCTCTCTCCAAGTCACACAATACACAGATTTTATGCATCCTACAACACTGCCAATCAAATTTCTTTCCAATCAGTTTCCTTTCCTATAATTTTCTCCTATTAACACTGTTTAAATGGTCCTATTTATTGCTCTTTAGGTGCTGCTCAGAATGTAAGGTTAAACATTTCCTAACACAGCAAATAATATATCTTGCTCCAAATTATAAAATATTTTATCTGTCCAGTACCTGTGTAGTCACAATAGCTTTATATATCATTTTATGCATGACTTATGTCCTACTGGTCTATAAATTCTCCAAACTCAATTAGAGTGATTTATGTCTTTACATTTCTTCACATGCTTAGCAAACTGTCATATATACAATAGCTGAGTCTGTTTAATAGCTGAAAAAATCTTTAAGTGAATGAATGAGTTAACTATCCATGAGATACTTTCATATTGGAAAAAATGAGTGAGTTGTTAAAAAGAGATTTGCATAGTTGGTGGAGCTAACTTCAAGAACAACAAGAGAGGGACAGGAATGGTTCTGAGAGTGACTTTGACCTTTTATGATGTGACACACCTAGTTAGAGCATATGCTGAACTGGGAAGATCAAGTAAAGTGTCGGAAGATGATTTTATGCCACTCAGTTGAGAGCTTGACTCTAAAACTAATGAAGGTGAGCTCCCTTCCGTAGGCTGTGGGGAATCAGGAAATGTACCTATTGGAATTTTGTTTGGACATCTACAGAGAATTCAAGTTTCCTTGACCACAATTTTGAACATCTCCACTAAAACAATAGACAATAATTGTCACCAAGGGACACCACCTCCACTCCCACCTCTAAGGCCTTGTAAGGCTCTCATGGCTCCATTTTCTAAATACAACTTTCTGGGCCTCGTTTTTTCTCTTTCTTTCCATCTTCTTTTTTCTTAAGTTAGTGCTTCCTTTAACAAAACTTTTCTTATTGTACTAAGGAAGTGGAAGAGCCCATGGTGTGACTTTCTGAGGCCCCAAGGCACTCCAGTCTGGTCCTGCTTCCAGGAATCAAGGTTCCTGAAATGGATCTTGCATCCACCTGCATTAAGCCAAGCTGGCCTTAACAAGTTGTGGGAGGAAGAGATACATACTCATGAATAGTGACTTAATAAGGAAAGTGCTACATGAATTTATCATAGTAAAAATGTCTCCTTTCTTATAAAGGACAATAGAATCCGCCAGTTCAAGATTTTGCAATTCCAGTACTTGACACTAAAATGAACACATATAATAAATTTTTTCCCTGAAGTCAAAGATCATACCTACAATTTTATTCTTCCCTGTATGTAGTTCAAAGAACATTTTGCCATGATGTTCCAAGAAGTGGAACTGAAACAAAAGGTAACTCACAAAATGAGAAGTGGCTTATAATTATTTTTGTTCTATAATATCTGTGTTTTATAAATTTATAGTTGGGTACTTAAAAGGGATTAAGGAACATTGTGATACTTTTCTGTCAAGGTGGCTACCAGTGAATTCCAGGCTAACCTCTGTTCCACATTAAACTAGGTCCCTTAAGGTCAGGGACCTGGTTATTTCCAGGTATTGCATGGGTATTCAGCAAATGTTCTTTGTGTGGATAATAAATAATGATGATAATAATGTCTATAATTCTGATTATTTAGGTTTAATAATATAAGATACCTATATGCATTCCTTACATGTTTAGTTTAGAACTCATTAGTAGCCTTATCATCATTATTAATTTGCTCTTAGTAAGAGAACCATCAAACTACTTAGAACTTCTAGTCCAACAATTAGCATATAGTATATGTTCAATAAATGCCTCTTTTCTCTCTTGTCCCATAGTTTTGTGGACTAGAGAACTATCTAGATTCTTGAATATGAGCAAACATGAAATCATACTTGAATAAGCATGTTCCATAACTGGTAATGTGTTTAAGCAATTTTCCTGTCCCAAAACATGTCAAACTACATCAACATAAAAACATCCATAGAGTCTCTGCTTTTCCCCATATTGAGTCTGAACACTTACAGTACCTCTATAGAACAAGCTATGGCTTATGCAAATATGAACTAATGATGAAGGGACTCTTTTTGCATGAAGATGTCCACTGATACCAACTTATGAGCAATAGATCTATGTTTCAGATATCCACACCAACTTTAGATACTACTGAGAAGAGAGGGGGTCCAAAGGACAGGAATCAATGGAGGAAAATAATCCCTCCATTGTTTACAAAGAGATACTGAAATACCATGTGAGACCACCTTGAACATTCTTTGGTTCCATTTGACTCCACAAATACTGGTCTGAACAAATACAGTATTCATTTGGAAATCCAGTTTTAGCCAAACACTTCTTTAAAATAATATGAAAAGCTTTATGTAAGTGAATAGTTGAAGTTGCAAGAGACTTCTTCAAACTAGCCATTCCCATTCAATCTTCCTATTGTCCTAACTCAATATGAGTAAGTGCTTTAAAGAAGCAGTGAAGGAGTTGCAAGAATGAACAAGAGCCCATGGAAGTTAACTGCAGACCACGCATAATTCAATGCACATTTCACATTTATCTTAGAATCTTAGTGGGAAATATATATAATGAACATCAAAATGTTCCAAAAATTCAGTATCAATAAATAATTTATGCACACAAAATATAAAGTTTATTACACAAAGAGGCAAAGGACACATTAGGATTAGTAATAGAGATAATTGTATTGATTCTCTGCTTTGAAATAAGCTAATTTCAAGGAAATACGGGGTTGCAATTAGGAATTAAACAGTCACAGAATGTAAACCATCACTTTGACTTCTGACACAAAGAGCAATTAAGTGGGATTTACTCCATTCACTTGAACTCACTTTAGTTCACAAAAGAAGCCAGAGGTGGCCAATTGGCTCCATTTGTCTTAGGTGTAAACCAGTATTTTACGAACAGATGTCATCTCATATTCCCCAAATCCCAATGCTGGGGAGTAGAAGAGTTGCCTGTGGTTATCTTGCTCTTTGTTTTCTGTCAATCTGCAAAAAGCACAAGCCACTTAAAAAAAAAAAAATAAAAACAATGAGAGCCATTGATAAATTCTAGGTATGTGGCTAAAAAAAGAAGAATGTTATATAAAAGAAACATGATACAGATACAGAAATTCCAGGATGTCTTCGTGCTTTACATTGTATATGTTTTAAAGACTTTTACATGAAAAAAAAAATCTCATTGTCATCTTGAAATAAAAAGATTTCAAAACAACTCAGGACCTATAAGTATGCTCTTAAATTTCAAATCTCAATTCAGATGCATTAAATAGCTATAATTTTCTCTTAAGGGAATATAATTTTATTTTAATGGTAGTTAACAGTTAAAATCTCCTTAATCTATCATTTCTTCATAGGAAATTTTTATGTTTCCTCAAGTAAGAAATGACTCTCCAAACCAGGTATTTAAGGACTTACCAATCTTTGCAAGAGATGCCAGGAGTATCCAGAGGGTGACCTCGTAGGGAATTTGCACATAATCATAGTCCAGTTCAAAAACAGATATCCTTTCATCTGGGTCTGAGCTGGAAGCAGCAAACCGAGCATTAGGCGTCTGCGGAGCAGTGGAATTTGAGGATGCATTCACACCAGACGATGCTCCAGAGTTCGCAAGGACCACCAGCCAAGGCAACACGGTCCAGGAACTGAAAGCCTCAAACATCTCAAGACCCATGCCTGTGGGTTCCTCTGGCTACACACCTGGGTGCTGTGTGCCATGCATCTGAGGCGGAGTGGGCTTCTAGAGACCAGCTGCATCACCTGAGTCAAAGGTAATATACATGCAGTCCGGAGGTGATTCCAAAGAGTCCAAGTGTGTAATTGAGTCCCTATGCAGGTGATTTCAAATCTTCTTTAAATCATTCAAGTTCCAGCAGTTCGGCTTCTGGCTCATAGTCAGTCTTCAATGGGCCTGCTAAAGCCCTGGGCTACCTGTAGGACCATCATCTGATCGAGACTTGAAGAACAGTGTATGGTGGGGAAATATCTTTTCATTCAAAGCCACTTCCTTCACTTCACTGCACACTGGTTTCCTCTTGTGAGTGTAAATTAGAAAGGACACCACAATGCTTATTCCATGTGCCATTAGAGTCCTTTAATGAAAAGAAGAATCCTTCCTGCCCTATCGGATCCACGGAAACAGCTACCTGTCCTAAACCTGTTCCTTCTCTCCTCCCCCTGCTTCTTCACTTGCTTTGAATGGTTAAAGCTGCAGGTGGCATTTGAACCACACTTAATTATTTGATTTGCCTTGTGTAATGAAATGCTTTCTCTGAAGGCTCTCCACAGGTTACCTTACTGACACCTAGTGGGCACCTACAACATGACACCCTTGGAATGATGAACATATAGTTCTCATTCAATTAAAGCACTCTTGAGAATGAAGAGTGATTAATAAGTATGCCAAGCCAATGGCGTAAGATAAGACTGTCTTGGAAAGCTTTACCATAGGGTCTCCATAAATGAGGAAGAAGAAAGCAGAGGCAAGGCTAGGACAGTAAACATTGGCATAGCACCTCACTGGCCTTCCTGAACAGTAGCTCTCAGAAAAAAATAAAATAAAAAAAGTTTCATTCAGTTCTCCATAAACTTTAAAGTCTTTGTGAAAGTGATAAACCAATTTAAAAGCTGTATAAATACATTTCAGAAACAAATTATGAAAATCTTCATAAAATATGCAAATTTTCCATTTAATTTTTTGTTATTGTAGTTGGTTTGTACAAAAAAAAAAGAAACATTAAAGAGTGTAGAAGGATTTTGAATAAATTTTGTGAATTTATGTCTAGAGCTACATCTGGCCAGCTTACTTGTAAAGATTATTGATATGGAAAGGAAGCAGGTCATTTCATGGTGCTCATAAGAGCATCGAGGAAGACAGAGGCAGGGGAGTGTCTGGTATGCGGTTGGCAAAGCAGAAGAAACATACAGGAAATGTAAAGGGACAGGAGGAAGAATAGAAGCCCCTCTGCCTGAGACCAGGTTTGCTTGTCTTGCCAATTGGTTCAATAAACCTTGACAAAACTGGCAAGGGCACAAAAGTCTACAGAGATAATGTGTGCTTTCCTAAAGAAATCACAAGCAATGATGTTAAAATTAAAAAAAAAAAAAGAATTTTGCTCACTTAGGGCCAGAATTTTTATGACCTTGAGTTTTACCATGTCAGCATTCATGTCCTATTCCTATATAAAAACAGCACACTTCATAAACCTACCTTACAATTTTACTTACAAAAGGAAATGCTTTAAGTAAGAGAAATAAGCAAACTAAGTTATATATTTTACTTAACTTTTAAACCTTTCTTAAATTCGCATCTTTGCTTAATCTTTAAACCTTGTTTCAAATTACATCTTGTGAGGACTGTCACTTAGAAAGCCACAGGAGCATATATAACACAGCCACTGTAGAGAAATCTAAGCAGGACACGCTCAAAGAGCCCATACACATGTCTTGGAGAGGCAGGAGAGAAAGCTGGAGAGGGACTCCAGGAGAGCCTTGTACAAAGGCTGCAAAATTACATATTACACAAACCCTGACACTCTGGAGTGTCTCAAGGTAATTCGTGGCTTATTATACTATTAAAGCACATACTCCTGGGCAGAGGTTTAAGATGCTAACAAGACATGTTGTACATGATTTTGTATGTAGAACTACATGAAACAAATAAAACATGTTCTATGAGAGCTCATATTGTACAGATAAACCCAAAGCCCCCTTTTGTAACATTAGTAAAAGCCCCATCCTTTGTACAGCATTTGCTGTTGAGCTTCCCAGTTTTTCTTTTCTCCTTCCCACTTCCTTCCTTGGAAGTGTTTCATAATGAAATTAGTAACTTTGTTTTTAAGTCATGTTCTGGGCACAGATCCTGAAACCTCTCTGGAGATGCCTACTAAATCTGCATATTAACTGATATCATTGAGATTTTGCACTGTCTTTTTCCTATATGATTGTCTACAAATATTTTTACATTTTATTTATTTATTTGAGAGAGACAATGGGCACACTAGAGCTTTTATCCTGTAAATGAACTCCAGATGCATGTGCCACTTTGTGCATCTGGCTATATGGGTAGTGGAGAATCAAACCTGGGTCCTTAGGCTTTGCAGGCAAGCACCTTAACCACTAAGCCATTTCTCCAGCCCTTCCTATATGACTTTCCAACCCTGCTACATTCTCTATCTCATACTAACATTCTTTTCTATGGCACAGTCAGGGGTCTGGCTTTTCATGAGTGGAGGCCCCTAAGGATGAAGGGAAATCCTAGGGATGTTGGACTGTGTCTTATGCCACTGATAGTTGGCACTTAACTGTCAGTTTTTGCTGTTTTAAAGAACATTTCTTATACACAAATTCAAAGTAAGGCAATTGAATTCAGAGTTTGCTTCTCAGGGCTGGAGAAATAGCTCAATAGGAAAAGTGTTTGCCTGGCCAGTATGAAGACTGAGTTTGACCCACATAAGAAAGCTATGCATAGTAGCATATTGTTGTAACCCTCCGCATGGGGGAGGCAGAGATAAGAGGATTTCTAGGTCTCCATGACAAGGAAGTCTAGCTTACTTGTTGAGTTTCAATCTAGTGAGAGACCTTATCTCAGGAAAGGTATATGGTTCCTAAGGAACAATACATGAGGTTGTCCTTGGACTTCCACACACATGTACATACACATACATGGACACACACACACACACACACACACACACACACACACACACACACAGAGGAGTGCCCTACATTTTTCTTGTATTGCTGAGCTCACTGAAACAGGAATGTGGACTTCAATTGTCCCTAAGAGTCTAGTGTTTCCCTTAAGGGGACTGAAGTAGGGTCAGCAATGGAAAGATGACAGGAAGCTTGACTCCTTGTGTTTTGTTTCCCATAGGACTCTCCTCCTTTACCTTTCTTTGGACAGCCCCTGACCTGGGGGAGAGCTATGAAAGCATGCTAGGCCATTTTCCTTAATTCCTACAAAACAGGTCCAGTGGTAGGATGATATTAAAATTGGTTTATGTTTTCTAGCCTTTAGCTAACGTTCCCACTACCTAGCTTGTATGAAGCTAATTAGTATCACAGTAAAACACCAATCTCTTTCTTGAGGCTTTCAGGATTTGTCTCATGTTAATTCTTGACACTGCATTAAGGTGTGTAGTCCAAGGCTCAGTAAGTTCAGGGACAAATAGCAGGGCCTCAGAGGGCAAGGAAATATTCTTCTTGCTACTCCAAGTCCTCAAGAATATTGACAAGTTAGATAGAGCTCTCCTTTACATCCTACTCAGGCATCCCTGGGCTCACCTTAGTGTAGTTGCAGAAGAACCAAAAGCACTAGCTTGCATTCCAAATGCTTTGGACATATCCATTTCCAAGCCAGAGTTTAAACCAATTGCCTACACTGTCTCTTTTCCAGAACTAAGTCAAATTTTAGCTCCTGATAAGCAGTAAGCAGGAAGGTTTATGGTGAATTACCAGCCAGTCATGCAGCTCAAGGACAAAGAAAAAGTGACTTAGTCAATAGCTTTCAGAACAAGTACACCCAGTTGGGAGAAGGAATGGACAAGGTGACCACAATGTGTGACTACTCCCCAGAATGGGCAAGTGATGTGTTTAACCAGCTTCCCAGGTGAGCCTAGATAATGATATATACCCCCCTCACTGGTTCAGCT
This sequence comes from Orientallactaga sibirica, assembly GCA_036365145.1. NCBI lineage: Eukaryota > Metazoa > Chordata > Mammalia > Rodentia > Dipodidae > Orientallactaga > Orientallactaga sibirica. Next base: position 9,594,490 of record JAEOAD010000699.1, read on the forward strand.
CAGGATTTACACAAAGAGTGACCAATCTGAGTAAAGAAGATTGCCTTAGCCTCTAAGTTCCCTCTAAAAATTTCATTACAGGCCGGTAAATAAGAGCTTATTGGAAATTTTTCTCTCTCTCTCTCTCTTTGCCTTCTTCTCTCCCTCCCTCTCCTTCGCTATCTCCATCTCTATCACCCTCTTGGGATAGCCCTCCCACCTAGATAGAAGTCCTTACTGTCTCTTCAATCAATCTTTCCTTGCTCACCCCTACTCTGCAATCCCTAATCCCTCTTTCACATGAGACAACAAACTCAAGAGCCACTGGCTTGGGGCACAGCTGTGGTGACCTTTGATTTTTCAAGCACCTTAGCCACCTGAGTTAACGCCACCCAGAGCCAAAAAAAGGTTCCACCACTTTTAAAACCTACAACATTATAAGAATCTCTGAGGTACTTTCTTTTACTTTGGTAGAATAGGGTCTCTGTCATATGAAGTTTTGGTTTTTTTTCTTCTTTTTCTTCTTCTTCTTCTTCTCCTCCTCCTCCTCCTCCTCCTCCTCCTCCTCCTCCTTCTTCCTTCTTCTTCTTCTTCTTCTTCTTCTTCTTCTTCTTCTTTTAATCTAGAGCTATTAGGTTCAGGGAGGTAAAAATGCAAATAGGTAGGGCATTTTTAAATTCATGCTTAAGGGAATAGCTTATCACCTGGGAAGTTAAATCTATATACATCTTAAATAAAAGGAACATGGAGAATATGAAAGGAGTTGACACATAACAAAGCAGAAGTTAATCAAGCATCATGGTAGCAAAATGCTGAGGAAAGTCACCTCAGTGGAGGTGGCACAAAAAGTGGGTGGCATTAGGACTCTGTAGCAATAGAGTCAGCATCTGCAGTGCCAGCCCCAAACCAATCTGAGTCTACCAATCCCATTTCTGTTCTCCCTGCAGAGTCTGGCAGATGTCTGGGAAAACAAAAGAAAGAAAGAGGAGATTGGAAGTGCACCAGTGATGTAGGACACTCTAGGTGTTCAGCGGTCCTTAGGAGACACAATATCATTGGAGTTCCTGAGTAGCCATGTGGACTTTGCCATGTTTTGTTGCCCACATGGTTGTTGGGAAACTCCTTTAGGGTATAAGTCCCCAGTGGGATCTGTACATCTCCCAGGTGTCACCGTGATACATATGGACCTCTCAATTTAAAGATGCAGGCTTCAGGCAGCCACTGGCTAATTTGCCTACTTCTGTGCCCCAGCTTATGTCCCAATATGGAGAGGTAGAATGTCCAAGCACACCCTGAGCCTCCAGCCATGGAACCCTATAAGTCATGGTGAAAGGAAGAAATGGAAGGAAGGAAGAGAAAGAACAATAGCCACACACTAATATAAGGTTTACAAATGCCCTGGAGAAAGTGAAAGGCAGGGAAGTATGGGAGGAGAGTATAGGTCTTTCCTTCTGGTGGATTCGTCAGCTGTTTTAGGTACAAGTCTGAGTTCCGAGGGCATCTGCTGAAGCTTGAGGATTCTTATGTCCCAGGACAAAGAATTACAATAGAAATATACACCATTTATCAATAGAGAAAGAGATGGAGAGAGAGAAAGAGAGAGACTCTCAACAGTGGAAGTGAGCTAATGACTTGGGAAAGGCAGATGTTCAAAGGCTGCTGTACGACAAGGCTCATCTCTCCTTATAGGTTATTTGAATATCGCCTGCCTCTACCACATTTGTACAACACAGGCTTTTCTTGTGCATGTTCCATTTGTTGCATGTAGCTCAGGTAAACAAGGGTTTTCAATCCTCTGCCAGCTTGCTCCTTTTATAAGTTGATATTGATGCCTCTGTTTGTAAGCCCCTATTTTACCACCATGGGCCTGGCAGAGTCATTTGCCTCTAGTTCCATTCCTTTGACAGATAAGATTTCTGTCTATTTTCTTTTAAGATAACTTTCAAGCTCAGGATTCTGAATGTCTATTCAACACACTAATTTTGCAAATTAGAAAACAAAAAAGATGATGGAATCATTGCCAAAGTGAGAGGTACATGTTGATATCTTTAGAATTTAAAACATCTCTCTTGCAGAGCTTCGACATGAGCTCACAGTTACAGGATGGAAGAAAATTCTTCAAGGTGCTCTGTTGAAAGACCAAGACTATGATTCCAAGACCTCTGCTCTTAGAAATTACATCTCGAATTGATAAGGAAATTTGGGGTGTCTTTGAAAGTAATAGAGCCTTTCTCAGCTCTTGGCTGGGTGGTAACTCAGGACTTAGGATGGCGAGTGTGCATGATCACTTGTTCAGTGGCCTCCAGATTCTTGTATGATGAATTTGACAAATGAAACCCCCAGGCTACAGAGAACAAAGCTTAGAAAATTTTATTATAGAGCTTAAGAGAAGGCCTGAAGCCAGCTCCCAGGGTAGAACTACAGTGTCTACACAGAAAATCAGGCTGTCTGCCTATAGTACCAAGACCTTCCCCACTCCTGCCCCAGCAATGTGTCACATGAGCTCTTCTGACTGAGACATTCATGCTCCATGGAGGTGCACTCTGGCTGGACCCCAGATGCCACAGGCCAGGAAGAAATATGGGCTCTAGATTATTGTCAGATCAGCTTACCCATAAGTTTTCACATCAGGAGAACAAGCCAAGCGCTGATGGTCTGAAAAGCACACAACTCACAAAGCAGGGTGTCACAGGAGGACAAGCAGTTTCTACTCTGTCCCCATACCCCCAGTAATGAAGCAAAGGTTCTGGAAAACAGTAAAGGCAATTCATGTGGCAGAGAACTCTATCTATCTCTAAGGGAGTAGGGGTATTTGGAACAAAGTGTGAAAAAGTTCAAACCTCAATCAAAACCAAAGGAGATTTTGGCATTGAGTATAGGGACAAAACAACCAAGAATAAAGGACCAAAAACTAAAGGGGAAAAACCTCCATTCTTCATCAATCAGACCTTGACTTCTTTGAGCCTGACCCAGTAACTTGTGAGGTGCTATACAAACAATGAGAGCCTAATTCCTTACGACCTCTGACACATCACTCTAAATGACCAGTCTCGGGGAGGGCAGATGGGGTCACAAAATTGTCTAACCAAGATCATTGAGATGCCCATTTCTTATCTACTCAAATATACCCCACACAAATATCCCAGGAGATATGTACTGGTAAATTCCCTTAACTAACTGTCATAAAAGGAACCTAGATTCTTTTAGTACAGCCCTGTAATAATGCTGGCAAGAATGAAGATATTCTAAAGAGATACTTATACCTTTTCCTTTGGCTATAAGACTAATGAAATAATGGTACCCAAGAAATTAGAATTTTCCAGCCATCACATGATAGGCAAAAGAATAGGGTGAACATTCCTACTCGGAGTAGGAACTTTTCTCCTGGAAAGAGAGTTCACACAATTTTGAGGACATGCCAGACCATCTTTCAGGAGAGAACGGAACAGAAGCAGTGATGAGTCAGCTATAGGTGGGGCCACACTTTAACTGCTTAACTATGCATACCTCTTGCCCTCTGTTTAACTCTACAGTTAAGACTTGGGGAAGGCCCATCCACTGGATCACTGTTTTCCTTCCCAGTATGGCCACATTGAAAATGCTCTCAAAAATACTCTCAAAGCTCTATAGATCCAACATAATTTCTACTAAAATTCTACATGTAGTTTTTTTTTTCTTTTTAGAAGTGAGAAGTAGATCCTAAAATTTCTAAGAGAATATGCCCAGAAAAAGGTAAAATATTGAAAAAAATTACAACGTTGGAAGGTTCCTGGTTCCAAAAGTCAGTACTTGCTACAAAGCTAAAAGAATCAAAATAGGATATTATTGCTATAAGAAAAAGTACACAAATTGATTTCTGACAAGTATTCCAAGAAAAATTAAATATGTAAAAAAGTACCCTTTCAACAAATGCTACTTGAAACCCTGATGTCTCCATGCAGAAAAATGAAGACTAAATTAATAAAATCAAGTAAATTTTAAATCATTTTTTAGAACATAGGAAGCTAAGTAATAATTGTTTTTAGAAAGGGGAAGAGGACAAAATTGAAATGAGGAGAGCACATTCAGCACATGTGATGATGTTTATCCTAAAGACAACAGGAAGGACATGATGCCTCAGAAAGAAAATGGGTTGTTCAACAAACACATCTGGGCTGAAGAGATGGATTAGCAGTTAAAGCTCTTGCCTGTGAAGCTTAAGGACCCATGTTTGACTCTCCAGATCCCAGGTAAGCTAGACTCACAAAGGTGAGCCAAGCACAAGGTCACACGTGCCCACTAGGTGGCACAAGTGTTGAGTTCAATTGCAGTAGCTGAGGCCCTGGCATGCCAATCTCTCTCTCTCTCTCTCCATCTCTCTCACTCTCTCAAAAAAATTAAAAACCAAACTCACACCTTATGTTGAGCATGTTTCCCTGACTAGAACCAAAAGGATGCAAATATCTAGGGAAGTCCAGGGCATTTGGTAACAAGTGGCTTCACCAGTTAATTGGGACAAAATTCATTTTGATATTTCTAATACATTAATAAAATTAAAAGGATAATTATAGTTTACCCAAATCCTTGAAAAAACTGTATGGGGCATAGTAAGATTCTGGGCACTTTCCTGTCTGAATTTATGCATATAATGAAACCCTGAAAAGGTAAAAGATATTATTATTTTTTATTATGGACATACTTAGTATGGATACATATGTGTTGGTACCATTCTTTCCCTTGTCCCTGCCCCCATTCCACTGGGGGCCTCTTGAGTAGGGTTCCTGGTATTCCCCATGGGGTTGTAGGTTATATGTTTTAGGAGCAGAAGTCAGTTTTTGGGAGGAGGTAATGCCTCTAGGCATGATATCTCAATGTGGTTCTTGCAATATTTCTGTCCCTCTTCCACAAAATTCCCTGAGCCCTGGTAGGTGTGTTTTAAGTCTACTTCACTGATAAGTTCTTAGAAGCCTCTGGATCTCTGCTTTGGTGAGTGTTGAGTATCCTCAGCATCTGTCTCCTTCACTCTGGTGATGATTGTCAGGTTCTCCCTAAATTAATAACACTTATCCAATTTAACCTATTAGCTACTTTTCTTGCTATTCTGGCCAAATATCTGACAATAAGCAACTTAGAGGAAGAAAGGTCCGTTTTGGCTCACAGTTTGAAGGCACAGTCCATCATGGTAGGAAAGGCATGCCAGTAGAATGTGAGGTTGCTATTAATACTGAGTATACAGTCATGAAGTGGAAAGAGATCTGCACAGCTTGCCTTCTCCTTTTTCCTATTTTATTTAATCTGCAAACTCAGCCCATGATATGGTGCCACACACATTCAGGGTGGGGTTTTAGTAATCTTCTCTGGATAAACATTTATATAGACACCCCCAGAGTTTGTCTGGAGAGATGGTTCACCAGTTAAAGGTGCTTTCTTACAACACCTGCTGGCCTGGATTTGATTCCTCAATACCCATATCAAGCCAGATATACAAAACAGTACATGTATCTGGATTTTGCATGCACTGGCTTTCTCTCTGTTTTTCTTTTTTTCAGTCTTTCTCTATTAAATAAATAACAAAAACAAATTTAAAAAAATGTTAAACAAGTTTACCCAAGAGTTATATCTCTTATTGATTCTAAACTTCTAAACATTAACCCCTCAGTTCTACCTCTTGTCAACTTGATGCTAAAACATGTCTCTTTTAAATTATGTTTATTCCATCCTTAAACCTCAAGTTTTCATGTCCATTTCATATGCATTCATCCTAACTTCAAAAATCCCCATAGTCCTTAACAGTTGCAGAAGTGTTCAAAAATCCAGACCCAAAGTCTATTCTTAGACTCAAGGCATTCTTTAACTGTGAGACTCTGAAAAATAAAAAAAAAAAAAAAAAAAAAAGTTATATCATTACAATATACAATGGCAGACAGTAAACTTTTATATTGCAAAAGGGAGGAACAAGAAGATAGTAAGGAAAGATCAGAAAAACCAAGATCAAATCCCATCAGGCAAACACTGAACCCTGAAGCTCCAAACCCAGCACGTGAGGACTATGGTGGGCATCAACTGGGCTTCGTGGACTTCAACAGTCCTGTCCCCCAGGTCTGTTTCATGCAGCACACATAGTCTCACTCTTGAGCTGTCTTCCTTATGTGACTGTGGCTTTCCTCAGAAGATGTACCATGGCTGTAGGATCTCCCACACCTTGAGGTCTCCATGGCAACTTGGCCTTTACCTTCATAGCTTCACCCAGTGGTCTCCCAGGGCTTTCATGTGGGGAATCCAATACTGCCACAAACTGGGAGGCCCCAGTGACTTTCTAGAACTTTGGTATAAGCCTCTATGACCATGTAGCAATTACATTTTGCATGCCTGCAAAATCAGCACCATGTGGATAAGTTTTTCTGCCAACTGAAGATATTATCTGGCCTCCCAACACAGCTATAGTTGCCATGAATACTTGCATTCAGATAACATTCTCTTTTTCCTTTTTTTATTCAGTCTGGGAATCCAGCCCATGGAATAAAATGACTACATTCAGCGATGCTTTGTCTTGGTGGTTGATTCTGGAAAGATACTTCCACAGGTGGTTATTTTGAGCAGGAAACCCCTATACTAGCAGTATTATCAGTTCAGACTTTCCCTTTTAAATGAATTTGCATTTTCTCATGTTAGAATTTTGATGGCTGAGGACTTGCCTCAGGTAGAACCTATGTTTCTCCTTAGTACTAATCTCTAAATCTGCCTTTCCTGAAACTTAAAATTCAACTCACACTCCTTTCCTCACAAAACAATGCACATTTTTCACATTCTTCTGCTCTTCATACTATAAATTTGAATAAAAGCAGTAAGCAGTAACCATGTCTTGATATTATGGTGTCTTGATAGTTTCTCAAACAACTTAGTTCATTACTACTAATTTTAGCAACATTCAGAGCTGCCTGAGATTATACACACACACACACAAACACACACACACACACACACACACACACACACATATGGGCCAGAATACAACACAACTATACTCCAACCCAGTTCCTAATACAGTTTGTTTCCCCATCTGAAACCTTGCTAGAACAATCTTTACATCTTCCTTTCTATTAGCATTCTGGTCTTTCATACCCCCCCATCAGATTGCCCCATTAATCTCTGCTTATAACATTTTAGAGCTTCTCTAACCTATGGTTCAAAACTTTCCCACATTCTTCCTGCAAACCATTTATAAGGGCTAACAAACCACATAATCAGATTTATGACATCATTGACTCCACTCCTCTTCTTGGTACCAATTTTCTTGTTACTGTGATCAAATACCCATTTCTCCCCCCCAAAAAAATTAAAGGAAACTTAATTTTGTCTCATGATTTGAAGGCATGGTCCCTCAAGGTGGGGAAAGCATGATGCTAGGAGTGTGGGGAGTTGGTCATATTGTATCTACAGTCAAGAAGAAGAAGAAAAATATGCATGTTGGTGTTCAGGTGGATTTCATCTTTTTTCTATTTTATCCATTTTTGGAATAAAGCACATGGAATGGTACCACTGCTGTTCAGATTGAGTTATTCCTCCTGATTTAAACCTCTCATGAAAAATCGTCACAGACACACCCAGAAGTACATCTCCTAGGTGATTTTAAATATAATCAAATTGACAGTGAAGCTTAACCATCACATGAAGGGGAAACCAGCAATGCAGATTATTAAAGAAATTATCTGTGGGCTGGAGGGGATGGCTTAGCGGTTAAGGCATTTGCCTGCAAAGCCAATGGACCCAGGTTTGATTTCCCAGGACCCACGTAAGCCAGATGCACAAGGGGGCACATGAGTCTGGAGTTCATTTGCAGTAGCTGGAGGCCCTGGTGCACCCATTCTCTCTCTCTCTCTCTCTCTCTCTCCATCCCTCCCTCTTTCTCTATCAAATAAATTAGTAAATAAAGATAAAAATATATTTAAAAATTAATTATCTGTACCTTTTGGTCTGCACTAAGCTTTTCCATTACCTTAAGTATTTAACCCAATTATCCAGATAATTCCATTGGTGATAGAAACCTGCCCTGTTCTGACCCCTATTTGGAGCTAGTCTCAAGTATCCTTGTGCTCTTTGTCATCTGCTCTTGAGCCCTGGTCTACATATAGGGCTCAGGGGTGGAGAAGGAATGGCCTTCCTCCATGACTACCTTATAATTTAGATTACTATATCCTTAGGGTCTAAGAGTGGTGCACTCTTCAGGAAAATATACCATCCTGCAGAGCTTATGCTATACACAGGATGAAACAGAGCTTTGAGCCCTTCAGTCCCCACCAGTGACTTCTGTTTTAGAGAATATCGAGGAACAAGAGCAAACTTGACACCATGTTCTGTGCAGGCACACATCTCCTGGAAGAGCTTCCAACAAAGTGATCATTACTTGTTTACTAATGTTCCATAGTATGAGCTCTTAGCTGACTTTATCAGAAAGTATTTGTGTGGTATGTCTGGGTCTAAAGCATCTGTCATTTGCCCAGAGCTCTTGCTTCATTGTCAAGGCTGAAATTTCCATTCTTTTTTTAGGAAGAAGGAAGAAAAAGAGTAGTGATAGAGAACTGGTCAATGCTGTCCAGAAAGCTGATTTGCTTTCCAAGCCCACAGCTAGCAATTAAACTGAGTGGACTTGGATCAAATTCTGGTATATCATCCCCCTAAATTGAAAGTCTGTATCCCAAGCTGGAGAGAAGTCAATAGCTTTGACCTTTGCCGTCAGGACAGAACAGTTGAGCTTTGTCCTTGCCCTCCAGTCAAACCTCCACAGATCAAAGGGAGACTGGCCTAGTGAAAGGTATAAACACCTCGAGGAATTTCTTAGCATGGAAACAAAGGGATGGGTACCAAGGTGGGTAGGGTAGACATGAATATGAGCTCAGAAATGAGATACAACGCCATACCAGAGTTAGCGTCATGTGATAACTTCCCTAAGGGAGTAGGAATCTTTCAACAGGTACAAACTTGAAGATATATCATCTTAGGATGGCTTACACCTCTTCAAATCTCAGTTGCATTCTTGATGATGATGATATCTGTCTTAAAGATAGTCTGAGAATTAAGTGGCATTACTGGGGAAAATGTATATATGCACATCAGGTTAATTGGACTTCAGAGATCATAAATGTCTCATAGGTAGAGGTTTTATAACTTTTGGTATCCACCATAGTGCCTAATAAGTTATCTGTCCTCAGGCACCCTAAATGAATGAATTGAAGTGTTGAAGCAGAGCAGCTAGGTGGATTAAAACACAGCATATTTTAAGACTCCATCTATCTACATTATCACCAGTGTTCTTGTACAAACAGCAAGTCACAAGGACAGTTGAGCCCAGAGTGAGATGGCCAACCTAATGATTATATCCTGGCTATTCTTTCTAGAGACTATGCTCCTTCCTCTTCCCCTTTTTCTTTTACCATACTTACCCCTATAATCACTGTACTAGAATTTTCAAGCAGGTCATTTCTCCTCTTCCTTCTATTCTTCCTTTTCTTTCTTTCCTTAGCAAAATTCCCTTTCCCCTAAAGTAAAATCACATTAGATTTCAAGGGACATTGATTCTTACTAAGGTGGGTGGAAAACATGTGCTGGCACTGGAAAGAGGCTATTTCTGTTTGTTCAGAAGAATTGCTAGCGTATATTCAGACTCTGCAGATAAATGAAACTGACAGATACAGGCTAATGAGCCATTGGGGGATAGTGTGGGTGTCTTGATTCATTTTGTGCTGCTATAACAGAATACCACAGACTGGGCATCTTATAATGAGCCAAAATGCACTGGCTCACGCCTAAGGTCTAACAAGTTAAAGATCAAGATGCTGTCATCTGAAGAAAGTTTTCACACTGCATTATGACAGGGTGGGAGACAACATATGATGAACTTCAGAAGGGTAAAGAGAAGGTGTAAAAGGAGCCCGAAATCCTTACCACATCCATATTCATATCTATACTGTCACAATGGTAATAATTTTAAAAAATATTTTATTTATCTTTTTATTTATTTGTTTGAGAGCAAGAGAGAGATACAGAAATAGGCAGGTAGATAGAGAGCGAATGGGCATGCCAGGGCCTCCAGCCACTGCAAATGAATTCCAGATGTGTGTGCCCCCTTGTGCATCTGGCTTACGAGGGTCCTGGGGAATTGAGCCTCAACCCCAGGTTCTTAGGCTTCACAGGCAAGCGTTTAACCACTAAGCCAAATCTCCAGCTTTTTTTTTTTTTTTTTTTTTTTTTTTTTTTTTTTTTTAATGAGAGAGAGAGTTGGCATGCCAGGGCTCCAGCCACTATGTCAAACTCCAGATGTATGTGCCACCTTGTGCACATGTGCAACCTTGTTCATGTGTCACCTTGGATTACTTGGGTTCTGGGGAGTGGAACATGTATCTTAAGCCTTATCCATCTCTCCAGCCTGATAATCAATTGTCAATATGACCTTTGGAGGGAGCAAACATTCAAACCACAGCAGAGGGCCAGAGGAGATTCCCAGTTTTCAGAGACACAGACAGGCATGATGACAATCTGATATACTTCTTTTCTACCATGTGTTCTCAAGGAGTTATAGCATGCTAGCAGATCATGGCCACTGTTGCAGATGTTCATTCTGTGGAGTCCTTTGTCTCATGACCATGAAAAACTTAGGCACACTTAGGCAAAGGAGACTCGTGGGGAAAAATGTGAAAAAAAAAACAACAACAAAAAAACCCAGTGTCAGAGCAAGCGTCTTTAGGACTTCAGCCAACATCCAGAGAACAGAAAGAAAGGGAATAAAAGAAAGTAACGCTTTCTGAATCAGAGCTCAGATATTAAAGCAGCTCAGCAGTGAGAATCTGTTGGCAACTGTACCAAGGGGGTGGGGGCTTCTGGAGGAATGTTACATTATCATTAAGGGCAGAACTAGTAAGTGATTAACAAGCTTAACTCTTAAGGGAGATAACTTAGTCTCCACCCAGGGCCAGAGAAATTTGTTCCTCTGGTTAGAAGGAAGTGGCACTTTCCTTTTGTGAGGTATTTTGAATCCTAGTGAGGAGGAATTGTAAATGTTTCCCTTATTGCTGTCGCTGGGGAAACAAGAGGGTTGGTCCATCCTTCAGTGACCTCCCAACCTTATGTCTGCCTATCAACAACAACAGTTCAGAAATTACTGGGGATTATTCTGTCATAGGCACATAGTACAGAATAAAAAGTCAGAAAAGAGAAAGCATGCCTGAGAAAGGAGGCAGAAGAATATGGAGGGAACTCAGGACCCTCTCCACAAAACAGAATTGGTTCAAAGTAGCTAACAGTTTAGTTCTCACTCTTTACACTTCTGCATGGGTTAGAACACCCTTCTTCACCATGTGGCATACTGGAAGGTCTTCCAATCAAACTGAGGACCCTTGCAGAGGATAGTGGGATCCCATTTTTTTTCTCCACATCTTTAGACAGAAGCTTTTATCCATCACTGTTCCCAGTATGAAGTGCTGCCTTATCATAGGCCCAACACAATGGGAGAAGGAACTCCAAAGCTATGAGTCAAAATAAACCCTTTTTCTCCATAGGTTAATTTATATCTATTTATATCCCAGTTACAGTGACAAAAAGCTGACTTACATATAGATCCAACTAACAATAGAGATGTCTTGATAAATTCCCTTATGAGTTTGAGGAACTGTGTGTGTGTGTGTGTGTGTGTGTGTGTGTGTGTGTGTGTGTGTACCCTTTCTGCATTTTGTACAAGGAAATAACATATTAGGAATAAGGACAGTATTATTTTTTTTCATTTCCAAACAGCATGCATTTTATTTTTCTATCATTATTGCACTAATAAATTTAATTTCATTTCAAGGTTGTATGTCATCCTGAGTGCGAATTTTCTTGCCTTGTTCTCAGCATTATAGACAAACTATACTGTCTTTCACCATTAAGCAAAAATTTACCTGGAGCTGCTTGGTCAGGTTTTGTTTGTTTTAGACTTGGTTGTCATGATGAAAAGGTTCCCTTCGGGGCCTAGCTTTTCATGCCATTTCACTAACCCACTGCATTAAATTAGGGTAACTTGCATGATCAAGGGTGGGAAGTATTTTCTGTGGAATTGACAACTGACTACTGGCCATTCCATTAATGAACCTGATTCCCTGTCTTCCAGCAATGATTAGCTACTGTGGGAGATGTTGGGTCTCATGTACCATTCCCCAAGGACAATGAAGCATTGGCAGGCTCAGTCTCACACAAAAATCTGCAGCTGCTAGAATTCATGAGTAGAACAGACAGGCCCTATCCAGAAGACAGCATTTCGCAGCCCTTTTCCTCATTTTTCTACTTTTATGTTCATTATACCCACTCTTATATGAGGTTCCATTTGTCTTATAGGGTGTGGTCTAGTTATTCTGTTTGAAGTGGAGCACATTATAATCACGTATTCTTGGCAGTTTTGCCAGCTCGTCATTTCTACATCAACCATTGCCCTTAATAGTAAGAAACTTCTGTGATTAAGCCTTCAAGCAATACTAATTCATGGGAAAAATAGTTAGAAGGTAATTTACATGCTGTCCATTTAGCATACCCACCATAGTAAGTTCCCCCATAAGGCCTGTGCCTTTGCCATAAATTTTTGGTCAGGCTTACATTACCAACCATGGATTTCTCTTGTGGAGTGGGTCTCAAATCCAACCAGAAAACAATTGGTTACTCCCATAACATTCATTGCACTATTGCGCCAGTGGGCATATCTTGTCTGGCAGGTTGGTTGTGGAACACATAGGGCCCACAGCTGTGTAGAAATGTGGATGGCTTTTCTCCCCCAGCAACTTGCATAGCACCTTCTGATGTGAAGAAAGCTAGCCATCAGGGATGAAACTTCTAGCTCAGTTCCAGCTTAGTTTTCTCTCTGTCCTACAAACAACACATGAGGTGTCTTCAGCTAGAGAGACTTACCATCTAGTTCTGGTGGATGACCAAGAGCAATGGCAATCGCTCGTGTTGTTGTAGGCCTTCTGTAGCCTCCCTGTCCAACAACTCATTGAGAATATCTATGTCTTATATCCATTTGTTATAAAGAAAAGTAAGGGCTGGAAAGATTGCTTAGTGGTTAAGGCACATGCCTGCAAAGTCTAAGGACCCAGGTTTGATTCCCCAGCACCCGTGTGAGCCAGATGCACATGGTGGTGCATGCTTCTGGAGTTCATTTGCAGTGGCTAGAGGCCCTTAGTGCACCCATTTGCTCTCTCTCTCTCTTGCTATCTGCCTCCTTCTCTCCCTCATAAATAAATAAATAAACAAATAAAATATTTTCTTAAGAAAACTAAATTGGGCTGGGAAAATAGCTCAGTGGTTAAAGACCCTTGTTTGCAAAGTCCAACATCCCAAATTTGATTTTTCCCTAGCACCCATGTAAAGCCAGATGCAAAAAGTGGCACATGCACCTGGAGTTCATTTGCAGTGATGAGAGACTCTGGCACACGCATTCTTCCCTCTCCCTCTCTGTCTGTCCTTACAAATAAATTTTTAAAAATTAACAATTTAAAAGAAAATTAAGTTGCTTCATTTTTTAAAATAAACCTTACTAATATCTTTTAATTATTGTGTTTAGACATTTAATATTTAGTATAATTATTAATATGTTTAATTTTATAAATTTTTATAATTTGATTTCTATTATTTCCTCAGGTTTTATGTTCTTTTCTCTTTTCCCTTCTTATGGATAATTTATGCAGTTTTATTATTTAATCATTTACAGCTTTATTGTGGGATGAACACCTAATGTTAGATTTGTCTGATCAGTTCCAAGTATTCTATGACCATCTCTGACTATAGGACCTACTTTTTGAAAAAAAAAAAAAAAGTTATTTATTTGTTTGTTTGCAGTAGAGAGAGAAAGAAGGAGAAAGAGAAAGAAAATGGGCATATCAGGGCAAACAAACTCCAGATGCATGTGCCACTTTGTGTATCTGGCTTTATATGGGTACCGGGGAATCAAACCCTAGTTATAAGGCTTTGCAGGTAAATGACTTAACCACTGTGCCATCTCTCCACCCCCCATTCCTACTTATTTGCAAGAGAGAAAGAGAATGGGGAAGTCAGTCCTTTCTTGTCTCTACACACTTCAGATGCATGTACTGCCATTTTGTACATCTGGCTTCTCTAATACCACATGGGCACTAGAGAATTGAACCCCAGCCAGACGGCTTTGCATGCAAGCACCTTTAACTGCTGAACCATCTCCTCAGCCCTTCATTCCTGCTTACTAATGACTCTTCCTTTCCTCTGGCCTTCAAGTTTTAACTACCATTTCAACCTTTGATTTTAAGAATTTGACCAAGACTGGGCGTGGTGGCGCACGCCTTTAATCCCAGCACTTGGGAGGTAGAGGTGGGAGGATTGCTGAGAGTTCAAGGCCAGCCTGAGACTACATAGTGAATTCCAGGTCAGCCTGGACTAGAGTGAAACCCTACCTTGAAAAACCAAAAAAAAAAAAAAAAAAGAATTTGACCATTTTGCATTCCTCCTATAAAAGGAGCCATTCCTTATTTGTCTTTATGTGCCTAAATTTTTAAAGTTTTTTTTTGCATGCATATGTATGTGTGGTGTGCTTACATGTGTTTACCCATGTGGGTGCATGGATGTACAACTGCATGTGCTTATGCATGTGTGTGTATGCAGGCCAGAGGGTGATGTTAAGTATCTCCCTCAATCACTCTCTACATACATTTTTGTTGAGATAGGGTCTCTTGCTTGAGCCCAGAGCTTGCCAAAGTAGTTAGTCTGGCTATACAGCTTGCTCCAAGGATGTCCTGTCTCCACTCCCAAGTTCTGCAATTATAGGCAGACCACCACACTCAGCTGGTATTTACATGGATCCTGGGCATCCAAACTCTGGTTCTCAGCTTGCATGGCGAGTGCTGTACCCAGTGAGCCATATCCCTAGCCCTCTGTGCCTGGAGTATTTTTTTTAACCTAACATAATGTCCTCCAGATCATCCATGTTATGGCACATTGATGTTCTTTTTAATGGCTATGTAAATAGATACCCTACCACCTATCACATTTTAACAGTATTTGGGTTTTGTTTCTTAAAGTGATTTCCCTATAGATTAAAATACAGCATGGCATTATTTTCTTGTTCTGTTTAGGGGCAATGTCACATTGTTTTTACTTACAGCTTTTGTATTCTTAATATCTTTGATGTCATGTTACACACATCTGGGTCTGTGTAATGGTTGTGTTGGCAGCACTTAAGCTAGAGGAAGGACACAAACTCCTTGTGACTTCAGTATAGTTCTGCTTCATTGCCTTTCAGCTCTGTATGGACCCAGCTCATCCATGTATACTTTCCAGTGGTCTATCTGGAAGTCAGGAAGTGGTCTATCCAAACACTCAGTTCTCAAAGTTTATGGTACTCCATTTAACATCAGCTGTAGCAGTGTGCAGCTTAATGAGTTATAAACAACTTTGTAGTTTACTTTCCTGAGCTTCTTTCTCTAATTCACATGGTACTTTCTCATGGCATGGGTCCCCTCTCCTGTTTGCAATTTTCTGGTCAGGATTCAGTGTTTATTAACTTTATTCTTCCATGTAAATCTCATGACCTCTGCAGTCAAACTGTAAAAGGGCACAAAAGATAAAACTCAATAGTAATTCACTTCCATGCTCTTGTGGAGCCGCAGCTCCTTATTCCCAGATGGATAATTCTCCTTCCTTGAAGATGTAGCAGGCTCTTGAGGGTCTCTACTGCCACTCTCCTGGAACACTTGAGGGCTCAGCTATTTTGGAATAAAATAAACCTGGCTGCATTGGCCAAAAAAGGTTTCTGAGCCTGAGATCTCAGAGGGCTTAGCAGGAAAGCCAGGAATCTCAGCCGTCTTGGCCTTCGCCAAGACACAATGGCGAACAACAATGTGGGTTCCTCCCCACTGAGGCCCCACAATGATCCTCACCACTAGAAACTTCCTCCCGGCATAATTTATACCTTTTAGCTCCTTTTTAACTTCATCACTGAACTTTCCAACAAGGATGTTGCTTAGTGCCAAAGCCACAGTGGTTTTTATGATGTGGACATTACTGAAGAAACGTCAGACAAGCATTTCACACAAGCACCAAGTGGCCAGATGACAGTGACTTGCCCACTTCTGCACTAGGAGATCCTTCAGAGCAGTGGACATGACACATTACATGTGAATCAGTCCACAAGTTGCTTTCCTATATTGCCCAAATGATGAGTCATCCCAGTCTCTCAAGAAGGCAGGGTGAGGAGGCACTACATATCCACATATGACTAGAACACTACTTCAGCCTCGGTTTGAACTTCTTGTAAAGGAAACCAACTTATGAAAATCAAATTAGTCTTGTCAATGAGGAACGATAGCCTGGCCAGTGAGCACATGGATCTGTGACTTAAGAGTGCATCAGGTCAGGATGCACACAGGGGTATCAGCCTCAGCAGGCAAATGGCTCACACCAAAGCATGGTCGCCATTCCTGCCCCATTCTTGTGGTCTGTGCCCTTCTTTTCCAGACTCTTAGCTTACCACTGCAGTTTTCAGTTAGTACACCTTTCATCTCCTAATTGGACTAATGATTTGGGACCAATTGGTCCCTATTTCCAATTAGGGACTCCTCTGCATAAAGGTCTACATCTTGGCACAGATTCCGTCAGCCCAAAGGAGAGGATTGTATCCTCTGTAGTCATTCCTCAACATATGATAACAAGACTTATGGTGTTGTTTGAATGTGAAATGGCCTCCATAGGCTAATGTGCTTGAAAACACGGGGGTCCCTATCAGGTTGCATTGTTTTGCAGGTTTTGGAACCTTTAGGAAATAGAGCCCTGCTGGAGGAAGTGGGTCACTGGGAATGGGATTTGATGTTTTATAGCCCAGCCTCACTTCCACTTCATCCTTTGCTTCCTGGCTGTGAATGTAATGTGACCACCTGGCTTCCTGCTCCAGCTTCCATGCCCTCCCCACCATAAAGGAAAGCAACCCTGAAACTGTCAGCCAGAATAAACTCTTCCTTTCTTTAAGCTTCCTCCTATCAGGTATTTGGTCATAATAATAAATAAAGTGGTTAATATGCTGAAACAATTTACTTACAATTTTTGATTTTATGATATTGCAAAGATGATACACAATAGATAGAAACCAAACTTTGAGTTATGAATTTGGATCTTTTCGGGACCTAGTAATCTGTGGTGTGACCATCTCTTACAATGCTGGGCAGAACAGTGAGATCATGAGGGGGGAACTGTTCTACAGTGCGCTGGGTTGTTATGTAGGACATGTGTTAGCATGTGTGCACTAATGCATTGACTTGTGATTTTTTTTTTTCTACTAACAATGGATTTCATGGAACTTTATCCCATTACACATCTGGAAACATCTGTAGTTTACACTTTCACATGTGCCATTTCCCACAAGGATGAAGCCAAGCCATCAGACCTATCTACTCTTTGTTCCACTAGTCTCACCTTTTATACTTACCATTATCCTTCAATTAATGGGCAACATGGAACAATGATTTCTTTCTCTACAGAAACACATTAGGCAGAGTTTCAGTGACTCATATCTAATAAAACATGCATTTATTTGATTGCAGATGCACATGAACTCATATACATGATACATAGTAGACATGCAGACAAGGTAGACACAGCCCATAGCCACAACACTGCCTCTACTGATTTTGCCAAGACTACTTAGAAACTCTTGGTGGTGTTGTGTTGCTGAATATAATCAAAGGTTTGGAGGAACACACTCTCTCTCTCTGTCCCATCTAGAAAGTCAGAATCTAGCTGGACTCATTCCAGTGTCTGTCAAGCTTCCTTAGCACTGGAAGAAGGAAATCTCAATTTTCTGTCAGCCCAATCCACACAGTGCACTCTGCTCATGTGTATCTCTTTTTCTTGGGGGGAGGCAAGGCTTGGAAGGAAGGGGATTCCCAGCTATTTGTCCATTCCCTGAACTGGGAGCTCCTCCCAGTGGTTTCTGTTTTACTTGGTCCTTTCCAGTGACAAGACCTTCGGGATAACTCTAAGCTTATTCCACATGAGTCTTTTGGAGTTTTTTGCAGGCATGTGGTAACGCATTTGGGTCCAGAACTTGGAATTGGGATGGATGGATTTTAAGCCTCTCCAAGTAATTGTGGGAAGAACCCGGAGAGCTTTTCTGACAACATGAGGTAGAGATTCTGGTTCTTGGAAAGAATGGAACTTAATTAAAATGAGTTTAAGTGTTTGATCAGCCAAGGCAAGATTCACTGCTGCTTGGAGTTCAAAGACACTGTGTCCATTGATGTAGTTGGGACTCAGAATAAATATTCCTCTTCTGCTTTTCTTAATGATGCTCACAATGTCTTCTGCATATGCTGGAAATAAATAATTTTATGATTTTTCAATGGATATGATTAAACATTTAGTAACAACTACCTGGAAACTCTAGAGATGCTCAAATCTAAAGATGCTCAAGAAGTTCCTTCTAATAGACATTCTTAGGTAAAAAGGAAGGGAGATGTAATCACTCTGTGTGGTAGTTTGAATGTATGTTTCTCAATAGACTCATATGTTTTATTAAAGCTTGTCTCCAGCTACCTGGCTGGAGGAGGTGTCACTGGAGATGGATCATGGGGTAAAGCCCTGTGGAGTAACTGGGGTGGATCTGATTTCCAGGCCAATGTTGTAAGAGAAAAGTCTGAGCTTAGTCCTTCATTGTTTTGTTACCAGTTTTGTGCTTTCTTGTGGTCCTGGCTGTTTTGTGGTGTCTCTCTGTACTTGATTTTATGAATGGGAGCCATTGATGGAAATTCCCCTTGGATCTGTAAGCTGAAATAAACCCTCCCTCCTAAAAACTGTGTCTGGTTTAGATGTTCATCCTAGCAACGTGAAGCTGACTACAACACTGCCACTTTTACTATGTCACATCTCTGGACTGTGGAATAAATACATTAGTATCCAGTGGCTCTCGGTGTCATATTTCTCCCCTTCTGTTCTGCCTCCCTAAATCACCTTTCCTGTAGGATTGAAGTTCATGGGAACTAGGCAATCTGGATGACCAGGGGCCATGGGATATCCCAAGCTCCCGGTGGAGGTGTGTGAGGCAGAGGAGGTCATCAGGCCAGTTGAGGTCTGGATGCTGAATGGGTGGCTCCAAGCCCCCAGTGCCAAGGGTTTGAAGAGCATATTTGTGGAAGCAAAAGGGCCACCTGCTTCAGATGACAGATAATGCTTCCCATGTTCCCATGAAGGAACCAGGGAAAGCATCTTTGTCCTGGATGGCCTCCCAAGGGTCTTCTTTTTTTTTTGTTTCTTAAAATGGATTTTTTGCATAGTAGAGCATATCACTGGTACATATTTTACTGTGTCATTGTCTAAGATGATCTAATCATATGAAACCTCCTGGAAGATGTATATTCCAGCAGAAAGAATGAAAGGAAAGATTTACAAGCTGAAGTGGAACTCCCTTTGTGTTCAATGATCTCATCTTTGTCAGGCAGGTGAGACTTACCTCCTCCTGGGGCTACATCTCTTTCAAGCAAACACAAGGTGTATCCATATTTATTTTCCAGAATTTCAGGAAACAAATTCAGAGCCAAGTGATCCTCACTCAGAGAAGAAGTGGTCTCATTCTCAAAAGAGCTCCACTTAGCATAGGATATGAAAGCATCAAACTCCTTTTTATCTGAAGAACAGGAGTGATAAATATGATTCGGTTTCTTTTTATTTTATCGTCTTTTTATTATAATGGTGTATACAGATGCTTGAAGCATATGCCTAGATAGATATGAAATAAAACCTGGGAACCTTTTAGAAAATGGATTAAAAACAAAAACATCAGCTGCGTCCACTTTTAAATTCATGGGAGAGAGTATTTTTGATTGTCCATCCAAAATCAAATTTTAGTTTAAGAAGCATTTTCACTGGGGTTAGATCAAACAGCTGGAGCCCGCCTATGATTAAATCACATGTATTCTGGAGGGCTTCTGAGCCTTGTTTGCATCTGTAGTGTTTCTGTCTTATTAATTACACATCAAAGAGGAGTCTGCTCTATCAAAGCATGATAAAGCCCAGTGAACAAGGAACTGTCGAGACCCAGTACAGTACATTAATCCATCCCATCAGAGAAGTGACAGCACACACAGCCACGCACCACAAAAGGACATTTCGGTCAATGGTTGACTGCCTGTGCAATGGCGATCCTAAAATGTAGTTAACAATGGGCTTCATGTGTAATGGTGGTCTCAAACGGCTATAAAGGAGCTGAAAATTCCTCTCAGCTAATGATGTTGTATCCTTCCCATCTTAGTGAAATCCCTTCCTCCGTGTTTGTGGTGATGCTGGTATAATAAATACAGCAGAACAACCATGGACAGAACATGATAGTGCACAACTAGGTTACTATTGTTTTATCATTTTTGTAGACTATACTCCTACTGTCTTAAAAAGCTCAGTGGAAAACTGGCAGCAAGCTCATACTGGTTTTTCTAGTGTCTCTTAATTTTATTTTTGGTTTAATGTTAATTTGTTATGTTCACCATAACTATAGACACATTATTATAACTCATACATTTATATACATACATATAATGTAATATGATATAGTAGTAGGCTGGCCAGTTTAAATGTGTAACACACCAACATATTATATTTGCCTCTTTCTTCCATATCCCTTTAAAATTCCAGCATTTTTATATAATTTTGAAACTAAAATTCTTTAGTAATTAAATCACATAGTGTACTGTTAGACAATCTCTTTAGGTCCTCCATTGTTAACGCTGTATTTCTCTCTAAATTAATTTTGGACAGTCCCATTAACTTACACGCTCATTTTGCTTGTGAACACCAAGCAAACCAGCAGAGGGCGCAACATCACTGTGCTTGAAAACCTGATTTTGACCTGGCCACATCTGATTATGTATTTGCACAGTAAAAAGAGAAAAGGCGATTTTAATTGTTTCCTTATCAATTCATCCATCTTCACAAACACTAGTATCTTAAGATAAATAACACTTTAATGAAAGAAGTATACATTCCCTTAGGAAAAGGATTGATTAGGTAGTTTGCTCTATTTGAAAAAACTAATTCCCTTTTAAATATATCAAAGGCATTTTAGACTTAAGGATTTCTGAAATAAACTGAAAGATGCAATCTATGAGATTTTTTTTTTTTTTTTTTTTTGGTTTTTCGAGGTAGGGTTTCACTCTGGTCCAGGCTGATCTGGAATTCACTATGTAATCTCAGGGTGGCCTCGAATTTATGGCAATCCTACCTCTGCCTCCCAAGTGCTGGGATTAAAGGCGTGCACCACCACGCCCAGCTGAGTTTCTTCTTTTGTTGCTTTTATTTTGGTTCTGGATGTTTGTGTTTTTGTTTTCGGGTATTGAGGAGTAAAGTGAGGTCCAGGCATACATCTTACTTACCCTTTCCCCAATGTTCTGAGTTCCTCCTGAGTAGACACCCCTCAGGTTTAGAGGAGCTTCCCAATGAAATACGAAATTAATGCTAAAATGCAGTGGGGAGGAATTCTACTCTCCCCAAACAATAGGAACATTGATTAAACTTGAAATATTATAACCTGGGAATTCCATGACCAGAAGAAACAAATGGAGTTCTTCTAAATAAACAACCATTAATGGCCATTGTTAAATCTTCATTAGTAATACTGGTACTCGCATGATATTGAACTGAACTTCCCCATAGTGGCATCATCTACAGGACTCCTGGAAAGCAGATACATTCACTGTCCAGGAGCCCCTCACTGCACAGTTAATACACAAGATACTCATACAGTCCAGTCAAGAAATAATCCCTGCTGACACACACTGTTTTTATATGGTAAGGCATCATTCTAAGTGCCTAGCATCAAAAAGGTCACATGGTATCCTTTTGATTGATGCATTTGTTAGGACCTTAAGCTGATTGGCAGAGAGAATGTTTTCAAGTTTCATAAAATCCCACAGCAGCATCTACAAGATTCCATGGTAAATAGAATGGACTGATATTTCTCCTGTTGTCCCCAGTGTGGAAATGTCCCCAGTGTGGAAATGACTTAGCAGTTAAAGGCGCCTGCTGACAAAGCCCAGGTTCAATTTCCCCATACCCATATAAAGTGGTGCATGTAAAAGTGATATATAAATCTTAAGTTCATTTGCAGTGGCAATAGCCTCCTATGTATCCATATTCTCTCTCTTCATAAATAAATAAATTAATTAATTAATAGATTTTTTTTAAAGTCTCAAAACCTTAGAGGCAAGATTTTACCCATCAGGGACCACTCTCTTGCTTGTTGCTTGCATTCTGCTCCTCCCTCACTGATAAAGCCATCTGAAATCTTTTGTAAAATAACTCAAAAAAACAAAAAATATGCAAGAATGGCATGTCCACTATCTGATGTTAGCACTAGGCCAGAGGGTAGCATGCTGGGTGGTCTTACCTGTGAGAGTCTCATCCTTGTTACGGTAGGTTCGGTAGAGCAGCACAATCTCAATCCAGTACATATAGAGGATGGCACCTGCCACCAACATGCCCACCAGTGTCACAACAGTGCCAAGCAGGATATAGGTGAACACCACTGGAAGAAACAAGTGGCCATGAACAGATGAAACACACAGGCCAGTGTGGAGTCTGCTCAACGCCTTCTCCTATTAGTCATCAAATTCACTGACATTGGCTACATGTCTCTTAAGTCAGGGAACATCGTAAGAGCTGTCTACAATTATCTCTAGACAACTCAGAGGAGTGGGGCATTTCTGATTAGGGGATCTGAGGTGTTTATCATAACCATTTTACTTATTTCTTTACCTAAAAACTTCTACACAGTCTACTTGTACTGATCTCATTGCCTATTATAAATTATATTCATGTTGTCAACTCTACCAAAACTTACTGAGGCTAGGAATCATATCAGCTTCCCTTTATACCATCCAGAAGTCTTTTATTAAAAAAATTATTTGTTTATTTATTATTTGTATGTATGCACATGTGTATGTATATGTGGATGTATGGCCATGCCAGGACCTCTTGGTGTTGCAAACAAACGCTAGATGCATGTGCCACTCTTTTGCATCTGGCTTATATGGGTAGATCAAAAGGATTTGCAAGCAAGTGTTTTAAGCTGCTAAGCCATCTGCTAGCCCTGTCAGGGATTCGTTATGCAAGGGACTACAGAGAGAAGTCACTGATAAAGGGGATTCACTGGAGGCCAAGAATGGACTTTGTCTTATGTATGCCTCACAAACACTCAACCTTGCTTGTATTATAGTTGTCTTAACCAAATGAATGAATGAAAAAGTGATATCAACTTCTTCATCTCTGGACATTCTGTTAAGTGAATTTAAAATCTATTCCCTACTGGAAATTTCTACCCTGTATTTTCTTTTTATATGTCTTTCTTTATTTATTTGCAAGCAGAGAGATACAGAAAGAAGAGATATGAGAGAGAGAGGGAGGGAGAGAATGGGCATGCCAGGGCCTCTAGCCACTGCAAACGAACTCCAGACACATGCACCACTTTGTGCATCTGGCTTTACATGGATACTTGAGAATCAAATCTGGGTCATTAGGCTTTGCATGCAAGCACCTTAACTTCTGAGCCATCTCTCCAGTCCACTATATTTTCAAAAGGCTATGACCTATGATAGAATTCTGAACACTGATAAGATAGCTACTCCATTTTCCATTCCTCAGAATATGAATATATCACGTTTGGAAGCAAGGAAAGGACAAACAGCAGAGAGAGCTAGATCTGAATGATGACTGCCACATGTGGGAATGTTTGCTATAGATACTGGCGGAATGAATGAGGAAATGAATAAGTGGAAAGAGTGAGTGAGTAAATGAATTAGTGAGTTGAGTGAGGAAATGTGTGAATGAATGACTGACAGAAGGAACTGAGTGAACAAATGAATAGGTTTGTGTGGTAGTTTGACTAGATGGCCCCCAAATTATTCAGTGTTTTATTAGTTTGTAGTTTGCATCTGTAGCTACCTTGCTGGAGGCAGTGTCTCTGGGTGGATCTAAGGTGTGGTGGTGGGTTTAGGATTCAATCTAAAGATATGCAAAGTGTGCCTAGTTGGAGTTCCTGAGTTGTGCTGAGATGTGTGGCTTTTGGCTTATGGCTTTGTTCTCTGTGTTTGGTCCTATAAAAGTTGGCCAGTTTCTTCTGCCATTATGGAACTTCCCCTGAACCTGCAAGCTTCAATAAATATCCCTTCCTCCATAACTGTGCCTGGTCTGGAAGTTCATCTCTGCGAACCTGAAGCTGTCTGCTACGGTTTGTAACAGGCATATATAGAGTATTATTTATGTAAACTAGACCTAGATCAGTTTACTACTTGAGTGGCTTTGATCAAGATATTTGTAGTGGTTAATGTTGTCAACTTGACAAGATCTAGAATCATCCAGGAAACAAGTCCTCAAAATGTCTGTGAGGGAGTTTCTAGATTAGGTTCATTAAGGTGGCTAGACCTCCTCTAACTGTGGGTGGCACCATTCCACCAGCTGGAGTCCCAGAGGAAGAAAGAGAAAGTGAGCTGAGCACCATCATTCATCACACTCTGCTTCCTGACTGCTGGTACAATGTGACCATTTGCTTCCTGCTCTTCATCCATGACTCCCCACCACGAGGAGTGTATCCCCTCAAACTTTCAGTCAAAATAAGTCCTTCCCTTCTGTGGTGCTTTGAATATAAAACGGCCTCAAGTATTTGTAACTAAGCCTCCTACTAGGTCCCCAGCTGGTACAAAGTTTGGGAGGTGGAGCCTAGCTGGAGGAGGTATGTCACTGGGGCAGATCTTGAGCTCTATTAATCCAGGATACTAGGTGTTCAAAGTGAGCTGCTCTCTCTTGCTTATCCTCCCTGCTATGGATATGTGATGACATGAGCCAGCATCCTGCTTGTGCCATGCTTTCCCTGCAATGATGAAACCTCCCTTCCAAACTGTGAGCCAAAACAAATCCTTCCCACCTATAAGCTGCTTCTTCTCAGGTGTTTTGTCCCAGCAATGAGAAGACAAGTACTGCCCTCCCTTCAATCACTCCTTCTCAAGTATTTTGTGTCTCAGCAATAAGAAAGATAACTGATACAGAATTAAGTGAGTTAACACTGCAAAGGGTTTAAACTGTGTCTAGTCTCTGGAAAATATTCATTGTCAACATTATCACTCTTCTTCCAGAAAATACCTCCCCTCTCAAGCAAAAGCAGTTGTGAATACTTGCGGACAACCTTCTAGGCTTACCTCCCTTCTTCTCTTTCAGTTGTACAGTCCATGTTGTGTTCCCAATGGAATTCTGGGCAAAGCAGACAAATTTTCTGCCAAGATCTCGCTGAGTGACTTCTTTGAAGAAGATACTATGTTCAATGACTTCATCCTTAAAAGTGGATTTAATGCTAGAAAGGAGTGAAAATTCCACTGTTCAGTAACATAAACTGACTCTCACCAGCAGTGTTTGGAAGACTTACAAATAGCCAGTAAGGATCAATAATATAAGAAGAGAGAAGAACAGAGATGGACTAGGAAACTTCATTTTTGAATAATATTCCATTCAAAGTTATTGACTATGATAAGTGTTCTATTACATATAATTTACTCGTATCCCTCATCTGACTTTCTTTAAGAATTTCCCTTGGGAAGAAATTATATCAATCACTTGATAACAATACTAAAAATGACTTATTCCCAATGAGGTTTATTGCATATCAGGCACTCTTCTGACCAGACTTTGACTCTCTAATCTTCTCCTCCTCCACCACCCACACAAACCCTCCAAATTTGTGATATGAGCATCCTAACTTACTCAGTGACACAGACAAGTCACAGAGGGTGGATGTGTAGTCCCAGGTGACAGGAGTGATAGCATCTGGCAGCCTGTTACTGATTCCAGCCTGACTGCTGGAGCTAAGCCACATTGCCTTGCCTAAAGAATTGTGATCCACATTCATTCACAGTTCAGAGTCTCTAAAACTGCCTGTCTTCAATCTCCTGTCACATTAAGAAATTTCATGGTTGTGATGCTTTGGGCTGGGTTTCAGTGAGCCTACAAGTCCAGTTCTTACTCGGTGAATTGCTTCCTGCTGCCACAGACTGCAATAAGTGTGTCCTTTCCACTGCATCTGTTCTATACAATGAATTTGCAGAGTGGACTTTCATCCCTAGAAAGTAGACAAGGAAACAGAGCCTTGAAGGGAGTATGACTTACCTTGTCCCCTTTTGAAAAACAAATTTAAACTTACAGGCAGTTGACAGCAAAGTGTATTCTCAACTACACTGTTCTGTTAACTCTAATGTGACACCAGCTTAGGAAGGCATGTAGTGACTTCCCTAAACTTAGAACTTCATACTAAACTTTATTGCTCATCAAAATCTGTCATATATATGAATATATTATATGATGTATTTTTTATATATATATATATATATATATATATATATATATATATATAACATTTGTTGACTGTCATGTTTTAAAACATTAGAGGAAAGAATTTTATGTAGAATCCTACTCTGAGTAAGATGTTGGAAAAATGGGAGGATGCATTCTCTAGTGAGATGTCTGAGTTCACATCATTGGGACAAAACACCCAACCAAAAATAGCTGATGGGAAGAAAGGATGTATTCTGGTTTAAAGTCTTGAAAGGACGCTTCATGGTGGTAGGAAAAAGCATGGCATGAGCAGAGGCTGCACATCACCTCTGGCACAGGAAGTGGAAAGTAGAAGCAAGAGAGTAAGCTGAATTTTGAGAAGGGGGAGCTGGCTCTAAAACCCCTTACCCCACCCCCAACAACAAACCTCCTCCAACAAGGATCCACTTTCCAAAGTTGAATGCTTAGGGACTAAGCGTTCAAAACACATGAATTTATGGGAGACATCTGATTCAAACCACCACACTGAGATTAGACAACAACCTTTCAACCCCACTGGGGACTAAAGATCTTCTTTTCTAAACATTGGATGGCTCTGAATGTTTAGAGTTTAGCTCTTAACTAACCTGTTTTATGGTAGTCACAGAAAGCAATAAAGGAAGTCTAGGGCTGTGGAGATAGCTCAAACAATAAACCTGAGTTCAATACTGAGAACATATGTTACAAAAGAAGGAAGGAAGGAAGTAAAGAAGGGAGGGAGGAGGAAAGAAGGAGGAAGGGAGAGAATGGAGGAAGGAAGAAAGGAAGGAAGGAAGGAAGGAAGGAAGGAAGGAAGGAAGGAAGGAAGGAAGGAAGGAAGGAAGGAAGGAGGAAGAAGGAAGGAAGGAAGGGAGGGGGGAAGGAGGGAGGAAGGGAGACAGGGAGGGAGGGGGAAGAGGAAGCAAAGAAGAGAAGGAAGCAAAAGGAAGGAAGGAAGGAAGGAAGGAAGGAAGGAAGGAAGGAAGGAAGGAAGGAAGGAAGGAAGGAAGGAAAAGCTAGCTAGCTAGCTGTGCATGGTGTATGCCTGTAATCTCACCAATGGGGAAGTGGAGATAGGTGGGTCCCTAGGTCTCACTGGGTAGCCAGTTTAGACTTCTTGATGAGCTCTAGATCAATGAAAGGTAAATGAAAGATCAAAACAGGTAAATGGCACCTGAGGAACAAAGCCAGAAGTTGTCCTCTGCCCCCCCCCCACACACACACACACACACACACACACATTAAATTAAAATAAATAAAATAAAATAAATGAAATGAAATGTCTAATTTATGATGAAACATAACAGTTCCTGAGTATTTCAAGACATATTACTTCCCTCTGAGGCTCCTTGCCTGTTACTTCAGCTAGTTCTTTTGTCAGAACCTGTATTATGGTACCATTTCCTCTGGATCCTTTTCAGGCTGTTGGTGATTCTGAAGTTTGGGTCCCTGAACTCTCAGCACTGTGTAAAAATGGGTGATGGGGGTATCAGCTGTGCTGCTTCTATTTAAGCAGTGTCCATCATGGTGACTGTCTGCTGGATACCTTTGGTTTTAAAGCAGCCACATCAAACTGTTGCTACGAGTTGAACTTTCAAAAGCTTTTAGTGGCTGGGGACCTAGTGGAAGAGCATGTGTTTAGCATGCTGGATGACTCCAGCACCAAGAAAAATCACTAAAGAGCTAGCAATACTACATATTTTCTTTTGTCCTCTCCCCATCTTTGGGAAAGGCTATGTTGGTAGGAGAGAGAGCACAAGGGGAATGGGAATGGGGTAAGAGAAGGGAAACAAAAATTTTGTTTGAAGACACCATAATGAAACTTAATTCTCTGAATACTAATTTAAAAAAAAATGTAATCAATTGTTAATTTTAACAAGAAGTGGCCAGGGATGTAGCTTTGTTGGTAGAGTTCTTGCCTAGTTTGATCAAAGCCCTGGGTTTGATCCCTAGCACCTCATAAACAGGACATGGTGGCTCACATCTGTAATCCTAGCACTTAAAAGGTAGAGGCTAGTAGGTCAGAAGTTCAAGGTCAGTCTCTATAATGTGAGTTTGAGACCAGTTTGTCATGCATGGGACTCTGTCTCAAGAAAGCAATCATAATTTTTAAAAAGTCACTTTCACACAGTCTTGGATGTTTTCATCATTGTACACACGTCAGAGTATACTTAAAACAAGCTATGATGGCTCTGAGAGCCAGCACCTGGGTCTGTCTTTGACTGACATGTTGATGGACAGGGTTGGCTCAGTCTATGAATCCATCAGAAACTGAAAGTGTCCAGGTTTTCACATTAATATCTATGTAAGTAGATAGGCAGAATAATAATGATGATGATGATGATAGTAATAATAGAGAGATGATTGTAGATATAGATAAGGTAGATATAGATATAAACAGAATTTCTATATTCTTATTTTCACCACTAGTCAGTGACAGTGTTTATCCCACTAAATAACATCAACTCTGTGTAATTTTTTAGCTATTTCCTTTTTAATAATTTATATATTTACAAGGAGAGAGAGAGAGCAAGCAAGAGCAAGAAAGAAAGAGAAAGAGAGAGAATAGGCACACCAGGGCCTCTAGCCACTGCAAACAAACTCCAGATGTATGCACTACTTTGTGCATCTGGCTTGATGTGGATACTGAGAAATTTAACTCAGGTCCTTAGACACTGCAGGCAAGCGCCTTAGCCACTGAACCATATCTTTAGCCCAATATATATATATATTTTTAATTTTACTGAGGTTGGATCTTGCTCTAGTCCAAGCTGATCCAGAATTCTGTTCCCAGGCTGGCCTCAAAGTCACAGCAATCTTCCTATATCTGCCTCCCAGATGTGGGAATGAAAAATGTGCACCACCATGCCAGGCATTATTATTTTTTTGTAGTAATTTCTAAAAGTAAAAACATCCTATTTGACTTAGAAAAACTAAATTCTCCTAGGTTTTTCTTACCTTTTTTCTTCAAATATTGGGACTTCCCACTGCTGGGTAGAATCTTGGACATACCACCTGATCACAGGCTTAAAGTCCCGTTGGAAGCCAAATTGTACTTTGCAGGGAAGAGTGAAAGGCCTTCCTGAAAACACAGAGGTCAAAAAAATATATATATATATATAATGAAGCATTAAGAACACTGCTGTGATAGAAAAAGATACCAAAGGACTGTATCATGATATGCCAGGTATCTGGAGATATACCAAGAATAGCCATATGTTAACAGGTCCCAATGAAACACAAACCCACTGTGTTTGTCCTTCCTGGGCAATTCTTATATCTCAAACATGTAACCATGTGTTCTTAACATGAACAGTATCATAATCATATCATATTGACTGAGGGAGATACCAGCCCTGTGGTAGTTTGAATATATGTCCCCCAATATATTCAGTATTTTATTAGTTTATAGTTTGCATCTGCAATCACCTTGCTAGAGGCAAGGTCACTGGGGGCCCGGTCTTAAGGTGTGGTGATGGGTTTGAGATTCCATTGTAAAGATATGCAAATGTGTCTAGCAGGAGTTCCTGAAGTCTGCTGTGTGACCTTTTGGCTGTAGTTTGTTTTGCTCTGTGTGCTGTGGTGGCTGGTTGGCTTTTCTCTCTCTTGCCTGGTCCTGTGAAGGGCAAGCTGTTTCTCTTGCCATTATGGAACTTCCCCTGGATCTATAAGCTTCAATAAATAATATCCCTTCCTCCATAACTGTGCCTGGTCTGGAAGTTCATCTCAGTGAACCTGAAGCTGTCTGCAACAAGCCCAGTCTTAAATACCACTGTTAAAGTACAAGACATATCAAAAAAGATCATTTTACTAACCAAGATTTACAAATGAACATCATGGGGTTACTATCACATGCATTTTAAAGAAAATGGGTTCTAATCTGTTTAAGTTTTATATGTTTTTTGAATAATGCATTATGGATGGAATACCCTTGTTCTACTCTCTCCATTAGGAATATCCAAATATGTTTTGCCTCAAATTTTTAATTTAACTCTGAAGTTGATAGGGTCTCAATTTGAAAGTTCATCTTTGGATATTAATATATTTCCATCAGTAATATGTTTAAATTAATTAGCATGATATGCAACTCAGCTATTTGTTTTGAATTATTTTATTCTTCCTTCTTTCTTCCTTCCTTTCATGTGCTTTCCATATTGCCATTACTAGTTATGTCCTTGGAATGTGCTACCACTGCCATCCAGTGACCTTATACCACAACAATTATGCTCACATTTCTTTCTACAATAATAATTCTTCCATTAGCATTAAAACTGGAACACATTATACAGAAAACACCATTTGTTTTTTAATTATAATAATTACTCTTTGGAGATGTGTGTGTGTGTGTATGAAATTGAAGATGACAAAATCAAAGGCAACCAGAAAGTACCAATTTCTTCTCTATCCAGAGAAGATGCCATTTTGGAATACATTTGAATAGTGGCTCTAGTAATATACTATAATTTTCTTAAAGTCATCCCAAACATCATATTCATAAGGGTTAATGTTAGGTAAATTAATAGACATAACCAATGGAACAAACCTCTATCATCTATCTATCTAACCTCTATTTATCCTCTGTTTATCTTTCCACTTCTCCATGTGAAGAATCCACAACCTAATGATCTTATCTACGGCACCAACCACTTATACACTGACCCCTTATTTCTCAATGCAACTTTGTGTAGCCAGTTTTATGTTGCTGACAGACAGATTGAAAGACAGAGGCTTAGAACAATTAAGTAACAGTTCACAAAGCTAGTCAAAACTGAGTCCAAATCCACACCCAATTCTGTTACACTTGTAACTCTAGCATTCTTGACCTTAGATCACACTCAGACCTGTGGTAGTTTGAATATATGGCCCCCAATATATTCAGCGTTTTATTAGTTTATAGTTTGCATCTGTAGTCACTTTGCTAGAGGCAATGTCACTGGGTGGTTCTTAAGGAGTGGTGGTGGGTTTGAGATTCCATTGTAAAGATATGCAAAGTGTGCCTAATAGGAGTTCCTGAGGTGTGCTGTGTGCCTGGTTGGCTTCTCTCTCTCTGCATGGCCCTGTGAAGGCAGGCCAGCTTCTTCTGCCAGTATGGAACTTCCCCTGGATCTGTAAGCTTCAATAAATAATATCCCTTCCTCCATATCTGTGCCTGGTCTGGAAGTTCATATCAGTGAACCTGAAGCTGTCTGCTACAAGACCTGTTTCCAGCTGTAGTATCATCAAGGGATGGTTGCATGGCCAAGCTTACCCAGCTCCACTTCTATTGTGTCCTTGATGGGATCCAGAATGTTTGGCTTGGATTTGGTGTCGGCCACTAGAAGTGGAAAATAGAGATCACTATTTGCATTGAGAAATCCAAAGGCCTACCTGCTGAAGATTTGGGAGTTTAAGATCAACATTTTTAAAAATGTTATTGGTGCATCCTCTTCAAGTTTTCCCCAGAAACCTAGAAACTCAGATTTCCATGGAAAGCCCACCCCAGAAATGACTGGTGCTAGGTAAAAATTAGCCCTTCACAAATCTCTATCACCCTGGGTGAATTGTCTTCCACACCAATCCTGCCGGCCCACTATAGACCTGAGCCTTTGTCTGTGTCTTCTACAAGACTTCTTTTAAAAAAATGAAAACAATTTGTAAAGGTTATACTCTTACATCTCATCTCCCTGCCTCCATTTCACTGAGGGCCATCCTCAGTGGGGTTATAGTGTGAGGTCCTGAAGGCCACAGTCTGTGTGTAAGGGAGAGGGAAACCTTGCCTCAGAGTATTATACCCACCCTGTGCCTCTTATAGTCTTTCCTCCCCTTCTTCCACCATTTTCTTGAGCCTTGGCAGGTGTGTTAGAAATCTGTTTAGTGTTTCAAACTAACTGAGTCACCCCTAAAGTGAGGTTTGAAGCCCCCACCTGAGAAACTGTGAGTATCAAACAGATCTAAATCCACCCTGGTTAGCTTTCAACTCATGGCTTATTTCAGAGTCAAGGAGTCTCCAGCCCTTGATTCATCATTTTACCCTTCAACTTCCTGTCACAAAGTTTCAAATATGCCTCCATTGTCAGGCTTGCTCCTGAAAGTGTCTTATCTCCAGATAAAAGTTATAGTCTCTGCTTTCAACATCAACTTTTACTCCTCATAGACTTCATTTATGCCATCCTCTTTGGCTATTAACATTCCCTTTCTTTCCATCTGAATTTGTCCTTGCTCAGTCTCTGTTTATTGGCAAAAGAAAAAGAAAAGAAACCCCCCCATCTTGCATCCTTTCTTATTCACTCTCCTTCCTTCTAGCCAAATTCTTATGAGAACAGTGCTCACTTTCTCCATTCACTCACCTCCATGGGGTCTGATCTCTTTTCTTATCTGTCTACTGAAAGTATTTTGCCTAATGTGACCAAGGACATTATTGGACTCAATTCACTGGACATCATTAAATTTTCTTTTTTTACCTCTTAGTAGCACTAAACACTGTTGGCCACAACCTCTTTTGAGCCCCTGTCTTTTTGGCTTTTGTAAAAAGTATTTTTAGGGCTGGAGAAATGCCTTAGCGGTTAAGGCAATTGCCTGTGAAGCCAAGGGATCCCAGTTTGATTCTTCAGGACACACATAAGCCAGATACACAAGGGGCACATGCATCTGGAGTTCATTTGCAGTGTCTAGAGGGCCTGGTGTTCCCATTCTCTCTGTCTGCCTCTCTTCTCTCTCTCTCTCTTTCTGCTTGCAAATAAATAAATATTTTTTAAAAGAGTATTTTTACTTATTTATTTGAGAGAGGATGTCAGAGACACAGAGAGACAGACAGACAGACAGAGAGAGAGAGAGAGAGAGAGAGAATGAATATGGGCATGCCATGTGGCAAGAGTGCCACTGCAAAAGAATTCCAGACACATGTGTCACTTTTGTGCATCTGGCTTGACATGGGTACTGGAAAGTCAGGCTTTGTAAGCAAGCTCCTTTAACCACTGAACTATCTCTCCAGCCCTTCTTTTACAACTTGCACCTATATTCTAATGCTCACTGTCAGCCTCTGTCCTTATACCTTGGGCATCCTTGTGCGTTCACCTGTGCCACTTTCAAAACATTCCTTCTGTCCCCAGCTCTCTCTGAGTGTTCTTTCACTCTCCATGGGTAGGAAAGTTTTCACTCTAGACCTCTTCTCAACAAAACCTTGCTCCCAACGTTATCTCTCTAGTGCACTATGATTTTCACTTCCTCTTCTGCCAGCCCACTGACTTATCTATGTCAGATTCCTGCAGAGTCTTCTGTGAGGCTCACTACTTTAAGTGTTGGAAATACTCCAGGGCTCGGTTCTTGCTTTCCCCTCTCTCTCTCTCTCTCTCTCTCTCTCTCTCTCTCTCTCTCTCTTTCTCTCGCTCCTAAATGATTTCATTCACCTCCTTGGCTTAACATCTTATGAAACCCTAGCCATTCTCACACATCTCTGGCCCTCACCTCTCTAGATTGGTTGACCCAAAACTGCTTTTGATTGTGACTTGGGTGATGAAAAGTCCTTTCAATTAGTATGTAGTCCTTTACTCACTCTGTTTTCCTCAGACTTCCTTCTCCTTGTCTGTCATTCATACTAAACAGTGTCACTGTGAATTAATTTATCACCTCAGAAAACTAAAACATTGTCGTTTTATCTCTTCCTTTATTTATTATATAAAATCCAACATGACGATCTGATGACTCACAGAGCTGGTCACTTTTTAATACCTCTGTCAAGTCAATTGATGAGAAACCTAAGGTACCTTTTGATAATGTCAGTCAATCCTGCTGCTGTGCCACTTAGGCCCAGTAGCAGTAAAAGACAGAAAATCCCAACTTGAACCTTGCATCACATTCCTGTCTCTTGTCCATTTCTACTCACAAATTCTTTCAGATGCACCTCCTAAATGTTTCCGGAGTCCATCCACTTCTACCCATCTGCATTACCACTCCTTAATTATCCTTATCAGTAACTGCCTGCTGACCACAGCAACCTTGGAACTCTTCCCCACCTCCAATTGTGCTCTCCAAAATCTGTGTTCATCATTGCAGAAAAAGAGGCAGAAAAACTATAAGAGACACAGGGTGGGAAGTAGTATCCTGAGGCAATAAACCCTCTCCCAACAGAGACTGACATGACCTCATAGCGAATACTAATAACCCCACCTAGCAGGGCCCTTACTGGAATGGGAACATAAGAATATGCAATATGTTAATACTGTAAAGTCCATGATGATAAAAATCCATAATCCACAAGAATGTACAGAACAATAGGCATTAAAATAAACAAGTAAAAGGAAGAAGAAACATAGATTTCATATAGCTTATATCTTGCAGTAAGAGAAGAGGTGGTAAAATTTATTAAGGTTTTAAAAGTTGAGTCAAACCCTTGGTAGCTATTTGGTACAAAGCATAAGTAACTAGTATTCTTTGCTTTCACAAGTATTTTTATTTTTTAAAGGGATTTTACCATTTATGTTGTTATTTGCAGATATAGTAAAAATGGAACAAGGAGCAAGGCGTGGTGGTGCACGCCTTTGATCCCAGCACTTGGGAGGCAGAGGTAGGAGGATTGGCATGATTCATGAGTTCACCCTGAGATTACATAGTGAATTCCAGGTCAGCTTGGACTAGAGCAAGACCCTACCTCGAAAAACCAAATAATGATAATAATAATAATAATAATGGAACAAGGGAAAAGTTGGGGCCAAATAAACCACCCACAGAAGAAATCATAGAGAGCAATAAATATGAGACATGTAACTTCAATATTAGTGAGGGAAAAATATAAATTAGGATGTGGGAAACATCCCTTGACACTGATCAAAAAATCTTATAACACTAAATATTTTAGGGAATAATAATAAAATTTTCATCACTTATAGGGATTATAAACTGACAGAAAAGTATTAGATTTGATCAATGGCTAAATGCACATGTAGTAAAAGCATAACATTATAAATGCCAGTGATCTAAAATACAATGAGACTACACATAGGAAATGGGTAGGAATATACCTCAGGCTATAAAATGCAAGATTTCAATACTTGGAAAAACATTAACTCATGTTATACTGGTGAAACACACAGATATCACTTAATATTTCCATTTTTGTACTATCTAACATATGTAAATTTGTTATAAAAAGAAAGCAAGGGGAAATGAATAGAAAGTCAAATTTGTGACCATGTAAACAGGATTCAAAACAGTATGGGTTGATGGGAACATTGGTGCCTGCCAACACTCAAGTTTAATAAGTGTGGAACTATCTTTTTTCTTTTCTGAAAGGAAAGAAATACTTAACCAAAGCAAGATAATTTTAACTGCCCAGTTCAGATTTCAAATCACGAGACAAAAGAAAAATTTCACTTACCAATGGTTCTCACTTGAATGACAGCTCTGACCATCCATGAACTCCCATTTTCTAACTGGCTGTAATCACATACATATGTGCCCTGATGATAGTCATAAATTTCACCCACTGTGATTGGATTGCTCTTTTCCTCAAGGAGACGTCTTCCATTCTAATTCAAAAGATAAGGAATTTAAATACTTTTTAGTTCCTTAAGAATTTTTCTTAAAATTAATCACATCTGTGGAAAGTTTCAAAAATTTAAAGCACAAGGAGGTTGGCTAGTCTGAGATGAGAGAATCTAAAAATCTATAAGGGCATTATGCTCAATACTATATTGTAAGATTCTTATGTGAAACAAGAGGCACTTCCTAACCCAAGCACATTATGTATAGGGATGAGAAAGCCAAATCCAATCGGACCACAAAGAACTACTGACTTAGTGTTTCCTAAAACATAACCCAGGCCCCTTAGAACATTCTACAAAGCTCATAGTACTCTAAGGAATGATACCCAAATTAATTTCTAAAATAATTTTATGCTTATAGGTTTGTTTGTATATAAGTTATATATTTTCATATTATATAAACTTTCATAGATTTTCTGTGAGTGGGAGTGATATATAAATCTAATTCTAATAAAAGAATAATTTTTAAATGAAATATATTAAGTAAATAAACAAATGAAAATAAAATTATAAAGATTGACTACAGACTAAAAAATAACTATTTGACTCTTAGTGAACCCAAAGTCAAATAAGAATTAAAATATAATTATATCTACCTTGCTCTTACTTAGAATTTATACTACCTAGTGACTACTATATATGAAACAGTGACTCCCTTTGGTTTTTAAGATGAAGCCTGCAGTTCTTGACAGTCAGATCTGCTCTCATTTCCTGCTACTGTCCGTCTACCCACTTCCCATCCCTAAAGAGCCCTGTTCTCTTAGGATCTCTGCATTGCACTTCTCTTACCACTTTTTCCACTAGATGGGCTGCAGCTCAGTATGCATCCTCAACTTAGGATCCAGCTCTTGAGATCAAAGTCATTACCTGTGCCCTACAGAACTGCTATGTCCTGTACCTGACATGGTGGGCACAATCTGCCATTACTGTGATACTTCCATTGTAGTAATTATGCCATTGGTTATACTCCTTTCTGGAGTTATTGAAAGCAGCCTTTGTTCCTAGACTTCTAGCTGGTCTTGGATACACTGAAAGGAATAAACATGGACCCTTCTTCTCTCAGCAGGCTCCCTGTCAAGACTGGGTTTTGAGTCAGCTGTTCTACAGTACCATGCACATTGCTCAGGGAACATGTAGGCCGCCATATCTCAGCTCACACAAAGAAGGGATGCTTTCTTGAGTGAATTCAGAGTCATGAAGGATACATAGGAATCAGTCTATTGAAGGTAAATGTCATGTCAGAAACATGTAAAACATACCATGGGAATGAAAAATGAGGTCAAAATAATAACTAGGCATGAAGGTGTATTTGATCTTTGTTTCCCGAGTGCAGAGTGGCAGCTGGTTCTAAAGTATGTGTGAATAAATGAGAGCACAACTGAAAGAAAGGTTTTCACACAGTAGGGTCCCATGAAGGAAATTTTTGGTCTAAGGGCTGAGTATGGGAGCTCTTGCATATTTAAGCAGATTGCCATAATAAATTGCATATCATTAGGGGCTATGGCAGAATAGGAGCTCAGTCAATATCTGTGGACTTATTGATAATCACTGCCCCAATAATCTTGAAGCCTCACTCCATGTAGAACAGTATGTCTATGGCAAAATGCCTACTAGTTTCCAAATGAATGGCAGGAGCAGATCTTTTATATTTATAGTTGAACAAAATAATAAAATGGTAAGAATCTGCTGTGTATATAGATTACATTTTTTCCTCATGTATTATCACATCTAGTTGTCCAAAGCTTCTCAACTTGGTGATTTATGTAGATTCTATTTCTTGTGTCTTACAAATGAGAACACAGATGTTTGGGAGTTTCTGTGAAATCCAGTATGAGAAAGTCTAGCAAATGAGATAACTCTGAATCAAGCAAAATGTTTCTGACTGGGAGTTTCATGTACTGATGGAGGAATTTCCCTTCCTTTTGGTCTTCTGATAAATAGAAACAGGGATTCCCCACTCCAAGTGTCTCCTGCAGTTCCTGTGTCACAAGAAAGTCTTTCCTGTAAGCTGACAAGGAGTCTGATAAATGGTCGTAGAGGGCAGCTACAACAAGATGAAAATCCAGGGCAAGAGGTAGGGACAGACAAGGTGAGTATTTACCAAGTGAACTTAAAGATCACAACCATTCTAGAAGCAAGGTTAAGAACATGAGGGAAATTCAGAGGCAAAACTTTAGAGAACACAATGATAACATCTAAAGAACAGAATGCAGAGGGCAGGTGTATCATAAATTTCATGAGAAAGCCATGGTGACACAATGCAGACCTTCACTAAACCCTCAACCAAAAGTGTGAGGCTTAAGGAAATGGACCAAGTTTTCATTTTTCAAAACAATGAACATGGCTTAACATGTAGCATTAAAACTGTGAAGAAGAACCCAAAGGAAATGTCAAAGAAAAGAAACTAAGAAAAAGGAATATATACCAAGGATGATAGGAAAACACCAGGGTATAGAATTAAATATGATCCTGGTAGGAAAGATGGAGGCTGTGATGGCTATTTGAAGTACTGTGTTTGCTTAGAGGTGAAACAGTTGTAAACAGAAGTATGGAAAGGAAAATATTCACAGTGTGACTCTGTATGAAGGGTTAGTGAGACCTAGAGAGAACAAACACAAATCTTAAGACACTGACAGGGACTTTTTATGGCATGTATGACTCTAGGAAAAATCATTTATTCTTAGTAACAGGAGCAGATATTATAATTTTACACTGAACCATCATGGCATTCTCTATGAGGTGACTACATCAGGGAGTGCCATGCACGTGGAACAACTCTAAAGGAATGGCAGTCTCTGGAACTGGGCAACACAGTTCCTAGCAGGGCTTCTCTCACTTGATTTGGGGGACTCCCAGGATCTCCATATTTAGCCCATTTTCCATGATGAAGTTTCAGTTTTTATACCCATTTTCATGTCCAACCCCCAGCTCCACTTCATAACCCCCTGTGTGCATCTGCATACCTTGCCTCTTTAATAGAGCAAATTTAATCAACTTCTATTTTCTCCAACCTGATAATACTGTGAGTGTATTTTGAGCCACAAAGATCAAAAATAATGTAGTCATCTTTTTAACTGCTCCTCTGTCAAAGCATTTGATCATTTCTCTTCTTCCATGAAAACATCCCCCTCTATTCTCATTGCTAGTTCTATGGATCAGGACATAAACTTGGAAAGTTCAAAAACACCAACAGGGTCTGAATTACCTATCATCTGAACAATGAACAACTTTGTTTCCAGTCTAGTCCTACTTAAATCTGTAAGAACCTACTTCTCCTACCACACTGAGCTGCTCTTTGTTCACTGAACACGTTCTCTGCTTTTCGGTCTGCCTCCCGTTATTCTCTGGAAGTACTGCTGCGCAGTTTCTTCCTCCATCACCTGGCCATGTTGAATTTAGTAATGAATCTTGTACTCATATTTATTCTGATGGAAAAATGAAAAATGGGGTCGAAGAGATGGCTCAGTGGTCAAAGGCATTTGCTTGCAAAGTCTGATGTTGCAGGTTCAATTCCCCAGTACCCAAGTAAAGCCAGAGGTACAAAGTGTCACATGTGACTGGAGTTCATTTGCAATGGAAGCAGGTTCTGGAACACCCAGGCATACTCTCTTTCTTCTTTGTTTTTGTCTGTCTCAAATAAATAGGTAAATAAATTTATAAAAATGATAAATTGTGGAGATTTTGATGATGGGTCAGATATCAATCCCTAGCCAATCTTGTGAGAACTACTAAGCAGATGGTTTATGAACAGTCAGTAAAGAAAGTGATAGTTAATATCAGTTTATATTCAGTCCTTATCAAATCAATTACTAAAGTCTTATCAAGGTGACCTCTTTTTCCTATATTACTGAATACTTATATTAGAGGTTCAGGGGAGTAGACCAGTCACATTATATCTTCACTGTAGAGTGTAATTTGGGAAATCACTTTTACATCTCCCTGTTTAAAAAAAAAAAGTTATGGGCTGGAGAGATGGCTTAGCGGTTAAAGCGCCTGCCTCCTAAGCCTAAGAACACTGGTTCCAATCTCCAGCGGTTCCAATCTCCAGGTCCCACGTTTAGCCAGATGCAAAGTGACTCAAGGGTGCAATGCCGCACTTGACCACAAGGGGGCATACGCATCTGGATTTCGTTCGCAGCAGCTAAGAGGCTGCTGGTGTGCCCATCTCTATCTGTCTTCCCCTCTCTGTCTCTCTGCAAAAAAAAAAAAAAGTTACTTGCAGGCAGAGTGATAGGACATTTGGTTTCCTTTTGAGATAATTGAGCAACAGTAGTTCCAAATAGTGAATGGGCCATTAAAGAATTTGTCCACAGTCAGCAGCTGAGACTCTATACCTAGGACTAACTTGTTTTACCAGACGCTTAAGAAATCATATATTGTACATGTTTGTATCATCTACAAGTCTCACAAGTCTGAGAATGAAAGCCAGTTTGTTGGGTTTTAAACAAGATTAGGCTGGAGAGATGGCTAGTGGTTAAGACACTTGCCTGCAAAGTCTAAGGACCCAGGTTCTATTCCCCAGTACCTATGGAAGCCAGATGCACAAGGCAGTTCATATGTCAGGAGTTTGTTTGCAGTGGCTAGAGGCCCTGGAGCACCTGTTCTCTCTTTCTCTTTCTCTCTCCTTTCTCTCTCTCTCTTAAGTAAATAAATAATTAAAATAATTAAAAACAAAATTCCAGGGCTGGAGAGATGGTTTAGCTGTTAAAGCATTTGCCTACTAACCCTAAGGACCCAAGTTCAATTTCCCAGTCACCCATGTGAAGCCAAATGAGCATTCATTTATAGCACTAAGAGACCCTGATGCACACTTGTGAGCACACGCATGCACTCACATGCACACTTGCACACAAACACGTCAATAATAAAAATAAAAAAAGATTGCCGGGCATGGTGGTGCACGCCTTTAATCCCAGCACTCAGGAGGCAGAGGTAGGAGGATCGCCGAGAGTTTGAGGCCACCCTGAGACTACGTAGTGAATTCCAGGTCAGCCTGAGCCAGAGTGAGACCCTACCTCGAAAAACCAAAAAAAAAAAAGATAACTTTCTTAAGACATAGAATGATGAAGTAACACCAACTACTTAGTATCTAAAAGAAATGAATGTGAAATCGTGAACACTGGTTACATAGTCTTTGGGCAAAAATTTTGCATATTCCTCAATCTCCCTGATTGTTGTTCTTGTTAAAAAAAAAGTGGCTTGCCAGCTTAAAGTGAATCCACCATGCAATGGAGCTATACCAAAGCTCAAATCACTGTAGGCTGCATCAAAATTTTATTAAAGACAAAGAAGAAAGTGTCTGTTTCAACAGCAGTTGTATAGAAAGGACTGCTATGTGTCACAACAGGTGTTACAAAGCTGTCTGGTAATATGGGTAATTTTAACATGAGAACCATTGAATGCACCAATATTTAACCCTGGAAACAATGTTCTAAATGATATTTATTTCTTCCCCATTTAGAAATGCTTTTATGTTTGGATTTAGCCATCCTGGCATACCCACTAGTTCTCCATGGCATGAAGCTCACGGAATACCAACATATGCTGGTTACTACAAGAACTAAGTCAAATGAAACAGGACAGGTGGTAGATCTATAAGCAAAACTTCCACAGAACACAGACTCAGAATGACCTGATACCTACATCAGCACTGTAGCAATGAATGTGATGTACAAGTGAAATTGTCTAAACCACCATGGAAATGTCATTTGTGTACAAGTCTTACACTCAAAATGTCACAGTAGTGTCACCAAAGCCATCATTTCAGAAGAGACCCTCCCTCTGTCCTTTATTACAGTTTTTCATTGTGTCAAAGAATTAACTG
Organism: Orientallactaga sibirica; assembly: GCA_036365145.1. Lineage (NCBI taxonomy): Eukaryota > Metazoa > Chordata > Mammalia > Rodentia > Dipodidae > Orientallactaga > Orientallactaga sibirica. Next base: position 9,636,148 of record JAEOAD010000699.1, read on the forward strand.
AACTGTGTGAAAGAATTGTTTAACTGAAGGATATAAAAATACTAACTTATTAAGTGCAAGTGTAATTGCAAACAAACTCTAGATGCATGCACCACTTTGTGCATCTGGCTTTATGTGAGTACTAGGGAATTGAACCCAGGCCATCAGACTTTGCAAGCAAGCACCTTTAGCCACTGAACCATCTATCTTCAGGCCCAGAAGACCCAATTTTAACAATAGCCATGTTCACCACAAAATGCATTGTGTCATTTGCCATCAATGTCTGAGAGGAGTGAAACAAGGCTTCCTTTTGTGACTATCATGGGGCTTTAGAACACTGCATGCCAAGGTGACAACCAGAGGTGATGACTCGTGTGTGGCTTATGCTCAACCTGAAGTGCAAGCAGCGTCCCTTCATGCACATAATCCTTAAGCAGTCAAATGCATTTTCAACTGAAATAATTAGGGCAAAGACAGTTTTACTGGCTAAAAAACATTGTCTCTAGATAATGAGACATCTATTTTTCCAAGTTGTAGATTTTTTTTTTAAGACCAAGGAAAATTTGGTCTTGGGAAAGAACTAAAACTAATTATCAGAACTTTGGGATCATCTTAGTAACCTCATTTTTAAAGTTATCAAAGTCTCATGTTTTTTATATTAGAATTTTACTGTGGCCAGCACACTCTACATCATATTAAAATACACATGTGAGACCATGGCTGCAGCATTTGCTGTCTGTATATACTAACTGTCATAATGACTGTAAAAACATCTGTCTACTTACTGCCACAGATTCTCAGAAATGAAGTAAAGAAATATCTTCTCACAGCTTAGTAACTGTACAATAGGAGTCATTCACTATAGAGTATAAAACCACCAAATAAATATGGCCTGTTAATTTCACTTCTATCAGTGACAAAAATATATATTTTTTTATATTAGCCAGCTTATGCATCATGAAATCAATTTAAAAGCTTTTATTTTTTTCATAATTTTCAAAAGGAAGTCTTGTTTCACTCCTCTCAAGGGTTGATGGCAAATTTTCAAGGCAAAGGGTTGATTTAGGAAGTTATGACAATATGAGGCAGCTTACATCCCATTTCCATTGCCTGCAGTACATGCAAGGGTGTGCTGTTGGACAAGAGACTTAAGAAGGATTTATATGTCTATAAGCACTTGGAAAAAAACTATAAATGCAATATAAAGGTGAAACATTTTTTATGTGGATGTGTATTCACCCATGGTCCATAGTGGAACATTATTATGAAACCTGCCTTTGTTCCTGTTTTTTCTCTTAGCACTGTCCTCATTCTCCAGTGTGTCACCTGTACAAGACACCCATCAACTAGTGTCATCTGCCTTTTTCCTAAGTTCTCTCCTCTTTAGAAACTCTTCCATTCATCTATTTCCTTTACAACCCCTGCAAGGTTTGCTTGTGGGGCGCTCTCCTCCTGTTAGCAGTGCCCAATGCTTCCAAAAGACAGTAATGGCATTCTAACCTGCCCAGCTTCCACATGTCTATGTATAAGTTTATATATCACCCTGGAAATAATGTACATGAGTGTTAGAATCTTTTCTGGTATTGATAAAAAAATGGCCTCTGACAATCTGAATATCACACTCTATATATAGACAAAACAGTTTTAGAATGCCACATCTCTTGCACAGGCACAGGACCAGCCTTTGGGCAGCTCTGGACCTCAAACTCTCTAATTCACATTTCTATAAAGAACCTTTTGAGAGGCTACCATGAAAACAATACTCTTCCATCGATTTTAGATAATACACTCTTACCCGGTACCAAGTCATAACTGGACTTTGTGCATCACTCTGGCAGCTAAGACTGGGGCAATAAATGGTGCCAGCACTACCAAGGAGCAAGTATTGCATATGTTGTACTGAGTTCTCACAGGATGCATTTGTTTGAGCCTTTACTTCCAAGACAATCTTGTTGCAACAGGTGGTATCCTGGGGGCTCCTAGTACAGAAACAAGGTCAACACAGATGCTTTAAGTAGATAATACAGGGCTTGAGAATGCTTTTAGAGAGGGATGCTTTGCTACATACCTAATCCTAGGTCTGCAAATATATGACCCAGTATTATTCAGCAGTGGGGCCAAAATGGCAAGGATGTTCTTATCCTGAATGATGTAAGGAGAGCTGCTAGAAATTTCCTCAAATGGACCTCCACTCTGAGGCTGCCTGTACCACTGGACATCAGAGAGGTCCGTGCTACCACTGCAGGGTGGGTGGTCAGGGCCTTGTGTTGGTGAGAGTTGACTTCTGTGGGAATAATGCAGCTCTGGTAAATCACAAAATAAAACGAAGTCCTCACTCTTCACAGAATATATCCACAGGATTTTTTTTGTGGAGCAATCTGAAAATTACAGTAAACAAACCAACATAGGGAATCACATTATAAGTTTTAATTCTTATTTATACTTACAAATAGTACTTGATATAACAAAGGATTAATCTCTTTGTGTGTTTATATTATGCACTATGTCCAGTTCATAGAGAAAAAGTACTCCATATTCTAATTCCTTCCTCATGGGCTTATGTATCCCCACTAGATCTAACTTCCTGTGAATAATGGCCAAACCACCTTCACTTCACCTCAGATGGTCTCACTGAAAGCCCAGCTGTGGTAAGTGGGTTCGCCATCAGGGCTGTGTATCAGCTGAAAGCTGTTCCACTAAATAATTCTCCTACTACTCTCTTTCAACAGTGGGAAGGAAATGCTATGTTTTAATAAGCCACACTGCTGATATATTGGATTATGTGTCACTTAAGCTTTTAACCACAAGCTCTCACAATACTAACATGAAAAGTGAAAACCCTACCTGAATTATCAAATCCCGTGGTTCTCTGTCCTGCAACAAGCACAAGAAGTACCCAGCTCAAACAGACCATTGCTCTCTCTTATTCTTGTTAATGTTTCTGTGATGTCATCCTGTTGCTAGCACAGGGTGTGTGGACAGTCAGAGATCATTCTCAAGCATCCTCTTCGATTCTGAAATGGGAAATTGAGAAACAAAAACCTGTGACCAAACTGAAAGTCACACAGGAAACTGTGAAAGGGCATATTCCTTCCCTGCAAACAGGCCTTCGCATGCCCAGAGTCTGCATGGGTATTTTCGTTGGTGGGGAACTATCTCATTCAATGTGTCATGTCTTGTACATCCAGAGAAAAAGCACCTCAAGCTCAGGCCCATTCCATCCATCTCATGATATATTTTTCTAATGCCATTTTCCCTTCATAACTTTCTTTTTCTTTTCTTTTAGTAGTTTCATCTAGTGTGTATTTTTCTATTTGTAATTTGGAAAATAAGTTTATGTTTTCCTGGAAATATGGCCCAGATTGTATGAAAATGAAAGATTCTCTATAGTTAGGGAAGTTGGAGACCAAGCTCCAATGTATAAAATCTGAGAGTATCTGCAGGGTCCTAGTTTATTGGAAACATGAGAGAAATCAGAATAGCAACATATTACTCAGGGCATCAGTACTGACCCTCCTAGATGTAAAAGTGAGACTATGTCTCCTTAAGAGAAAAAGTCAGTGTTGGGCTGTGTCCACAATGAATTTTTCTTTTTGCTAATAGTGAGTATGAAAACTTTCAAACTACTTATAAGTGATGAAAATAAAGATTGGACCTGGGTAATATTTAATTAGTGCTTAGTTATGCTTTGAGCAGAAAATAAAGGTGTTTTGCTACACAACAGGTATTATTTATAGTACAATTTTGATCACATAATTAACTTGAAAATAATCCATGTTCTGATTTTGAGTTAATAGGAAAGTAATAAGTCACCCCCCCCAAAAAAAATCAGTGTTAGCAATGCACTCAGAGGTAAGTTTGCTTAACTTCAGTAAAACCATATTTTCAATCCGTAGCACTACAAAACTTTATGAATTAATTATGGACAATTTATAGCAGAAACCATGAACCTGAGGTATGCCCGAGGGTCTATCTGAAATATTCCCAGGACAGGTAGATAGATGAGTGATGGACTCAAGGATGGCTGGGCTCAGCAGGCTGAAGGGGAATCATAACCATTGGGGTCCATTTGTAGCCTCAGAAGAGTCAGGGACACAAGCCTTTCACAGCAGACCAGGCAGATGGGAAGTGGCAATATCAAGCTCAAAAGAAGGGTAGACAGAAGACCCAGGCACTAAGGACACAAAATTTGGAGGAGAGATGGGATGTCAATGTCAGAAACTGCAGAGAAATATGGTATAAGAAGGACTGAAGAGTGTCCATTCAGTGTGGTCACTGCCCATCAACACCCTCAACTGGATATAAGACCGGGAGGAACTATAGGCTTATTCTGAGAACCAGAGCTGTGCATGTATTGAGAGAGAACATATTGTTTAAGAATGAACTACCCCACATACCTTTTAACACAGGGCAATAGTAGTAAGTTAGGAAGCCCGAAGTCAACAGGTCACAGTTTCTGCAGTAGAGAGTCATGCAAGGCAGCTGTAGAGAGAAGACAGAATGGGCACAGACATACTGAGAAGTTTTGCCTCTGGCGCTGAACAGTATGAGTATCATGAGTCACAACACTGGCAGCTGACCTCATCGCCTCAAAGTAACTCAACAGTCTGATAGCTTCAAGCCTGGGATGAATGGTCGCCTAACTTCACAAGCTATCTATATGCTACAAAGTTTAATGCTGGCAGGACTGAGAACTCTGAAACAGCAGCACAGTACTTGACTTCCACAGCCTCATCCCTTTGGCAGGATGTTTCATGCTGAGCAGGGTTTGAAAGCAAAGACTGGTCCTCTTGTACAGATTTCAGTGCTGTATGTATTTCCTCTGTCATCACCTTTCTTGAGATGTCCTATAGCTGGAATATTAGCCCCAAAGTGCATGAACTGGGAAGTTTTAGGAGTGTGAAAGAACCTGCCTGTCATAAGACTGCAAAGTCAAATGTGTCCATCAGAGGCTCCTGCCACCCCAAAATGGAAAGCTCTAAAAGAGAAGGCAACTCTCATGGATACTGGACATTTAATTAATCCAAGTTCAGCACCAGTGGAATGGCAGAAAAGACAAGAACCTTCAGATACAACTGACTCCCTTTCTCCATCTGAGACACTCCAATTTTAGAAGACCCTAAAAGGTGCTCCAACACTTCATCTGTTTATTTTTATGTCCTTTGCGTTTCACTTTTTTTTATCCTTTTTACTATATTTACTAGTATTTTAACCTTAGTCCATTCTTTGGAGTTTTATGTTACTACTTCTTGGCATTTTTATTGACAATTTCCTTATGTGTATTATTTATAATTTTCTCCCATTGCCATCTCTTGTTCCCTTTGTCCTATTCCCCCTCTCACTGAACACATTCTTATTATTCCTTTTCACATACAATTAATTTTGTTCATGTATTCTTCTGTTGTGCAGTCATTTTATTTTAATCTCTTGTTCTTTTCTCCCCTTTCCAGAACATTCTTCTTTAGTCCTTTCTTTTCTTTTCCGCTTTTTTTTTTTTTTTGGAGAGAGACAGAGAGAGATAGAGAGAGAGAAGGAGAGGAAGACAGATAGAGATAGGCTCGCCAGCAGTCTCTCAGCTGCTGCGAACAAAATCCAGATGTGTGCGCCCTTGCATCACTTTGTATCTGGCTAACCGTGGGACCTGGAGATTGGAACTGCTGGAGATTGGAACCAGTGGTTCTTAGGCTTAGGAGGCAGGCGCCTAAACCACTAAGCCATCTCTCCAGCCCCATTCTTTTCCTCTTAATTGACCTTGCTTCTCCTTTCTTTTTACCCTTTCACTGTTCTTTTATTTCTTTCATTTACTATTTTCACTTTTATCTTAAATAATAGTTAATTTCGTAGCATACTCTATATTAATTCCACTTTCACTCTATTTTTGTTTTTTTGAGGCAGGATCTCACTCTAACCCAAAATGACCTGGAATTCACTAATAATCTGAGGATGGCCTCAAATTCCCAGCTATCCTCCTACCTCTGCCTCCAGAGTGCTGGAATTAAAGGCATGGTTCACCACACCCAGCCTAATTCCACTTTCTTTCCTATGGACATTGGTGCTGTAATAATTTGATTTAAAGATTTGAAGTGTATTTCTGTATTTTTTTGTGTGTCTATGTTCATGTGTGTGAGTATGGGTATGTGACTGCCATTAAACAAAACACTGACAACAAATGCTGGAGAGAATGTGGGGCAAAAAAAGGAAAGAAAGAAAGAAAGAAAGAAAGAAAAAGAAAGAAAAAATCCTGAATATACTGTTGGTAGGAATAAAAACTACTGCAGCTACTATAGAAACTAGTATGGAGGTGTCTCACAACAATGAAAATAGATCATGTGACCCAACTATACCACTCCTGAGAATATAGTGAAAATACTGATGGCATGCCATAGAGATAACTGCACATCCCTATTAACTGATGATTTATTCACAATAACCAAGACATGGAACCAAACAAGATGTCCAGTGTATTGGTTATTTTTTCATTGCTGAGACTAAAAAGCTGGACAAGAAAGAAGGGTTTATTGGGGCTTGTCTTTCCAGGGAATGCATTCCATCATGGCAGAGAAGAATGGCAGCAGGAGTGGGAAGATGGTCAGTCACGTTATTTCTAGTCAGGAAGTGGGACCAGGTGATAAAACCTCAATGTCCATACCAATTACCCACTTCCTCCAAAAGAATCCTCCTAAAAGTTTCAAAGCTTTCCTAAATAGCACCACCAGCTGGAAGCCAAATGTTCAAACATAAGAACTTAAGGGGAAATATTTTACATTCAAACCACAATATTCTACGTTAATCATTACAGGCTCATGGCCACCTCATGTTGCAAAATGCAACTTCAAGTCACCGTAGTCATTAACAATATTAACACTGTTGGAATGGTCAAAGTCAAAGTCTCTTCTTAAAACAATCTCTTATCGGTGACACCCCGTGGCATGTGTGTACCTGCACACACACAAAGTAAATAATAAATTATAAAAAAAATTACATAGTTACAACAGATAATGGCACAAAGTAAACATTCACATTCAAAAATGGAGGAACAGGGGTAATAGCAAACACCAAATCCTACAGCTTCAAACCCATAACCTGAGATTTGTGATGGGATTATCTAGGTTCCAAAGGATTTCCCCCTCCAGGATCTGCTGCCTGAAGCACACGTAGCTTCTCCCTTGGCATGGCTCTATTCCAAGCCTATAGCATTTCTTGCAGACATCCCATAATTCTAGCATCTCCAATAGTACGAGATCTCCATAGCAACTTATACTCAACCTTCACAGCTTCACACAAGGGCATTAGTTGATTTTTTTGTCATTGTAGCAAAATATTTGACAGGAAGCAGCTTAAAGAATTAAGGAATTATTTCCACTTCCAATTCCAGGGGATAGTTCCATTCAGGCAGGGTCAAAGTGACAACAGAAGCAGAAAGCTAGCTGATCACTTTGCATCTGCAATTAGGAAGCAGGGGGCAGGCAGAAGGTGGAGCTAGGTTATAAAACCTCAAGGCTCGCCCTACCTGACCTACTTCCTCCAGTAGATTTCTACACCTTTTTCCAAATAGCGCCACTAGCTGGAGGCGAAGTGTTCAAACACATGAGCTTCTGGAGGACATTTCACATTCATCACACCTATTAACAAGGCAATTGATAATGAAAGAAATTGTGTCATTTGAAAGAAAATGATGGAACTATATAACAATATGTTGCGTTATACAAGCCAGATTCTGAAATACAAAATTCACATGTTTACACTCACAATGAAAGAATGGATACACTATTTGGGAGGATAAAACTGCCTAAATGGAGTGAAGAAAAGAGGGTTTAAGAAGGACAAATATCAGAGAGCTGGAGAGATGGCTTAGCAGTTAAGGCACTTGCCTGTGAAACCTAAGGACCCAAGTTGATTCCTCAGTACCCATGTAAGCCAGATGCACAAGATGGTACATGCATCTGGAGTTTGCTTGCAGTACCTGGAGGCCCTGGCTCACTCATTCTATTTCTCTGACTCTGTCTCTCTCATTCTCCTATTAACGAAACAAATTTTTAAAAAATAAAGACAAATATCGTGTTTTCTCTCATACAGACTTAAATATATGAGCATATGATACAATGATAAGCATGAAATTAGAAGGGGACCATTCCAGGGGTAGGGAGGAACCAGTAGGAAGGGCAAGGACAATCAGGTTGAATAGAATGAAATAAACATACAACATGTCATCATAAGACCTTTTCTTTTGTTTGCAGATAAGCAAAGAATTAATGAAAAGAGAATTTCCTGCAGGCTGAGTGGTGGTTCTGCTCATTTGTTAAAGATAAGAAAGTTTGGATCAGAATTCTACTCTGTGAGGAATGAGTCAGCAGAGTGTTGGGTTAGCTGGAAGTGAGAGTGAGAAGCTGGTACAGGGCCTATTTCTCCAAAGACCCCAGAGAAATGGGCTTCCTGGTGCCTGGAGTCGTTCCATATGTAGGAGGAGAGGATCTACCTGAACTACTTGGCTAAGGTCTGGGTCAGAGTGCAGATGTTCTACCTAATCTGGCTGTGCACTGAGAGTGAGGATGTTCTGGGGTTAGGGGACAGATATGACACCAGGCTTAGGGAATAGTGTCACTGCATTCTTTGAACCAGTGGGTAACAAATGGGTGATGTTTTTGCATCAGGACTTCAAGACAGGCTATATACCTGACTTGATGACTTGGTTTGCCTTTATTTCCATTACTCACAATTCACCTTAATGAACAGTCTTCCCCATTAAAACCCACCAGACACAGCTAAAATAAAGACCGAGCTTGCTATTATGTACCAAAATAATTACAGGCCCCTGGTACCCATGAGGTAGAACAGATTCCAAAGTATTGTGCATGAAGCCCTGTAGAATTTGGCTGCCTAGAGTCTACAACCTGATTTTTCTTCAAAGTAGCCTTCTCTGGACACCTGAGCAATAAAGCCCCTTCCTTGTTTTGATGGGAACCAGCAGCCTTCTCTCTGATTACTAATTTTATATCATTTTGGTCTCAGGAAGCATTCTCATCTCCAAAACCCCCATTCTTAAAACATCCTCAACCTGAACATAGGCTCCATGCCAGCAAGTACCAAGCCTGCCTTTCCTTGTCAGTTTTGCATTCCTCTCTTTAGAAGTAATAGGCTAATAACAGAAGCTCAGTGACCAAACAGAATTTATCCCCATTGCAATGGAACTGTCATAGCCCTAACTTTGTTGTTAATGGTAAACAAGGATTAGAACACCTGGGGGTTAAATGGTTAATTATTCTTCTTCAATTTTCCAGAGTAATGGAGCACATGGATCAATGACTTCTAAGGGCATTCCAGCTCTCCCACTCTGCTATCTGAATGCTGTATCCTATAGAAAACTGGTTACTATGACCCAAACTTCAAAATTTCCCATTCCAACCTTAAGATGCTAGACATATTTGTGTTTCATGGACCTGCTGGACTCCCAGCTCAAGCCACCTAAAGCATTTTTCAAGCTGCAACTTTGCATCTGAGACAGTGTTCCTCAAATTACTTTAATAACAATCCTTTGAAATGCTTGTAATAATTGTATATTTATGAACTCTCCAAAGACGTATTAAATTATGTTCTCAAGGACAAAAATGAAATCTTCATTATAAACGAAGATGAAGACCATGTTCCACAAGCCAGTCCTACTCAGGGACATGAGCAGAGCTTGGACAAGCACTGAGTTATTGTAGCTGTTGTCATTACTGTTGGCTATGGGACAAGCCCATTCAGGAAACTCCATTTATTTGGGATGACATGCTGTGTGCCTTGTATCCCAATGTCTACCTTTTCAAGACAGCCTCATGTCTAAGTTCTGCCATCACCAAAATACTTCGAGTCAGACAAAAATCATGAAAGTACAGATTATTTTACTGAGTATTGATCAAATTAAATCAAATCAGACTCTAGACACTGTTCCTGAAAGTAACATGATGGGCAAGTGACACTGAATATATCCCTCATTTTACCTTTTATCATGCTTGTAAAGGAACATGTTGTCTTTCTCATTTTACCAATGAACAACCAAAAGTCACATTGCTTGGAGCAGTAATCCCCCTTGCTAAGTGATAATCACATACCTGTTCAGTAGTAGAAAACAGATTCATATCCAAATGCTGATGATCTCAAAACTTCTCATTTTGACAACACCACAGGCTGTCCTTCACAAAAGGGGTTGAAAACCCAATAGGATGTCTTTCAAAATGTGCATATCTACCCACAACATTTTCCAGAAGAGCTTTCTTTGAGATTCCTATTTTTTTAGAAGAAAAGGAAAATGTATCTTGACATTATTCAAGGCTATTACTCATTTTTTTGGAGGAATGATGAACCAAACTTTTCATAAATCACAGTTTCTGCTAGAGGGAGAAGAATGTGGTGGAGTAGCAAGTCTGGAGTATGAGGAAGAGGACACTCACTCCAGCGAGCATCCTTAAACAGATGTAGAAAAAAGACAGTGCCTGTTGTAACAGGTCAGTGCTCAGTTCAACAAGTATTATTACGATTCGCATGTAGTCTAAGGTAGCATTATACCCCCTTTTTAAGGATAACAGAAAATGAAGTGGACTGTGCTTGTCCTCAGAGATGCTATGGTTAAGACGGACATTCAAATTTGGCAATCATCTTGAATTCCTGTACTCTTAACTCTTCCCATAAATACTCAAAGCACTATAGAAAGGCTTAATTTATAAGCACTAATTTTAAAGTTTCATGTACACAAATATATATAAATATTGATTTATAAATAGCCCATCTGTTATTAAAATATTTCATAAGTCAGTAATTATTTTGTCAATTTATATTAATCTATTTTAAAAATTACTTTGGAGTTAGTCAGTCTAATGAAAGTATGTTATGTTGTCTTACCTTTCTTAGAGTACACCAAAAAAATGAGGAAGGAAACTTCAAGTCCTTGTGTCAGTGATTATTGGCTTCTGTATCTGAAGAAAAATGTTATCTATTCAAAGAGTTCTCTTACATATGTTCTTAGCAACTGAGACACATGGAGAAGATGCAGGAATCATTCAACTCACATAGTTTGGAAATAGTGAGTTTTAATTGAACAGAAAAAGAAATATTTGGAATTTTATAAGTGACCATTGACATTGGGAAATGTATGGTCATAACAGCAGAAAAACAAATGAACTATCTCTATCAGTAGAAGAAAAAGACTTGAAGATGAGGCATCTGAAGCTCTTCTCTGACCAACCTCTTTGACAAAAGGTTTGTGGTTGGGTTTAGCTGAAGGGGTGAGTAAGCTTATTTCCTTTACAGAAATTTCCTGTTAAAAATACTAGTGCTCAACTCAGTTTCTCAACTGTGGAGTCCTTTATTTTCTTTTTCTCCTTTTTCTTCTCCTTCTAAAATGAAACCCCACTCTTGTAACCTTTAAACTGAAAGCTAAAGACTTTCTTGTATTAAATTTTAAGTCTCAAGGAAATCTCTTCAAAACCATATGAAGTAATCCATTGACAAAGAGAATAAAATAACTTTATAATAAAAATCATTAAGAATTTTTATGTAACTATGTATTGAAAGGAAGACTCAGAATATATGAGAATAATTCTACTGCATTTAAAAAACACACCTAACTCTGAGACCATACTATGCATAAAGAAGTTTGTCTAGAAAGCATGTTAATTAAACCTAGATATCCTTCTTGCCCAAGAGTCCAATGTTCTAATAAAGATAAGGCTGATATAGCTGAGCACATGAAAGCTATAGGGCTTTTTCTGCACATAACTACAGAAGACCATAAAAATGTAAACAGAAGTTTGTTTGAGGGTGTAGGTAAAGTGAGGATTTACCTGAGGTGAAGGTAGAAGGTTAGAAGAGGATTTAGTAACTGTGGACAGGACTGAGCTGAAAAAAATATGTATCCCCATTAGTCATGAACTTATCTAAACTTCCACAAGGCGTGAGCTTTTCTTAAAGCTATGGCAAGGTGGCAACAAATTAAGTAGGAAAGGTGTGCAGTCAACAAAATTCAAGGTGCTCAGTGTCATTCAGCAGCAGCACCGATAGTAAGAAGACAGACTAAGAAGACTGGAAGAAGTGTGGTCAGGACGGAAGAAAAGGAATGAAAATAATGACATTGTTCATGACAGGTGTTTAGTGAATATAGAATTAAAGTAGGTTACAGGTACTCGGGGATTTGAAATCTGCCCTTTTGCAGGCCTTAAAGTTGACTCTAAAGTTATTTGTAGAGGTAGTCTCCTAAGATGAATTTATAAACGACTTTTTTCTCTACAGCTAAACATTTTATTTTAAAAATGCATTTGGGCCGGGCGTAGTGGCGCACACCTTTAATCCCAGCACTCGGGAGGCAGAGGTAGGAGGATCGCAGAGAGTTCAAGGCTACCCTGAGACTACATAGTTAATTCCAGATCAGCCTGGACCAGAGTGAGACCCTACCTTGAAAAACAAAAAAAAAAAAAAAAAAAAAAAAAAAAAAAAAAAGAAAGAAAGAAAGAAAAAAGTGCACTTGGAAGAAAAAAAAACAGGAAATTTCTAAAAAATAGGAGATTTAGGAAGAAGTAAAGAGGAGAATTACAAGATATTTAAACATATTTTAAATCATGTACTATTAAAGCAGTATGGTGCTAACTGAAGAATAGAAAGTTGAGCCATGGATCAGAATAGAGAGTCCTCAAACAGATCTAACTGGCTATGGAAAATTTTGTAGTAAAGAAAAAGGACATCCTCAAATCAGTGGAGAAAAGATATGCCTTTTATTATTTTTTATTTTTGGAGAGAGAGACAGAGAGAGCAAGACAGAGAGGGAGAGGGAGACAGAAATGGGCACGCCAGCAGTCTCTCAGCTGCTGTGACCGAAATCCAGATGTGTGTGCCCCCTTGTGGGCAAGTGCAGCATTGTGCCCTTGCCTCACTTTGCATCTGGCTAAACGTGGGACCTGGAGATTGGAACCGCTGGACATTGGAACCAGCATTCTTAGGCTTAGCAGGCAGGTGCCTTAGCCACTAAGCCATTTCTCCAGCCCAAGATATGCCTTTTAAATATGGTCATAGCTGGAATACCAACCAAATGGAAAACAGTGGATCCATTCTTCACAGTAGGCATTGGCGTATATTCTAAGTGGACTAAGGATTTAAGGTTAAAAAAAAAAAAACCCTCTATATAACTATTGGAGAAATTATTTAATTCTCTATAATTTGAGTAAAGCAAAGTAAAAACATAAGTGAATTGTAAAATAAAAAAGTAAATAACATGGCAGGAGAGAGGGCTTAGCAGTTAAAACACTTGCCTATGAACCGTAAGGACCCATGTTCAATTCTCCAGATCCCACATAAGCCAGACACACAAAGTGGTACATGTATCTGGAGGTGGTTTTCAGTGGCTAGAGACCCTGGTGTGCCTATTCGCTATCTCTCTCTGTATTTCTGTGCTTGCAAATAAATAAATAAAAACATTGTTAAAAATAAAAATAAGAATGTAATTTTTTTTCAATATTAGGGAATTAAAATAAAATTTTAAGAAACCACCCGTAAGAATATAATCAACAAACCTAACTATATTATAATGAAAAATTCTCAAAAGGAAACAAGAAAATGTCCCCAAAAGTCTCAAACTGTTTTTAGTAAAGAAATGACTGTTAGTTGTGCTAGTATTATAATTATTGTTAAGTTATTATGTGTATGATGGGATAAAAATAATAATATAATGGAACAAAAATTTTTACACACAAATGAGGTCAATTTAAAATTGGTGACTACATAAAACTACATTAAACCAAACTTTACAGTGTTGATTTACTATTCATTTTGTGTGTGTGTGTGTGTCCTTGTTCCATCTACCTTTCCAAAGCATAGTGATACTGATACACCTAGTGAGAGTCACCAAAGCCTTCACCTGTGTGTTGACCGCTGAGTATAATTTCCCCCTGGGAGAAATCATGGCTTCATGGAGAACCCACTGTCTGAGAAAAAGACCTGAACAGCTCAAGCATAGACCATCTGCTCACAGCAGAAAACCATAACAGAAAAAGAAATAACCAAAAACACAGCAGTGATGTGAAAAGAATTTAGATATCCAGTTGAAAATGGCCAAAGATGGACAATTTGAGTCTTAGTGAATTACTGTGAATTTTGTTAAAATGTGGCAATCATCTTGTCATTATGTACTTAAATACTGATTTCTTGCCATACATGTTTTAGAATGCAGACAGATATCATAATACAAAAATTATAGCAACAGTAGATCCAACTGCTGTGAGAAATACATGAAACATGGGATACTGTGATTTTGAATCTGGCTTGAAGATATTCACATATTTTATACTATATTTTATACTATATATGTTTCAACTAATTTCATAATCAACATTTTAAAAACTAAAAATAGCCTTCTTTTGTGTCTTCATTTGATAAAAGAATGAATTTCTTTTTGCCATATCTTTTTCTACATTTCACAATTTGGACATAATGTTATAATGCTGACTATAAAGAGAAACTTTGGAAAGCCAATAACAATTTTATAACTCATGTCAGGAAACAAGTAAAACACTCTTACTTTAAAAAATTAGTTTGGGGGCTGGAGAGATGGCTCAGTGGTTAAGCTCTTGCATATAAAACCGAAGGACCCCTGTTTGAGACTCAATTCCCCAGTACTCATGTAAGCCAGATGCACAAGGTGGTGCATGCATCTGGAGTTCGTTTGCAGTGGCTGGAGGCCCTGGCGTACCCATTGTCTCTCTCTTCTCTGCCTCTTTCTCTATCTATCTGTTGCTCTCAAATAAATAAATAAAAATAAACATAAAAAATCGCTTGGGAGGCTAGAATAGCAGGTAAGAGTGTTGTCCATGCGAACATGAGGGCTTGAGATAGCCTGAATTTGAAATCCCTAGAAGCCACCTAAAAAGCTGGACATGGCCATGCATGTCAATAGCCTCAGCCCTCTGTGGAGCAAAGATGACAGAATCATTCAGGTTCATTGGTCAGCTAGTCTTACTGAAAATAGTGGTTCTGGGTTCAGTGAGAGACTCTGTCTCAAGAATACAATGTGAGCTGGGTGTGGTGGAGCACATCTTTAATCCCAGCACTCAGGAGTCAGAGGTAGGAGCATCACTGTGCGTTCAAGGCCACCCTGAGACTATATAGTGAATTCCAGGTCAGCCTGGGCTAGAGCGAGACCCTACCTCAGAAAAAAAAAAAATAATACAATATGAATGGGCAATAGAAGAAAACATCTCATGGTCTCCTCTGCCTGCATGAGTGTATACATACACCACAACATACACACACACACATACAAGTCAAAATTATTTTTTAAATTTTTGTTTATTTTTTATTTATTTAGATATTTTATATATTTATATATTAATTTATATATTGAGAGCAACAGACAGAGATAGAGGCAGAGAGAGAGAGAGAGAGAGAGAGAGAGAGAGAGAGATGGGTTCACAAGGGCCTCCAGCCACTGCAAATGAGCTCCACATGCATGCGCTACCTTGTGCATCTGGCTTAGGTGGGTCCTGGGGAATCAAATGAACTGAGGTCCTTGGGCTTCACAAGCAATGCTTAACCACTAAGCCATATCTCCAGCCCCCAAAATTAAATTTTTAGCTTAATTATCAACATTAGCTATTATCTAGATGAAGTGATTTTGTTAATTTCAAAAATATTCACTTTACCAAATTGTCTACTACATTTAAAGTTTTTGATTTTTAAAAGAGGTTAGGGCTGGGGATGGTGGTGCTGCATGAGTGTATACATTTACAAGTCAAAATTATTTTTAAATTTTTGTTTATTTTTATTTATTTAGATATTTTATATATTTATATATTAATTTATATATTGAGAGCAACAGACAGAGATAGAGGCAGAGAGAGAGAGAGAGAGAGAGAATGGGTTCACAAGGGCCTCCAGCCACTGCAAATGAGCTCCACATGCATGCGCTACCTTGTGCATCTGGCTTAGGTGGGTCCTGGGGAATCAAACCTCGAACTGAGGTCCTTAGGCTTCACAAGCAAGTGCTTAACCACTAAGCCATATCTCCAGCCCCCAAAATTAAATTTTTAGCTTAATTATCAACATTAGCTATTATCTAGATGAAGTGATTTTGTTAATTTCAAAAATATTCACTTTACCAAATTGTCTACTACATGCCTTAAGTTGTGAGTTTCTAAAAATGATTTTTAAAAGAGGTTAGGGCTGGGGATGGTGGTGCACACCTTTAGTCCAAGCACTTGGAAGGCAGAGGTAGGAGGAGCTCTATGAGGTCAAGGCCAGCCTGAGACTACATAGTGAATTTCAGGTCAGCCTGGGCTAGATCGAGACCCTACCTTGAAAATAAAAGTGGCTAGATTAAAACAACTATTTAGAAAGTGTAATTTGCTTAGACACTTGTATTTAAAGGAAAAATTCTCATCTGGAAATATATTACATGCTCATTTATTATAATGCAATTGAGTTTATAGCTCATATTTATATAACACCTTTATTCATATTTAAGCTTCACTCCACATACAGTGCAAATCATCACTGAATATGACTGTATAATATCACGGAATCTTTGGGAGGTTTTAAAGTAAATTCTTATGCCATCCATATTTCTTGTGGGATAGATGGTTGACAGCAGTAGCCCAATCCTCCTGATGGCACAGGTTTCTTAGCTGTAGCTAGATCACTGACTCTGTTGGCTATGTAGGTATTTTGAGTAACTCTGAAAGATATAGCTGAAATATTAAGCTGGGGTCTGTTTCTTCATCTCTCTCAAAGTGGCATTCAATTAGAGAGAGATTACATCCACTACATCTAAACCATGACTTCTTCAGAAGTGTTTTATCATCATTTAGATTTTGGCTTTGAATTTGATGTTTTGAGACAAGGTCTTACTCTGTAGAACAGGATGGCCTGGAACTCACTATTTAGCCAAGGCTGGCCTCACACACACAACAATCCCCCCACCTCATGTGCTGGGAGACACCAGTCCTAACTATTTTGTCTTCTCAATTAATGTGTGAGATTAGAAAGTAGACTAAGCAAAGTGGCTTCAGCTGCAGTGTTTGTAGATGCCATATAATGTAAGATAAAGGGCAGATACTTAGATATGTTCCCAAATCTCTATCCACTACCCAAGGATGGTCTCCAAGGCACATCTGAGAAGCATAAGATGTCAAAATCATACTGTGAAAGTCTATTAATGAGCAAATCCTAATAATATTTGCAATAATTTATAAAAACACATACCAAGTTGTATCAATTGTACAAAGAAGGCCTGGTATTCCCTGAGTACATATATATCAATGACATAAACAAGAAAGAGATTACAAATAAAAGTGTTGACTTAAAGCACTCAGCCAGGACATTAATCACTATCAATATTGCATTCAGATGTAGCAGGAAAGGCCCCTCTCCTACCCACAATACACACATAAGCCATTTCCTGTTAGCTCTATGGGTTGGCTACTCTTTGAAGAAACCTCCATTCCTATAGGTCCCACCCTCAGAACAGTTTCTTCTCACAAATTTGGCTTCCCCCAACCTGGGTCTACTTCTTCAGAGCTACTCTTCAGACCAGGGTGATAGCTTATTTCCTAAGAAAGTTTAAAGATATATTTCAGCTTGGGTGGGACATTGGCTTTGTTAATGACCCCACTTAAGACACTATGCCAATTGCTGCTCTCTTTCTGAGACTTCTGGCAAGCACACCTGGCCTGCCACTGACCATCAGTACTGTTTTTGTTGGGTCTTCCTTCTACGTATCTCATATCACATGGCCTTGCTCCAGTCTAGGGTGCACTTTCATCCTGCATAGAACTTAAATACTTAAATTTCCTCTCTCTGACCTGTGTGTCATAGGAAGCACCCTGAATCCCCTTACTCTTTCTCTGTCCTGAGTCATTTCTAAGCAGACTGCTTCCTCTCTGTGGGACTCTGCCTTATGCCCTTTTGTCATATGTTACCTGTGGTGTTTTGATTCAGGTGTCCCCCATAAGCTTAGGTATTCTGAATGCTAGGTGCCCAGCTAAAGGAGATGTGGGAATTAATGCTTCCTGGAGGCAGTGTATTGTTGGGGGTGGACTTATGGGTGTTATAGCCAGCTTCCTCTTGCCAGTGTTTGGCACACTCTCCTGTTGCTCTTGTGTACTGGATGTTGCCCACGAGGTGATGTCCACCCTCTGCTCATGCCATCATCATCCCATACCATTACGGAGCATCCCCTCAAGTCTGTAAGCCAAAATAAACCTTTTTTTTTTTCCCACAAGCTGCTCTTGGTTGGGTGTTTTCTGCCAGCAATGCAAACCTGACTGCAACAGTAAAGTTGATACTGAGAAGCCGCATCATTGTTGCCAGAAACCTAATGTGTGGTTTGGCTTTTTGGAACTGCGAGGCAGGAGGAATGTGTAAGGATTTGAAATCTGCCAACAATGCAAACCTGAGTGCATCATTACCCTCCCAGAAATGTTCCTTCAGCCTGCAAAATGCTTACTTTCTGACAGGTATTCCTAAAGTGGAAATAGGACACCTTTCTGTTCCCAGGTGTAGGACTATGGTCAAATTCCTGGACATATTGGACCTCGAGTTCCAGGGTTTATAAATGTGAGTGATTCATCTTTCAGTCTGCCTTGAGAGACTCTAATTTAATAAAAGTTTTTTTTTTTTTTTAATGGAACAATAGGAAAAGATGAGATTCTTACATCCTAGAGAATCGGTCATTCTGATTGTCTGAAATAGACTTCCCAGCTTAAGGGAACCTTGAAGCACAGAAAAAAGATGTTCAAATAGCCAAAAGTCTGTTTATTCATGCTGGTTGGTAATGCTACTTACACTAAATTTCAAAATATGCACACTAGTTGACTTCACTGTAGACAGTGCTTAAAAGTGCCTGTGTTTAGAACTGTGTGTCTGTGGGGCACAGAGAAGCACTTTTTAATATGTTCCTTTATGGAAACAAAATAAGATAAACAGTAATTTGACATTAAAAATGATAGCCATAGGAATGTTAAATGTGTTGAATGTGCCTTATTTCATTAAGACAGGTAGAACTAACTATATGTTGAGAATGAGGGATTAAGATCTTAAATATTAAAAAGAAGTGAAGAGACATTTACAAAGTGAAATCATGAGACCAATGGTTCAAATTCCAATGTATTTTAAAAGATTTTTTAAAAACACACATCTAATATATGTATGTGATAGATTTATTGAAAAAAGTACACTTAATGTGTTTTAAAGCCTGAATAAGAAAAAGAAGGATGCACATCATTCTATGTATTGGAAACTATTATAGCAACAAAACCACTACATATTTTCACACATAAAACATAAAGAATTCATTAAATTCGCTTACTTTTTGTTAGCTGCTAATTATTACACAAAGCTCTACAAAAAACACTTTCTTACTTGGAAATGAATTCTCATTCTTTTTGGATTTTCAGCAAAATCTATTACACTTGTTTTAAAGGGATCCTGCTTTAAATTGCTCTAGAACATTTACATTGCCTCATACAGTTAAGAAATCTTCTAAACCATCAGCTTTAAAGATATCTCACCTTCCTTTGAAAGTCTGGGATTCAGCCCTCAAGGATTTTCACCGACAGCCATTGCTTTGAGCCATGAAGAAGGCCCTGTGACGATGGCTCCCCTTAGAGAGATGGGCACACATCTTAGGGTTCCAAAATCCACAGATTCCAAAAGAGAAATATCATACTGCTATGGTTCTCAGGGATGCATCTGTTTGAAACTCAACTCAAGCCTTCCTTCTGCGCCAGATCTGCTTTCCTTCTCTGTCTGTGGCTTCCATTCTCTCCTCTGTTCAATCATCGAGTTAAGCAGTGGTGAATAGTTTTAGAATAAGAACTGGAACAGGAAGTGTGGTGCCCCCAGAGCAGGAGGTCTGTTCCCAGAACTGTTATAATACTTTATTCCTATAGTTCCCTGGTAAAGTCGGTGTAACTAGTATAAATTTTGATTTCCCAAATGAAGAAACTGAGCTACATAAGGTTCGAGAGATCAGAGAAGAAAACAGTAAACAGCAAACTTAAGACTGGAGCCTAGGTTGGACTGCACAGCTCACACATACCCACACCCTCCTGAACTGTAGGGACATTTTAAACATATAAATGAAAAATATCAAACAAGAAATTATTGTCACTTTCTGTTTAGTGACTTTATATAAACATTTTTGTAAAATCAACAAATGTTTTAGACCACTAAAAGTGAGGAGCCCAGTGAATTATCTGTACTGAATTTAATTTTGTCTATCATGACAGACACAAAGATGTTCAAGATTCCCTTTTAAAAGTTCATATAAACGGTTCTAAATAAGCAAACTCTGCATGATGCTTTACTGAGATTCTAATGCTTCTTAACAGAGCCTGGTCCCTGCAGCAATCACTAGCTCCACTCATCTAGCTACATGCAATTTGCCAGCTCTCTTCCTCCACGTCCTGTGCAGGATCTGCGATGTTTAGAGATGTATAGCTCATGTGAGGGAGAAAAGGCAGCACTGTCACCTACTAGTTGACAGAAGATGCCTCTTCATGCACTTAAAACTCTAGGTCAAGTTAGCTGTTAGCAGTGAAAAGTTGTGATAAAGAAGTGTCTTTTTTTTTTTTTTTTTTTTTGGTTTTGCAAGGTAGGGTCTCACTCTGGCCCAGGCTGACCTGGAATTAACTATGTAGTCTCAGGGTGGCCTTGAACTCACGGCGATCCTCCTACCTCTGCCTCCCGAGTGCTGGGATTAAAGGCGTGCGCCACCACGCCCGGCAAAGAAGTGTCTTTTGTGAGGCGTAAGTCAGTTTGTGGCATGCCTAGCCCTCTCCTTGTTGAACGGGGTTTAGTTCAAGCAGATAGTTGTGGAGGAAGAAGAATGAGGAATTTTGTCTCTTTTGAGTTCCCAGGCATGGGGGGAGAACATGACCACAGCTCAAGGTTTTGTCTTATTTCTGAGGACATAGGTTTTTTTCTTCACAGTGGGTAGGATTTCCAGAGTCCAGCATTTTGAACGACAGTGTTCTGTTATGAACCAGCTCGCACACTCATTCTGTTAAAGAACTCTAGTTCTCTCTGACATGGATCCATGTGACTATCAAGATATTGACATGATTGGCATGACTTCCAATTCTATTTCACTTGGCTTGATGGTTTTTGCAGGCATCAAGTAGAGCAGATTTTTCCAAAACCTTGAGTTGTAAGAAAGAGACTCTTGGGCCTTCCACTTCAGAACTCTGCGTGATTTCAAAAGCTTCAATGATTGAGGCAAGAGTGTGAAATCACTAACAGGTGTGAACTCAATGAGGATGATTTTGATCTTCCTTTCTACCAGTGCTTCATGGAGTCCGCTCTCAAGTTCAAACCTAGCTTCATTTGACATGGATGTTTTACTCAGGATGATGATGAGTCTTCGGCTTTTCTCTATCAATGAGTGGATTTCCTCAACAACAGCTGGAAATTCAGGAGATGTCATTAATTTAAGCAGGTTGAAAGGATAGTTATACCAAAAAAGGTTATTTTATATTGTTGTTTTTATATTATTTTGCTTTCAGCTGTTTTCTTTAAATTAAGCTTTATATCCCTAATTTTAACTACCGAGAAAAATATCATCCAGATAGCAATATAAAGCATCTACTTAGCAATTACTCTTCACCAGCTTCCGTGTAAAGTTTTGTGCATAGTAATTCCCTTAGTCATGACAACAACTGTGTTAAAATGTATTGTTTTCATCTAGGTTTATAGCAAGGAAGCCAAAGCACAGAGGCATTAAGTGACTTGTTGGTGTCACAGTTAGTAGTAATAAATGTAATCAGAAAGTAAGCCAGAAGAAGTGTATTTCCATATCCATGATGCCTCTTGCCACTCCTCATGTGAGGAGAAGCATGCTAAAATCAAAATTTTAAATTTTATAAACAAACAAGAAAAGCAAACCTACACCTGCCATTTTTTTTTTTTTTTAGATCAGAAGTTGGTGAACTTTTTGTGCAAATGATCAGGCAATAAACATATCAGTCTTTGCAGGTCATCTTGTCTTTGTTCCAACCACACAGTCTGCTTTTAGAGCTCAATCCCCCTCCACAGACACTAAGTAAATGAATGTGTGTGGTTTTGATTCAGTACAGGTGGTTAGCCACATGCACACTACAAGTGGCAGATAGCTAAGCTTTCCTCAAAACCAGAGCGATTTCAAGCAAGCCTAAATATAACTCAACATACAAAAAAAAAAAAAAAACCTTTATTTTCACTTAAGAACTTGGAAGAAATCCATTTCTAAAATTATTCCTATAATATGATGGAAATATATTAAAACTAAAGCAAGGCATGAGGACAGACTTTGGAAATAATGAGGTGGCTTCTGTATGCAAAGAGCTCCACAGGAATAGAGATGTGTTGCCCACATCTCACAATGGGGCTTACTTCATAACTGATGAGACTCACCAATAATTTCCATTCATTTACCTTTTCCAAATCTCACATGTTCTACTTTAATTTTGTCACCAGTGTTAGCACCAAATAAAACAAGTATTTCCTAATAACCATTGTCCATTATCATAGTCCAAACATCATGTATTAAATTATAAAATGAAGCCAGGAATAGTGGCTCACACCTTTACTTGAGAAGATACTGAGAAGGATTTCCATGAGTTCGAGGCCAACCTGGACTACAGAGTGAGTTTCAGGTCAGCCTGGACTGGAGTGAGACCCTACCTTAAAATACCAATAAATAAATAAATGATTCATTAGAACAACATTTTTACTGTAGGTCATTTAGTGCCTCATGGTTATGTCAGCTCTGAATTTGATCCTGGAAATAAAATTCCCATTCTTCTTCTGCTTAGGGAGCCAGACCCATGGGGCAGAGTGAAGAGAGTTAAAAAGGAAAGACAAGAATTATTTTTCTCACTATTGATTATTTGAGATAATAAGGCATTGGTTAACCTGACTGACTTGAATAACAAATTACCAACTATCTGTGGAACTCTCTCCCCTGGAACTGACAAGGTATAGTCAACATTCTGTCATGAAAGAAGGAGGGACTTATGAGGCCTCACCAGTCCCTAAGGCACTAATGGCAATTAATGGTTGCTGGGCAAGGGTGAGTCATTCACCTCAATGCTGTGTCTACTAACAAGTCAAGTCGGGGGTGGGTGTTTTCCAGCCTGAGTGAGGGAGGATAGGACAGAGTAATTAGGGGGTATATAGCATTAAGACATATGTGTACAAGAAATTGCCAAAGTACAAATAAAAATAAATAAATCTTAGAACCTGAAAAATAAATTAACCTGCCATTGGCTGACCTAGTTATTTCTAATTCAGATATCTTGGCATATTTTTAAGGTAAAAAGGATGGTTGGTCAACTATTTAAAAAAAATAAAATAAAATGTCTCCACCAGTTTTCTCTCCAGTATTCCGTTTCTTACCTCCTCCAGGTACTACATCCCTTTCAAATATGCATAATTTATACCCGAAGTGTTTCTCCAGCACCTTTGGTAAAGTCTCCACAGCAAAGGTATATTCTTCTCCATGATCAGGATGACACACTCTTAGGTAAGACACAAAAGCATCATATGTTTTGCCATCTAGGAAACAAGGTGATCAAGGTGATCTCTTTAATTAGTGGGTAAAGAAAGCTTTTTGAGTAAAACTTTGTATGGAAGTCACAAATAATGAGTATAGAATTGTTGATACAGTTAAATATAGCATTGTCAAATCTCAGGTGCAACCAATCAGTAAATTAGCTAAAGCCTTTAGAAGTATCTACTTTAAGACTTCCACCATGGAAGGATACAAGATAAAAGATCTCAATCTGAACACTAAAGAAATATAAAGACAAAAAAAAAAAAAAAAAAAGAAAAACACTAAAGAGAGCCTCATTCCGAGAATGAGAAGCAAATTTTACCTTGGCTCACTCATTTCAATTAATTCTTCCACTTCATTATTCCAGTTCCTACTTTCCAAAAGTTATAAAGATATAACTAAAAACGAGTATAGATATTGAAGGGTGGAAGAAATAATAGGAGTGCTTGATGCAATATGTTAGAAAAAAAGCACACCCTATCATATCTTTAACCATGATAGAAATCACATATCAAAAGGAAATGAAATCCATTGAAATGAAATGAAATCCATTGAAAGCCTGACAGCCACCCTTCCCACTCACTTCCTGATAATGGTTGAGGAAACAGTTTCAGAGGAAAACATGTTACTTAAATAACAAAGAGCATTCATTACCGCTACTAGACAACTAAAAACTTTTGCAACCCTCTTTATCTTCATCCAATCTATTGAGAAGACAAAAAAAAAAAAAAAAAAATCAAGTTTCAGAACTTGAGAAGAGTGAAAAACACCTTAGCAGATGAAAAACATCACAACACACAGGACATGAACAAAACAAGTTGGCCAGTGGAAGAGGAGGAAACCCTAGCAGTGGTTAGGCTTCAGGAAGGGGTAAAAGTGAATCGTGTCTTAAAAAATGGAATTGAGGGCTGGAGAGATGGCTTAGCAGTTAAGGCGCCTGCCTGCTAAGCCTAAGAACGCTGGTTCCAATCTCCAGCGGTTCCAGTCTCCAGGTCCCACGTTTAGCCAGATGCCAAGTGACACAAGGGCACAATGCCACACTTGACCACAAAGGGGTGCACACATCTGGATTTTGTTCACAGCAGCTGAGACACTGCTGGCACGCCCATCTCTATATGTCTCCCTCTCTTTCTGTCTGTCTGTCTGTGTCTCTCTCCAAAAATAAATAAAAATAATTTTTAAAAAATTTTAAAAATGGAATTGATGCTAATTAAGGAGAAGGGTAATGGTGGTAAAATGGTCTATCTCTAGCCCATGGAAATTGGGTAAATAACCAAGAAGTTAAGATTATACTATATGTATCATCAACAAATTTACTATTGAACTGAAGGCTAGATATGATTGGAGCTTTATTAAAATGTAACAGGATGAAGTCATTCTGGGTTGACTTGCTTGAGGTGTCACATCATTTATGCTACATGGCCCAGGCTAATTTCTTCAACAAGACTCAGGCTCACAAAAAAATTAATAATGCTTAGCCAGGCATGATGGCACACACCTTTAATTCCAGCACTCGGGAGGCAGAAGTAGCAGTATAGCCATGAGTTTGAGGCCACTCTGAGACTGCATCATGAATTCCAGGTCAGTCTGGGGTAGAGCGAAACCCTACCACAAAACAAAACAAAACAAAAATAATAATAATGATGATGATGTCTTTTGTTTCTGGAAAAAGCTTACCCAATTCTTCCTGCAGTATTCTAGATCAGCAACTTGAATCAAAATTTATCATTTATATAAAGAAACTATATTTGAAATGGAAATTTTTATAAAGTTTATAGAAATACACATTTATCGGGATGGAGAGATGGCTTAGCAGTTAAGGCACTTGCCTGAAAAGCCAAAGGATCCTGGTTCTACTCTCTAGGACCCATGAAAGCCAAATACACAAGGGGGCACATGCATCTGGAGCTCATTTGCAGTGGCTGGAAGTCCTGGTGTGCCCATTCTCTCCCTTTCTCTTTCTCTTAAATAAATAAGTAAATAAATAATACTTTTAAACACAGAAATACACACTCATCAAAGATGAGAAATATTACTAAAAATAAAACCAGTTATTGCTCAATAACTAGCCCCTTGGATGATTCTCTTAGATTACTATGAAATATAGTTATTTACTAGACAATTAAGAGCTGGTATCTTTGTTTAACAATATCACCATACCAGTCCAAAAACAGAGCTAAGTAAATGCGCACACCTTTCTCACAACCAAGATATAACTATGGGTAAGAAATAGAGAAGGTGATTCTGCCAATCTGGACTTATATTACATGTAATATATATTTGTTCTTATCCATGAAAAGGAGAGTTCCCCAAGTACTAACTTCAAATAATTCTCTTCTTGAAATATAAATCTGATAGTTTATGTTTCAATTTAATTTATAAGTAAATAACAAAATGTTTATTGGCTTTGAAAATTAACCAAATATGGGTTCATAATAAGAAATATGATAGCTAATAACAAAAAATTGGTCCCTAAATAAGAGAACAACCCTTATTTGAGTTTATATTTAGAACAGAGTCAGTTGGGATGATGTTTCTTAAACTATGTATGGTGGCTGACTTTGCTTTACTTCTTGTTGATTTGTTAGTTTCACTTCCAATCCTTCATGAGCTGATATTGAATATTCTTGGATACTACAGCAATATCAAGTTACTATAAAATTTTATTTTTATACTTATATCATCATTTTTGCCTTTTCATGGACTTCATCTGTTCATGGGTCACTCTGAAGAGAGTGACTTAGAGTATATTTACAAATGTGTATGTTCAGTGCCATACTGAGAGTTATAAGTATGAATTGACAACATATCTGTGAATCAGGACAAGCAAAGCTAGAGAGGGGAGAGGATCAGTGGAAAATCAGAAAGAGAAGGATTAGTTTATGCCACTCTAAAAATATTCTTACTTATTCATTTGCAGAGAAGGAGAGAGAAAAAGAGAAACACACCAGGACCTCCTGCCATTATAAAGGAACACCAGATGCATGTGCTAGTTTGTGCATCTAGCTTTACATGAGTCCTGGAGTATCAAATCCTGGACATCACGTTTCACAAGCAAGTGCCTTTAACCTCTTAGGCATCTCTCCAGCCCCTCAATGCCTATATTAATAAAAAGTACTATTCTATAAGAGCAGACACCATGCAGAAAATACCAAATAGGGACTTCTCACTTAGTTTCCACATCTCTCTCCATAGCAAGATCATATACACATGCAGGCTGAAAGCTAAGTTCCCTGACCCCACTAGGTATTTCATGAATTTGTAAAAATTTCAAAGGTGCTAATATGAAAATTCCTTGTATCATGAGGTTAGGAGGGCCTTTAAACTTACCAAATCTAGAAACCAAAATGTAAAGACATGCTTGAACTTTCCACATAGCCGGAGCATGTAAGTAAAGTGAAAAGACAAATGATAGCATGAGAATGTTGCTAAGCTTTCTAGAATGTAAAGTTTCTGTAAATAATGAAAAGACAATTTCATCAGCCCAATTAAAAGAATAGGCCCAAAGGAGGTATACTGAAAGGGACACACAAAAGAATTAAACAGGTGAAAGGTTGCTTAGGATCTGTCATGATAAATGCAATGCAAATTAAGATTACTCGAAGATTCAACTTCCCAACTATCAGGCAAAAATCCAAAAGTTTGTGGGTGAAGCTATTAGAAAACTTAACTCTAATACTTTGAAGATGGTGCATAGTATAGCAGTGTGGAGGGCAAGCTGACCACATCTATTGAAGTAACAGCTGCATCTGCTCTTTGTATGTCCAGAAATTTCACTGCAGGAATCTTCTTTCAGATTGAACAGCACACATCTCCCTTCTGATAACACAGCACAAATCTGAAGCAATTATTGTCCCCAGCCTTTCATCACATCAGAAGGAGACTAAATGGTGATACCACCAAAAATAAAACACTGAGCCACACTTGATGGACCTGATGGCACATGCCTACAATCCCAGGTATTGGGAGGTAAAGACAGTATGATCAGATGTTCAAAGCCAGCCTGGACTGTATAATTAGTTTGAGCTCAGCCAGGGATACATAAGACCTTTTCTCAAAACAACAAAGCAAATAAAAAGTCTGAGCAACACTGCAAACTGAGAGACTTTTTCAAATAATATGGAAGAATATCCAGGAAATAATAAGGCAGGATTGAAATTAGTGAAATCATGTGAATAAACCAAGATTCATTTTTGTAAAGGAAGAAAGTAAGAAATGTTATTAACACTTTGTTGAGAACTATCAAGGTGGGGTGCTGAATAGGAATCAGAGACATGGAACAGGGCTGGGAGGAAGATTTCCTTCTGCATAATTTCTTAGTTTGATTTTGAACTATATGAAGTTTTCTTTTCCTTACAATCACATAAACACACACATACATAAAGAAAGCAATGGATTAGATGCATTTTTTACGTTCAGTAATTATCCTGTAACTTGAAAATTTTTAATAACTTTTCAAAAATATGTTTTTATTTATTTGTTTGTTTGCAAGTAGAGAGAGATCGAGAGAAGACAGAATGGGTGTGCTATTCCCGCTTATCAAAAGGGAGATGTGTGCCATGTTATTGGAAAAGAGATGTATGCTGTGTTGTGGGAAGGGAGATGTATGCTGTGTTATGGGAAGGGAGATGTGTGCTGTGCTATTCCATCCATGGGATGACATGCAATTCAATGTCCCAAACTTATTAAATGCATGTTCTGAATTAGGTATGTGGCTGTTGTGCATGTAAACACAACCAGATAGTTCCTGGGCTGAAGTACTACATGGAACATTTAGACAGACACAGAGTACACACAATTAAAGAAACAAAGGAAGAAATCTGGCAACGTACAAACAAGCACATGAAGAGACTACACAGCATTCCTCAGGGTGATACATATGCAGAAATGTTCTTTCATGGAAAATATGTCACACAGATTATCAATCATGCAATCAAAATAAGATAAAGATGAATATTTCTTTATTGTGTTGAGCAATGAAAGCATAAAAGTTCTACTATCATAAAAGTTACCTGTTAATGTTTCATCTCTCTTCACTAAACGTCTATAAGATAAAGCCAAGTCAACTTTATAAATGATACACAAAATCACTGAGCACACAACTGCCACTGAGATGACAACTGCTATGATTATTCCTCCTGTGAACACGTGTCCTGGGATATCAGTCATGCCTACAAGTAAGGAAATAAAAAAGCAAAAAGAAATAATGAATCAGAGCCATACTGCCCACATCTCCCACTATTATGTTGGGGTGGTCAGCTTTCACCTTCATGAGAATCAAGGTAACTATCTCCCCAGGGCTTCCACGTCCAGCCCAGTTATTCACACTCCACTGGTCAGTCTGCACTAAGGGCCTTTTTACTGCAGCTTATAAATGTATGCAAAAAAATTCAGACACCTGAACTAAAAACATAGCAAATAAGCCCATCTGTACCATGAAATTTAGATTTCTGACGCAATAGCTACAAGGGTGAAACAGAAAGGGCTCAAACCTAGACCTCAGTTAGTGGATTGAGCAAATAGCACATGGCTTTTAAAGAAGGTGAGCTACACAGAGATCATTTGGGCTTGGAAGCTGGCTGCGTCAGCTACTTTGTATGGTAGGACAACTCATGGAGGCCCCTAATTCTTGCTATCGTCATCTGGAAAGATGTACTAACATCTGAACTTCCTGCTTTGTTTACAGTTGCTGCTTGGAGGAAGACTGAGTCAGACATTACATACAGAATAGTTACACAGAACAGAGCACACAGCATGCAAGGTTTCAGCAAACTTTTACAAATGTGCCCTTTGGGAAAAGAGGTACATTCTCCAGACTGAATCGGTCTGTGCTCACTCTGGATGACCTTGAGATGTACAGATGATGATAAA
The DNA here is from genome assembly GCA_036365145.1 of Orientallactaga sibirica. Taxonomy (NCBI): domain Eukaryota; kingdom Metazoa; phylum Chordata; class Mammalia; order Rodentia; family Dipodidae; genus Orientallactaga; species Orientallactaga sibirica. Next base: position 9,665,546 of record JAEOAD010000699.1, read on the forward strand.
AAGTAATTTTTGGCAAACATCCAACCAGGTAGTGATGGCTATACTAACATGAATGTGTATTTCCTTCTGGGTTTTGGTTTGTCCCTAAAGGATGTACTGAATTGACATCATATGGTAATTATTTCTTTACTTTAGACCAAGATCATTTCACTAAGTCATTAACATTATAATTTGTAATATTCCAGGTTTTACATTGATTGCAATTTTTAGGCTACAGTGACTGTACACATACAAATTATCTGTTTTATTGTTTATTTTCTAAGAATAGATTCCAACAGCTAGATGAAATCTACATCAAAGAGGACAAGCATGTCTGAGGCGAGGGAATCTGGGAAGATAGCTCAAGAGGTAAAAGTTCTTGCTACCCAATGCTTGGTAACTTAAGTCTAGCTCTCCCGAGCCACATGAAACCCACAGGCCAGTGAGCCTGATAGTTTAGTGGCAAACAACCCTGTCTCAAACAAGGGAGAAGGTGAGACATGGCACCTAAGGTTGTCCACTGACCTCCACATATGTGCTGTGACACATGTCCCCACACATACAATGACTAAAAAATTAATTTAATATAAAAAGAGGTCTGGGGAGATGGTTCAGTGTATTAAGTGCTTGATGTGTACGCATGTTTAGAACCACAGTACTCACACACACTGTGTGATAAATGCTGTGGTAGGCATTTATAATCCAACTATGACTATTAGTATAGTAAGGAGGGAGGCAGAGAGAGGAGAATCTGCCAGAAGGTCTGGGGCCAGCCAGCCTGCTCAAAAAGGTGCAGTGAACAGCATGAAACCCTGCCTCAAAGGAACAACACCCCAAATTGTCCTCTGACCATCACATATATGCCATGGTACACATGCTGCTACTATCACAGGCATGCCCACACATTCTCACATGAAACACATACTCCAGAAAGGAGCCTAAGTATGATGACAGCATTCTTGGCACAATTTTAAAGATGATTTTCTCAGGAAAATCAACTATTCAGAAAAAGTAACTATAGTTAGTTAATATACACACTCTAAATAAGCCAGGTTCTGGGATTCCTGCATTTTTGAAAGGTTTATGCAAGCAAGGGTGGGCAGGAAGACTCCATTTCCAAGCCTATATTCTTCAACTCAGAGAAAAACAATGATGAAGGCAGAAACTTCCTGAACAGAGTCATGAGGGTCTTGCATAGTGGAGAGAGGTAGCTGGTGGTGAGCAGCAGTCAAGAAGTTTCAAATGTGGCAACAGATCAGCCCACATTAACAAAGCTAATAGTCTCTCCCTCACAAGTGCACAAACCACAGCACAGACGTTCACCAGGGGTGAAAGAAAACACCAGTAAGTTTGAATCATTTCACCTGCTCTGTGGGAATTTCTTGGGTGAGTTTCTTCACCTATAAAAGCCTTGCTGGTGGGGATAGAAGAAACCATGGAGAGAGCCTAGCACAGAGCCTGCCAAAGAATTAACACTAATGGATGGGAACTCCTAATATCATTGCATGTGGAAGAAATCTGTCTTCTCAACAGGTATCCTGGCTAAGAGGCAACGGGCACCCAGACAGGTCAGAGAGGACACTTTCTACCTTTAGGGTTTTCTGTCCCACTCAAGTTTCTCACCCAAGCCAAGGCAGTCACCTGGTATGTGACTCCCATCTCTCTCTGTGTCTTTGTGTATCTGCCTCTTTGTCTTCCTTTCTGTCTTTCTCATTTTTTTTTTTTTTTTTTTTTTTTTGGTATTTTTTGAGGTAGGGTCTCACTCTAGGACCTGGAATTCACTATGTATTCTCAAGGTGGCCTTGAACTCATGGTGACCCTCCTACTTCTGCCTCCCTAGTGCTGGGATTAAGGGCGTGTGCCACCACGCCCAGCTCATCTTTTTTAAAATTATTTTTTATACTTTATTTTTATTTATTTGACAGACACACAGAGGGGGGCAGATAGACAAAGGGAGGGAGAGAGAGAGAGAATGAACGTGTTACAAACGATCTCCAGAACATGCGCCACCTTGTGCATCTGGCTTATGTGGGTCCTTGGGAATCAAACCTGGGTCCTTTTGCTTTATAGGCATCCTCTTTAACCACTAATCCATCTCTCTAGCCCTCTCTCATCTTTTTTGTATGTTTCCCTGTGTGTGTCAGTATTATTTCTCTCTATCTCTGTCTCTTTCTGTTTGCATCTCCCTATTTGTCTGCCTACCTATCTTTTTATCTCTATGTGTATCTCTGTCTCTCATCCTTCTATATCTGTGTGTATGTGTGTGCTTATTTCTGTCTGTCTCTATGTCTTTCTCTCTGTTTCTCTTTCTCTCTCTCTTTCCTCTTAGTCTCACAGATCCTACCTAACTTTTCTCTTCATATTTGGGGAATCAGTGGCAATGTCTGGGAAGAAGTAGCAAATGAATTGTGATTGAAGGCGCTTTGTGTTCTAGAGAGACACTTCTGAGCAGCTAGATTTAGTGCATAACCCTGGAGGAGTCTATTAGGCAGGCTCAGAAAACAACTTCCATAGATCAAAGTCATCAGCTGTTCTCTTGCTAAGCTTTGGGGCTGGCTCCAGGAAGAGGTCTCAGTTAATCGCTGTTGAGGGAATGAGCATGTGCAAGGATCTCCTGAGCCCAGGGATGTGCCAAACTAATTTAGAGGCATTGTGCCCATTAGGCTGAGCCTACAGTGATCTATAAATGTTCCACGGGATCTTCTGTCTATAAGGAGGAGGATGTGCCAAGGCTGCTGTCATTGCTTCCACTCTACCTGCCTTCTCCTACCAGCACCTATGTCTCTGAGCTATACTTGACATCCCTAATCCAGACCCTCGGTTTCTACACAGGTTTGAAACACAATTGTGACAGTGAATGCATAGGTTCTGGACTGTCATTCTCTGCTTGCAGTCATGATATTGGACTCCAGCAATGGCCACACCATTGAATTCTTGGGACACAGATGGACCTCCTCACCTCTCAGTAATTTGGTCAGCTATGGAGACTGAGGAACTGATTGTTGTTGAAGCTTTAATTCAGCATCTACCTGCTAAGTTTCCAGAAACTTCCATATATAAAACTTATATACCTTTTCTTATCAGGATAAAGCTTCTTGTGTCTGTAGCTTCTGGGTTGGTCACTGTGCAATTATATAAAAAATTGAGATTGTTTTCTGTAACTTTTTCAATTCTCAAAGTTTTTGAAGCATATTGTTTGCCTTCTGAAATCCTATATTAGAAAATAATTTAGAAATAGGTTTTGTTTATGAACAAAAAATTTTACCCATAAGGTGGAATTTATATGTCTAAAATATACAAATGAGACTGTTGCTTTCTGGCAGGTGCTTTCAAATGTGGACTACAATGACCCTCCTGCTCCTCCATGGAGCACCTTCCAGAAGCAGGCCTGAGTCCATCTAGACAGTGCTATCAAATACCTACAATTTAAATGTGTGGCGGGCTATCAAGCTAAGCTGAAAACATGAAAATATTTTCTCTCATTTTTTTCTACTTCTTCCCCCCTAAGTACAACTATGTGGAATTCTTCCTGCACTGTGTACTCTACTAATTGTGGAAAGGCAGTGCTGTGCTATGCAGCTTTCACTGTCATGATTAAATTCCTGAGGCTGCCCTACACTCTAAAGAAAAGAGGCTTGTTGAGTTCACAATTTCAAAGGCATGGCTCAGACTTTTCAAGGCCCCTGAACTGCTATGTGTGACAGGAGCATGGAGTGTCTGTATGCTTAGACTCTCTCTCTCTGCTTATAAAGCTCCATAATTCAATCATGGGGTCCTCTCTGTAAAGGTCTAATCAAATAAAATCACTTTTCAGAGGCACCTCCTCTGGACATCAGAGCTAGTTTAAACTTCCAACCTCTGAATTCAATTCAAAACAATTTGGGATTATACTCTTGTTGGAATTCAGGTGATAAATCATTTCCAAACCATAGCAATTATAAATGTTTAGAATAGACACAAGTTTTCATCCAATATGTCCATGCAATCCTGAAGATTACTATTTTGCTGGACATTAAATATATGACTATTCTCAGAAATTCCAGGTATGACAGAAATATCATTCAAGCAGTTCACCAAGCTTCAAGTTTCTGAAAGAAACCAAAGATAATAACAGATTGGCTGTTGTTAAATCAGAAAAAAAAATGTTCTATTTTTATAATTCAAGCCATTCCTGTATGGAAGGTGTCATTTGTAACCTTTGTGGCACATTAATAAGAGTAAAATGCTTGATACTTCTTCAAACTCCAAGAACAGTAAATTCCCAGTTTACTATTTTAGAAGAAACTAGGCAAAATCCTATCTTTCTAGTTCTTGACACACAGAATTTTTTTATAAGGTGATGTTACAAATCCTCACTGACCACATAAACACTCTTTTGCAAGCTTAGATCTTGAAAACAAATGTCTACATAATCCATACCTTAAGGTATGACGATTACAATGCTAAAACAAATTATAGCTGTAATTTAAAACAAATCCAGATAACACATCAATCACTCCAGAGCCCATTATCTTTTGCATTGTGTATATATCATGTGATTTTTATATCATATATCATGGCCTGTATTATAAGTTACAAATGCATACCAAGTTCTCATTGACTGTTCTTCATGTACATTAGGATGTACGACATTGTCATCATGGAAGTTCCAATAAAAAGTATCATCTTCATTAAGTAAAGCAGAGCAGTTGAGCTCTACATCTTTTCCTAGGTGAAAGTTGACAGCCACAGTTTTGATTTCAGAAACTCAAATTTCCCAAAAGTTTCAGAATAATACAATCAATGTGTGATAACCAAATTAAAAACAGCTATAACTCATAGCAAGATAGCATAGATGCCTTTTTTAATTTAAAAAGTTCTAGTAATAGCAGACAAATTATATAGCAATGGCAAATATTTGCTAAATTATGAACTGACTTCAAATATTCACTTTTAACACAGTTATTATAATTTGGGGTGTCCTGAGGACTTTATGTTCAATCTGTAACTTAGTAGACAATTTCAAGCCAATGCCTCACTATAATTTCTAGAAAATATGAATAAATAATATACACAAACCTACCTGAAAGGTTAAAGGAATTATGATTCAGGGGAAACAGGGAGAAATAATTACACTAACTGTGCAGTTAGGAAAGAGCCCTTCCTAATGGATGTCAAGCTACTCTAGTTCTAAGGAATGTGTTTGGGATTGAAAGAAGCAGGACTCTCATAGAAGGAAGAGAGTCCAGTCCAACAGAGCTTCTGGCAACTGCACAGTTTGCAGGAGTACGATTATGAGCTTGGGCAGCGTGAGGTTGCAAAGAGAGTGGCATCACCTGCATCTCACAGTCCTGAGAAAAGCATGTGCTCCTAGGCCAGAACTTAAAGTTTTTCCACTCAGGATCATGATTTTTTTTTTTTTTTTGCCTGAGAATCCTTTCTATGACCCTGGGTATGTGGATATACACAATAGGTATGCTAGTCAAACATTTATTGATGATAATGAATCATAAAGAAACTTATTTTAAAACAATTTTAGTAGCCCCATAATTTTACCATTAAAGACAAAAGTCTCATACTTATGAGATGGATGTCCCTGTTTATTTGTATATAAAGAATTGAATCCTTAGCTTTGATACTGCAGGATATAGGATAGCTTTAATAGTTTTTAGAGTTGATCAATATTGTGATTTAATACTCATTAATTCTCAGGAATACCACTTTACATAAATATGTGGCATAAAATGTCAGCAGTATGTTGAAACCATTTCAGAAATTGCTGGAACTTATGTCCTGAATACAAACCAAAATCCATTTAACAATGTCTTAAGAAATTCAAGTTAGCAACTCAAGCAGAAATTTTTTAAATCAAACATTATAATACAGTACAACCCAAAGGCATATAAATTTGGATAATTATAAGCTAAGTAATGCTGAGAAAAAATATTAAAAGTCTTTGTTCTCTTTAATTAAACTAGAATGCTTCTATAAAAGCAGAAAGTTTGTATGTGCAGTAAACACATGGCAATTCATAGCATTCAATAGTCTGGAACCTGAACTGAGGTGTTTCAGTGGTTGTTGGTACATGTGATGGCATGTGCAGTGCAAAATACACATTATGTATTAGGCTGCAGTCAATTCATGGACTGCCAGAAACACCTTGGATTATTTACTCAATTAATTCTGAACTTTTTGTCATTGCACATCCAGAGACCTTTTACTTTTGTCAATTTTTATGACCCCCCCCCAAAAAATTACACAGTTCCATATAGAGTCATGATTCACAGCTTACACAGCTCTGTACTTATGGGAAAAAGCTTACCCTAAACCTGGTTGCATAATTATCTCCCAATCCCTATTAGAAACATAAAGCTATTAGAAACATAAAGTAGATTAGACATAGCAAACCTTCATCTAAACTACCCCAGGTCAGTTCTGAGCAGAGTGGATAATCTATGAGTTACTTAGCCTTGCTGTGTGTCAGTGATTTATTTACTCTATGAAATGGTAGTCCATCTGCCTTCTTAGAGAATTTAATTCAATGATGCATTTCAATCATTTATCACAATACCTGGTTTAGCATATTTAGCATATGTAAATTTCAGTCTTTCCCTCTGTTTTCCTTTCCAAAATAAATTGCCTGACTGGATATATTAATTCCCAAGACCTGTAGTGACAAATCTTAAAAGAAGAGTTAATTATGTCATCAAATATGCAAACTTAATAAGTCTGAATCTATTCTCACTAAATGTTCACATTCATAAGTGACCACAGAGATACTTAGCCACGCTCAGAGTAACAGAAACCCTAGTCCACAAACAAAGGGAAGTTTCATTGTCTTTTTAATAGACTGGCATTTAATCCATCTAAAAGTGGCACTAGTTAAAGAAGGACATGTGTTTTCTGTTTGTATAATGTTTCTTCATTAAATATGTAATGTGTTGTACCAGTCAGTAGTGAATTACACATACCCTTTGGAAACCCAAATATCACCTCTATTCATCAATACAGAAACATACCTAGTTCCACTTCAACATGGTTAAGCTCTGGTCCCAAAACAGCTGGAATTACTTTACTGTGTTCTAAAATTTAAAAAAAAATAAAAGAAAGGAAAAAATTATAATTACCTTTAACTTTCCTAAACCAACATGTTATAATATGCCCACTCTGTGTAATAAATACTTTAGTATAGCAGCTCCTCCTTATCCATGGTATGTTTTCTGCAGTTTTAGTTACAAGTCAACTTTTATTCCAAAATTTTAAATGGAAAACTCCTCCCAAATAAATGACATGTAAGTTTCAAATTGCATGTCATTCTAAATTTTCCAGCATACTTGATCCAAACTAGGACATGAAATCCCTCTGTACAGTGTATCCATGCTGTATATAATACCCTCTTGATTATCACAGTATGACAGTGTTTGTGTGCAAGAAATCCTCTTTTATTTCATCATGACCACAAAGCACAAACTTTTCAATGCCAACAGCAATTTAAGTTCACAATATTGCCATAAGTGATCTATTTTATTATTAGTGATTGCTGTTAATCTATTACTGTATCTAATCTTCACATTAAACTTTATCAAAGCCATGTATGTTTAGGAAAACACAAAGTTTTGGTACTCACTAAGGTATATATCTGTGGACAAGGGGATACCTTTGACATCACTTTACATTTACTTGAGTTATATTTTTATTAACTAAAGGATCAGCTCATATTGTTGCTGCCTCACTTTCCATCAACTGAATACTCACAGAGCTATGTAAAGCGCTTCAATCTACCATTCTTTTACCTCAAATCTTGGCTTCTTCTCAGTGAACCAAAGGAAGATGCCAGACACTGAGAAGACCAAACCCGCAAGACTGAGAAGATGCGGTCTCTGGGAGTACTTTCTTTTTTGCCTTCTTTTTTTTTTTTTATTTTTATTTGAGGTGGGGGGGGAGAGAATGGGCGCACCAGGGCCTCTAGCCACTGCAAACGTACTCCAGACTCATGAGCCACCTTGTGCATCTGGCTAACATGGGACCTAGAGAATCAAACCTGAGTCCTTAGGTTTTTTAGGCAAGAGCCTTAACCACTATGCAATCTCTCCAGCCCCGGAGTGCTTTCTTGATCTATGCAGAGAGCCTCCATCTGTCCTCTACCCACACTAATGGATTTGCCCAGTATAGTGCAAGATGAGGCTGAGCCCAGGGCCACTCCTCTCCCAGGTGCCAATCCTTCCCTTGAAGATGCTGAGTTCCCTGCCAGTGCGAGGTCCTAGATGTCACACCTGACTCAGTCCATCTCAGCCCAGCCTTGCCTATACCTGTAGACCCAGTGCTATTATTGCTGTTCATGACATCTGATCCTGCCCTGAAGTATGTAACCTTCTCTCCCTTAATTTACATGTAGGGATGCTTAGGAAGGAAAGGTTCACTCAGTGGTTTCTACTCATGCCAGAGCGCAGTCCAAGGCAGCAGATAACTGTGGGTCACTGGGATCTATCACTGATATGTGCTGAGGAGAAGCTGAGGCAGAGAGATGTTAGGTAATAACTCTCTCAAGGTCACCCCATTGTTGCAAATGCTCCAAATAGAGCAGACGATGCAATCCCTGGAGGTTGTGAAATTTAGTCAGGAGGATATTCTTAGTGCTTTTTTAATGAAGAAAGGGAAGAGTAGCAAAGCTAGATGAGAGAAAGGAAATATGTGAGAGGGCTGAAAAACCAGAGATGTAAATGAAATGAAAAGGCATATACATAGATGACAAAATACAGCTAAAGAATTTAGAATAGTACTGGAGAGATGGCACAACACTTCAGTGTACTTCCTGAGAAAGTAGTAGGGTCTGAGGGGGCTTGAAGCATCCAGTATGAATCTCCAGAACCCACATTAAACAGCTGGACATGGTCATGTGCACCCATAACCCTAGGCCCTCAAAGGAGCAGAGACCCAGGAATCTCCAGAACTCTGGAACAAAACAGCAAGCTCCAGGATCAGTAACCTAGCTCAAACAAGAATGGGTGTGGGAGAATGATGAAGCAGGACACCCAACTTTCTACTCAAACCACCTCAGGCAAGTGAATCCCATTGTAGGCGAGTGCATGGAGCAGTGCAATAGCACACGCACCATACATATACCATACATCACACCTCTCTCTCTCTCACACACACACACATACACATACACACACACATGGACTGAGAGAGAGAGAGGAAGTAGGGGAGGAGGAGAAGTAAGAGTAAGTGATTATCCATAAAATTTAAGATTTTGTGTTAAAATTTCCAGGTGTGGAATTCCTAGATTATAACTATGGCTAACAGAGTAATCACCCTATCCAGAAAGGTGAAGACTTCCCATTCTCCAAGTCTTGTGAATACACACAAATGCATGAGGCTATGGTTGGAATATTTGCTCCAAAAGTATGTGGAAATCTGTCTGTAGTTAGAGGTGATAGCATGTTACAGGTGTTAGGTTATGAGGGCTCAACTCTCAAGAACTTACTAAGGGAATTATTGCAGAAATTGGGTAGTTATTGTAGAAGTGGGTATCTGATTAAAAGGACAGGCCCAGCCCAATTCTTCAATTTGTCTTCCACTTGCCCTCCCACCAAGTTAAAATGCAGCAAGAAAGCCCTTACCAGATATGGTCCCTTGTTCTAGATTTCTTTGGATGCATAACTTTCAGCCAAAAAAACCATTCTATCATTTTTCACTAGCCCAGTCTGTAGTATTCTGCTCTAGCTAAGGACATGGACTATGGCACATGTGGAAATGAGTGTGTGGATGTAACAGTTAAAGGACCTTGGCATGGGAAAATGATCCTGCATTATCCAGGTGGGCCCTAAAGGTTTCCTCATAAGAAAGACAGAAAGGGAAGCTTCAAGGGGAAAAGAAAAACATGTAGTGATGGAAGTAAAATTGAGAGAGACACAGACAGACAGAAAGAGTGAGATAGAGATTTTGGAGATTTTGGAATACTGTGCTGTTCTGAAGATGAAAACATACTAAGCGTAGAAATGCCTCTAGATATGGCAAAAGGCAAACAACTACATTCTCCCCTAGACTTCCAGAAAAAAAAAAAAACTCAGTTATGATGAAACTTTATTTCATCCCAGTTAACCCACTCACATGTCTGACCACCCACCCTGTAAGACCATCCATGTACATTGTTTAGGGTTTAGGACGCTAAGTCTTGGGGCATTTTGTTACCATAGTCGTACATGGGTGCAAGCTATGTGATGGACAGGTGAAGTGCAGAGGAAAGGTACTGCTGAAGCAGAGGTGCTGAAGAAAGCTATAGGCCTAGGCATTTGGTTAAACAAGTAAGTCATCCACACAGGGTTTCTCATTTACCAAGATGCTAAGGGAGAAGGTACAGCATGGGCATGCCATGCATATTCAAATAACAGAAGGAGCTCTTGTGTGAAAAGGAGCCAGACAATCTGTGAAGTTGTTAAAAGCAAATAAAAACCAGTAGGGAGAGTTGGGGAGATGGCTTAATGGGTAAGACACTTGCCTGCAAAGCCAAAGGATCCAGGTTTGATTCCCCAAGACCCATGTACACCAGATGCACAATGTGGTGAATGTGTCTAGAATTCATTTTCAGTGGCTAGAGACCCTGGCGTGCTCATCCTGTCTTCCTCTTTCTATCTGCCTCTGTCTTTCTCTCTCAAATAAATAAATTTAAATTAAAAAAAAAAGTAGGTAGAGGCTATAAGAAGCACAGTTGAACTCAAAGGGGGAAAAGGGGATGCATAACAACAAAAAGATATTCAACAATCCCACATTTAAATCCATGTTAAGCTGCTGTGTGATTGATAATTCCCATGGAAGTTCCCAAGAAGGGGCTGAAAACCCCAATTAATGGCTGTGCCAAATGAAGAATACCTTCCTGTGGTGAAGCTCAATTAAAATGCCTCTAAGGTCACTGTTTCAAGAGAATCCTCTGCCTTCGTTAACTATGATAAACAGTCCAGTCAGAGAACAAACCAGTTTGTATTAGCCTCTCTTTTCCACTAGCATGCACATTCCTGTACTTCCCCGCTTTCTTATCAGCACACATTCCCTTCTATTACCTCTCTGTCCGTCCTTCCGACCACATACTCTGCTCTTCCCTAATGCCATTGCTCCAAGACTCAGTTCCCTCATGTGTCTTTTCCTCCAGGTTCACATCACATCCCCTCAGCCTCTCAGATGACCTATGTCAGCTCCATGTGCCTTGCTGGCTCTCCAAATCACTACAAATTCCCTGAGCATAGTATGTTAGGTTAGTCCTTGTGTCTCTACTTCGTCTCCCTTACATAAGTACAGTGATTGAATTTAGAGGCTTTTAATAAATATTTATGTCCACAGTAAATAATTGTTGATTGCAAATGTTAGTTTAATAACAAAAAGGTTCCACAATTTACTCAAATTTTAAAAAAAGAGAGAGAGCTGACTTATGTGAGGGTCATGCATGTAAACTTTCATTCGCTGCCAAGGAAATGTTTGTATCAGCCAGGCGCATGATAGAGCAAAATGCAAACTTTAAACCTAAGATTTGAAATAGTAGTGTGATTACAAGCCCACCCCATGGCCTCTCCATTCCCAGGTAGCTTTATGTATCTCTTCTAAATTGGAAGCTTTCTCTTACCTGGAACTATTGTTATAATGAAAGTCTTGGTGATGTTGTACAGTTTCCCATTATGATAAAGAAAAAACACACAGGAGTAATTTCCCTCATCTCTAAACTCGGCATTCTTCTGTATTGAAGGGTTTTTATTGCTTTGGGATATTTTTTCACAGTTCTGTTTTTTGAAAAGCAAGAGAATATATGTGAAGTCAGTGTTCATGTTGTAAATCATTCACACTTTTAAAGCTTAAGATTTTTAAAGGAAATGGAAACAAAATGTGAAACAGCACTTCCTAACTCAATGTCACAGTGACTAGTCACTGCTTCTATGTGAGCAATGAACTGCCACAACTGTCATGATCATATCATTATCAATAGATGCTGGAGGGCTAGAGAGATGGCTTAGCAGTTAAGGCATTGTGTGCAAAGCCTAAGAACTCATATTCAAATCTCCAGCTCCTGTGTAAGCCAGACGCACAAGGTAACACAAGCGTACAAGGTTTCACATGCACACAAGGTGGCACACACATCTGGAGTTCCATTAAGTGGCTGGAGGCCCTGGTGCGTCAATTCTCCCTCACTCTCTCTCCCTCTCTCTCTCTTTAAAAAAAAAAGAGAAAAGGAGAGTCTGCTGGACTTTCCTCAGAAAAATAAAAAATAAAAATAAATGCTGGAGAAAGAAAAAAAAGGGGTCCACCACTCTGTCATCATTTTTAATTCATTTACAAACACACACACACACACACACACAGAGATTGAGAACTAGAGAAAGAGAGAGAGAGAGAGAGATGACAGGCAGACAGATGGGCAAAGACAGAAAATCTCAACAACAAGGTACTTGTGTCTAGATTTCTACAAAACATAAGTCTATTGCAGGACACGTTCAGTCATTTTGTGTGCTTGGTGATAAGTAGTGCAGAGAGCAGCAGAATATGACTCAACAGAAAGAAGCAATGGTCCTTGATGTCTTGCACAAAAGGGCAGTGGACAGAATTGACATGTGTCGAGAAAATTCAAGTCCATAGATTTCAATCTCTCTCTCTCCTACATGTGTCACAGTAATCAATAATAATGATGTAATAACAAAAATAAAGCTACTTTCTTCAATCCAGCCATCAGTCATACACTAGTAAGTCCTGACCAGCCCAGGGATGATAGGAAATGAGGAGCTCAATGACCAAGTTTCATCATATGTCACTGTTCCTTCAAATTCCAAACAAGGAGAACCTAATGCCCAATAGCTTTCACTTCAAAAATAGCAAAAGCTGGTGGCCTCTGGAGCTGCACTGGATGGTGACTAGAATGGACTTATGAGGGCCTTGTGTATGCTTCACATTGGGAAAGCCTTTCTACAGAAGTCATGTTTTATGACCTCAAACTGATTTTTTCCACCATATACAAAATACCGGAGACTCAATGTTTTCTGTTCCAAAGCTGCTCTTCACAGATTTATCTTTGTGTCCCTCCCCTCCAGTAGGTTACACAGTCCACAGCCTGAGAAGGCTTAGCTTTGAAATCAGTTGTTTAGTTCAAAACATCCCCAGGATATCCACTTTCTAAATTTAAATATCTCCAGATCAGGGAACCTTAAATCCCAGGACACTGGACCTCATTAATTTACATGTGCCATAAAACATGTACATGGACAGGAAAGAGACAACTCATGACTGACTCACATGTTTAGAAAACATTCCACATAATAGGTATCCTTGAAAAGTCACAAGTAAACAGGATTGTAGCAAAAGGTACAAACAAGGGCTGGAGAGATGGCTTAGCGGTTAAGGCGCCTGCCTCCTAAGCCTAAGAACGCTGGTTCCAATCTCCAGGTCCCACGTTTAGCCAGATGCAAAGTGACGCAAGGGCGCAATGCCGCACTTGACCACAAGGGGGTGCATGCATCTGGATTTCGTTCTCAGCAGCTGAGACACTGCTGGCGCGCCCATCTCTGTCTTCCTCTCCCTCTCTCTCTCTCTCTGTGACTCTCTCCAAAAAAAATTTAAAAATTAAAAAAATAAATTTTAAAAAGGTACAAACAAGAACTTTGAGAAATCATCAGTGGTTTCAACTTTCCTGAGTCCTTCTGTTCAGATCATTCACTCTCAGATCTTTGGAGTTGCCATGAGGTGGCCTGGTCAGGTTTGTTCTTCCTTAGACATGAGGGTTTGTCCTGCGTGTGCACTGATGTGCCTGGGTACACTTTCATGTGCACAATGTACACATTCATGAGTGTAAATATAATTTTCACAGCACAGTTAAAAGAACCCAATAAGGAGAAAGTATACCAACAGAAGAAAAGAGACCATGTCCAGGCCCTCCACAAAAGAAAAGCGAGTAAGATGCGATAAACATATTTGAATTTATTTATTTTTTCAAATATTTTATTTATTTATTTGAGAGAGGGAAAGAGGCACAGAGAGAGAGAGAGAGGGAGAGTGAGAGAGAGAGAAAGAATGGGCACACCAGGGCTTCTACCCAATGCAAACGAACTCCAAATGCATGTGCCCCCTTGTGCATCTGGCTTACATGGGTCCTGGAGAATCGAACCAGGATCCTTTGGCTTTGCAGGCAAATGCCTTAACCTCTAAGCCATTTCTCCAGCCCTGAATTTTAATTTATTATGAGAACAAAGAGGAAGAAGGATTGAATGTCAGCAATTTTCTATTTTATGTGTGTAACTGTCCAACAGAATTATTTCTTACGTTGTAGAAATGTAAGAAAGAGGACTAGTGGATTTTTTTTTTACCATGTGTGAGTTTTTATCTGAACAGAACCCCCTTAAAGAAAAATTGGACAATGTAGATCAAAAGTTATGACCATACTACTAGCCTTTGATCAAGTAATTCTACATTTAGGGATTTGGTTGAAGAACAAATGCTACAAACATCTGAAGATTTATGGAAACACATCATTTTAGTCTAAAAATAATGTTAAAAAATAGAAAATTCACAAATATCTAACAAAGTGGGGTCAGATAGCTTAAACCAAGTCCACACAAAATGGAATCCACTATTTGGGGGAAAAAAGCTGTTTAAAGATATAAAAGAATAATTACATATAATTTTTAATTTTGAAATAATAAAAGAAAGACTCAAAGAATAATCCATCTTTAAGTGTAGATGTTTATATAGGAGAAGAAACAAAAGTGGCTGTAGATTTTGCATGATTCCCAGTCTTCATTATTCATTTCTCTGTCTTACAGCTTCATAAATGAACTCATAAATTCAGAAAAGCATACTTGTGCATTTTAAATTTTATATATATTTGACTAAAAACCTTTAAACTAACATTCTTCAAAGTGAGTTCATTAAAAGAGAAGGAAAATGAAGGAAGTGCAGAAGAGCAGACACAATCATTTACTGAACACTGAAAACAACACGGGGCAGCTACTGACTCTTCATAGCCACCACACATGACATTTCCCCAAGACAGGTCACGTGAACTGTGGAGAGTGAGGCCCCTTACATGTCAGGAGCCAATGTGGTCCACAGCCATCATAACCTCCTTTTAGAATTTTCTGTTTCCTGTCAAGTATTAAGTTGAAATGATTGATGAAGTGTTACCTTATACAATGATGTTCTCTTGATCTGGTTTGCAAAGAGGCTCTCGTCACAAGTTATCTGCAAAGATTTGTGAACTTCTATCTGCTTATTTAGTACATGTTCTTCATTAAAACAGCTGTGTTTATTTCTTTTGATGATATTTAATGTCCATTCCCCGGTATCATGTCTATGAAACAAAAGTATAAACATAGTTTGTAATTATTATAGAGATTTTGCAACTCTATCTCCCATCTTCTCTATAATAACTCATCCAATAAATCTTTCCCTAATTTCTATACAAAGAAAATGATTCATTGATGACTAAACCCTACTTTCTTTCCTTTTTTCTCAAGCAGAAGCAGAAAGTTAACAACTGTCATGGAGTGAAAAATTGCAGACCAGAGCAGCCTAACCACACACATATCATGGATATCAGAGCAACAAGTGTTTAAACTTAATCATCTTTGGTGATGGGCAAGTTCAGAGATCCTTAGCTCAATGCAGGAGGGAAGCTACACTTTCAAGATATTTATAAACAGACTTGCAGCATTGCTTTCTGAACATGTATGCATGCACTGTGTTTTCTCTTTCTCAAAGCAATTTATTCCAGTCCAGTTTTTTTTTCATACTTTTGAGTAATCTGGAGTTTGGCACAGTCTTGACACAACTGAACAAAGACAGTCTGAATAGATTTTTGTTTTTGTTTTTGTTTTTCGAGGCAGGGTCTTGCTCTAGCCCAGGCTGACATGGAATTCACTATGTAGTCTCAGGGTGGCCGTGAACTCATGGCGATCCTCCTACCTCTGCTGGGATTAAAGTGAGTGCTGGGATTAAAGTCGTGTGCCACCATGCCCGGCTCTGAATAGATTTTACAGTTGTTATTTCTTCAATCAGAAATTAGTAATCTAGAAATAACAGTATGTTTAAGAGAAGAAAACATTTGCATCATTCATATGATTAAAGCAGCAGAGATGTGTTGTCATGTTGTCCTGTGTACCCAAAATATGTATGCCCATGTGGGCTAGTACAGTTGCCCTGCAAGTGTACAATAGGCCGGAGAGAAGACAAAGTTGTCTGTTGCTCACTACCTTGCAGATATTGGCTATGTGTGAGGGATATGGTCATTTCTTCATATTCAGATAGGAAAGCTAAATCCCAGCAATTAAACAACTTGGCCAAGGACACACAGGTGTGTATGTGTGTGTGTGTGTGTGTATGTGCAAGTGCATGCATACACACACATGCGTGCAATCTATTTGGTTGGTCCAAGATGTAAATGGCCCAAGGGGTAGAATTGATTTGCATACAACTACAGTTTTACAATCCATATTACCTGGCCCTTCACCTTGTCTATGAACTTACACAAAATTAACAAGAGTTAGAGAGAGAGTGGCAGGCTATCATATGGCTAACAGCAATGGGTCAATGACATGAGCACAGGCTAGCCATCATCACCTCCGCATCACACAGCAGGAGAATGAGCCAAACGAACAGTGGCAAGTTAGGGCTAACAAACCATCAAGGCCCACCCCCAGCAGCACACTTGCTCAGGCAAAGCTCCACCTCCCAAACTGCCATTAGCTGGAGATCGAGCATTCAGAACAGAACACATGAGTTTGTGGGGACACCTAATGTAAAACAAACATACATATATAATTTACCATGTTCCTAAGGTGTCCAAAACAGCTTGTTAGCTTGTTCCCATGTAGAAAGTCATTTGCTGCCGAAGCCATTGCCCACTGTATAAGTGGGTTCTTTACTTTCACTGTAGTCTCACATTACTCATCAGTCTCTATCAGATTTCAGGATTTGTCTCCAAAGCCACTGTTTAAAACCTTGTTTTCTGTGCTTTCTTTCTTTTTTTTTTTTTTTTTTTTTCGGTTTTTCTGATGTAAGGTCTTGTTCTAGCCTAGGCTGCCTGGGAACTCACTCTGTATTCTCAGGGTGGCCTCGAACTCCCGGCGATCCTCCTACCTCTCCCTCCTGAGTGCTGGGATTAAAGGCATGCACCACCATGCCCGGCCTTTTTCTGTGCCTCTTTCTATCCATTACCTTTTGTCTCTGCCTCTCTGTCATCCTTCCTCATTCTGATGGCCACATTCTTGCTTCCTAATCCAGTCTGTGTTCTCTGCCCTCCTTATCAGAGATGGCAAATGCTCTCTGTTTCCTTCCCTTGGGAATGGCCATAGATGGTTGATTCATTCTTTCCACCCTGTCCAGAATACCTTATTACTTGATGCAATTAAGATGGAGAGAGTTGGGTGCTCTTCTCTACTCTCCTCAGTCTTCTTTAATATGCTATGAAAAGATACAGTTTTAACCTATTTCTAAAATTGCCTCTCTCTTAAAATGTCACTTAAAGTGTATTGTTTTTAAGATTCCTACAATTTCTTTCTGACTTTTGGGCGTTTTTATGTATAAAAACCACTGTGGCCCAATTTTGTGAAAAACCACAAGAGTAATACAGAGGTTTTACTGTGATGTTTTACTGCTGTCAAAGGCACATTAATAATAGTTAGGATGTACCCTAGAGTGTAGACATTTCTGGAAGAAATCTACATGTAACAGTGCAGTGATACTCCTCAGCTAGCCATGAGCTGCTTTCTATTGACCAGTCTCCCATCTTTATAAAACCCCATACATATGTACATACACACATCCATGTATATACATGTGCACATGTAGGGAGATGCATGTGCATGTTCCTATGAAACAACCAAGCTCAGTAATAGCAGTTGACACAATCAGTTGGCTGTTCTCATTTCTTGGAAATTACACTTCTTGATTGTGAGTGTCCTGGCATAATGTAAGGTGATAACAGTGGTTTTCTTCTCTCTCTCTCTCTCTCTCTCTCTCTCTCTCTCTCTCTCTCTCTCTCTCATACACACACACACACACACACACACACACACACACACTAAAGATGGTTGTGGCTGGCTACCAAACCCACACTTTCTCCATTATCCCTGCCCCTTAGTTCTCAAAGTGCCCTAAGAACTTAAGTATATAATGTTTCTTCTTCAGTCCAACTGCTTCTCTATCTTAGGACACCATGTATGAGGCTGACCCTGACCCTCCTTCTCTAACTGCCAATATTTTTATGATGTCTTAGCCACTGATTTCATTGACCAAGGCCACTAGAGCACATGAAAAACTACTTAAAAAAAAAAACTTTGGGGCTGGAGAGATAGCTCAGTGGTTAATGTGCTTGCCTGCAAAGCCTAATGACTGTGTTTGATTCCCCAGTTCCCATGTAAATCCAGATGTACAAAGTGGCACATGCATCTGGAGTTCGTTTGCAGTGGCTAACGTCTCTGATGTACCCATGCTCTCTCTCTGTCTGCTTGTAAATAAATAAATAAAAATGCTTTCAAAAAAAAAAGCACAACTTTAGTCCATCTTCACTTGTCAGTAACAAGGACACTTGAAAGGCAATTTGACTAAGTAATTTTTCATTAAGATTGCTAGCAGATAAACACAAAGATCAGTTTAATTTTTTAACAATGAAGTATTTCTTTTTTGTTTTAGGAAGAGCAGGAGAGAAAAAAGTGCATGAATTATCTGTATTTTAAGATTCCCTTATACTGGATGCTGAGCAAAGGCCCAGAGTGCTATGAAATATGCTGAAACAAAATGGTATACTCACCCCATCTGGAAAAAGTAGGATCCCTGGTCATCCAACTCTACTGGCCAAAACTCCAAAACATCATCATGCAAAACAATTCTGGGTGAACTGCTGGTGTTCAGCTCAACCCATCCATGTAAGTCACTGTTTTTGAACCATCTTGTGGGGTGTGTTTTATTCTTTTGTGAAAGTGAAGTTGAGCAATATTTCAGATAAAAAGGTTCCCCTTCTACCACATTAATGTGGGAACGTGAGCTACAAATTTGTTCTGAAAATTAACAGAGGAAAGGGGGAGAAGAAGGACAATAGTAACATTTTCTCTCCTAATGCCTTAAGAGAAAAATCAAAGATAGCAAGAAACTTCCTTTAAATCTTAGCAACACACTGCATGCTTGCTCTTATTTGAACACCAGTATTCCTCACACTAGGAAAGATAAGACTTCCAGAATATAGATGAAGACAAAACTTCAATGTCTGCCCTTAAACAGAAAGGCATAAGAATTCAAGTGGCTATTCTCAGAGGATAGTGTGAGGCACCATCTTTTAAAAGGAGGAATAAGAAAGATACTTTATAATTTGTAGATAAGAAGGTCACAGAAGCCACAGACAGTATTGACAAGCCTACCACAAAACATCCCCCACTGTAGAACCTTTGTGAAAAAGGAGAGAAGAAAGCTTCAGACTGGGAAGTTCCTCATTTGGGTCCTCACAATTCTCACCTACCTTGGTATCTGTCAGTCTATCTACCCATGTCCTGGACAGGTGTAAGGAGAGCTAATGGTGCCCCACAAGTAGCACAAGACCTGTTGATGGTTACCATATGGGTAATACAGAATAAATTATTACATATCACTCCAAATCCAATCTCTCTTTCTCTTCCTTTCTCCCTACTTGTCAGTCCAAATCCTCTGGCTTTGGGAATTTCTCTGAACTGTTTCTTCACACTACTAGTTCTACACTTCCAGCAGTTCAGCATTAGCATTGTTGGACATTTCTCTTACGCTGCACCCACTGTCCCCAGGTGCCCTTAACAGTATTTGGAGAATGACAATCTTTTAACTGAATAACACATTTCTCTAAAACAAGGACAAAAAAAAAAAAAAAAAAACCCACTCCCTGTAGGTAGGCCATATTTCTCAAAGTAACACTCTGGTTTTAACTTAATGTTGTTAACCACAGCATAAAGAGGAAGTAGCTCAAATGGCAGACACATTCTTTGAAACCGTAGATGTCAAATTTACCTCAAAGAGCAAGAACTCATGAGCATCACCCTTATTATTGGTGGTCATAATATAATCTGTTTTACATTTCAATATCTCAATACAGAAAGTGCAGTAGGATGTATATATGAGTGTTAGTTTTAAATGGCACTCAAACTATGGCAAGTTTTAACCAGTTCATTTATTTTCCTGTTCTAGAAGCCTACACAAATAAAGTGCACAAATCATGCAGCATGTGTTCTTCTGTGTTGGGTCATTTTGTGTATCATTATGTATATGACAACCATCCATATTTTCATGTGGCAGAGCTGGGTTCTATTCTTACTGTTATGTGGCATGCAACTGTGTTGCTCCTTAAGTATTCACTCTAAAACTGGCTCAGTATTGTAAATTTGGATTATTGGATAAATATCTATTGTGTACTTGAGTTTATTCTAGCCTTCTATATTTTGACTGATCTGGAAAACGATTCTGCAAACACAGATGCCTGTGCTTTCACTGATAAATGCACAACTTCCTCTTGGGAAATAGTTTCCATTCCAAAAATATCTGATGTGGAAGACATAGTTTCTAAGGGGAGGGATGAACCACTGGAAATCTACAATTCCCAGACAGCTCATGTCCTCCATCACCTAATCTTATGTTTAACAATGGAGGCTTGTTAGGAATAGTCTTTGGTTATAAAATTGTGTTCAAGTCAAGGTGTGTGGAGTTGGAAGTGCCAGAATAGGCATTCCCATTCTTTGATGAAAAAGGTGTAACCTTTCAAAGAACCTACACTCTTTGGCATAAAGTGAGCGTTTCAAATTATCTTAAATTTGGACTAGAGTGGGACGCCAATATCTGGCTCAACTAGGTTAAATGAATCCCACATATAGAATATTGTCTCATAAGCCTATAGTGCCTCATTCATGACAGGCATCTCTTAGCACCAAATGAACAGGGAACTAGGACCTGAGAGCCCTTACCCAAGGCTTTAGAGTTGTTTTGTGCCAGAAATGTGTTTTCATTGTAAATAGCAGCAAGATGGCTGGTATCTATCCATAGACCATGGAACCCATCATACACATCTCCTGCACTTTGCTTTGTGACTAAGTTTGTTATACCCTCACTTTTTCCTCCAAAGCCTGAATAAATCTTGTTTTTTTCACCACAGATCTCTTCTCCAAAAAATGGGACCTTAGCCAGGCATGATGAAGCATACCTTTAATCTCAGCACTTGAGAGGCAGAGGTAGGAGGATCTTTGTGCGTTCGAGGCCACTCTAAGACTGCCTACTGAATTCCAGGTCAGCCTAGGCTAGAGTGAAACCCTACCTTGAAAAAAAAGGTGACCTCAATATTCTCAGTGAGTAAAAACAACTACCATTGTTAGTAGATTAAAACTGGTATCTAATGTCTGCTTTGGAAACCTACTTTAGCTCTCTAGTTTAACTTAAGAAATATGTGAAATATATTTTTCTCTCTAGCATTAACATCATTTTAAGTTATGTAAACATTTAGCAGTTTCTTTATAATTTCCTAAATAATGGGATAAAAAGCTGGGGAGTATGCTCCGTGGTTACAGATACGTGTTTGCAAGCTTGAAGACCTGGGTTCAAGTTCCCAGTATATAAATCCAGACACGAAGTGATTCATGCATCTTTAATCCCAACACACTACATCAGTGGGAAGCAGAGTCAGTCACAGGTCAGTTAGACTGGTGCATATGTCATAGAAAAACATTTAGACCCTTTGTCAAAAATAAGGTGGAAGGAGATAGGATAAACACTCAGGTTGACCTCTGAACTCCACACACTGAGCTTGGCAGGAATGTACCTATACACTACATATCCTACAAACTACAAACTGAAAAAGTAAGATGAATTTCTACTTTCCTCCCAAGAAAGAGAAACGGTGTATAAAATTACCTGTTACCAATAACAAAATAGTTGTTTTATCTTTATTTCAAATAACATAAAACAAATTTTCTTCTAACATATAATTTATTTTAGGACCCAAGTTCCCATGTTCCCCTAGTGAGCTAAATATGTCCCATGAGTCTCCACCTCTTAAAGATATTGCCTGCAATCTCTCTATATAAACTAAAACAACAAAATCTTTTTTTTTCCAATAATACTATGTGTATCTTATTTATTTGATCCCATTCCTATGAATCTTCCATTCTGTATACTAGGGATACTAGATTGTTTTTAACCTTCTAAAGAAAAAAATTAAGTCACTAAATTTCCAACCATAGACAAAATCTTAGCCTTTCTCTCTAGTTATTTAATGAAACCTATTTGTGAATATTTATAATCACTTACCTGAGATGCTTTTAACTACAAGAACAAAAAAAATCAAGAATAATTCATAATACATGTTGAGGATTCTGCTTCAACTGTGTTTCTGGAAAACAGAATAATGTACAATAAAGCCAAAACCCTAAAACACAGACCTGATTTATGAAGGAAGTTTTAAAACTTCTCTGTCACATAATCTTTTAAAAGACAGCACAGAAAATTTTCCTTTCTCTTAAAATACTCAACAATTCTCCAAACTTTTAAACATCTAGATTTAATAAAATTCCTAGGAAATGAGTTTTGTTTTCCAGAAGAAATATCTCTTACATCAATTTTTCAAAACTTTTTATTGATAGCTTCCATACATATCAACAATAAACCTTCCATAAGTATAAATAAATCCACCCTCTACTGAATCCCCTCCCCCTTACAATTAGCCAGTCTTCTATTTTTATGTCATCATCTTTTCTTCCTATTATGAAGGTCTTGAATACAAAAAAGCCTGTGTCTTTTTTTTTGTTTTGGTTTTGGTTTTGGTTTTGTTTTTTGAGGTAGGGTCTCACTCTAGCCTGGGCTGACCTAAAATTCACTATGTAATCTCAGGCTGGTCTCAAACTCTCAGAGATCCTCCTTCCTCAGCTTCCATGTTCTGGGATTAAAGAAGGTGTGCACCACCATGGTCAGCAGAACCTGTGTCTTTTATTTAGCATGTGGTGCTACATTCTGTTTTGAGGGTCAAAGCAAAGGACAATAGTACTCCTAGAAAACCTATAGTTCTATTAGTAAACAACCTGTGGAAATCCCAGGTAAATGCAATAGTTCTACACATTCAGGTAGGTGTGTGTGTGTGTATGTGTGTGTCAGAGAGTGTCAGAGAGACAGAGAGAGAGAGAGAGAGAGAGAGCACTATCACTACCTGTACCTGAGATAATCATCTTATAAAGAGGAAAACTGAGCTCCGACTCACAGTTTCAGAGCTTTTAGTCTGTGATTGACTGGCCTGGGTGCTTTCAGGCCTGTGGTATAGCTCATCATAACAGAGGCCTATGACAAAGCAAAACTGCCTACCTCACAAGTAAAAAGCAAGAGATAGAAGGAGCTTTGTTCCCACTATCCCTTTGAACAACATGCCCCCAGTGAGCTAAATACCTCCCATGAGTCTCTACCTCTTAAAGGTGTTGCCTGCCATCTCCCAGTACTGGAACTCTGGGGTCATGCTTCAACACCTGGGCCTGTACAGGAGATGAAATAGTCACACCATACAAGTGTGTGCATTCAGACAAAAATATCCATCATGGCTTGGAATTAGATCTTCATTTGTGGGTTGAATATTTTTAAATACATACTCCTTCTACTAAACATAGTGTCGTATGTCTAAGAACTGAATTGGTTTTGCTCATCAGTAAAGTCTGCCCAATGCCTGGAAGACAAAAACTACTCAGTATTTGTCACTGAAGCAAAGGTGGAGGGAGGGCATGTATCTACATTCACAAGCTCACTTTTGCTTTCTTGAGGAAACTGGAGAAACAAAGCGACACTTCCCTGTAGTCCAAAGCCTCCTTCACACTGACTGAGAGCCAGGTAACTGGGATCTGTCTGCACTGAACTTGGTTTTTAGCTAACACAACTTTTGCCTTTGTAATTACGAATACAAAGAACAGACAGAAAGAAGACTTTCTCAGTGGATGTCATTCACTGAGTGAATATTTCATAAATAGCCCTATGTCTCCTTCTTACCAAAAATCTTACTTCATCCATCCTACTTCCTTGAAAAGACTGTACACAGCAGGACATAAGCAGATTGGTTTCAGGGACATACAAACCCAGCCAGCCTCCCAGTTTGACAAACGCTGAGATGCTGTGCAATCCTGGGCAAGTTACTTAAGAGTCTCGGAACCCATTTGTTCATTGCGAAACACAGATGAGAAGAAGGCCTCCCCCAGAATTTCAGAGGCATTACAACATCTCATGTGGATGAAGACTTCTCAGAGCATGATAGCCTCCTTGCCTAGTGCAATGACACTCATAGATAGCCATTCACCCCCATCCTAATTCCTGAATACAGGAAAAATGTTTAATAAAGAAGACAAATAATAAAGGATTTATATCAATCCTTGTGAATACTCTCACTTAATATTTGGTGATTTGGTGGAATTTACAAAAGATAATGATGGAAAAGAAATATATATATACACACACATATTATACACACACACTCATGTGTTTGTGTATGTATGTATATGGCGTGAAAGTACCAATTGTTGCTCACAATCAAATTAGAGCAGCCTTCCTGTCTTCCACTCACACAGTTTATTCCTGACTCTATTTTCTTTGTCTTGGTTAGAATGAAACACATTATTTCCTTTATGCTTCTTCTCTGGTTAAGGTTGTCAGCCTTACAAAGAGTGCTAAATTTAAATTTCAAGGAATAACAAGGAATAAAGTTATGCAATTATTCAGCATTCTAGTAAGGTGTAAGTTCCAATATTTTTAGGCCTTACTTTATTTCTTTAATAATTTTATTTATTAGAGAGGGGGGACAAGGCAAAAGAAGAGAAAGGGTAAGAGAGAGAGAGAGAGAAAGAAAAGAGAGACAGAAGGAGAATGGGCTCTTAGAGCTTTAAATGAATTCCAGATGCATGTGCCACTCTGTGTGTCTGGATTTACATTGGTACTGGGGAACTGAACCTGGACCAGCAAACTTTGCAAGCAAGTACATTTGACTGCTGAGACATCTCCCAGCCTAAGACCTTCCTTTATAAAGGAAAGAAGCTGCATTTGGGGTGTGTTTACATCACAACTTTAATGTAGTAATGCTCTTAAGTTGTATATGTGAAACTAAGAGTCTGGTGTTTTATTAAGAACTCAATTCATTTACAGACAAAGAGCTATTGTGAGAATATTGTGAGTAGCCTATCATGGATATGCTCAAAAAACAGTAGTAATGTAGATTTACAAAAATATCAGTGTTAATTCTTTATTTTGAAATTTTAGGATGGTTTTAGTGTTGTGCTTGATGTTTTATGCTTTTATCTATATTACTTTTGTTTCTTCTTTAAATTATTTATGGTTTTAAAGTAACTTATGCTCAATGTGAAATATTTACAAATTGAAGGCTGAAAGAGGAAACTAATCTCAAAATGTATAGTATTTTTGTATGTTTTGTGTATTTTGTATACATTTTCAAATATTTAAATTGTGCCTGAAGCAGTTACCTTCATGATTCCGAGACAAAACACCCCACAGGGGCAGCTTATGGGAGAAAAAGGTTTTTTTTTTTTTTTCCAGTTACAATTTCTAAGGGGGCAAGGATAATCATGACGTGGGCATCTGGAAATCACATCTTTTCATCGGCAGAGAGAGAGCAAGAGTGAGCTCGCTAGCACTAACAAGGGGGCATGGACTTCAGAGTCCCAAGGCTTGCCCCCAGAGACACCACCCCCCTCAAAGACCCTCCAGCTTGGAATTAAGTATAAGGCTTAATAAAAAATACACTGTGCGATGGGGGACATTCTACATTTAAACTTATACAATGGTGTATTTATTTTACATCTTGCATTTCCAATTGATATTATATAACGTGAGCTATCCTCTTTGTTAACACCATTTCATTGCCACTTCACACTCCTTAATATGAATGTAATTTCACTACAAAATGTACTATATTGCTCACTGACCCTTGACCATCTCCATGTGAAGGAAGTAACACACAATTTTATGGAGCATGAACTCTGCTACCAGCCTGATTCAGCAGAATCTGCATTTTTTTTTTTTTTCTTTACCAGCTACACAATCTAAGGCAAGTTACTTAGCCATCCTATGACTTCATTTCCTTATCCTTGGGGCATATATGGACAGTGGGAGTACGTGACAACCCTATCTCCCAAAGCTAATGGGATGTGTTCCTATTGCCAAATATCTAAAGAATCATAAGTATCACTGAAATCCTGGCTATTTTTCACTTGTATTTCCTCTCACATTCTTGGTGCTATAGCATGGCAGGACAGTACAGCAAGTATGAAAAATGCATATAACCATACAACATTCCAGAAATGCGCAATACCTCATACCTCCTGCCCTAGAAGTGCAAGACAGTCTCCGCCACACCCAGGACAGCATTGCTTATTCTCATTTTCGTAATCTTATATGGTAGTCTAGATGAAAAAATGGCATCTCATTGTTTGTGTAACTGCATTTGCTTTTTATTATAGATGAGACAAATGATAATTATACAATATATATTTTTTGCTGTTGTTGTTTTTGTGAGGTAATGTCTCACTCCTAGCCTCGGCTGACCTGGAATTCACCATGTCATTTCAGGCTGGCCTCGAATTCACAGTGATTGTCCTGCCTCTGTCTCCTCAGTGCTGGGATTAAAGAGTGTTTATGAAGTATTTCTTTAGGTTCCTCCCCCAGTTCTCAGATGTTTGGTGGTTTATTGAAGCTTACTTCTTTTTTCCTTTTTTCTCAGTGATAAAACAAATCTATATCTACATTTTCTTCATTTTATGGCTTCATAAAAATTCATTTTATGGGCCGCACCTAGTCTAGGCATGCACTCCACCACTGAACTAGTAAACCAGAGATTTTTTTGGCATCACATTTTTTCTTTACAATGTTTAACGTGTAAGATAGTGACAGCAAAATGCAAAGTAGCACAAATGACCTGTGGCACTGTAATGCAGTGCTGGTATATTAAGACCAGGAATTTGTGTGAAATATGGCTTCATATTTGCAAGGCCAGGAAAATCACTGACATTGCATAGTGGTTTTCATGAAAATACCTGTTATAATTATCTTCATGCTCTTCCCCAAATCCTCCTGTGCTTGGAAGGTCCTGCCACATGGACCACACTGCACACTTCTCACATCCAGAACCTTGCAATGTGGTTCAAAGGTTATTTTCTCCAGGCCTCAGGGCCTGTCCAAGCCAACCCGACACTACAGTGTCTCCATCATTCTTGGACCAGTGTCCACTCCCTGGTGAGATCCCTGAGGCCAGGCTTCCATTCTTGCATATGCCTTTGGAAATGAGGCACATTCGCCCCAGATCCTGCATAAACCAAGTTCCCAAGAACAGAGCAAGGACGGTCAAGGAAGCTAATTCAATGGTAGGCGCTCCGCCTCTGACGGAGACTTCCAGCCATGAACTGCTGTATGACTGTGATGTAACCTGCTGGGGCAATAGCACCTGTCAGACCTAGATGTTGGAAACGGGAAAACGGATGTCCTTGATAAATTCCTGAACCTCTCTGTGCGCTCATCTCCTTACCTTTGGTTTTTTGGCCCCTAAAGAGGCTCTCATGAATAGAATTCATCTAAAAACTTTGTACCCAATGGCACTTAAATGGCAACTGTTGTTATCACTGATTTCAGCTATTCTCACATCTCTACAAAAGAACTTCTGAAAACTATGCTCTCAGGGAGAGTTGAACACACACACACACACACACACACACACACACACACACTGTTCTTGTTTTCAGCATCCCTGTCCCCAGGACTAGGTGGCCTCCTGCCTCGGTAGCAGTGAGAAGGGAGGACTGGAGCTTGTCCTTACCTTCAAGGAGGCGTCCAGAGGCTGGGGTGGGCCAGTTGTCTCTGCTTCACCCTAGAATTCAGACAGCGGGTGAGAAACCGCCCTACCCTGCCTGTGGACCATCGCTGTGAAACCGGAAAGGAAAGAGGGCCGCGAGGGCCGGAGGGAGAGGGGCGTGTGGAAGGAGAGCAAGGACAGAAAGGAAGAGTGAAGGCTGAGTGGGGGGCGCCCTCCCGACACCTCCGAGTTTCGGGTCTGGGTTGCGCGGTGCTCCGACACGCAAGTGCCCCACCCACGAGCTGAGGACGGCGGGGGCGCCGGGCGCAGGTGGGAAATCCCCCCCGCGCGTCCTTGCCTGAGAGCGGTCTCCTGTCCCCGTCCCTGAGAACGCGCAAAGGGCCACTTGCGAGGTCTGGCGGTGGCTAGTGCGCACTCTTGAGGCTGCGGGGCGCTATGAGCCCCAATACAGGGTGGACACCTGAACCCCAAGCGACTGCAGAGGTACAAACTCCCCAAGTCACTGAGAGCCAAAGCTGAGCTGGGGTGGGAGGAGGGAGGTCAAAGGGTGTGGCTCTCAGATCAGTGGACCTAGCCCTGCGGGGGTGGGGGTGGGGGTGGAAAATCACTATTGGGATGTAATAGAGAAGAATTATTCCAAAGAAAGGGAGGACAAAAATGAATATATCTGGTGTTTTGTTTTGTTTTGTTTTGTTTTGTTTTGTTTTGTTTTTTATAATGACTCTTTTCAAAGAAAAATGTAAAGGGACGCTCATGGGTGACAAGGCAAGTGCTTTTATTTGACAGTGATATTCCTTTTTTTTTTCTTTTTTTAGTCACTCAAAATAATTCGCCATATAATAAGTAGGAAAAGCATACCGTTGCTGCAATAAATGCAAAAATGTGTTTTAATACACAGAATGTTGGCACAAAGGAATGTTTCTTAATCTGATAGAAAGGAACCTACTGCTAACTTTAGAATTGGCAGTGAAAACATTTTTGTTTGTTTCCTAAGTTTGGTAACATGTAGGGATGTCAACTTTCACAGAGACAAGAGTTTGATGATGTGAGGAAATAAAATTAAGAAGGCTGGAGAGAAGACTTAGCAGTTAAGGTGCTTGCCTGCACAGCCTGACGACCTTCCCTAGTACCCATGTAAAGCCAAAGGCACAAAGTAGTGCATCTGGAGTTGGTTTTCAGCAGCTAGAGGACCTGGCACACGCAATCCCCCTGTCTCTCTTCTCTGTATCTTTCTCTACTTGAAAATAAATAAATGAAAATATTTTTTAAAAGAAAGGATGAGACTAACAAAGGAGCATATGATTACAGTTAGAAGACACGTCGTTTTAGGTGAATCACCCTTTGAAATCTATTTAAAAAACTGTTTTGGAATGTGCGTATGTGTGTGGTATGCATGGGTGTGTCCTCGTTTGTGTGTGGGTATATGTGTGCATGTGTGCTGGGGCCTGTGGAGGTCAGAAGTGTCTTCCTCAGTCTCTCTCCACCTTACATTTGAAGACAAGGCCTCTCACAAAACCAAAGCTCACCAATTCCACTAACCTCGCTGGTCAGCAGGCCCTGAGCCCCTAACTCTGCTTCCTCAACGCTGGGATTACAGGTGTAAGTCAGCACACCTGGCTTTCACATGGGTCCTGAGGTTCCAAACTTAGGTATTCATGTTTGAATGACAAGCACTTTGCTGACTGAACCATCTCCCTATCCCCACCCTACTATTCTGGGTTTAGCAAAATTACCAGATACAAATTCAATACAGAAAAAAAAACAAAAACAAACAAACAAAAAAAACAACATATATCTACTGTAGGGGCTGAAGAGATGGTTCAATCAGTATAACATTGACCACACAAGTGTGAACACCTGTGTTCAGATCCCTGCATTCAAGTGAAAGCTGCGTGCTGTAGCATAAGCCTTTAATTCTAGTGCTGAGGAGGCAGCAAAAGGAAAATCCTTGTGGCTTTCTGATGAACTCCATGCCTCAAAAACTAAGCTACATGCCAGGCGTGGTGGTACATGCCTTTAATCCTAGTGATTAGGGGGTAGAGTTAAAAGAATCTATGAGTTCAAGGCCAGCCTGGGACTACAGAGTGAGTCACAGGTCAGTATGGGCTACAGTGAGACGCTACCTCAAAAAAAAAATCATTATAATGATGATGTGGAGGACAATTGAGGAAGACACCTGACACCAACCTCTGGTCTCCCATGAACCTGTACACACATGTATAAACACACATACACATGCAAATAAAAAGATATCCATTATGCAAACTGTAAAATATCTTTGAGAGAAATGAGACCCATGTCAACAAAGGAATATACCATGTTCAGGGATTGGAAGACATTATTGTTAAGCTATCTATATTCTACCAATGATAGAAAATATATTTTAGACTCTATGTTATAGATTCTGCATATTTAATGTGATCTAAGTCCTAGGTGGAATTTTCAAAGGAGTTGAGAGGTCATTATATATATTATATATGTGTATATGTGAAAATTTTCTAGAATTGCCAGAATAATCTTGAAAAAGAACAAAGTTGGTGGACTTATACTGACTTAAAGGTTTAAAACAAGGGCTGGAGAGATGACTGAGCAGTTAAGGCACTTGCCTGCAAATGCAAAGGATCCAGATTCGATTCTCCAGGACCTACGTAAGGTAGATGCACCAGGTGACGCATGAGTCTGGAGTTCGTTTGCAGCAGCTGATGGCCATGGTGTGCCTGTTCTCTCTCACTCTCTTTTTCTCTCAGATAAATAAATAAAATAAAATAAAATATTTTTAAAAAGGATTAAAACAAGGCAATAATCATAACACTGTGATAATTTTAGAACAGAATAGAAAACAGAAATAAGACTAAGACACTCACATATGTAGTCAATTGACTTTTGACTAAGTTACAGTGTCAGCTCAATGGAAAGAAAAGTCACTATGTATATTTCTAGAAGGGCTGGGTATTTTCATTGAAAATTTCAATAATTATCTCATTCTATATGTATTAATTCACAATGGACCATAAATTTAAACATAAGTGGTAGAACCATAAATGTGTCATAAAATCCATAAAACACTGAATACTCTTAGTAAAAATGAAAAAGATTTATTAGGATGTAAAACATACTAACTATGTAAGATAAATTGATAAATTGAATGTTATCAATTTTTTTAATGTCTGAAAATCAGTGGCACCCTTAAAAATAAATGACTATCCTGAAAAACTTCTTACTTTACATCTATCCAGCAAAGAGCTTGTATTTACAATATAAAAACAACTTCCACACATCAATGGTATGAAAAGAAACATCATTGATTAAACAGGGCTTTTGGTGTTAGTTTCCCTCCACTGTGACAAAATACCTGAGATAGAAATCAACTTTAGATTGTTACTAGAAAATTTTCAATGCCAGGGATGGGATACCTACCAGTGAGTTGTTTGCCAGGGAGGTCCCTGTTGCCTCCAAAACATTACAGGCTGTTGCCAATGCCCTTGGTTTACCATGAGAAACAGATGGTAAGACCCTATTGCTGAAGACTTCACATGCCTGAGCAGCAAGGTCACTGTAATCAAGCTGGTGCTGAACTGAAAACCTTCTCCCTGTAGACCAGCCAACTGAAAGCTGGAAAATGCCATATTGCATGCAGCCCTATGGAAGACAGAAGTCATCAGCGGTGAAAACAGTGGACACTGGAAGCCTCAAGTTTGGCCAGACAGGCCAAATAACCAAAGGAGTGCAATAATGGCATGTGTGCTCTGGGGGAAACCAACTGCTCTCTAATTGGAGCGGAGGTCTGATCTATGGGAGGGAATACATGCCTGGTACTGAAAAACCTATTCAAAAGTCTATGGCAGGGGAGGTCATGTGCCTTAAGGGTATAAAGCCTACTCTTTTGTCTGGCCAAGTGTATATATTATTCCCACCAAACTGCCCTGAAAGCACTACACTTAATGTTCATATTCACATATTAACACTACTCTCACTTCTGGTTAAAGAAGCTTCTCTTTTCAGATGGCGATGACCACTCAGATGACCCAAAAGGCAACATAGTGCTGACAAGAAGGGACAGAAGAGTGTCCAACACTGAAACATCTCTGTCACACCCTCCAAGGCTCAGGATCCATTGTGGAAGAGGTGGCAGAAAGAATGTAAGAGCCAAAGGAAGGATATGACTCCTTACAATGCAACTGTCCAGACAGAAATTGGCCTCAATATCCATGACCTTGCAGTGCTTAGCAATACCTTCGCAAGACCCTCATAACAGGAGAAAAAAACAATGACATCAAATTAAAAGACAGACTAATAGAGAGAGGGAGAGGATATGATGGAGAGTGGAGTTGTGAAGGGGAAAGTGGGGGAGAGGAGGGAAATATCATGGTTTATTGTAAGTATAGAAGTTGTCGACATTTAAAAAAAATATTGGTGGGATTTTGATTTGAACTAGATTGGATCTGACTGTCCATTTGTGCTGCTCTTACATCTAAACAGTAATGAGTTTTATGATTAAACTGTATATTAGATCCTCTCACTTTGAATACAGATTTTATGTATGTTTTGTTAAGTTTGCCTCCCAGCATTTTATATCTTATGGTATTTTATTGATACTTTAAAACATTTAATTAAAATTAAAATGAATAGAATTTTAAAAATTTCAATCTATCCTCAAATTCATGACATTTTCTTCCTATCTATTTATATTTTTTTAATTAATCAATTTATTATACTTGTAAAACCTTGAATTTTCAGTTGTTTTACAAAGTAGTTTCCTTTTCGTTGGCAAGATTACACTTTATCCATTCATTGTAGATAATACTGCAATAAACATTAAAAAAAGAAAGAAAGAAACGAAAAAATAAATCAACTTTAAAAAGAAAGGCATGGCTGGCCATGGTGGTGCATGCCTTTAATCTCAGCTTTTGGGAGGCAGAGGTAGGAGTATGGCTGTGAATTCGAGGCCAGCCTGAGACTAATTCCAGGTCAGCCTGAGCTAGAGCAAGACCCTACCTTGTTAAAAAAAAAAAAAAAGAAAAAGAAAGAAAGAAAGAAAGAAAGAAAGAAAGAAAGAAAGAAAGAAAGAAACAGAAAGGTGTGGACTGAAGAGAAGGCTCAGCATTGGTGATTGCCTCTAAAGTCTAATAACATCTAACTTCAATTTCCCATTACCTACTTAAAGCCAGATGCACAAGGTGGTACATGCATCTGGAGTTCATTTGTAGCAGCATGACGCTCTGACATGTCCTGGCATGCCCACTGCCCCCACATTCTCTCTCCTGAAAGGGGTTGTGCACACCTTTAATCCCAGAACTTGGAAGACTGAGCTAGGAGGATCACTGTGAGTTCAAGGCCACCCTGAGACTGCATAGTGAATTCCAGGTCAGTCTCGACTAGAGTGAGATCCTACCTTGAGAAACTAACTAACTAACTAACTAACTAAAAAATGACTAACTAATTAAATAAATACATAATAAAGAAAGGCATATTTTGGCTGATAAGGTCAAAGTTTGCAGTGTGTGTGGTAAGGCAGAGCATTGTAGCAGAGTGGCACAGCGGAAGAGAATTGCTCACTTCCTGGTATTCAGAAGAAGAAAGAGAGAAAGAGGAATGGGTTAGGGACAAAAATGCCCTTCAAACATGGCCCCATGGAACTACTTCCTCCAGCTGGTGCTTCTCTCATAAAAGCCTGAGAAGCAACTAAGTCAACAATAGGGTTACCGTTTGGATCCAATTTGCTCTCAATGGCATCATCACCTGGGGTCCAAGTCTTCGAAACAAGAGTTCTTTGAAGAGTCACTTATATCCAAAGCACAAAGGTGAAAAGATTTTACATTCCCTGAAGAAGATACACTCATGGCCAATAAGAGTCTGAAAAAATTTGACATCATTAATTGTCAGTAAACTACATGAATCCCACAATGACAGTCGCTTGACCAAAGTGACTAAATATAAAGAAATCTGAAAATTCTGATCATTGGTGAGGCCCCCTGTGACTACTCCTCTGCATTAACCGAAACGAAACAATAGCATGTGTACACAGTCATGTTTGAGGGAGACACCTTCATAAGAGACATAAATGAGAAGCAATCTACGTGACTATCAACAGGAAGAAAGTTAAGAAAGTTAAACAAACCATTAACTCTCCGTTCAATTGACTACTACTCAATAGTTCAGAGGCATGAACTTATTCCTGCAAAAAAAAAAAAAAAAAAAAGAATTTTAAAAGCATTATGCAGAAGTAGCCAGACACAATGCTATATAAGTTTATTGTGAGCACCAAGATCTGATGAGAATATCCCATGGAAACAGAAATAAAAACATTGTCCCTGGAAGAAAGGAATTGACTGAGAAATGTCACAATGCTACTGGCTGAGATGTTGGAAATATTCCTATCTTATTTTGGATGATAACAGTATAAATGTGCTTAGCTGTCAAAACTCAATTAAAAGTAATTCTGGGGCTAGAGGAAGGGATGAAGTTCTGCAGAGGGCCTGATTCACCCTGAGTTTGATCCCCAGCACCCACTTAAACAGCTGAGCATTGCTTGTAACCTCATTCCTATGGACAGCAGAGACTGGAGAATCACTAGGGTCTATCAGCCATCAGTCTGACTGAAAATGGCAGCTGAGTTCAGTGAGACGCTTCATCTCAAAGAAACACATAAATGAGCTCTGTTACTCTCACTACCTCAAGGAAGAGGCTCACTGAAGATGAAGAAGTGCTGCTGCAGAGTCCAAGTTCTAGCAGTTCTGATTTCACTGTGCAGCTTTGGCAAATGACAAGTGCTGCCCAATGCCCGGGGTCCATCTTCTCCAGACTCTCATTTTCCAGTTGCAGAATCTAAGTCCCAGTGGGCTCAGATGACTGGAAGTGGTTTATAAGCTTAGACAAAGGTATGATGTAAGAAAAAGCACACATCAGTCCAAGTTTCCCCAAAGCCGCCTTATCCAGGTCCTCTGCAGTACTTCTCTCTCTTCCCCTAGTTTCCACAGTGAGCTCCTAGCCCCACGAGGACTACACTCAGTAGCATCCTCTTCAAACTTCTCCCTTGCCCCTTTCAAAGATGCATGCAGCACACATTTCAAAATTGTAAATATTTGTTGAATACTTGCAAAGTACCTCTTACGAGAGAGGTAAGCCACCTTTAAAATTTTAAAAAAAAATAGGACAAATCACAACAAAATTACTGGGGCTGGAGAGAGGGCTCAGTAGTTAAGGCACTTGAATGTAACCTAATGAGCCAGATTTGATTCCCTAGCAGCCACATAAAACAAGATGCACAAAGTGGTGCATGCATCGTATCAGGAGCTCATTTGGAATAGCTAGAAGCCCTGGTGCTCCCATTCATATTCTCTCTGTCTCTGCAAATAAATAAATTTAAAAATATTTTTTAAACAAAGATAATATGGAGTCAAGAAAGAGATTATCACACTTCTATGTGATCACACCTTATAAAGCAGCTGCAGAAAGATCCCAAATTTAGTTCTATGCTCTCACGTAGCCAATGTAAAGAGAGAGACAAGATCAGTTTCAAAATTCCCCATGTCCATAAGTCAAAACATACACTTATAGTTTAAACCTACAGTTTAGGTGGATAAGAAAGTGGGGTGGAGGTGCATCTAGTTCCAGCAATATGACTGGAGAGAGTTTTATTTCTCAGAAATCTTCATTGAGGCAAATCGTAGACTATCATCAACATTACAAGATACACAACAAGTTTTCATTCCAAATGTTTTCAATAATGACACTCTGTGGTTCATATCTTCTATTTTTTTTGTTAACATAGAAATCCAAAGTATATTGTTATGTTCTGTTTTTTTGACCTAAGGAAACTAAGACTAAAGAAGTTGAGGAACTTACTTGTGGTCACACAGTTGGTGAATTTAAAATTAGAGGGTGATTTGTTGATCCCAAGTCCACAATTGAAATGGACCAATTGTATATGTGGTATCCATTCTGTCAACCAACTTTTGGTAATTCAATGACGTCAGATGATAAAAAAAAAAAAAAAAAAAAAAAGCACAGTAACCTACCTACCAGAGTAGGTTAGGCAGATTTAGTTTTTTTTTTTTTTTTTTTTAAAGAGTGTTCTCAGATCAATGGTAATTTTCAATTCCTTTCATATGGTATTTCACTCTTTGAGCTGAGCTTTAATTGGTGTCCTGTATTTTATCTAGCAATGCAATCTGAGAGTAAGATTAAGAGTACACATCCCTAGAAAGATCTATAATGGGACTTTAGGGGTTCAGAAACATCCTTGAACCCTAAACCTGTATGTTTCTAATTTTAATCAAAGAATTGAATAAAATTAGACGGGGAAAGATAATTATTAGATTATTGTATTTATTGAGGAAAGTACAGAACCAAGGAAAGAAGGAAAAATACTATGTGGCTTGAGAGCCCACTTGGAGGGCCTGAGAAAATCATGGAGAAATAAGAAAGAAAAGGAAGTTCAAAGAGCTCATTCCACATGGGGAGCTTGGTAAGAAGCCTGTTGGAGAATATGAGCTGGGGGGATCTCTGCTGGGCTCCTTCCAGTTGGGCCAAGCCAAGGAGAAACTCACAAGCAGGTGGAAATTTAGGAGAGGTCAGGCAGAACAGAGAGCTTCTTCTCCCCTCACAAATGTACTTATAACCTTATGGTGGTGGGCCCTATCTTCTGGTTCAGTTCACCTGAGGAACAACTGATTGGATTGGGCTAGAGTTTGTCTCAAGAAGAGGCTGGCAATGATGCCAAATTCTGGGGGCTGAACTTTGACCAACCACAATGTTAGAGCTAGATTTAAATACTGGGGGAGACCTCCCTCCCAGGAGAGATCTAGGTAAGAGATAAGAAGTCAGTTCCTGTGGAAAGGGTTATACTAAGTGAGATAAGCCAGGCCCAGAAAGCCAAATGTCACATATTCTATCTCTTATGTGCATCCTAGCTATAAATCTTTATATTTTTATGTGAGTTGGGGTAAAAATCAGGAGCAGCGGCCAGAAAGCTAGAAAGGGGCTATAAGGGATACAGGAGAAGGCAGAACTTAAGTGGATGGTACTATATATATGTAAGTAAATGGACAGATAGCTAGCTATGGGTGTAATGGCCTAAGTGAGGTCAGGAGAATTATGAGGTCAGGAGGAACAATTGAATAAAGGAAGGGTTGGGGGAGGGTTAATCAAAATTTAAAGCCACATATTTTATTATTTATTTATTTGATGAGAGAGAGAGAGAGAGAGAGAGAGAGAGAGAGAGAGAGAGAGAGAGAGAATGAGTGTGCCAGGGCCTCTAGCCACTGCAAACGAACTCTAGATGCATGTGTCCCTTTGTGCATGTGGCTAATGTGGGTCCTGGGGAATCAAACCTGGGTCCTTTGGCTTTGCAGGCAAATGCCTTAACTGCTAAGCCATCCCACCAGCCCAAAATTTAATAGGGTATGAATAAGGCATATGGAAACCTACTTTTTAGGGCAACAGTGCATCCAGAAGCCATAGATTGTTACTGGAAATTTTTCAATGCTAGAGATGGGATTCCTTTCAGTGAGTTGTTGGCCAGGAAGGTCCCTGATGCCCCCAAAATTACAAGCCATTGCTAAGGCTCTTGATTTCCCATAGGTATAGATGATAAGACCATATTGTTAAAGACTCTATATGCTTGGGCTGCAAGATCACTGAGAAAACAATCTGGAGCTGAGCTGAAAAACTCCTCCCTGTAGACTACCTTACAGAAAACTGGTAAAAGCTATACTAGATGCAGCCCTATGGGAGAGAGAAGTCATCAGTGGATATAAACAACAGTGGACACTGCAAGCCTTTAGTTTAGCCAGCCAGGTTAAATGAACCAACAGGTGTATGTCTGTTATGGGCGAAACCAACCACTCACTAATTGGACTGGAGGCCCACTTCATGGGAGGGAATACATGACTAGTAATGAAAACCTATGACAGGAAGGTCATGAGTCTGAGGAGTGTAACACCTACTGTTGTCTGGCTAAATGCATATATTATGTTCACCAAACTGCCCAGTATGCACTTCTCTTAATGTTCATACCCATATATTAATGTTATTCTCACTTTTGGGTTAGAGAAGTTCCACTTTTCAGATGTTGGTAACCTCTGGAATGACTCAAAAGGCACCATAGTGCTGAGAAGTGAAAGAGACATGTTCAGCAATGAAACATCTCTATAACACCCTCCAAGGCTCATGGTCCATTTAGGAAGAGGTGGTAGAAAGAATATAAGAGCCAAACTAAGGGTAGGACTGCTTACAATGCACTCTTCCAGATACAAAATAGCTTGAATATCCATGACCTCGCCATGCCTGGTACTACCTACTCGGGATCCTCACAATGGGAGGAAAAGATGATGACATCAAATTTATTTCCATAATTATAGACATTTGACAATTACAGACAATTATGGAAGTTGTCAATAAAAATGTTTAATTTAAAAAAATGTCAGATTCCTGGCCCAAAGATATTCCTGCTTTTTTTTTTTTTTTTTTTTTTTTTTTTTACTTTCAGCGATCACCCTAACTGCTTAAAAGAGCTACCTGACTAGCTGACTCCCTCTCAGATCCTATAGACAACATTCTGGAATTACAACTTCTCTTCAGTCAGGATCCTAAAGGCATGGATGACTGTGAGTTCCAGATGACATTCCCTGTCAAGTGTCTAGAG
Organism: Orientallactaga sibirica; assembly: GCA_036365145.1. Classification (NCBI taxonomy): domain Eukaryota; kingdom Metazoa; phylum Chordata; class Mammalia; order Rodentia; family Dipodidae; genus Orientallactaga; species Orientallactaga sibirica. Next base: position 9,703,966 of record JAEOAD010000699.1, read on the forward strand.
CTTTGCTTTCAATGGCAGATTGATGTAGAACCTCACAATTCATTAAGGTAAAATCTGCATCTACTTGCAAGCATTCAAGTATCAGCAAAACTCTTGCCGGAATGGACACTTGCCTTAACTCTGGATCCACCAATGGGCTTCAATGACCACAAAAGGTACGAGTTTTCTGGCAAGAGACTGGCCAGAGGATCCTTGCTGCAGATTAACTGTTTTGTCAAAATTCCTAGTAAATTTCATAGAAATAGTATAGCAAATTAAGTTGTCTCCTAATTTAAAAACTGTTTTTAATTTTAATTTTAATGGCCAAATTGTTTATAATGTCAGCTGTTTCATTTGTAACCATTGTAGGACATCCACAAAATAGCATATCTTGAATATTTTTAAATGTTAAAAACATCAAGAACATACCAAATATTATGGGTGCTAAACAGGAAAAAAAAAAGCCAAGGTTCACAAGATATAATCTCAGTTATATATACTGTATGCATGAATGTGAATTAAATATTTTAACTACAAAATATTACCAAATTAGGGCTGGAGAGATGGCTTAGCGGTTAAGGCGCCTGCCTGCTAGGCCTAAGAACGCTGGTTCCAATCTCCAGGTCCCACGTTTAGCCAGATGCAAAGTGACGCAAGGGTGCAATGCCGCACTTGCCCACAAGGGGGCACATGCATCTGGATTTCGTTCACAGCAGCTGAGAGACTGCTGGCGCATCCATCTCTACCTGTCTCCCTCTCCCTCTCTGTCTGTCTGTCTGTCTCTCTCTCTGTGTCTCCAAAAATAAATAAAATAAATAAAATATTACCAAATTAAACTCAAGAAGATATGTGAAGATGGTACATGTTGTAGACAGCTTCACATTTTTGGGATGAACTTCCAATCCAGACACAGTTTATGGGAGGAAGATGTTTATTTGAAACTTAAAGATCCTGGGGAAGTTCCATCAAATGGTGGAAGAAGCTGGTTCCCTTCACAGATCCAAGCAGAGACATAACCAGCCAGCACAAGTAAGTACAAAACAGGCAGCAAATAGCAAGGAACTACACTAAGCAGAAGGAAACCAGGCAGAGCTCAGAATCTCTGCCTACCTTTGGCCTAGAAATCAGATCCACCCCTAAACACACCTCTTCCAGCCAAATGGCTGAGAATTCAAGTTATAAGCTTTCATAAACCATCTAAGTCTATTGGGGAACATACATTCAAACTATCACAATATATGTTATATATGAATGCTTTTATTAATTTCCTCTTTTATGCTTTCTGTTCATCTCTAATATCCTTCTATTACTTTTATAGTGAGAAAATATTTCTATAGAAAATAAAAATATATTATCTAAATTATAGAACTGAAAAGATCTTGATACAGTTTGGATAAAGTATTCTCAAAAAACAGTAAGATTGGCCTGGAGAAATGGCTTAGCAGTTAAGGCGTTTGCCTGTGCAGCCAAAGGACCCAGGTTCAATTCCCCAGGACCCATGTAAGCCAGATGCACAAAGGCGCATGCATCTGGAGTGCATTTGCAGTGGCTAGAGGCCCTGTGTGTGCCCATTCTCTCTCTGTTGGTCTCTCTTCTATCTTTCTTCTTTCTCTCCCCCACCCCTTTGCTTGCAAATAAATTATTTATTTTTTTTTAAATTCAGGTTGGCTTATTTAAAAAAAAGTAATATTGAGATGATAAAACTTGGCAATTGCCAAATTAAATATAGGAAAACAATGTTGGTATGTTGGGAACATGATTTACTAATAATATTTTGTCTGTAGGGATCAGAATGTTCTTTCATATAACATAAAATTTTTATTTGAATATATTTTTAATATTTTATTTATTTGTAAGGAGAGAGAGAGAAGAGAGAGAGAATGGGCATGCCGGTGTCTTCAGCCACTGTGAACGAACTTCAGACACATGTGCCACTTTGTGTATCTAGCTTTATGTAGATACTGGGGAATTGAACCCAGGTTGTTAGGCTTTGTAGGCAAGCCCCTTAACTGCTGAGTCATCTCTCCAGCCCATATTTGAGAATCTTTAGTTCAATGTTCAGACTGTAGATTATTGATGAGTGAAGAGAAAGAATAAGAAAGAGAAAATAAGCATAGCAAAAAGATCTGGCATCACAAAAGAAAAAAACAAGGCAAGGAAGGTAGAGAAAGGGAGGAACTGTACTTACCCAGTATTTGGAATGCAACTGGAAGTTAAGTGTGCTAGACATAACCTAAAGTCTTGCTACCTTTGGCGTTCTTAGTATTCAACACTACAGCTCCCAAAGCCTCCTAGTTCTGCTATAAGCTCCAGCTCTTAGAAATGAGATGTACAGACCAAGAAATGATTAAACATCAACAAGCACGCACTAATTCCCTTGGACATTCGATGGAGCCACACCATAAGTCATCTTGCTTGGCACTGGCATTTGGTACCTCACACGCTTCCAGAATTTGGAATCCAGAGACCATTTTTTGGCCATATGATCTTCCCTCCACTTGATGGTCCCCTGCATTTTCACAAGGTGCTTGAGAGAATCTTGAAAACCCTCGAGTGGCAGTCCTCCTGGCTCACCCAGAGCCTCCATTTCAATAAGAATCACCTTGGACTCATTCTGGATGAGGGCACTGTGCAAGGCGATCTCCTGCTCATAAGCAAACTCCTTGCTGTGCGTCACGTGATGAGTCAGGATAAACATGTGCCGCCTGCTCTTCTGGATACTGGTTTCCAAAGCAGTGACTGCATCTACACATGCAAGAAATTGATTGAGATTTCCTGTTGTTCTTATCGTAAGTCTAATGTTTGCATCAAAAATGTTCTGGACATTAAAATTTGTATTTATAATCTGTTATGAGATTCTGTACTAATCAAGTCACATTCAGAAAATGGAAATGGAATTGGATGGAGAACTCTTTTCTTTTTGCTGGTTTCACCATCAGAATATCAGTTCTAATGCTCTTTTTTCACCCAGACAGACGAATCCTAAGTAAAAGTGTCTTTCCAGCTAAATGCAAACATAGAGGCATGTAGCCTGTCATTTCAAAGGAAACTTAGGAATCAAGCTCATTGGGATTTTTCTTCTTAGACTATTAATGTATTAGGGTTCTGTAAAGAAACAGAATGAATACTTTCATTGAGGGGAAACACCCTCAAGACTTAACCAAGAGGAGTTTCTTACTTGATTCCTAATCTGATCAAGTTGACAATAGAACTTAACCATCACAATTTTCTTCTTAGGATATTTGCTTACATGTTTTTATAGATTTTTTTTATTTGTTCATTTATTTATTTACTTATTAGAGAGAAAGACTGGGAGAGAGAGGCAGATAGAAAGAATGGGCACACCAGGACCTCTAGCCGCTGCAAACGAACTCCAGACACATGCGCCACCTTGTGAATCTGGCTTACATGAGTCCAGAGGAATTGAACCTGGGACCTTTGGCTTTACAGGCATGTGCCTTAACTGCTAAGCCATCTCTCCAGCCCTGTTTATGGGTTTTTAAAGGCCTTAACATTTGCATTCATACATTAAAGAGTGCAAATTAAAGACTTGTCAACTGAAAAAGAATTCTTTAAGGAAGTCTGGAATCCACTTCCCATACCAACAATCTCTGTTGTAGGAGTTGATTTGTTTTACACAAGAAAAATCCTAAGAAAGATCAGATCTTCTCTCCAAGCCAGTGTTTGTAGCGTACCTAGACCACTATGCTTCAATTAGCTCTGTGTGGACCTAGCACAAACACTGCTAACTGTCACTGCAGAAGTTGAAAGCAGATTAAGGAAATGCAATCATAAAAATATAACTCAAGGCCTTCTTGAAAAGCACTGGTAAATTTATGTAGTCTGAAATGAGAAAATGAATGTGAAATACTGTCAGACGCAGACTTTGAGTGTGTCAGGAGTCTTTGTTCTGGATAGAAGAGATACAGAGTGGATCACATAACTAGTGAGAGAACAAACCTAGTGTATGGCCAGTTATGAACTTTCTCTAAGTGGCATTTGGTGGAATTCTATTGATTCTACCTGGGTGGAGGAAAGGTGAGAGGAAATGCACTGAAGGAGAAGTGGGAAGCCATTCCCATGGGAGTGTTACCACCTAAGGAAAGCAGTACAGGCTTGAGCATCCCAATTTGGCTGAAATGGAGGTATTATTATAAGTTAGCTGGATGCTGGGAAAGAAGAGAGGAAGAGCTATTAGACATGTGTAACCTCATAGACAACCGGAGTCTAAGTAGATACATGAGCAGACATGGTTGTGTTTTGTTTTGTTTTGTTTTGTTTTGTTTTGTTTTGTTTTGTTTTGTTTTTAAAAAAGCATCTGTAACCATTGCACATGCCTTTCTCCCTCTGACGTAGCCAGTGGGAAAGCTGGAAAGACAGGTGTGGTAGTTTGAATGGATGTCTTCCAGTAAACTCTGTTTATAAAAGTTTGTAACTTAGATCTCCAGCCTCCTGACTGGAGGAGGTGTCACTGTGGGTGGATCCTAGGGCCCAGCTCTAAGGTGTGTTTGTGGGCAGATCTGGAACTCCAGCCTAAGGTATGCAGAGAGCACTCTGAGTGCTGCCTGGGTTCCCTGCTGTTTGGCTGCTGGGTTTTGCTCTTGCTTTTGGTGGTGGGTTTTCTCTTTTTCACCATTATGGAACTTTCCCTCAATCTGTAGGCTTCAATAAAACCCCTTCCTCCCATAAACTGTGCCTGGTTTGGAAGGTCATCCCAGCAATGTGAATCTGACCAAGACAGAAGAGAAGGCTCCCAAGAAGAATCAGCTTGCAACCTACTTATTTGTACATTTTTAGATGTTTGCAGCCAATGCTAGACTGTTAGCACCACCCAGATATTTGAGAAGGAACCATATTCACTGTGAGCCAGGCTGTCAACCTATAGGCACTTAAATCCCTCATTCTTAGTGGAAGTGTCACTTTAAAAAGCTATCGATGGTACCATCATGGCTTTATATATAACTAATAAAAAATATTTTTAGCCGGGTGTGGTGGTGCACGCCTTTAATCCCAGCACTTGGGAGGCAGAGGTAGGAGGATCGCCATGAGTTCAAGGCCACCCTGAGACTACATAGTGATTTCCAGATCAGCCTGAACTAGATTGAGACCCTACCTTGAAAAACCAATACATATATACATATATTTTTAAATGCTATAGTAAACAAAGATATCCTGCCCCCATCCACATTTACAATCATTCCTGAACTCAGAAGAATTTACAAGGAGGGATAGAAAGTTCTAGGCATAAATATATGGAAAGAAATAAAAGTAACAATTGAAATTCCTGGAATTGTGATAAAATTGTCAAAAATATATGAAATTAGGTAAGCATATCAAGAAACAGTTGCCACAGTTTTACTTGTTCGGAGAATATAAATATAATTTTGCAAATATTTCACCAATATAAGCTATATCTTTCAGATATGTTAACCAGAACCCCTGGATATCAGAACCCAAATTTTATATTTTTCAGTCTTCTTTCAAGTCTCATGCAGAGATTAAGATATATCAGAGAGAAACAAAAAAGGGAGTATCAGAGATAGCCTGTCGGGAAACACAGGAAATAGAGCAGAGTGATACTAACTAGTGCCATAGGCAAGGCCTCCTAAGTCTGACACTGCTGCACCCCACAGATGACCCTACTTTTAAGATCTTATCATAAGAACCATAATGGGGGTGAAGAGAATGAAGAATGAACATCTCCTGGAGAAAGGTTTCAAAGTGCTGGGCTTATCCCAGCACATTGCTCATGCTTGTAATTGTACCACTTGGGAGGCTGAGTTAGGTGGGTTTCCATGAGTTTGAGGACAGCTAGGCTACATACTGTGTAGTAAGACCCTGCTGAAGCAAAAATAATAAATATCAATAAATAAACAAATGAATACATAGGTGATAGATAGATGATTATAAATAGATGAAAGAAAGAAATAAGGAAAGAAAAAAGAAAAGATGAAAGAAAGAAAATGTTGAGATTTAAATGTGAAATTTCCCTCATAGGCTCATGTATTTGATAAAGAATATGGCTGCAATCGGCCCATTCTTTGAAAGCTTGAGTGAGATTACATTTAAAATTAATGCACTAATATGGTTAGCAGAGAAAATTTCAAGGCAGGATAATATTGAGTCTTGGTTGTGGTTATTACTCTCTGCTCTTATTCAGATCTATAGGAAAAAGAGCAAATGAAAATAGTCAAGCTTAGAGAGAAAAGGGTTGTGAGCAATTTTAAAGTTTCAAACAAGGAGACTTTTGCCAACAAAGCATCCATAATTGTTAAAGAGATTAATGTGATTAAAGGAAAATGGCACTGTCTTCACCAGAACAATAGAAAGGTGCTCGGCAGGCAAGACCTCACCCACTGAAGCTCTAACTTATGAGACAAAAAAATTTTGAAAGGAGAAATCCAGGACAAAGAAAGTTGTAGAAGGGATTTCCTGCTCCTAAACAACTGTGTAGGAAGTTGTTTCCACAGATTTGGCAACCAAGACACAGGTACCACTACAGCTTTGATCAAAAGGTATCAATTCCACTGTGAGCTTTTGGGGTCCCCATAATTCCATAACAAGCCCAGATGCCAGATATGGAGCTGCAGTATTTGGTGTTTGCACTGCTGGGGTTTTGGTCTTGTTTGGGGCCAGTATTTCCTTGCTACATCTTCATTCTTCCCTTTTGAAATAGGAATATTTACTCTACCATTATAAGTTGGAAGTGTGTAATTTGTGTTTGCTTTTTGATGGAGTTGCAATTAAGAGATTTCTTAAGAAACAGAAGAGACTTTAGACTTTTGAACAGGGTATTGGGTCTATTAAAGGCTATGGGAACTTTTGGATTTGGACTGAATGCATTTTGCATCATGAGATGGCCATGAGCATATAGAGGCTGTGTTTTACATGTGAAATATCATCCTTAGGCTCATGTGTTTGGATACTTTGTCTCTGGTTAGTGGAACTGTTTAGGAAGGTTGTGGAACATTTAGGAAATGGACCTTTACTGGAGGAAGTAGATCACTGGGGCAGGCCATGACTCACTTCCTGTTCTCTCTCTCAGCTTTCAAATTGTGGATGTGACCAGTCACCCTCCTGCTTCTGCTGCCATGCCTTCTCCTTGACACTAATTCTTTCCTTCCTCAACCTGCTTCTTGTGAGATATATTGTCACAGAAATAATTAAGATAATTATCCACCTATATCTAACTAACTATAGATAGATAGATGATATATAGATGACGGATAGATAGATAGATAGATAGATAGATAGATAGATAGATAGATAGATAGATAGATGGGAATATCTCTGGTCTTAAAGTCTAAGGTGATAGTCCATGAAATTCCTTGTCCAATTAGGGAAAATTTAATTGATTTTTAAATTGATTTTTTTAATTTTTAATTGAAATTTCTGACTCTGATACATGTTGGTAACTTTACCTTCTCCTGGTAGCAGATCTCTCCCATAAATGCACAATTTGTATCCACATTTATTTTCAAGAACATCAGGCAAAACATGGTGAACAAAGTACTCCACAGAACTGGCTCCCTCTGAACTGCTTTGGAAGTTCCGGGGATATATCACATAAGCATCATAAAGTTTTCCATCTGGAAATGAAAATGAGAAGCTCAATTACATTACTTGATTCTAAATGTTTTCATTTACTTGTTTGTAGACAGTTCTCACCATGTTTTATATCTGCCAGTGAATGTATTTCATCCTACAAAGCACTCTAAAATCAAATGAAAACAAGCCACCACCATAGAATGTGATTAGGAAATGACAATTACCATTTCAAAGCTCAATTCCTTTTTATTATATTATCTAAGCTTGAATTATGAATGGCAGAAGTGACCCAGTGGTCCAATATACTTCAATCCATTTGGTCAAAGTTGATTACTGATCTATTAGTAAGTATTTTCATAGACAAGGGATTTCTTCTATTCCTGGTAAATTTGTTTCATTTTCCATTTCCCCCATACAACAGTCTTCATTTATTCACATGGAATAGGTTAAAACTTCCAGTAAGTACCTGAAGCCACCAAAAACACTAACATTGTTTTTCCAATATGTGCATACCATATGATAAAGTCAAATGGATAAAGTAGGTACAGCAAGCGATTAATAGCCCAAACTAATAATAAAAAGACAATGATAAAATTTCAGTTTAACCACTCTTGTACATTGGGATCATTATGAAATTATATTTATAAAGATCACTTGAGCACAATCACTGAAATACCACAACAGTCAGTGTGATAGCTCAGAATCTCACCAGCAGGCAGGTAGCATACACTGTGTGGACATACTGGACAAAGGGATAGCATCATGTCATAGCAGGACAAAGCAGGGAAGTGTGGGATTCATCACATAACTCAGAATAGTACTCAATTTAAAATTGGTTTCTTGTGATCTTCCCTGCCACCCAAATTAGGTACTAGGCATCCACTTTTCAAAACTAGCTATCAGCAACAGTCCACCCAGTAACCCCTTCCCTCAGCCTCAGCCACTATCATTAGGGATTCTGGAGCTGATCTCATTCCTGCTAGGGGCCGTGAGTAGCACTGTGTGACCAGAGCCCAGCTGAGCTTTTCCCATCCCCCTACATGGGTACCCTCTGCCTCCTCTACTTGCCAGGACTAGGTGTCCACCATCATTAGTAGGGACTCTGGAGTTCACCTTACTCCCAATCCAAGGATAGTGAGTAGTTCTGGGTATCCAGGGCCCAGATGAGCTTCTCCACTCACCCTACCAGGTACCTAACTTCCCACTTGCCAAGACTAGGTATCAGCAAAGTAATCCCTTCCCCTAGCCTCCACTGTCAGCACCAGTAGGGACTTCAGAGCCAGGGACTTAAAACCCAGGAAAGCATAACCCTACCTACTCCCTGGCCTGGCCTACCTGCCTACATCTCCCTAAGAAAGGAATTCCTAGACAATCACAGTGCACAGCTTGGGCATTAAGAATCCAGGCCTCCCAGGGTCTAGCCCAGCCCCACCTAAAGACTGCACACACAAGGAGGAGCCTACACAGATTCAAGCGTATCCAGTCAAAACCTGAAAATAGACTGACATCTCACATCAACCTCAATTAACTGGCCAAGTCATTCAACACAGGCTCCACAAAAGCTGCTATAGCTTCATTCTTAGAAAGGTAAGAGCACTATCTCAAGTTGGGCAAACCCTAATGTAGAACAAACAATGCAATACACCAAGGCATCCTCACCAAAAATGCCTACTTCCATAGTAGAACCCTCCAATTTTCATTTCTTAAGAAACCAGGCTTTGAATCCAAAGATGAAGTTATGATAAGCATATTAAGCAAACTTAATGAGGCCATCAACAAACTGTTGGAAGAAATGGAAGAAACTCAACAAAAAGAACTCAATAGAATAAAATGGAAGACAGTCAAAAAGAATTCAATACTTGAATGAAATGGATAGGAATAAAAATAAAAAGTAAATAAATAAATAAAAAAGACTTCTGGGTAAGATGGCAGCATAAGAGCCACGCCAAAGCAGCCCAGGAAGAGATTTAAGCAAAACCACAGCAAAATACACTCTTCTTCTGAAAAGTGCAGGAGTAAAGGTTTTTCTTAGATGCAGCACAGAAGCAGGAGAGACCAAGATCCACCAGAAAGGAGGAAAATGGCCAGAATCCCATTGAGGAGCTTGCAGCCCCTATCATGACAGCCATGATCTGCCTGCCTAGCACCATCTGCCAGGTGCCTCAAGCAGCAGAGACCAAACAAGGAGACTTTTCAACCTCATCAGCCTCTTTGCCGAGTGAAGAAATCTAAAGGAAAATCAGTTGAGAACAACTAAGGAGCTTCTGAAAGAGACACAGGGGGACAGTGTGAGCAACTCCAGGCTTCCTGAACTCTCCCATATCCCAACCATCAGAACTACAAACCTCCAGCATTCATCCCCGGGTGACAGCACATCCAGCACAGCTGAGCAGAGCTCCAGCTCCTCAGCACAACACAGAGGGATGGAGATGGGCACTCAGCATTGGTGAGATTAGAAGTCACACTGAAAGTTAACAAGGCCAACTGACCAAAAAAGCAGGTGCATAGGCCTACTTTGGAAGTGCTAATCTCTCCTTCCATGTCAGGGCAGATTAAGGGTTACATATTTTTGGTTGGCTTTGCCATTTTCAAATAAGCTGTATTTGGGGGTTGAATATTGCTGCTGTTAATACTTTCAGATTTATAGGGCCTTTGTCTTTTGATTCTGTCATTCTTGGGGGCAGGGTCTGATCCAGACCCAGTCTGACCTGGAACCCAGTTCAGAACAGATTCTCTACCTCCTAGCTGAGAGGATTAAGGGTGTATAGCAACACACATCCTTAGGGGTTTTGGCCTTATAAGACTGTCTGTTTGTTTTAATCCCCACACTTGTATATTCAGTGCTGGTTTTTATTGAATGTGTATATTGCTCAGTTGAAGTTTAGAATTTGCCAGTAAATTATTCCACCCAGTCCACTAGAATACTTGCTTAACAAGCAAACTCAACACCTAGGATTACTTCTGTGGTAGGATTGGGGTACAAGAACTACACTTGGCATCTTAAACTCATATCCTAAAAGTATATAAAGGTGGACCACCACATCTAAGAACACTGCAGATAAGTAGAAAACCCAAGCATCAAATCAGTTCAGGATGCAAAAGTCATTACATTATAATACAAGAAGCACAAAGAATAAAGGCAATGAAGCCAGGCATGGTGGCATACACCTTTAATCCCAGCATTTTGGGAGGCAAAGGTAGGAGGATCACCATGAGTTCAAGGCCACTCTGAGATTACATAGTGAATTCCAGGTCAGCATGGGCTAGAGTGAGACCCTACCTTGAAAAACTGAAAAAATGAAAAAACCAAAAAAAAAATTATAAATCCATAAGAAATGTTCACCAATGAGACTTTTTTAGATGAAATTCCAGGCAAAAATTTCTAAAGAATGATGTTATCTATGATCAAAGAAATGAAAGAAATCAGAGAAGAAAACAAAAGAATGAAAGAAGAAAATAAACTCCTGAAAGAGAACACAAGAAACCAGCTTAATGAAATAAAAAGGTCATTATGAGTAAGGAAATAGAAACACTGAAGAAAAATCAGGCTGAAATCCTAGCTCTGAAGAACACAGTCAGTCAAATAAAAAATTCTGTGGAAAGTCTCACCAGTAGAATGGATGAAGGAGAGAACATAATAGTTAAACTAGAAGACCAGGTGGCAGACCTAATAAAGTCCAACAAAGAGAAAGAGAAGCTAATAGAAAGGTATGAATGGGAATTCCAAAATATCTGGGACACTATGAAAAGATCAAACATAAGAATTCAGGCTACAGTAGAAGGAGAAGAATTTAAATACAGAGGCTTAGTAGGCGTTTTTCACAAAATTATAGAAGAAAATTTTCCCCAAATTGGGAAAGAAATGTCAGTGCAGATACAAGAAGCTTTTAGAACACCAAACAGACAAAACCTAGAAAGATACTCTTCTCGCCATGTTATAATTAACCTACTAAACATGCAAACCAAAGAAAATATATTGAAAGAAGTTAGAAAAAGCAAATGACATACAAAGGCAAGCCCATCAGGATTACAGCAGATTACTCAACATAAACTTTAAAAGCCAGAAGGGCTTGGAATGATGTATTCCAAATTCTGAAAGATAAAAACTGTCAACCAAGATTACTTTATCCTGAAAAGCTATCTATCCAAATTGATGGAGAAATAAGGATATTCCACAACAAACACAGGCTAAAGTTCACAAGACCTTCATAATAGAAGAAAAAGATAATGACATCAAATTAAAAGAGAGACTAATGGAGAGAGGGAGGGGATATGATGGAGATTGGAGTTCTAAAGGGGAATGGGGGGGTTGCATTTTTCTATGTAAGTATAGAAGTTGTCAGTAAAAATAATTTTAAAAAGGGCTGGAGAGATGGCTTAGCGGTTAAGGCGCCTGCCTCCTAAGCCTAAGAATGCCGGTTCCAATCTCCAGTGGTTCCAATCTCCAGGTGCCATGTTTAGCCAGATGCAAAGTGACGCAAGGGTGCAATGCCGCACTTGACCACAAGGGGGCACACACATCTGGATTTCGTTTACAGCAGCTGAGAGGCTGCTGGCACACCCATCTCTATCTGTCTCCCTCTCTCTCTGTGTCTCTCTCCAAAAAAATTTTTTTATATGTTAAATGTTAAAAAAAAAAAACAGGCTAAAGGAATTTGTGACAACTAAACCAGCTAATGGAAAATACTTGAAGAAATCCTTCATGCTGAAGAGAAAGGAAAACACACACATGAGGAAATAGGAAAAAAAATCCATACTCAAATAACAGGTAAAAAAAGTGAGTAAAGGGAAAACAGGAGGCACTACAAAACAAAAAGAATGGTGAGAATAAATACATATCTTTCAATATAACTCTTAATATCAATTGTCTCAATGCCCCAACCAAAAGACCCAGGCTTGTAGACTGGATTAAAAGGCAGGATCCTGACATCTATTGCCTCCAGGAAACTCATCTCTCAATAAAATATAGAAACCTTCGTAGGGTGAAAGGACAGAAAGTGGTACTTCAAACAAATGGGCCTAGGAAACAAACAGGGGTTACTCTCCTAATATCAGACAGGATAGACTTCAAACTAACATTAGTGAGGAAAGATAAAGAAGGTCATTTTATACTGATTAAAGGAACACTCCAACAGGAGGACATTACAATCCTAAACATATATGCACCAAACATGGGGGCTCCCAATTTCATTACACAAACACTATTAGACTTAAGATCAGAGATAACACCAAACACAATTGTAGTGGGTGACTTCAATACCCCACTCTCATCAATTGACAGGTCACCCAGGCAAAAAATAAGCAGATGGTCATCTGAATTAAATGATGTCATGGAACAAATGGAATTAACAGATATCTACAGAACATTCCATCCAAATGCTGCAGAATATACATTCTTCTCAGCAGCATATGGGACATTCTCTAAAATAGACCATATATTAGGAAACAAATCAAATCTTAACAAATAGAGGAAAATTGAAATGATCCCTTGTATTACATCTGACAACTGCAAATCAGCAACAGGAAATGTACAGAACATACAAAAATTCATGGAGATTAAACAGTACACTACTGAATGATGAGTGGGTCATTGAAGAAATTAAAAAGTCAATCAATACATTCATAGAATCAAATGATGAAGAGAATACAACATACCAAAACCTTCAGGACACAATGAAGGCAGTCTTAAGAGGGAAATTTATAGCTCTAAGTGCCTATATTAAGAAATTAGAGAGTTCACAAGTAAACAATTTAATGCTTCACCTTAAGGCCTTAGAAAAAGAAAACCAAGGCGAACAGAAAATCTGTAGACTGGAAGAAATAACAAAGATTGGGCACAAATTAATAAAATAGAACCCCCCCGCAAAAAGCATCATATCCTTTGAAAGGATAAACAATATTGATAATACCTTAGCAAATCTAACCAGAAGAAAGAGAGAAGAGACAAAAATTAATAAAATTAGAGATAAAAAGACACCATTACAACAGATACCAAAGAAATTCAGAAAATCATACGGACATACTTTAAGAATATGTATGCCTCTACGGTTGAAAATCTGAAAGAAATGACTGATTTCCTTGATTCATATGACCTACCAAAATTAAATCAAGATGAGATAAACCAATTAAATAGACATATTTCAAGTATGGAGATCCAAGCGGTTATAAAGTCTCCCAACTAAATAAAGTCCAGGCCCAGATGGATTCACTGGTGAATTTTACCAGACCTTCATGGAAGAACTAACACCACTGCTTCTCAAAATTTTCCACAAAATAGAAAAAGAAGGAATTCTACTGAACTCCTTCTGTGAAGCCAGCATCACCCTGGTACCAAAACTGGACAAAGACAGAATAATAAAAGAAAATTACAGACCAGTCTCACTCATGCACATAGATGCAAAAATTCTCAACAAAATATTGGCAAACCAAATACAAGAATATATCAGAAAGATTATTCACTCTGAAGAAGTAGGCTTTATCCCAGAGATGCAGGGATGGTTCAACATATGCAAATCGACAAATGTAATACACCATATAAATGGTCTAAAGGACAAAAATCACATGATCACATGATATCTCAATAGATGTAGAAAAGGCATTCAACAAAATCCAACATCCCTTCATGGTAAATGTATTACAGAAACTGGGAATAGAAGGAATATATCTCAACATAATAAAAGCTATTTATGACAAACCTACAGCCTAATAATACTAAATGGGGAAAAACTTTTAAGCTTTTCCACTAAATTCAGGAACAATACAAGGGTGTCCACTTTTCCCACTTTTATTTAATATAGTACTGGAATTATTACCTATAGCAATAAGGAAAGAGACACTCATAAGGGATACAAATTGGAAGGGAAGACATCAAATTATCATTATTTACAGATGATATGATTCTATACATAAAAGACCCTAAAGAACTTTACCAGAAAACTGTTAGAGCTATAAACACTTTTGGCAATTTAGCAGGATGCAAAATAAACACACAGAAATCAGTAACTTTTCTGTATACTAGCAACAAACATGCAGAGGATGAAATCAGGGAATCTCTCCCATTCACAGTTGCCTCAGAAAAATAAAGTACCTTGGAATAAACTTAACCAATGAATCAAATAATCTCTACAATGAGAACTTTAGAAAACAAGCGAGAAATTGCAGAAGACATAAGGAAATGGAAAGATTTCCCATGTTCTTGGACTGGAAGAATCAATACTGTGAAAATGTCAATCTTACCAAAAGCAATCTACACATTTAAAACAAACCCTATTAAAATTCGAATGGCAGGCTGGAGAGATGGCTTAGCGGTTAAGGTGCCTGCCTGCTAAGCCTAAGAACCCGGTTCCAATCTCCAGGTCCCACGTTTAGCCAGATGCAAAGTGACGCAAGGCCCAATGCCGCACTTGCCTACAAGGGGGCACACACATCTGGATTTTGTTCACAGCAGCTGAGAGACTGCTGGCGCGCCCATTCTCTATTTGTCTCCATCTCCCTCTCTGTCCTCTCTATGTCTCTCTCCAAAAATAAATAAATAAATAAAAATAAAATTCGAATGGCATTCTTCACAGAAATAGAAAAAAAAATCCTAAAATTCATCTGGAAGCACAAAAATCCTCGAATAGCCAAAACAATTTTGGGCAACAAAAATCAGGCTGGTGATATCACCATACCCAATTTTAAGTTAGATTACAAAGCCATAGTAACAAAAACAGCATGGTACTGCCACAAGTACAGACATGAAGGTCAATGGAAAAGAATAGAAGACCAAAATATTTATCCAGGCAGCTATAGTCATCTGATTTTTGACAAAAATGCCAAAAATATTCATTGGAGAAAAGATAGCCTCTTCAATATGTGGTGCTGGGAAAACTGGATATCTGTATGTAGAAGGATGAAAATGGATCCTTGTCTCTCTCCATGCACAACAATCAAGTCCAAGTGGATCAGGGACCTTAATATCAGACCCAAATCTCTGAAACTGCTAAAGGAAAAGGTAGGGGAAACCCTTCAACACATTGGCATAGGCAATCACTTTCTGAATATTACCCCAATTGCTCAGGAAATATAACCACTAATCAACCACCGGGATCTCATGGAATTACAAAGCTTTTTTACAGCAAAGGACACTGTGAATAGAGCAAAGAGACAACCTACAGAATGGGAGAAAATCTTTGTCAGTTATACACCTGACAGAGGATTAATATCCAGAATATACAAAGAACTCAAAAAAATAGAACAATAAGAAATCAAACAACCCAATTAAAAATGGGCTATGGAATTAAATAGAGAGTTTTCAGAAGAAGAAATACAGATGGCATATAAACATCTAAAAAAGTGTTCTACATCCTTAACCATCAGGAAAATGCAAATTAAAACTACTTTGAGATTCCATCTCACTCCTGTCAGAATGGCTACCATCAAGAAAACAAATGACAATAAGTGTTGGCATGGATGCGGAAAAAAAGGAACACTTGTACACTGTTGGTCAGAATGTAATCTGGTCCAGCCATTGTGGAAATCAGTGTGGAGGTTCTTGAGAGAGCTAAAAATAGATTTACCATATGATCCAACTATAGCACTCCTAGGCATATATCCGAAGGACTCTTCTCACTACCTTAGAGATACTTGCACAACCATGTCTATTGCTGCTCTATTTACAATAGCTAGGAAATGTAACCAGCATAGATGTCCCTCCACAGATGAATGGATAATAAAGATGTGGTATATTTACACAATGGAGTTCTATTCAGCAGTAAAGAAAAATGAAATTATGAAATTTTCTGGGAAATGGAGAGATCTGGAAAGTGTTATACTAAGTGAGGTAACCCAGGCTCAGAAAGCCAAACATCACATGTTCTCTCTCATATGTGGATCCTAGTTACAAATGTATAGACTTGTGTGTGAACTGGAACCAAAAATTGGTAGTAAAAATTGGTAAGCTAGAAAAAGTTTATAAGGGAGGGGGAAGAGGGAAGGACTTAAAGGTATGGTATTGTATATATGAAATAGAAGAAGAGATTACAGGCAGGGGAAAGGCCTAAGCAAGGCCAGGGGAAGAGAACGCATAAAAGAAGGGTGGAAAAGGGTGGTCAATCAAAATTCAAGATATTCTGAATAAGACTTATGTAAACCTACTTTTTTGAATGATGGCACATCCAGAAGCCAGGGATTGTTACTAGAAAATTTTTAGTGCCAGGGATGGGATACCTTCCAGTAAGTTGTTGGCCAGGGATGCCCCTGTTGCCTCCAAAACATTACAGGGTATTGCCAAGGCCCTTGGTGTCCCTTGAGAAACAGATGGTAAGACCCTAAGACTTCCCTGAGAGGCAAGGTAACTGAGAAATCAAGTTGGTACTGAGCAGAAACCTTCTCCCTGTAGACCAGCTGACTGAAAGGTGGAAAAACCGGCACTGCATGCACCCATATGGCAGGCAGAAATCATCAGCGATGAAAACAGTGGACACTGAAAACCTCAAGTTTGGCCAGACAGGCCAAATGTCCAAATGGGTGTTATAATGGTATGTCTGCTCTGTAGGAAACCAACTGTTCTCTAATTGGATGGAAGGCCTACTCTATGGGAGGGAATACATACCTGGTACTGAAAAACCTAATCAAAATCTATGGCAAAGGAGGTCATGAGCCTTAGGGGTATAAAGCCTGCTCTTGTCTGGCTAAATGTATATATTATTCCCACCAAACTGCCCTGAAAGCACTACACTTAATGTTCATATTCATATATTAATGCTACTCTCATTTCTGGTTAGAGAAGCTTCTCTTTTCAGATGGCAATGACCACTGGGTTGACCCAAAAGCAACATAGTGCTGAGAAGAAGTGAGGGAGGCGTGTCCAGCACTGAAACATCTCTATCACACCCAGCAAGGCTCAGGGTCCATTGTGGAAGAGCTGGCTGAAAGAATGTAAGAGCCAAAGGAAGGGAACAACTCCTTACAATGCAACTGAACAGACAGAAATTGGCCTCGATACCCATGACTTCACAGTATGTAGCAAAACCTTCACAAGACCCTCATAGTAAGAGTAAAAGATGATGACATCAAATTAAAAGAGAGACTAATGGAGAGAGGGAGGGGATATGATGGAGAGTGGAGTTGTGAAGGGGAAAGTGGGGGCGGGGAAGGAAATATGGTTTATTGTCTCTAAGTATAGAAGTTGTCAATAAAAAATTAAATTAAAAAATAAAAAATTGACAAACTCAGTGGTCAGTGGAATATACTCACTAAGTAAATGATCAAATGCTGGAATGAATTCAAAGAGAGAATAAGAAAGTCAAACTAAGAAATGGAGATGTCCTTCAATAAAATGATGAAGATGCTGAAAAAAAAAACATAATGGAAATAGAAAATGAAGTATTTCTTTTAAACTGCTCCCAAGAAAGCCTCACCAATAGAATAGATCATGTGGAGGATATGAGGGTAATCAACTGATCTCTGAGTGGACATGAGGCCCCTCAGTGGGAAGGAATTCATATCTGACACTGAAAACCAAGTTGTAATCCTAGGAATAGGAAGGACATAGACTCTTAGAGAAGCTCCCACTGATCTTTGGCTAAGAAGAGAGGTTATACCTATAAAAAAGTCATTGAAAGAACTATACTTACCCCTTTTAACCCATCCTACTTTCACTTTTTGTTTTAATTTTTATTTATTTTTGAGAGAAATGTGGGGGAAGAAAGTGTATCTGGGCCTCTTACCACTGTAAACAAACTACAGATACAGGTTCCACTTTGTGTATCTGGCATTATATGGGTTCTTTGGAATTGAATCTGAGCCAGCACGCTTTGCAAGCAAGTGATTTTAACCACTGAGCCACTCTCACTCTTGATTACAGAATCTTCTGTTGATAGATGGCAGCAAATACTGGGGAGAACCAAGGATCCATCCATATGACAAGAAAAGGTAGCTGACTGCCTGGCACGAGACAAGTCATCTTTTACACATATGCAGGATTTGGCAATTGAAGCAGGCATGCTGCTCTCACTGCTAGCCTGACAACATCCTTCAGGGAAATCATAGTAGACACTGAGGATACTCAAAACTCAACAATGCAGAAATTCAGAGGATGAAGAGAGCTTAGCGTTAAAGGAGACATATCACATGCTTGCCAAGGCTCAGGGCACATTGCAGAAGAGGGTACAGAAAGATTATAAAGTCACAAGGTAAGAAAATGTATCCTGAGGCACCGTTGCCCTCACTGAGACTGATTGGTGCATTCATAATCCACAGTGAATACTGATAACCCACCTGAGTGTACTCAGTGAAATGGGGGCAGAGGACAGAGGATGTAAAAGCATATTCCAATGGGAATATGACCAGTATACAATACATTCATATTGTAAAGTTCATAATAATAAAAATAAGTTTAAAAGAGAATACAAAATTTAAGCCTAATGAAAGATTAGAAAGTTTTCAAACCTTTCTCTCAAGATCTATTTTAGACTAACAAGAATTTTTATTTGACTGCAGTTTAATTTCCTTTCAAAAGTATATAGTATTCTTTCTTTCTTTTTAATCAGAGTATTATTTGTAAACTATTAGAGAGTCTTCCAAACTAAAACTGAAATAATAAATAACTACCAATACAAAATTTCTAGATTCTTTTAAAATTAAAGTTGCCTTGGCTTTATAAAAAAAAATTGTTTCCTTTTAGAATTCATCATACAATATTTTCAGACTTCAGTTCACTTTGGGTCACCAAAACCACAGAAAGTGAAATTAATGATTTTACTAGGAAATTATTTCTGGGAGCTACCATGCTTCCAGAAGACATGAGGATGCTGAAGATAGATACTGATGAGGCAGGATCTGTATTCCCCACAAATCAGATAATTAGCTACCAGTTGAGTGTGTTGTATAGAAAAAAATAACATACATTTACTTCCCAATGAGAGCATCTAATTTTCAGATTAAGCAGGTAGAGTTATGTACTCTAGTGAATATGGTAAAGTACATACTCATAAAACAAGTTTCAGGGAAAGTGGGCCTTTATTCTTATGCTCCAGCTTGAACTGATCACATGTAAAACATACGAACAATTATATTATGGCCCACAAAGCTTTACAAATACACATTTCCCAAAGTATATGAACCTTTCTGTCATTTGTACAGATTCAGTTATTGGGGAGTTCATAGGAACAGCAGTCCCCTGGGGAGGACATTTGAGCTGCTGAGATAAACCTCAGGACCACAAGTATCAACCAAACAGGGTGGAAAATGGTTTCTGAATAGACTCAAAAAATTCACTGACAGGGCTAGAGACAGGGCTAGCCTACCAGTTAAGGTGCTTTCCTGTAAAGCCTATGGACCCTGATGCCATTCCCCAGTACATAAAACTAGATGCACAATGTGGTACATGCACCTGGAATTTGTTTGCAGGGGGCAGAGGCCCTGCATGCCCATTCTCTCTCTCACAGTCACACTCTCTTTCTCATAAATAAGTAATTTTTTTTAAATTTCACTCATAATGTTAGCAAGGAAAATAGATATAGGGCTTTTAGCAGCAAAACTATTAGGAGATTAATAGAGAACAAACCTCTATGGGACTTTTTCTTTTGAGGAAAACTTTGAATTTGCTACTTACCATTTCTAATTTTGTAAGGCCGTGCTATGTCTCTCCAGAATAGAGAAACCTCAATCCAGAACACTTTTAATATTATCACCAATACACTGACAAGCATTAACAGTAAACTACATCCTGCAGCTATGTAGTAGATGCTTTGATGGTCAACTATCAAAAGATGGAGAAGGGGGAGAGAAATGATCATTAGTATTACTAAAACATCATAAAACAGATGAGTGTATGAATGTCATCTGAGGAAAGCACAAGAAATTCATACCCAAATCAACTTGGAATGTTCATGACTTCTTTCAAAGTTAGTAAATCATTTTGGGTCCATACACTGTGCCAGACATGAGACTAGGCATCACAGAGGGCTCATAAGGGCAAAGGAGGCACAGAAATGTGGTGACCTTAACTAAGATGGGAGGTACAAGCAGGGTTTCAGTGGATAGAGACATCTGAAGGAGAGCTTGATCCTCCCTGCTGGAATGGGTAAGGAAGATTTCCTGAAGAAGGAGCTTCCTACAGAGCAGGTTGTATTCCGAGAGAGGCAGAAAAGGCAACCCCTCCTGTCCAGAAGAGGATGCTATGAGCAAAAGTGCAGAGGTGGGAGAATGTGTTCTGAGAACTGCAGTAACCCAGTTTGGGAATTAGTGGAAGCTGTGATTACAAAGGTGATTCAGAGCTGAATTTGAACAGACTTGAAACTCCCTTCTAAGGAACTTGTCCTAATGTGAAGATCACATGAATGGAATGTTAACACTGAAAGGGTTTTACACTAAGATCAATCTGATAGCCATGGAAGGTTGGTTTATTTGGGAAAAGATCACAGGCACTAGGGATAGATAGGGTGAGTATTTGGGGCACAATATAAGGAAAAGTTGAACATGTGTAATAATGAGAAAGGAAGAGCAAGTTCAGCGTTTGTTAGGAACATAAGGGGAATGAGTCAGTAGATCTGAAGGACTTACTATATCTGGGAGGTGGGTGATGTAAAAAGAAAAGAAAAGAGGCAAGAGCAAAATATGTCTCTGAGCATACTTAAGAGAAATCTAGGTTACAATACCCCTGCCTTCCTGCATGGTGAGCATGCCCTAGCTATCACTGAACCTCATCCCAGCATTCCCTGCTTCACAACCTGAGTTGGCAACATCGTTTCCAACTGAGGAACTTGTAACAGATGTGCACATTAATGTGCACAGGAATTGTGATAATTTGTGGTATTAGTGACTATTTTAGTTTACTTCCTTCAGACTTGTTAGCAAGCTTATCTTGGAAGCAGTGTTGTTAGAAATGCTGTGAGAAGACTCTCAAGTGGGATTTAGTTTGTAGCTCTTGTTCATTTTTGTCTTGTGTGCCTATGTATAGGCTCCCAGATTTGATGGGGAAAATCTCAGGTCAGTATTCACAAATCCCTTCACCACACTTGATAGTTCATTGGCTCATTTAGTATCCAGCACCATGAACTCAAAAGTGAGCACTGTATGCTCCTGGTAAGGGGAAATCCTTCTCTTCAGTGGTATAGCCACTGGTAAGCTTTCCATGCTCTAGTAAACACCTTCCTACCACACACAGACATGATCATGGAAGCAAACCTAATTAAATTCAGTGGATCAACAACAAAAAAGACCTTGGATATCAAAGTAGAAAAGGGACTAAGTTGGAAAGAAGAAGGGGTTCAGAAAGAGAATTATCGGGACAAGAGAAGGTAATTGGAAGAATGTGATCAAAATACATCATAAAAATGTATAATGTTGTCACTACATAAATTAAAATGACTAAGATACAGTAATCTAAAGCAAAGAACTGAAAATTGGCCAAAGGTCTGCATTGTCATCAGTTCAAATGTTCAGAACTTTCTGAGTAACTCATTTGTAAAGCTATAGTCTCAAGGTTCAGAGGGACACATGCTAGGAATATATATGTCTTGTGGCATTGTTATGGAGTTATGATAAAGGTGGCTGAATGGTTACAATTTGAGCAATGACATTGATTCAAGATATTACAGGAAGTTTATGCTCTATATCTACCTTTGTGTCAATGGTCTTATAAATGTATGGGCAATTCTTGTATGTGTTTATAAATAGGAAAATGTCATCTGTGTTTGCATCGTTGCTTTAGAACTACAGTCCTTGGCAAAACATTCAGCTCTCTTCTCCCTTGTTTCCTCACATAAAATTGAATGGAAGTAATATTCTCTTCCTAATAAGGTGTTGAGAAGATAGATGAGAAACTTTAATGTAAAACAACTAGACAGGGCCTAGATGAAGAAAACAATGTATATATGCATGCATAAGCATTATGTATGTACTTAATACTATTGAGTTATGGAGACATAGGCTTTATAGAGTTTCGTTATTTAAACTTAAGGAATACCAGAATTTCAGATATAAAGAATTTACTGTGACAATCCTAAGCAGAAGATGCAATTTTTGATAATGTATAAATTGTTGAAACAGAGTATAGCCATGTTTATTTGAGCAATAGGGGAAATAAAAATAATACACACACCAAGTAACAGTAGCATAATTCCAATACACTGGTAACTAAGAAGCATTCAAACATGGCACTATAAGCAAAGCAGGTGATTAAGGACTCACAGATCATATTGACTGAGAATGAGGAGAGGGGTGGCTTCCTCTTTCCTGTAGGACCCACCGTGCCCTCCACTACACTATAATATTTGCATCTCACCCACAGACATCCTGGAAACCTTAATGCCCTACTGGAGACAACAGCACTCAAATCATCTGTATGTATGTTTCATAAAACTTAAAAATCAGGAGTTAAAAAAAACAAAGAAAAATTGCAAGTACTTCTTAAAGGAGAGACCATCATTGTATCAAATTGGTTTTCCTTTTCTCCACCCCAGTTTTTTTTAAATGTGTACATGTATGTGGTATGCATGTGTGCTTACATGTCTACATGCACATTGTGGGCATTCATGAACATGTGTACTTGTGTGTGAAGACCAGAGGTGTTTTCCCCAGTAGACTTCCACCTAATTTATTGAGACAGTGCTGTCTCTCAGTGGTCCCAGAGCTCACATATTTCAGTTATCTAGTTAGCTTTCCTTGGGGATCTGCCTGTCTCTGCCACCCAAGGATCACAGGTGTGCTACCACAGCCAGCATTTACATGGGTACTGGGAAACAAAACTCAGGTCCTCACACCTGCATGCCATTTGCTTTACTGACTGAATGAGCCATCTTCCCTCGTGTTTATCCAAATTAATCTGGGCTTTACTCTGAGTTTGAATCTCTATCTCTTTCTCTTTGTGTTTATTTGAAAAGAGAAAACTGATTTGTACACAGTTGTATTACTGTTAAGGAAGTGATATGTGTAAGAATATTTTTCTCTCCACTCTTTTAAAGTGGGATACAATGCTTCATCTAACATCTGGGATGATTTTGCTTGGAAATTCAAAGATCAAGCAAGGACATTGACGCACATGCTAAAACAAAATGCTGTAAGGCTGTTTTCCATAACCACATGGCATAAAGAAACAAGCAGCTTTATTACAATTTTGACTCCTGTATAGACAACAAATTCTCTTGTTGCCTGTGCCTAGGAAAGATGACTGAAGAAATAGGTGAAGGATGAAAAGAAGCCTACAGAGGAGGAGAGGGAGGAGAAAGAAGGGAGAGAAAGGGAAGTAGGGCAGAGAGGTGCAAGGGAGCAGGGAAGGGCAAAGGGAAACAATCTGAAAAGACATCATGTCAAATAGCATCCTCCAGAGCAAAAGAATGAGACAGGTAGGCCGTCTCCATCGTCAGCATGGATTCCTGGAATCAGTCTGCATTGCAACACACGTTCCTCCAGGTTATAGCTGATACAGCCGGGTCAGGTGGCTAGAGACTGAGGAACACTCCTTACTTGGCTTTTTTCTTCTCAGTCTTATGGTGTGCCTCAACACACCATGCAAGTTCAAGGCTAGACAGTCATACTCCCGGGACAGGTCCTCTTCCTGCACATCAATTATTCTCAAAAGCGAGTTTAGACAAGTCAGCCCATTACTAGAACTGAGAAAGCAACATGTTACAGTTACTGTTTCTCTCCCAAATGCCAAGTATAAAAAAAGGAAGGGGATGTTTCAACATCAATATGAAAATACCTTTGATTTTGCCCTTCCTCCTCTTGAATTCTGGCCTCACCAAAGTCCTCAACTTTCCTTTTATTAACCTGCCACAAGACAGCAGCCAAGAACTGAGCACCTTTCCCAAAGCAAGCAAAACAGGTGAGGTTTACTGTTTCTCCTAGATGGGAAGAAAAGGAATTCATCATGAAATTAAATTCTGCAAGTGGGATTGAATTTACCTGAATGTGAAAGAGATCCTGGAACACTCTGTGCTCTGTAATTCTTCCCATTTCCTTCTTCACCTCTGCATTTCATCATTCAGTACTTTCTCTGCCCACTCCACCATCCTCCCAGTATTTCATTTCTCTCTCAGTTGGAGGGTCACTTTTCACCATTCTCTCACTTCAGGGGAAACAAAGCTTGCAGATGATTCTGACTTCACAGCCTTGCATGATTCTATGAGTTCCCACTTACTAGAAACTGGAGTTTCTTTCTTCTCCTTCTACTTTTCTTCTTCCACTGAACTCCCCTCATCTCTCCATAAGCTACCTTTAAAGATAAAGCTGTTTTACCCCACACAGCTATTATCCTGAATTAAGCATCCAGAAAGAGTGCTCTGCAGGATATCATACTGCTCCTTCATCTTGAGGTGTTTTCTCAGAACTGAAAGCACTAGGGCTAACTTTAGATAGATATGGACATGCAATCAACTCTCCCTCCCTGCACTACAGGTTCCCAGCAAGAGCTATGCTAACACCTGGGCTTTTACCGGGCATAAGGAATTCAGAATCTCTCAAAGCAACAATTGTATAGAGAAAGGATTGGAGTACAACTGCTCCAGTGTCCTCATCATAGAAGGGATATTGATGCAATATGGGAAGACTAAGGGAGAAATTTCAGGGAGTGTAGTTGTCAATTGCACATGAAAAGGATAGTGCCTTAGAGCTGAGTCGATGACAGAAGGTTTAAACCTGCCTTTTTGGCAGGGAAGGGGGACTTATGCAGCTATGGTATGGAGAAGGTGATTTCAGCTTAAACTTAAGACATGTGAAGGAGGAATGCTTTGGAAAAGTAGGAAGGAATGTGAAAGGACTGATGATCACAGAGTGGCATGGTAGAATTACTGGCTGCAGAGGGGCAATGATGCTCCCCCCCACACACACACTCATCAAGGTCACAGGGGTGCTTGCTTTGAATATCAAGGCCTTTCTGTTGCATCCAGTCTCCAATGAGAACCAGAAAAGGCAGAAATGGAAAAGCCAGAAAGTCTATTCTCTCTCTTTTACAGCTATCTGTGACCTTGGGCATACCCTTGACCATTTCTGAGCCTGTTTACTCAAACTTAAAGACAACCTCTACCTCCTTAGTATAGGTGATAATAAAATAAAATGCTTACATGAGAGAAGCATGAATTCCAAAGCTCAATACAAATGCAATACTGTCTATTGCTGTGACCAGATTCCTAACATTGTAAGTGGCTATGACAGGCTTTTCCATACTTCTTACATAATCCCCAAAGTCCCTTATACTATAAGAAATCAGACCAGGATTCATAGGGAAGAACAGTCCATGTAACACAGAGTTAAAATTTTCTTACCAATTTCCACATCCTTTGTTTCATTGTTTGGAGGGGCTGTAATTACTGGAAACATAGAAAAGCTTTGTTGATCTTAAAATTAAAAATAGAATGTAAGGATTAGATAAAATTGGATGCTCATCAATATAAACCTTATATTTATTATATTATTTCTTAACAGTGTTCTCAACTTTTCTGAAAATAACCTTTGACAACACACACAAATGAAATAAAATATTTAAGTAATACCTTTTCTGATTATTATAATACTTTTTGTGACTTTCTGTTCTTTTTTATGTCATTAAAAGAAATGCTAGCTGGGAATGGTGGTGCAAGCTTTTAATCCCAGCACTCGGGAGGCAGAGGTGGGGGGATTGCCATGAATTCTAGGCCACTCTGAGAATATAGACTGAATTCCAGGTCAGCCTGGGTTAGAGTGAGACCCTACCTCGAAAAATAAAAATAAAAGAAATGCTGTTTTAAAAAGAGTAATATAAAATAAAAAATTTTAAATAAAGAAATGCTATTCTGACCCATTAAATAAATTGGGAGACTTCACAAGTGTTTGAAAGTCATAATTTTACAATAAATTTACAGGGAAAAAGATGTCAAAAGACCCATGGAAATGATGCTTTCATGAGCCTACAGGTCTGCTGCTCACACTTGACCATCATCATATGCTCATCTATAGAGGAAGAAATCTCTTTGTCGTCTATAATTTTCTTTCCTGTGACCACTGAGGCTAAGAGACAAAAATGGAAGCAGAGACCCTTCACTCTCAGAGCTCATTTATTTCAGATGGCATGGTTAAAGACTTGCACTGATCCATGTTAATCAGTGAGACAGATGCACAAATACACATGTGATCAGGCAAAGCTTATTTTATAGTGTTAGACTATTGCAAACCTCCAAACCAAAGTTTCCCCTATATTGCTTGCCTTAAGAAAACTGTCACATGAAAGGTGCTACTCCATTTGCATCTATAAAGGAAGCTATATGACAAAGACCTTGACTATATAAATTTGATAAGCTTCTATACCATCAGGAAGTCTTCCACAAAATGGCTTTTATAATATTTAAAATATATCTGGAAAACATTCTCTTAGAAATAAGTGTCCTACCTAAAGGAAGACCTTGATGATGACAGAAACAATGTAAAGGAGAATTAAAATCCATTCAGTAGTGTATATACATCCCACTGTACCCTGTTACTCTTGGCAGTACATATTTATAGCTTCCATATCTACAAATTGAACCAACTAAGATGGAAAATATTAGAGGAAAATTTCTTCTCTGCTAAATATAGTACAGATATCTTCTTGTCATTGTTTCCCAAACAACTATTTATGTAGCATCTACCTTGTATTAGTATTACATTTTATATAACATATTTGATCATACAGGATTTTGGTATATGAGGGTTCCTGGAATCAATTTCTCACAGATAAATATATTCTATTCAAGTTAACTAAATAAGCATTCAGACTGGTTTAGCCTTATAAAAAAATGTAAGGCATAAATAAAAATAATTGGCTCTGGCTTATAACTCCCAGTGCCGGAAATTGGTTATACCTTACATTGAGCTATTAGAGAGACCTATTAGGTCCCCAAAAGAAGACAGGTTTCTTTATAAGCATTTGATTTCTTGCCTAAGGCAAAAGGTAAGAGCCTATTGCTAAAGACACCACAAGGTGCCAGCATAAAACATCCAGAGATCATGCTAGAATCTGGAAGGAAGCCAGTTCCCTGATGACTAGTTCATATAATGCTAGAAAGTGCTACATGAGATGCCTAGGGAAAATAGAACCAACATTATGAACAAGCAGGAGATCCCTACTATATGATGTCAATCAGCTGGACATCTTACACACCTATGAAACAGTGGCCCTCAGCCTAGGTAACCAATGGCTCTATGATTGGCTAAGAAACCCACTCAGTAGGAAAGAACTCATAGCTGGTGCTTCAAGCCAGGTCAAATCCTATAGGGATGAGAGTCATAGACTCCAGCAAGAAGCTCCCAGTAATCTCTAGGAAAAGAGAGAGACTACACCCATTGAAATGTGTCTTAATTAACTATGCCTATTCCCTTTAACCTATGCTGCTCCCACTTTCCCTTGGAGAATCAGTTTTCTTTTACAGAAGGCAGCAAAAACTGAAGACAACAAAAATCTATCAACATGACAAGAAAAGATAGCTGACTCCCTATCATGAGAAGAGCCACCATTCACACATCAGCTGGGGTCCAGGTGAAGCCACAGAAAAAATTGGCAAGTTAAGCAAGAGTGCTGCTCTCATGCCAAGTCTTCCAACCTGTACCAGGGTGATGGTGATAGACAATGAGGACACTCAAAATGTGTCAAAGCAGAAATATAGAGGTTGTTGAGAGCTTAACACTAATGTAGACTTATTACACACCTACCATGTCTCAGGGAACATTTTGGAAGAGGGGACAGAAAGATTATAAGAGTCACTGAGTGGGAAGGAGTATCCAGAGGCATCGTCCCCTACTTCCCAATGACTGCTTGCTGCTCTCAGAACTTATAGCCCATAATCCATGGTTAATACCAGTAATCTCAAGGAGGAGGTCCCTCAATGGAATGGGGACAGAGAGGAGGGGAATGGTAGCAACACATGAGATATCCACACAAAGTTTCTACTTGATAAAAAAAAAGAATAGATATGAATTTGAATTAGTAAGATAATATCTCCCTGGAATTTTTAAACTTTGATAGTGCTTCAAAGAATATTGTTTTATTCAAGAATATATAATATAAGAGGAAGCAGATGGAAATAGAAGGGTGTGGATAGAATACAGGAAATAAAACCAGAAACACAATCCTTTCCACTGTCCCTGTTTAAATCTTCTGTTTTGTTAAAGCTAGGAGCTTACCTGTAACTGTGAATGATCTGGTGGCAGTCACATTATAATTGACTCCATTTTCAGTGTGTATAAACTTACATGTATAATCACCTTCATCATCCGTCCGCACATTGTCAATGATCAAAAATGATTTATATGACCTGTACCTTGGTTCTTGAAGAGCTTTGCAATTCTGAAAAACAAATCCATTCCCTTTTCAGTATTGTTTCACCTGTATCTACTTCACTTGTACATTTTTATCCAGTCCTGTCCAAATTTCCTTTTACCTTAAACCACTGAAGAGGTCCTGTCCAATTATAAAGATCAATTCTTGGACAAGATATTTTGGGATTTTTTTTTGATCCAAGTATTGTTGAATACAACAAATAATCTGGAATTCTGCAATCTTGTGGCTTCTTATAGATGGTCACATTCACATAACCAGTCTTATTCAAGGTGGGACTGTTAGATATTGAAAAAGAGATAATTGACATTGTGAAATATCTTAACCCAACCTATCACTTGTTCAGTATTTCTTTTTCTTCTTCAAAATGATTTATCATGGCTCTTTTCTTGAAAGATAATTATTAAATCTGAAGCATCAATGATTTTCTGTGACCCTTCACATAAGCATAACCCTAAAAATGAATTCCTTCATGGACTACATTTATTGTAATGCCATTATCATAACTGAATATATAGTGTCCATGTTTGTTGAAAGTTTGTGATGTACCATTTATGGAGGTAAACAATAGTTATGCATTGCCTCATTTTACTCTTCCAGTAATGCTTTGAGGTGGAATATACTATTGTATGCATGTTACAGATTAGGAACCGAGAGAAATACTTTTCAGGCATCATACAATTAACTAGTATTAAGGCATGAAATGTAAACTGTGACCATAAAATCAAGGCATTGAACTATACTTGGACTGCCTTTTGTTTATCTGACTCTTCTTAGAAATCAAATATAGGCATAATATCAAAACATGTAGCAAATCATATGAAGAATTATTTGTAGACACAGACTCAAGTAACCCTCTGCACTTAATTAAGGTCTCAGGCTGTTAGTCGCCCTTGCCACCCGCCACAGATCTCTATAATGCCCAGTGTCAAGGTCACTGTTTTGAATGCAGGTTTGTTCTTATTATTCTTATGCCCAGCCAAAGTGAGCTAGCTTTTTTTTTTTTTATGGTTCTTTGGGTCACTTAAAAAGCTAAGCATTTTTTCTAATTAGACTATCAATTTCTTACATTTCTTGCAATTATATAGTTAGATCATAATCCATCAACATGCTAGCATTCTTAGAAGTTTGCTTTTATTCAAATTACTTCACAAATTCAACTTTTTCCACAAAGGAGTAGTGAAGAGAGAAAGTGAAACAGTTTAGATTATCAACCATTAATGAAAGCGAAGCAGACTCAAATGTTATGGTGATTTCTTGGATGGACAATACCTTCTGATAATGCAAGCATAAATTCCAGAGTCATCCATTCTGGCAGGCAGAAACTTAAGAAGATCTCTGTAGGCAAACACCCGATGTCTTTTTTGGGTGGGAATACTTTCATTTGTATTTAAGTAATACCATTCCACAGGGTAAAGGGCTTTTGCTTGTTTCGGACATCTCACAATTAAAGCCTCATTTTCCATACCCCAGAATGGTTTGTCTACAAATAAAAAGGATAAATATGCTCCTGAAATGTTTGTGTAAATACCATAATATTCAATATAATCTAATATCTCCATACAAGATTAAATCTTAAAATGGATCATATGTTGTGATACTTTGAGAAAGATCAAGAAAATCATTAAGCTCTTTTATGAAATGTTCTACTTGGTGCATTGGATTAATGAACTGACTTGTGGTAACATCCACAGCACTCCAGGAAAAAAGCAGCTCTGTCTACTCGAACAAGTTAGGGATCAGTCAGTAAATGCAAGTAATATCACCCACGTAGAGGACAATGTTAAATTCCACATGTTTAAACATGTAAATCTAAAATTATGATCCATTTGTTATAGAGAATTCCTTCTGAAAGATTTGTGATAAAGAGTGACTATTGAGCTAAACATGAATTTTCCAGTCTGCAGTTCAGCTAGAAAAATTGTAAGCAAAACAGCTTAAATGAGGTTAATATTCCCATTACTTATTAATTTTAAAAATTCAATCTTAGCTAAAAAGCAATACTTACTACTCTTTGCTGCTGTGAAATATATGGACATTATTAATATTGTCGAGATCTGAAGACTCATTCTCTTTTTATCAATCAAGAGCAAATGTTGGTAATTGGTTATTGAGGTCAATGAATGGATCAACAATACAGCAGGGTTAAGGTCTCCACAAGGTGGTTGATAGCTCTGCTTAACACTTATAGTAGGGATTTGTCATTGTTGCTCCTGAAAAATAAGTCATAAAAACCAATAGCAAAATAGTTACCCAGCCATAATTTTTACTTACTCAAGACCATGCAGGGGAATCAATAAATTCACACATATTATATTAAGTACCATTATGCATAATGGCAGGCTTCTGACATTAAAAAATGCATTTATTCCTAGTGAACCTTGGAACCAAACAATCCTAACAATGGTTAAATGATTTCACAATTTTATTTAACAGTCTCAAAAGTATGTTCTCAAATAAGCTAAATTAATAGGAAAGAAAATAGAGGCTTTGTGTGAAAAAATTGTAACCATGAAATTCAGAATATGTTAGGAAACACAAAACTAAATACAACCATAGTCATCTACCAGAACTGAGGGACCATGCCATGTAATTTACCTAACATTCTAGTTCACAGATGAATATCACAAAGCATTAGCTAATTCTCGGAGACTGTACCACAAATGTTCCAAGAATTTTCCCTGTCTCACTGGATGCCAAAAAGTCACCAGTGTTTCTCTAAGAATGATTGACAACCTGTGGGTAGTAATTAAATACTTTTCTTTTTTTATTTCAACAAAGGCCTCTATTAGTATACCTTTGGTTCTTAAAACACCAGAAGGATGAAATCAATATAGATACTGACATCATAGGAATAAATATGAAAGTCCTTAATATTTTCAATGAGGCACATTTCCTTGAAATAGGAATTGCTGATACTCTTATTAAGATAAGATTTAGATCACTATTCTTACCCTAAATGAAGGCTTGGCAAGAAGGAACTCCAAGTCAATGATCTAAGAACAGTTCCTGGCTCTTGAAACTCCGTCGCTGCAGACTGCATGAGGGTGCACACCCTCCTTTATTTTAAACACTCCAAGATGTCTTAAAAATTGCCACCCCACCCATTATGAAATTTGACTTTTAGCCAAAATCCATGACTTGTCCAAAAATGCTGGTGTATCACATGCTAAGAATTTTTGAACTTGCCACATAAATATTTACACATAAGGACACCATTAGAGTCCCTTTCAGAGGAACTACTTAAATCATCCCCCCTGCTTTAGTTTTAGTTGCTCAAGCTGAGTAATAAACAGGGCAAGCAATTTTTCTCCCTGATACTTTTGACATCATGGGGCCTTGGAGATAATCTTGCAGATATTCCCTGATATCACATTTTGTCGATAGGAGTCACAAACATTCAGTCAGCTTTTCTGGGGCGAATAATTTAAGAAGTGATGACAGATGGAGAATGAACTCTGAGAAGTAAGCAGGACTTGCTCTGCCTATGATGCAAACTGTGACTCATGCTCATCCAAAAGCAGAGCCCAGCTCCTCAGATTCCCCAAGAGGGTCTTCATCTCAAATCTGGGCTCCATCTAAAACAAATATTAATGATAATTTTTATTTTAGCTACGCCTCTATTTAAGATTCTATTTTGAGTAGACTCTTCTGACTTTTAAAGTCATCACTTACAGGGAGGATTGAGGACTAGCTCCAGACCTGTACACTAACAGAATAACAATAGCTAATATTTATGCAACACTTCTTCTATGTCCTGTGCAGCTCTGAGTGACTAGCCTATATCAACCCCCTCAACCTCAAAACCATCCAATAATAATGGTACTGTTATCATTATCACCACTGTACAGATAAGGCATAGAGATTACGTAAGGAGCCAAGGCACATAACACTTAAAAAATCAGCTTGAACCCAAGCAGCATGGCTCCAAAGACTAGACTAATTACTAAGTCATACTGTGTAGGCGTGGAAAGTCCACACAGGAGGTTATACCAAAGATAAGTTCTAAGTACTTGTCTAGCCAGTTTCCTAAAGCATCTTTGATTACTATGATGGTTGAGAATGCTTTTGACATCTTTCATTTGCCAAAGGGCTTAGTAATCCCTTAGACAGGGGTGACAATCTCTTCAAGGAAGAGATACCAAACCATTTTCAGGCTGGGAGATTGACTTGGAGATGTGTAGTGTTAATTCAATAAACTAGGTCTGTTTCTCTACCTTCTTGACTCTTACTATCAAGGTCACATTATAAAGTCCAAGCAGGAGATCACAAGGTCAGGGCACCACAGTTAGAAAACTGCCTGAGCTATATAGTACACATAACAGTTTGTTAAGTAAAATAACACAAACTCTAAATTACTTGATCATTTCTTCCCTGAACCATCTTTTTGTCTGTGTTAATTTTTTGATACACAGCCTCATGTAGCCTATGATGGCTTTGAGTTCATTATGTAGCTGAGGATAACTTCTGTCTCTACATTCCAAGTGCTGGGATTATGGACATGAGCATCACACCTAACTCTGGGAACATCTTTTGAAAATATTGTTATCCATTAGTTTCATGGTTTTAAAAATAAGATGCCCATTCTCTCTGTCTCCTCTGTCTGTCTTGCTCTGCTTGAAAATAATAAATAAATAAATAAAAAACATATATATATATATATATATATATATATATATATATATATATAGAGGCTGGAGAGATGGCTCAGGGGTTAAGGCACTTGCCTGCAAAGCCTAACAACCTGGGTTCGAGTCTGCAGTACCCATGTAAAGCAAAATACACAAAGTGGGACATGCATCTGGAGTTCATTTGAAGCAGCTGAAGGCCCTGGCATGCCCATTCTCTCTCTCTCTCTCTCTCTCTCTCTCTCTCTCTCTCTTTCTCTCTCTCTCTGCTTGCAAATAAATAAATAAATTTCAAAAATAAGATGCTAGTTGGAATTTTAACATAATAATCACAAATCTTCAGAATATTTGATAAATTGGTTAAAAAACAAAGTATGTACTTATCATCAGCATCATTTGAATTTTACAGACTAAAATATAAACTTAAGAGCTGGGGATATGGCTCAGCAGTTAATGGCACTTGCTTGCAAACCTGATGGCCTGGGATTCAATTCCCTAACACCCATGTAAAGCAAAATGCACAAAATGGCACAAGTATCTGGATTTCATTTGCAGTGGCAGCAGGCCCTGGTGTGCCCATCTCTCTACTTCTCTCTCTTTCTCTCTCTGTCTTGTCTCTGCCTGCCTCTGTCTTTTGGTCTCTCAAATAAATAAATAAAAATATTTTTAAAACACATATAAACTCAAGATTAATACTGGTTAAGTAATTCCACCAACTTACTCAGTTGGGGCTATGGTTCAAACTAGACTCATTGATCCTCAAAGCTACAGTTTTTCCTTTTCCTACTAATGTCAACTAAAAAATAGAAAAAGCAGGGCTGGAGAGATGGCTTAGCAGTTAAGGCGCCTGCCTGCTAAGCCTAAGAATACCCATTGGATTCTCCAGATCCCATGTTTAGCCAGACACAGTGACGCAAGAGCACAATGCTGCGCTTGCCCACAAGGGGATGCACATGTCTGGAGTTTGTTCACAGTGGCCGAGAGGCTGCTAGCACGCTCATTCTCTCTCTCTCTCTCTGACTCTCTCCAAAAAAAAATAGAAAAAGTATAGTAGCAAAGTCTCCTTTTTTATAACTAAAACTAAGTTATTAAAACAAAATAAGATAATTTCCCTTAAACTTCTTTAAGAACTAGGCCATTCTAATATCTCGCTAGTTGATGCCATCCAGAATAGAATATAGTTGTTTATGGTAATTTGAGGTAAAGGTGAAAGGCAAGGCCTTGAGATCAATAAATCAAGCAAGGCTTTATAGTGGTTATGAATTTCTGCCAAGTTAATTAGAACCTTTCCACTGTCTATTTCTCTGGAAAATGCACTCTTACCAAGAATTTTCACAACTCTTTGGTTATCAAAATCAAGTCTAATAAGACCTAACCTAATTTTGACCTTTTCTATAGCTCTGAAATTTTCAATAAAGAGTAAATTAAATTATAGAAATCTGATATTGCTGGGAAACAGCCAGTTGTTTACATTTGGACTGTATATTCAAATATTTAGTAACAGGAGATAATATGTGAAGATTATTCATTTGATTTGGCTGATGGCACAACTAAATGTAAGTGATAATGTCACAATACTCTTGATCTGCCTACTATGTCCTGTATCTACCTCAGAAACCAGGAAATTGTTGTCACTTTGAACATGCTTGCATTGAAGTGGTTCTGTAAATCTCAGGAATCCTCACAAGAATCAGCAGAAAACAAATTAGTCCTCATTTAATTGTGAGCATTTTCTATACATTTTCATCTTTTCTTTTCCCTCTTCATGGACAGTTCATTCCAGTTACCCACAAACTAACTCTCCTCCTCCAACCTGACTCCATGTTGGCACCTTCTCAACAAAGCTTAGTCTGACCACTCAGTCTCTTCCATTTCTTTTTTATTTGCTTTCTTTTTCCTCTTTCATTTCCAATGTATACATGTGTTT
Organism: Orientallactaga sibirica; assembly: GCA_036365145.1. Lineage (NCBI taxonomy): Eukaryota > Metazoa > Chordata > Mammalia > Rodentia > Dipodidae > Orientallactaga > Orientallactaga sibirica. The sequence goes on from JAEOAD010000699.1 coordinate 9,739,319, forward strand.
GTGTGTGTTCCTGTGTGTGGGTGTGGGTATGTATGCATGGATGTGGGCACATGTGCAGGCCACTTCAGGTGTCAATGCTATCACTTTTGTTAGATTTTTTTTTTTTCTCTTTTGTGAGATATTGCTTCTCATTGGCCTAGAGCTTTCTGATCAGGCTGGACGGGCTGGCCTGTGAGTCTGGGGGATCTGTCTCCACCTCCCCAGAGCTGAGATTACAAACATGTACCACTATAAGTGGCATTTTCTGATGCTTTTTGGAGGTTGAGCTCAGGTATGCAAGGCAAGCACTTTACCAACTAAGCTACCTCCCCAACACTTCTTTCTCATTGTTGAAACTCTCAATATTGTTTTTGCTTCTGAGTTTTGGAGATGTATGTACACAACATAAAATGAACCATGTTAAAGCATGTAAGCTACTAAGTTGTAGTTGTCACTACATTATCACTACAATGTCAGTACATTCACAGTGCTGTAATGTCACCAATACTGTCTAGTTTCAAAGCATTTTCATTTGTGCTCAAAGCCTTGTTATCCAACACAGCCACTCCCTATTTGTCCCTCTTCCTAGTCCCATAAAGTTACCAGTCTGCTCTCAGTCTCAGTGTTTTTGCCTTGTCTGGATATTTCATATCAGTATAATTTTATAATGTGTTCTTTTATGTCTAGTTTCTTAGTATGATGGCTTCAAGGTTCCACCATGTTGAGCATGGGTCAGTACATCATTCTTTTTCATGGATGGATAATATTCCACTGGATATTTATACCTTGGTTCATTCATCCTTCCTCCCCTTCATGGAATTCTGAGTTGTTTCTACCTTTTAAATGCTTTGAATAACACTGCTAAATGCATTAGTATCCAAATACCCTCACTTTTCCTATCTTCTGACCCACTTTGTTATCTGTAGGATATTGGCCACTTCACAGCACTACATATGCAATATGTTTGTTTATCTTCTCCTTTAGAAAGTGAGAGTATAAGCTTCAAAAGGCAAGTTATTTTTGTCAGTACCATTACTGATATGGCTCATATATCTGAAATAGGGCTTGGCACAAAGCAAGCATCCAAAAATATTCGTTGAATGAACCAGCATTGCCAACAAAGAGATACCATTTGAGACCTGAGAAATAAAGCTTTTATATATGTGTATCAATATGTGCCTATACCCAGTGTTTAAACCTCTTCCTTGAAACTCTTTCTTGTTTCTCATGTGAAGTGAGACCTAAATAAGCCTTGAAAGATCCCATGGGGAATCCTGGGGCCAAGGAAGGAGTGATCAACTCTGAAAGAGCTCTGCAGACAGAGGACAAGAAAAAGAAACAAGGTTAGCAGCCATATTACAAGCTGCCAATAGCCTTAAGTGTTTGCATATGTGCAAGGACTAAGAAAGACCTAAGAGCCTTGCAGTCTGTAGTCTAATGTCTCACATACAGAGCCCATTACTGTGATCTGTGTTTGTCATACTTTATTTTAGTTCAGGTACATTCTCTTTGTCTAGAGGTCAGTGTGGCTTGGATTTTCCCAGTATCAGAATCATTTTTTATAAGAATTGTAACATTGCAAGGGAAATTAAAGTGTTTAGAAGATCCATAAAACTATTGCTAATGAATAAGAACACAATTGGAGGGGAGAGAGACGACTGTGGTTAAAGGTGTGTGCTTGCAATGCCTATTGGCCTAAATTTGATTCCCCAGTACCCATGTAAAGCCAGATGCACAAAGTGGCTCATGTGTCAAGTTCATTTATGCCCATACTCATTCATTCACTCTCTATCTATCTATATCTATCTGTCATTATTCTTGCAAATAGATAATTTTTTTTAAAAAAGAACACCATTCAAGACTTAAAGAATTTGGCTTAATATAAAGCTCAATAATAGTAACCATATGGTACTAGCATAAAGAAAGGTATATTAGCCAAAAGCTTAGAATAAAAACTTAAAATAGACTCAACATAGTAAATTTTCATTCGATGAAAGTGACCAAATAAGTTTATTGGGAAAACATGATATAATGATGAGAAACTAAGTTATCTATATGGAAAAAAAGCTAATATTAATATTACAAACAAAAATAAAATGGATTATATTTTATAAAACAAAATTTATATAACTTGTAGAAAGATAATTTTTAAACCAGAAACGAAAATCACTGCTCATGAAAAAATAAGTTGAACTTGTCAAAATTAAGAATGTCTGTTCTTTGAAAGATATTAAAATTTAAATATGTCAAGCCATAATTCAGACAGACTTCATACATATATCTGAGGAGTTAGTTGTATACCTGTACTTCATGAATTATTCCTACACAAAGTTAATGTGAGGAAAATGAAGTGACCAACTCAAAACTAAGAACTGAGTCTTCACAAAATAAAAATATGTCCATTATCAATAAGCACATGAAAAAGATACTCAAAGTTATTAGTTTGGGGAGATATTAATAGAATTAAATCACAATGAAATTCTACCTCACAACTGACAATGCCAAATGTTCAAAAGGACATATGCAACTGTAGCCTACTAGACAGACAGACAGACAGATAAATGATAGATATAAGTAAAAGATAGACAATGGATCAATTGGATAGACAGATGATAGATAATAGAGAGATAGATAGATGAAAGATGATAATATATAGATAGATGATAGAAAGAAAGAAGGAGGATAGCACATACCTTGTGAGTGAGAGTAAAATATTCAATGATTAGAAAAGTTTGGCAGTTTATGGTTATCCATTGATCATGTGACCCAAGAATTTCCCCCTACATATTAACCTAAGAGCACCTAAATCTAAGGGGCCTGGAAAGGGTGAGACACAAAACCTAACCTCAAACTTCTCCTGTTTCTCTTTCTTTTCTGTCTTTTTCTTGTTTCTTTTCCTTTAGCGCTGGCCTGTAATTACCTGTACTGGGATGTGGTCTACATCCACAATGAGCTATTGATCAGAGAGACCTACTAGATATCCCAAACAAACAAGACAAACTTCTGTCAGAGCAATTGATTACCCACCAGAGGTTAATGGTAAGACCCTACTGCTGAAGACACCATACGCTGTCAGCACAGACCATGGAGAGACCTGGTTAGAATCCGGAGGAGAGCCACTCCCCAATTAGCCCATCTAGTGCTAGAAGGTGCTACATGAGCTACTGGGGGAAAGTGGCCAACATCTGTCCAGGCAACTCAAAGTCTAAGCAACTCAGAAGCAAACAACATGACCTGATGCTCACACAAGTCCAATAGTGGCACACAGCCATGGTGGGTAACCAGATGCTCTTTGGTTGGCTAAGAGATCCACTCAGTGGAAAGGAAACCATATCTGGAACTGGGAAACAAGTCCAAATCATGTGCAGATAATGATTCTGCTTTCCATTGTCAAGCTCCAACTAACCTTAGACTATAAGAGGGTCTTACATCCTTTTAATTCCCTCTAAATTCATAATGGCTAACCCACTTAACTGGTGCTGACTTCATTCTCTATTAGAGAATCTGCATCTCTTTTTCAGATGGGAGCTGGACCTGAGGAGATAAATGACCCAGTGCCCTCCACCCCGCCCCAGCTGAAACCACAGAGGCATTGGGGAAATGAACAAGTGTGATGCTTTCTTAGTGAATCTGATATCAGCACAAGGGTGAAGGAGATAAACACTGAGGACACTCAACACCTACCAGAGCAGACATCCAGAGGTTCCTGAGTGCCCATCACTGAAGTAGACTTAAAATGCTCCCAGCATGGCACAGGGAATTTTGCAGAAGAGGGGATGGAGAGCTTGTCCGAGCCACAAGTTGGGACATTTTGCACAGAGACATTGCCTCTCCCCACCATAATGCATGACCTAAAATCCTGCATCCCAAACGAGGAAGGCCTCATCAGAAAAGGGGCAAGGAGGTGGGAAAGGATGATACCAACATGTGTTGTTTACATACAAAGTATGTCCATATCTAATGAAATTTTTAAAAAAAGCAATGCAGGGCTGGAGAGATGGCTTAGCAGTTAAGGCACTGCCTGCTAAGCCTAAGAACCCAGTTCCAATCTCCAGGTCCCACGTTTAGTCAGATGCAAAGTAACACAAGGGCGCAATGCCACACTTGCCCACGGGGGGGGGCACACATCTGGATTTCGTTAGCAGCAGCTGCTGGCGTGCCCATTCTCTGTCTCCTTCTCCTTCTCTGTCTGTCTCTGTGTCTCTCTCCAAAAATAAATAAAATCATTTTTAAAAAAGCAATGCAAAAAAAAAAAAAAAAAAGCAATGCAGGAAGGCATGTGGGGAACACAAAACATACTGGTATTTTCTTTTTCTCTATGGAGCAAAAGAACACAACTCAGGACAAACCTCACCCAGTGACATTAAGTGAGATACTTCTATTTTGAGGAATTGTCCTCTTACAGATAAATAGAAGAAATATAACAGAAAGGGGAAAGGTTTTAGTTTGGTGCTAGAAATTGAACTCCGAGTCTCATAAATGCAAAGCATGTGCTGGATCATTGAGCTACATCCTTGCTGCCTAGAAAACTAATTACACAAAAATGAAGGAAAAGAGCCAGTGTTGTAATATCAGCACTTGAGAGGCTGAAGCAGGAGAATTATGAGTTCAAGACCAACCTGAACTACATAGAAAGATGTCTCACAACAAAAGAACAGGGAGGGAAGGAAGGAAAGAAGAAGTGAAGAAGGGAGTGAGGGAAGAAGAGAGGAAGGAAGGAAACAATCTGCTCATGAAGCAACTTATACTCATTTGTGATTAATACGCATTTGCTAATTATTTGAAAATCACACTCCATAAAGTAATATCTACATATAGCACTTTACTCCTTTGTCACAAGTATTTGAACTTGAAATCTAATGTGTGACAAGTTCTTTTCACTTACATTTTATGATGCCTTTCTTTCTTTCTATCTTACTGTCTTCCTGTGGTGACCATAATTTATAACAAATACTCTTATTCACAATATTCATATTTCTAAAGTTGCTCTAGCATATCATATGTGCGCCCAGAGGAACTGAGGCAGTTGGGACCCATCAAACAATGGTGGGCGGGGGAACATGTGATTCCACAATGTCTCTATTTCTTACTGTGTTCTGTGAAACAAATTTTTTTTTTTTTTTTTAGGAAACAGTAACTTCAAGTGATTTTAATTTGTCCTTTTATATATAATTATTTTTATTTGAAAGCATACAGTCAAACAAATGGCAGTAAGTCCTACTCTCTAAGCAACCCTGAGACCTTTCCATTTGCTGGTCCTTCTGATCACCAAGCAGCCCCAGCATGCTGAGTTTTCTGAAGGTGTTTATATAGTTTTAACTATTTGCCTTTGATTCTTTCCCTTAGCTTCTACAGTTTTGCTTTTTTGTATTTTGGATTTTGCAAATAATCATATAATATTTGAACCCACCTTGGGAACATTCCATTACAGCAGTTCCCTTTTTATTGGCAGTTTCTTCTTCTATGGTTTCAGTTACCTGTGGTCAGTTGGCAGAATTAAATGGAAAATTCCAGAAGTAAACAGTTCATAAGTTTTCAGTTGGGTGCCTTTTTGAGTAGCATGACAGAACCTCATGTTGTCCCCTGCTGAGGATATGAATCATCCAGTTCAGCATGAGAGACCACATTCACAAAGCTTTTATTACAGTACAATGTTACAACTGCCCCATTCTATTACCAGCTATTTCTGTGACTCTCCTATTGTGCCCAATTTATAAATAAAGCCTTATCATAGGAACATGACAGATCAATGAGTCTAGTTTAGTTGTCCTGTTTTTTTGTTTGTTTGTTTGTTTGTGAGAGACAGATAGAGAAAGGGAGAGAGAATGGGCATGCCAGCAGCCGCTCAGCCTCTGTGAATGAACTCCAGACTCTTGCACCCCCTTGTGGCCATGTGCAGCATTGCACACTTGCATTACTTTTTGCATCTGGCATGGGACCTGGAAATTGAATGGGTGTTCTTAGGCTTGGCAGGCAGGCACCTTAACCGCTAAGCCGTCTCTCCAGCCCAAGTTGTCCTGTTTTTTGGTTTTTGGTTTTGGTTTTTGGTTTTTATTTTATCTATTTTTTTTTATTTTTTTTTTTTTGGGGGGTAGGGTCTCACCCTAGCTCAGACTGACCTGAAATTCACTATGCTATGTCATCCCAGGGTGGCCTTGAACTCACAGTGATCCACCTACTTCTGCCTCCCAAGGGCTGAGATTAAAGGCATGTGCTACCATGCCTGGCTGTCCTGTTTTTTATATAAATGATAGCCCATTTTATAAAATGTAATCACAGAAGGACCCTCCCTTTAAAAGAAAAGAGGTGCCAGGCGTGGTGGCACACACCTTTAATCCCAGCACTGGAGAGGAGAGATAGGAGAATCGCTGTGAGTTCAAGGCCACCCTGAGACTACCTAGTGAATTCCAGGTCAGCCTGAGCTAAAGTGAGACCCTGCCCTTGGGAAAAAAAAAAAAAAAAGAGGTGCTTCAAAATGTAGAAAGAACTTGTCAAACAGCCCCCCAGCCAGGTGTGGCAGCACAGTGGTGATCTCAGAACTTAGGAAGCTAAAGCAGGATCAAATGTTTGAGGCCAGCCTGGACTACAAGTGAGACTCTGTCTCAAAACAAAAGCTGAAGTGTCTTCTTAGAGCGGGCTTCAGTGGTAAGAGTGCTTGCTTAGTATGCTCAAGGCCCATGGTCCATCCTCAGACCACAAAAACAGAATCATTAGCCTTCACATTAAATACATTTGACAGAAATTAAATAATGCATATAGGTATGGATTTATGGGTTCTGATTTTTCAAATATCTGTCAAATATGTATTAGCCAAATAAATACAGGAAAAAGTTATTGTTTTAGGATTTAGTATTAGTGTTAGTTTCATGCATAGTATGGGAGGATCTTAGAATGGATCTCTTGAAGATAAGGGTGGACTAGCCGGCTTGATTCTTTACATTTCAACTCTGTCAATTAGTTGAGATTAATGTAGCATTGTGCCATTCCCAATAACAACAATTATCATCTAGCTGGACAATTGTCAAAACTCAATCTTCACTTGCCTCTGCCAAATTCTAGCAGCTTCTGTTCCATTTGTCAGGACTTCATGGGCTGCTTCTTCCCACCTCCTCTTCCCCAGGTCCTTGAACTCTTTCCTTCTCTATCTGTGCTCTCTTGACTAGTTTAAACACCATCCACATGCTGATTATGCATTAACAGTTGAACTTGTCATGGAGACTACCCCCTGAACTTCACACAATTCTGCTTGTCATCTCCACTTACCTCTGTTCCCAACACCCCAACCTTAAGAATTCACGTGCTTCCTAACAAAATTTCCTCTTACAACAGCCTTTCACTTCTTAGTCAATGACTACTCTGTTTTCAGCTGCACATAGCAACATCCTTGGAGATATTCTTACGCATCTCTTTCTGTAACCCATCACTCCTAATCCGTCAAATCACAATGAATTTATTTTCCAAACACATTCAGACATCAAGTACTGGAGACATTTTCTCCAGGCAACCACTGTTGACCCAGGTCACTACTATCTTCTGTCAGGACCATTGCAGTGGCATCAGGACTAGACTACTTGGTCCTTCTTGAGATTCTGAAATTGATTTTCAAAGTGAAGTCAAGGTATTCCTTTCAAATTACTTTTCTACTCAAACCTCCCACTTCACTCAGTGGAAGGAAAATTCTTATACTTGGCAAGAAAACCCTCCATGGTCTGCTGTCACTCACTTCTCTGAATGCTGTCCTTGTTTGTTCCTTGCCCTCAGTCCATGCACAGTCATTTTCTCCCCTCTCTATCCCTTGGGACCTATTAACTTGCTCCCATCTCAGGGTGTTTGCACCAACCACTTCCTCTCTCCTGGTTCTTCTCCATCCTAATATTTGTGTGTCTCCCTCCTTTAAGCCTTGACATTCTCTTTATGAGACCTGCCTTCCCCTCCCTAACTAATAAACCATGGACTCAATCTTCCTTACCTGGCTTGTTTTCCCACAGCACTTATAAACTTCTAGCATACACTGGATATTTGACTTACACCCCATCTATATTTTCTGATTTATTCACTTGGACATCTTCACAATACATCCTCAATAAAATTTTTAAATGAAAAAATTAATAGTTTGCTACTGAAAAACATAAATTTTATTTCCTCCCCAAATGAATATTTTCTTAATAGAATTCTTTTTCTTATCAGATATAAGAATATCTTCATTTAAAGGCAGAAGTAAAACTAAGAGGCTGGTAAATTAGCCATTGATTTGGTTCGTGGGCTGAAAGTACAAATCATCTATTTGTCAGCAACAGTGGTGACTAAAAGACAAAGAACTCAGGAAAACCACAAATATATGTTTATATAGAACCACTAAATGGCTAAAAATACTTCTTTAATGAAAACAGGAGCAAAGCTGAGTTGTTTGCTCACAGTATTTCAAAAAGCCTTAGTTTTTAAAACTTGAATATAAATTTCATCTTAACAAGATTGTCCACCTTATAAGAAACCTAGTTTACTAAATAATTACCCTAATGTGTATTTTTTTGTAGTTTTTGAAGAGTTGGTGTCTATGTCTGAATGATCTAATGGATTTGAAAAGGGAAAATTTAAAGCAGCTCAAATATATAGAAGTCATTGCTTGTAACAAAGATAAGGGAAGATAAATTAATTTTGAGTATTACAACTGAGATGCTATCACAGTTCTGCCCTTGCAAAGAAAAAGTTGAAGGAAGTTCATAGTACTAGCTTTACCTCAATTCTCATAGTGTCTACAGAGGGGTGAGCCCAGGAAGGTTGTTTTGAACATGGGCGTCAAGCCTCTGTGATTCTCTCTAGAAGCTGCTACTCTGAAGACCTGAAGACATGATTCAGATAGCATGGGAGTTCTCTTCACCAAGGGTAAGGGTTATTTTTTGATTATCTAAGGTCCCAAGGTAAAGGGCACTTTAGAGAGTACTGATGCATCCTACAGTGGTCAGAGAGAGCGGAAGCAAGAAGGGGGACCAGAAGTCCCTTTTGCATACTTCCCATTCTATTCCTTTTCCTCAGGCATAAGCCCTCATCCTCATTGTAGGAGCCTCTTCTAGGTTCAGCAGTGCTGAGAGGCCAAGGCTCAGGGACTTACACCTCCACCAGGCACACATGGGCTGTAAAGCTGCTCAGAGTAAGACATTGGTAAACCTTGCTTCCCATCTGAGAATGGACTTGAAATTGCACCCAATACGTACTTATCTATCTCACATATACGTAAGGAAACTATCAAAACACTATCCACCCACCTTGGGCTCTTGTCTAAATCTTGGTTGGATTTCATGAAATCATTTTTAGTCTGCTTTTCTTTTTCACTACAGCACCATCCCAGCTATAGCTGGAAATATCTATAGCTAGTTTTATTGTTGGTACCTCAGTGTCAAAGTTTTGAAGACTCTGGCACTTTTTGGGGCCTATGTGGACAACAGGCTCTGACCTTGATTTGGGCTCAGTCAGCCTGGCTCCAGAGCCAGTACTAGAAATGCAACCCAACTATGCAAGTGTCTGCATTCAAGCCTTCACTGACAGATGAATGCATAGAATTTGAGACAATCTGATCTTAGTTTTTCCCACACTAACATACCTTATGAGAAGAATAGCAGTACATGATGTATGAAAAATATTTTTCTCAGAATCTGGCAGTCAGGAGTCTCAGTAGATGATTGTTCATGTTGCTGCTATGTTATTACAAGTACAGTAAAGATAAATATAGTCCAGGCAAGTAGGAGATTCCCCATTCCTTCGTCAAATCTCTATCATGCCCTGTCTCAATTCCCCTAACTCTAAACCCAGCAACCAACCCCTATTCATAATTCAGGGCCCCTTTTTTGGTTTTTCAAGGTAGAGTCTTGCTCTAGTCCAGGTTGACATTCACTATGTAGTCCCAGGGTGGCCTTGAACTCATGATCCTCCTACCTCTGCCTCCAGAGTGCTGGTATTAAAAGTATGTGCACCACACCCAGCTTTCAGCCCTTTTTCTTTCACTTCCTAATTGGACTCTTGGTTTTGTTAGACGTTTGTTCCAGATCAAAGGGATCTTTCCTGCATTCCTTCACTAGGGTGTAACTACATTTGTGTGCACAGATGTCTGCATGCACATGCACACACACACACACACACAGCTTTAGAATCTGTTGAACCAAAACTCCTGAATGGTGCACCACCCATCAATATAAGCCTAGTTCAGTGCCACCCCAAACCTTGAAGGCATTGTCCATGTCATTTGTCTGCTTTTGTACTCTGAGAAAGCTGGGGAAAACAAAAAAGGCAGAGAAATACAAATCCTCATGATTTTAGGACAAATATTTTGAAGGACATAGAGGAAGAATTCTTCTACAGGAAATCAGGAATCTCAAATCAAAGACACTCCAGATTCACTTGCATCTCTATCACCGAATACAGAGGGACTGAGGAAGAAAAATACCTTGGGACCAAGCTCCTCCCTTGAACAACCTATTCAGAAACAGAGAACCTCATGTCTTGTTGAGGAGTAGCCACAGCAGCCAGTGTGCTGGACAAAGAAATGAATGTTCCCAGATAAGGAAAGGGAGAAAGTAACAATGAAGAAAGGGTTGGCACTTAGGATTTTACATCTATTTCATTTTTTGAAACATCTCAGTAAGCTTGGTGTTAGTCACAACATGCTTGTTTCATAGGTAACATCAAATTAACAAACAGAGATGAGTTATCAAGAATCATACAGCAAGTAAGTGCATGAACAGGGCTTAGGTGCAGGTCTACATAAGTCCAGAGCTGTCTGTCTTCAGTACTATCTGTGGAAAAGCCAACATGGGATACAAATGTTCATAAGGGGACTTGGAAGTTCATCAATAGTTTGGCTTCAAGATTGGGTAGGAAAGTGCTACAGAGGCTGGAGAGATTGCCTAGTGGTTAAGGCACTTGCCTGTGATTCCCAAGTTTGATTCCCTATAAATAAGCCAGATGCACAAGGTGGCACATATATCTGGAGTTCATTTGCAATGGCTGGAGGCCCTGGTACACCCATTCTGTCCCCCACCCCCAATAAATAAATAAAATATTTTTTTTAAAAAAAAAGCAAGGGGTGCAGCTACAGAGAAACATAGCTCCCCCAGTATATATCTGGAAGAAATTATGAGGAAAAACAGATGCTCAGTGGAAGATTGAGGATCAGTTCTGCCATATTTGGTTATAGACACTTCTGCCAAAGTCTTCAGAGTAGAAAAGAATGGGGGCTGTCAGCCAGAGGTTCAAAGCAGGCATCTGAGACAAAGATGGACTTTGGACTTCACTGCCTACCTCACATACAGACTGGCACTCACCATTCCACCTCCTCATGACTGCCAGCCTTACATCCCTCTGACAGAACTGTCTTACTGATGGCAGTATGCACCTCCCACACCACAGACTCTCCTTCATCCCTTTTGGCTAACAGCCCCTTGAGTCATAACTTTTCTATTTCCCTCCATCTGCATATGTTCTATTTCTAGATGTAAATGGACTGTATAAATTATTCAGGAATTGATGAGCATTCTAGTTATATCCTCTCCCACCCTCAACCAGATGTTTTCCAATGCATCAGACCTAAGTTCCATATCATACACGTGATTAAAATTTTGTCAATACATAACTTGCTTTTCCCATTAACAATACCATTTTTAATCACAAAAAAGTAATTCAGGTGAGTTCCAGGCCAGCCTGGGCCAGAGCAATAGATAATTTTCTTTGAAAAGAAGAACAAAAAGTGAATGAGTTTGAGGCTAGCTTTAGCTAGAGTGAGACCTTGCCTTAAGAACCCACAAAAAGACAGATGGCTTAGAGGTTAAAGTGTTTGCCTGCAAAGCCAAAGGATCCCAGTTCAATTCTCCAGGACTCACATAATCCAGATGCACAAGGGGGCACGTGTATCTGGAGTTTGTTTGCAGTGGCTGAAGGCCCTGGTGTGCCCATTCTCTCTCTCTTTCTCTCTCTCTTTCCTTCTCTTTCTGTGTGTGTGTGTGTGTGTGTGTGTGTGCCTCTCTCTCTCAAATAAATAAATAAATAAATAAATAAATAAATAAATAAATATAAAAAAGATAGGTGCACAAAGTGGCACATGCTTCTGGAGTTCTTTGCAGTGTACCCATTCCCCCCTCTCTCATTCTTTCTCTGTCTCTCTGCTGGCAAATAATTAAATAAACAAGTGGTTCATGTGCCAGGCATTCATTTGCAGCGACAAGAGACCCTAGTGAACCACCCACCCACACACATCAAATAAATATGTAAATAAATAAATAAAATTTGATGCTTAAACAACCCCCCAAAAAGAAAAAGTGACAGCAATCATTATTTTAACCTAAATTTATATTTGAAAATTTTATTCTCTTTGAGATAAACCTACTTTGGTGTAATACCCTAAAGGCACTTACCATTAGCCAGTGGTACTCAGTGGTACTCATACTCTTTATTCCTTGTCTTCCAACCACCAGAATTTTCAACTCTAAAAGGCAATTTCTCTGATAGCTTTATGCAAACTACAGTAGCTGCTGTCTTTATAAACCTTCCAGTTCTCTTATCAGTTAAGATGCCGGAACCCAGTTGTTGATAGACTGAAACTGACAAAAAACACTGCTAGCTAAAACCATTTACTGAAACTCTCACCAGTTCTCCTAACACTGAATGATTTTTGGTGAGCTTTATTTCCAATTTTAACCTTATTTGAAGGATGACAACAATTTATCTTAACTGCATTTTGCCTTCCTTCAGGGTGCCTCTCTCAGCCAAACCAGCCCACTTCAACTAGATAACCTTGGAGAGCAGGTGGGCAGACAAAACTTCCCCCCATTTCAACCCTAAGGACAACAGGGCATATTTCTCTAGCTAGTTTTATTGTTGGTGCCTCAGTGCCAAAGTTTAGACGACTCTAGCACATATTGTGGGCCTGTGTGGACACCAGGCTCTGAGCATTGATTTGGTACGTATTATCCTGAGCAGTCTTCACAATCTGACAGGAGGTTCAGAGAAACAAATTACCTCATCCCATCTTATGTGTGGCTCAAGTCACGCTAGCATCCTTCTTTCTCCCTCTCCTCAAATGGCCTCTCTGGAATACTGTAATAGAGACTTTGTGGACCCATTCTGTGAGTATTACAAGTCTGGATAAATGAACTTTAATTATCTATGCAATTGTTGTTCTAAATGTTGGTGGCTTTTGAATAATCAGAACATGCCATCTGACAAAGTCTTAAAATATGAAGAAAGAATAAGAACTTTAAGTACAACCTGGTTTATCCTCCTATTGCTTGTGTGACTGGGATTTTTTTTTAAATCTCTCTAAATCTCTGTGCAAAGACATTTTTGTTGATATTAAATAAATAACCTATATAAGGTGTCAATATTCATGAATAATAATAGCTCTCTGCTATCTACATACTCAATTCACTTGGTGCAACTATTTAAAAGGAAATATTCAGAACTCATTTGAACAGATGAAACTCTTGATAGCAAGCACCATATCTAAATGTCATATCTGTGTCAAGTCAGCAGCAAATTTTATGTAAAGCCTGGCTCTCAGCCCCTCTGAGACAGTTTGTTTTTGTATTTTCGTTTTTATATTTATATCAAGAACCCAGTCTCTCCAATAGACATAAAACAATGCCTTACTTATGAGCATTATACATAAAAGATGAAAATATATAACAATGAAACAATAGCAGAAACTAACTACCTGCTATATAATCTTCATTTGGAGTGTACTTCTTAAGGGGTATCCATCTTTTATTCTGCACCACTAGAGAACTGGAGAAAATAAAATACACATAAGCAATTAATCATGCAGTCTTCACCATGTACCCAGCATTATGTCAGACACTATCAGTAATAGAAAATGATGATTCATAAAGAGGGAGAAAAGTAACTCTTTATAAACATGAAAACCTGGGATTTAAACTAAGATATTTTTGACAATAAAAATATTTTTGAAAATTGGAGTGAAATATTACAAGGCTTTAGCCTTTACTCAAGAGAAGAATCTCATAACATATTAACCATTGTGTGAGTATGACACTGTGTTAGAAACTTGAATCATATCTGATGTTATTCAACTTCAAAACAGTCTGCACACACACACACACACACATATGCATGCATGCATGCACTCATGTACATGATTAGAATCAAGATCAATGGTAGTGTGTCCAGTGTTCTCATCAATGGTCATTACAAAGAGGAACACCAACATTGTGGTCCTCCATAGCTGTAAGTTAAAAGGTCACATTGAAAGAAGACAAGGGACCTGACCAGCCACGTGTAGCCTCAAGAAGTTTTAACTTGCAAAGGCTTTGAAGCTGTGGAAGTCAGAGACTGCTGCTGATACACCCACCTCATGGGGAAAGTGTAGCTCTACTCCAGTAGTAGACCTGTCCAAGACCTAAGGATATTGAATGGCATACACTCAAGGCAGATATGTCCTCAGTTCCCACACAGTAGAAATAACTGCACCTCTTAGAGCAAACTCTCCTTAATGAATGCATCTCCAAAACAAGAGGAGGTGTTTCTGAACAGAAAAGCAGAGCCGTATCTGTGACAACTCACCACTGAGAAATATGTTCTCCTCAGAACATTTAGCAGAGAATAAAGCCTCAAATTAATGTATGGTTATACTTTGTTAAGTTCATTCACAACTTTTATGATTCCACAATAAGAGAAAACTCTTCCTGTGTTCAAGAGTTAAGCAGTTATCCTTACCAATTTCCTCTTCCCCGAAAGTGATCTGTAGCATTAAGGACTAGCTGGGAGTAATCTCTTCCCTCTCTATAAAATTAAAACATAAGCAGGCAAGAAGGCTAGTGCTCTACCCTTTACTCTTACCCCTAAATGTTCAGAAAATGTCCTGTTGAATGAGTTAACAGAAATTCTTGATTTGGGTTTTGCAGAATAGGAGTTCTATAAAATCAACAGGCCACTTGGAAGAAAAAATAATTTAATCTGAAAAATTAGATTTATATATTTACACACACACACACACCTTGCTTCTTCAAAACAAAAGATAGAAAATGTTTAGCAGTGCTTTCTATGGAAATTACTTAAATCTTTCCACATTTTGACTTCCGGTTAAGATGGCGACATAGGAACCTCGCCAAAAGAGGGAAGCGAACAAAAGCAAAACAAATCCCAGCAAAATACACTTTTCTACTAAAAAGTGAGATACATAGTAAACTTGCAAGCCCAGCAGAGAAGTAGGAGAGTTCCAGAGCATCTGGAGCCCACAGAAGCGGCTCCACAGCCGCCGCCTGCGGCGGCGCGGCTAGGCGCCGCCTGAGACAGCTGATCCGCAGAACTTTTAAAGGCGGGCGAGGAGAATTTTCCACTCACACCGCCTCCTCACAATCTCAAGAAGCGTGGAAGGAGGACAGTAGAGACCAACAAAGAGGCTAGTGAGGAAGAGGATCGCGTAGAGGAACAGACGGACTTCAGCCGCCACTCACAGCCTCCCCTCCCCCACCACGGGTGCAAGTACGGCACAGAGACTTGGGAAAGAGCTCGCTGGCAGCATCGGGCGCAGGGAAAGCAGAGTCCCACAAACGCAGCTGACCTCCTGAATCCACGTCACAGCAAAGGAACCAAGCAGCCGGGCAGCATAGCTGTGATCAAACCCGTTCCAAAAGGTAATTTGGTTTTATTCATTGGGGAAGGGTCTCTCTTGATCACAAGCTGACCTTGGAACTGTCTACAGATCAGAAATCTTAGCCTCCCAGCTGACAGGATTAAGGGCGTGGGCTAACACATATCCTTAGGAACTGTGACTTTGTCATAATACCTGCTTTTGCACAAATACTCTGTGCTGTATTTCATTGAAGGGGTACATTGTTGAGTTAAATTTTTGGA
The DNA here is from genome assembly GCA_036365145.1 of Orientallactaga sibirica. NCBI lineage: Eukaryota > Metazoa > Chordata > Mammalia > Rodentia > Dipodidae > Orientallactaga > Orientallactaga sibirica. The sequence goes on from JAEOAD010000699.1 coordinate 9,755,156, forward strand.
TCTTGACTGTATTCTGTTCCATTCACCCCACTTGATAATCTCATAGCAGGCAAGGGTCACTTCTGTGATAACTTTGAGAGCCTTAAGAACCACACTTAACACCTTAAACTCCTACACTGAAGACATATAATATCAGATTGATTGATACATCTAACATTACTGCAGATATTTAGAAAACCCAAGCATTAAATTAATTCAAGATGCAAAGATCTCTACATTACAATACAAGAAACACAAAACATCCAGACAATATAAATCCACCAAAAAGTATTAATATATCTGAAATGACCTTCAGTGAGGCTGACTTAGAGGACATCCCCGAGAAAGATTTCAAAAGAATGATTATAATTATGTTCAAAGAACTCAAAGAGGAAATGAAAGGGTTCAAAGACCTCAAAGAAGAAATCAAAGGATTCAAAGAAAACACAGAAAACCAATTTAATGAAATAAGGAAGTCAATACTAGACATAAATACGGAAATAGAAAGAATAAAGAAAACCCACTCAGAAATGCTAGCAATAAAGAACACAGTCAGTGAAATTAAAACCTCTGTAGAAAATCTCTCTAGTAGAATGGATGAAGGAGAGAACAGGATATCGAAGCTAGAAGACCAAGTAGCTGATCTAATACAGTCCAACAGAGAGAAAGACAAAATAATAGGAAGGTATGAATGGGAATTACAGGATATTCGGGACACTATGAAAAGATCAAACATAAGAATTCAAGGGATAGTAGAAGGAGAAGAATTTCACTCCAAAGGCATAGTAGGTGTTTTCAACAAAATCATAGAGGAAAACTTCCCCAAATTGGGAAAGAGTTGCCAATGCAGATACAGGAAGCCTTTAGAACACCAAACAGACAAAACCTGGAAAGAACCTCTCCCCGCCATATTATAATTAAACTACCAAACATACAAACCAAAGAAAATATATTGAAAGCAGCTAGAGAGAAAAAGCAAGTGACCTACAAAGGGAAGCCCATCAGACTCACAGCAGATTACTCAACACAAACTTTAAAGGCTAGAAGGGCCTGGAGTAATGTATTCCAAGTTCTGAAAGATAAAAACTGTCAACCGAGATTACTTTATCCTGCAAAACTATCTATCCAAATAGATGGAGAAATAAGGACATTCCACAACAAAGACAGGCTAAAGGAATTTTTGGCAACTAAACCAGCTCTACAGAAAATACTTGCAGGAATCATTCATGCTGAGGAGAAAGCAAAGCACACACATCAGGAAATAGGAAAAAATAAACCATACTCAAATAACAGTTAAAACAAGTGAGTAGAGGGAAAACAGGAAAAACTAAAAAATAAGAATGGTGAGAATAAACACATATATGTCAATAATAACTCTTAATATCAATGGTCTCAATGCCCCTATCAAAAGACACAGACTTGCAGACTGGATTAAAAAGCAGGATCCTACCATCTGTTGCCTCCAGGAAACTCATCTCTCAATAAAAATAGAAACCTTCTTAGGGTGAAAGGTTGAAAAAGGTATTTCAAGCAAATGGGCCTAGAAAACAGGCAGGGGTTGCTATTTTAATTTCTGACAAGATAGACTTCAATCCAACATTTGTGAGGAAAGATAAAGAAGGTCACTTTATACTGATTAAAGGAACACTCCAACAGGAGGACATTACAATCCTAAACATATATGCCCTAACATGGGGCTCCCAATTTCATCAAACAAACACTATTAGAATTAAGGTCAGAGATATCTCCTAACACAATAGTAGTGGGGACTTCAATACCCCACTCTCATCACTTGACAGGTCTACCCAGCAAAAAATAAACAGAGAGACATCTGCATTAAATGATACCATGGAACAAATGGACCTAACAGATATTTACAGAACATTCCATCCAAATGCTGCAGAATATACATTTTTCTCAGCAGCACACGGGACATTTTCTAAAATAGACCATATACTAGGACACAAATCAAATCTGAACAAATACAGGAAAATTGAAATAATCCCTTGTACATTGTCTGACCACAATGGGATTAAACTGCAAATCAGCAACAAGAAAATATACAGAGCATACAGAAACTCATGGAGACTAAACAGCACTTTATTGAATGATGTATGGGTCATTGAAGAAATTAAAAAGGAAATCAAGAAATTCGTAGAATCAAATGATGATGAGAATACAACATACCAAAACCTTTGGGACACAATGAAGGCAGTCCTACGAGGGAAATTTATAGCCCTAAGTGCATATATTAAGAAATTGAGAGTTCACAACTAAACAATTTAATGCTTCACCTTAAGGCCTTGGAAAAAGAAGAACAAGGCAAACCAAAAATTAGTAGACGGGAAGAAATAATAAAGGTTAGGGCAGAAATTAATGAAATGGAAACCAAAAAAAACAATCAAAAAGATCAATGAAACAAAGAGTTGGTTCTTTGAAAGGATAAACAAGATTGACAAACCCTTAGCAAATCTGACCAAAAGAAAGAGAGAAGAGACAAAAATTGATAAAATTAGAGATGAAAAAGGCAACATCACAACAGATACCAAAGAAATTCAGAAAATCATACGGACATACTTTAAGAATATATATGCTTCTAAGTTTGAAAACCTGAAAGAAATGGATGAATTCCTTGATTCATATGACCTACCAAAATTAAATCAAGAAGAGATAAACCATTTAAATAGAACTATAACAACCACAGAGATTCAAGCAGTTATAAAAGTCTCCCAACTAAAAAAGCCCAGGCCCAGATGGATTCACTGCTGAATTTTACCAGACATTCCTGGAGGATCTAACGCCAATGCTTCTCAAACTTTTCCATAAAATAGAAAAGGAAGGAACTCTACCAAAATCCTTCTATGAAGCCAGCATCACCCTGATACCCAAACCGGACAAAGAAAGATCAAAAAAAGAAAATTATAGACCAATCTCCCTCATGAACATGGATGCAAAAATTCTCAACAAAATACTGGCAAACAGAATACAAGAATTTATCAGAAAGATTATTCACCCTGACCAAGTAGGCTTTATCCCAGAGATGCAGGGATGGTTCAACATACGCAAATCCATAAATGTAATACACCATATAAATGGTCTGAAGGACAAAAATCATATGGTCATCTCAATAGATGCAGAAAAGGCATTTGACAAAATCCAACACCCCTTCATGGTGAAAGTATTACAGAAACTGGGAATAGAAGGAGCATATCTCAACATAATAAAAGCTATTTATGACAAACCTACAGCCAACATAATACTAAATGGGGAAAAACTTGAAGCTTTTCCTCTAAATTCAGGAACAAGACAAGGGTGTCCACTTTCCCCACTACTATTTAATATAGTACTGGAAGTCTTAGCCATAGCAATAAGGCAAGAGACACTCATAAAGGGGATACAAATCGGAAGGGAAGAGATCAAATTATCATTATTTGCAGACGATATGATTCTATACCTAACAGACCCTAAAGTCTCTACCTGCAAACTGTTAGAGCTGATAAACACTTTTAGCAATGTAGCAGGATACAAAATAAACACACAGAAATCAGTAGCCTTTCTATATACTAACAACAAACGTGCAGAGGATGAAATCAGGGAATCTCTCCCATTCACAATTGCTTCAAAAAAAATAAAATACCTTGGAATAAACTTAACCAAGGAAGTGAAGGATCTCTACAATGAGAACTTTAAAAAACTCGAGCGACAAATTACAGAAGACACAAGGAAATGGAAAGACATCCCATGCTCCTGGATTGGAAGAATCAATATTGTGAAAATGTCAATCTTACCAAAAGCAATCTATACATTTAATGCGATCCCTATTAAAATCCCAATAGCTTTCTTCACGGAAATAGAAAAAACAATCTTAAAATTCATCTGGAAACACAAAAAACCTCGAATAGCCAAAACAATTTTGCGAAACAAAAATCAGGCAGGTGGTATAACCATACCCGATTTTAAGTTATATTACAAAGCCATAGTAACAAAAACAGCGTGGTACTGGCACAAGGACAGACAGGTAGATCAATGGAACAGAATAGAAGACCCAAATATTAATCCAAGCAGCTACAGCCACCTGATTTTTGACAAAAATGCCAAAAATATTAATTGGAGAAAAGATAGTCTCTTTAACAAGTGGTGTTGGGAAAACTGGACATCGGTATGTAAAAGAATAAACATAGATCCTTGTCTTTCTCCATGCACAAGAGTCAAATCCAAATGGATCAGGGACCTTGATATCAGACCTGAAGCTCTGAACCTGCTAGAGGAAAAAGTAGGGGAAACCCTTCAACATATTGGCATAGGTAAGGACTTTCTGAATATAACCCCAATTGCTCAGCGAATAAAATCACTAATCAACCAATGGGACCTTATGAAATTACAAAGCTTTTGTACAGCAAAGGACACTGTGAGTAGAGCAAAAGACAACCTACAGAATGGGAGAAAATCTTTGCCAGCTATACATCTGACAGAGGATTAATATCCAGAATATACAAAGAACTCAAAAAACAGAATAATAAGAATTCAAACAACCCAGTTAAAAATGGGCTATGGAACTAAATAGAGAATTCACAGAAGATGAAATTCAGATGGCATATAAACATCTGAAAAAATGCTCCACATCCTTAGCCATCAGGGAAATGCAAATTAAAACCACTTTGAGATTCCATTTCACTCCTGTCAGAATGGCTTCCATCAAGAAAACAAAGGACAATAAGTGTTGGCGTGGATGCGAAAAAAGAGGAACACTTCTACACTGTTGGTGGGAATGTAACCTAGTCCAACCATTGTGGAAATCAGTGTGGAGGTTTTTGAGACAGCTAGAAATAGATTTACCATATGATCCAGCTATAGCACTCCTAGGCATATATCCAGAAGACTCTTCTCACTTCCTTAGAGATACTTGCAAAACCATGTTTATTGCCGCTCTATTCACAATAGCTAGGAAATGGAAGCAGCCTAGATGTCCCACCACAAATGAATGGATAATAAAGATGTGGTACATTTACACAATGGAGTTCTACTCAGCAGTAAAGAAAAATGAAATTATGAAATTTGCAGGGAAATGGATGGATCTGGAAAGGATTATACTAAGTGAGGTAACCCAGGCTCAGAAAGCCAAACGTCACATGTTCTCTCTCATATGTGGATCCTAGCTACAAATAGACAGACTTGTGTGTGAACTGGAACCAAAAATTGGTGCCAGAAACCAGTAAGCTGGTAAAAGGCTATAAGGGACGGAGGAAAGGGAAGGACTGAAGTGTATGGTATTGCACATATGTAAGTGGAAGGACTGATTACAAGGAGGGGAATGGCCTAACCAAGGCCATGGGTAGAGAATGCATAAAAGAAGGGCAAGGGGAGGGTCAATTTAATTTCAAAAGATTGTGAATAAGACTTATGTAAAACTACTTTTTGAATAATGGTACATCTAGAAGCTGTAGACTGTTACTAGAAAATTTTCAGTACCTGGGATGGGATACCTTCCAGTGAGTTGTTGGCCAAGGAGGTCCCGGTAGCCTCCAAAACATTAAAGGCTTTTGCCAAAGCCCTTGGTTTTCCCTGAGAAACAGATAGTAAGACCCTATCGCTGAAGACATCACTTGCCTGAGAGGCAAGGTCACTGAGAAAGCAAGCTGGTGCTGAGCAGAAAACCTTCTCCCTGTAGACCAGCCAACTGAAAGCTGGAAAAAGCTGCACTGCATGCAGAGTATGGGAGACAGAAGTCATCAGCAGTGAAAACAGTGGACGCTGAATATTCAAATTTGGCCAGACAGGCCCAAAGACTGAACAGGTGCAATAGTGGCATGTCTACTCGTGGGGTAACCAACTGCTCTATAATTGGACTAAAGGCCCTCTCTACGGGAGGGAATACATACCTGGTACTGAAAAACTAAGTAAAGTCTATGGTAGGTAAGGTCATAAGCCTTAGGGGTATAAAGCATGCCCTTATCTAAATGTATATACTATTCCCACCAAGCTGCCCGGAAAATACTACACTTAATGCTCATATTCACATATTAATGCTACTCTCACTTCTGGTTAGAGAAGCTTCTCTTTTCAGATGGCGATGACCACTGGGATGATCCAAAAGGCAACATAGTGCTGAGAAGAAGGGATGGAGAAGTGCCCAACACTGAAACATCTCTGTCACACCCTCCAAGGCTCAGGGATCATTGCGGAAGAGGGGGCGGATAGAATGGAAGAGCCAAAGGAAGGGTACGACTCCCTACAATGCAACTGCCCAGACAGAAATTGGCCTTGATATCCATGACCTTGCTGTGCCTAACAATACCTCCGCAAGACCCTCATAGTAGAAGTAAAAGAGGATGACATCATATTAAAAAAAGAGACTAATGGAGAGAGGGAGGGGATATGATGGAGAGTGGAGTTCTAAAGGGGAAGGGGGGAGGGGAGGGAAAAATACGCACCTTTGGTATGTAAGTATGTTTTGTTGTCAATAAATATTTAAAAAAAAAAAAAAAGAAAAGAAAACTGAGAAGAGGAAAAAAAAAAAAATCTTTCCACATTTTAACTTGCCTCATCATCTTGAATAGTTTAAAGAATGAGTGTGAGAAAGCTAGAAGCTGAGCACCCAACAAAAAGTGTCCTTAGACGGCTATGTGTAGCAGTCCTTCTCTAAGCTAGCTCTAGCTGATCTCAGCCTTCTGGGGTTTAGCCTTTGGGGCTGCCATCTCCCACACTGTACTAAAGCAGGTTCATATTCAAATAGAACATGGATTATGTGACCACCTCTAAAACTGGGTTGTGACAAGTATGCGCAGCCCATATAAAACTCCCTTGCCTAAAATCTCTCACTCACTCTGGGAGAAGTTACATCATGCAAGCCCATGGAATGCTTGAATAGCCAGGTTTGAAAGGCTCCAGGTCCACTAGAGTCTTCAGAAGAGAATCCTGAGGCAGAAATTCACTGAACAGAATTCACTGTTTCCTGACACTTAGGAAACTTTTGAGAGAATAAACATCTGTTATGCAAACTGCTAAATTTAAGAGTAATGTTCCATGTTGTAATACATAACTAATAGTTAGTACCACATAAATCCATAGTTGTTTTCCTTGTGGATCTTTAAGGATATAGAAACCGAGAGCACTTGTTAGAATGAAATGACTTGATCCCTTTTTCATTTCTTTTTCATTTTATTTTCCTTACAAAGGGATCAAAACTTTAGCTTCTGCTCCTACCTCATGGGCCTGGTGGCATCACTGGTGTCAGGAAGCAGCTTCCACTGTAACTCTGAGATTTCTATTATCAGAGGAAACTTTGGTTGCACCACTCTTAAAAGAATATCTTGCTTTTTCTAATCAAATAAAGTATTTTCCTTCTTCACGTTCGTTGTATACATTTGAAAGATCTTTGCCATGTATGGACACATGTTTTCATGCTGACCCAACTTGTTATGGGCAGCAATGGCATCGGAGAGACCTCATGGGGGCAAGTGTCTACAGACAGTGAGGAGAGAAATACTCATTCACAGTGAGTAGGCAGCATAAATTGCCATAGCAGAGGGAGAGGCTTGCAAGAGCAGTGGGGAGTGTCTGGGGCTTTGTGCAGGCAGTTGTGTGGATAAGACATGACCTGGGCTGGGAGACTTTCCACTCCAGTGGTATTTGCTCCCTCAGGTCTCCAACAAGCACGCCGCCTGATAACAAGGTTCAGGAAGCCAGGAGTTCAGGAGGAATATCCGATCTTTAGGTTAAAGTCTATCTTTCTCATAGGGTGCCCTTTGTTTTGGGGAGTTTCAAACATGCACCCTGCTTTCTGACCCTGTCAGAGCACTGGAGGAAAAGCAGATCTATAGGCTGTGTTCTCATATCTTCTGCCTGTTTAAATAAATAATAGCATTTTGATGCATGATATTCAGTCTTCTAAAATCTAGCAATGCAAAAATTCCTATCTGGAACTGGTAAAAGTTTGAAGCTGTCCTCAATTTTGCTGATGGCCTCAAGAGCTGTAAGTATGCATGACAGATGATACATAAGGCCAAATTCAGATATTTTGAGGTATTCCAAGAAAAATTAGATTTAGGAAAGAAAAACGGTTGGGAAGAGGAGGGAAAAGAGGTGATTTCAGAAAAAGCATTCGTTTTCAGGAAGCCGACTTAGTCATCCACTTAAAAATGTTTTTTTTTTCAAGATCCCATCCAGTTCTCCTGAAATCAGTTTGTCTAGTTTGTGACACATCTTAAAACAACAGTTTACTTGCCAACATATTTTTGTAATCTGTGGTGAAATACTATCTAACAGGTACTGCCTTTATGTTCAAAGTCCAAAGCACTGGAACAGTCAGACACCAGAGTCATCTGAAACTCAGGTATTTCTTACTACATGAAGAATGTTCAGGGACTGGGGAGATGGTTCAGTGGATAAAGCACTTTCTGCCCAACTGTGAGAACCTGATTTTTGGATTCCCAGACTTCATACAAAAAAATCAGAAAGCTATAAAATTTTATTTTGGTTTTTTGAGGTAGGGTTTCACTCTAGTCCAGGCTGACCTGGAATTCACTATGTAGCCTCAGGGTGGCCTTGAACTCACAGTGATCCTCCTACCTCTGCCTCCCGAGTGCTGCAATTAAAGGTGTGTGCCACAATGCACGGCTCTGTAACTCCAGTCCTGTGGGGAGCAGAGACCTGAGAAGCAATAGGGCTCCAGAAATCACCAAGCTCCAGAATCAGCGAAGAGACTTTAGTTCAAGGAAACAAGCAATGAGCAATGAAGGGAGGACACCTGAAATTCTCTACTGGCATCACACATAGGACTCTCTATCTGCACACACACAGGTATATGCTGCACACATACACCACAGACACAAACACATTACATCTACAACACATGCACACACAAAAAATGAATAAAATAAAATAGAACGTGTAGGGAAGAAAATTTAAAATGTATAGGTTATAAATTTAAAACTCTTATACCTTGATACTGACAGACAATCATTATGCTTTCTTCTAGTCTAATTTCTGAGTAAGATATTTAAATATTATGAGACAATTTAAAAAAAGCAATAAAACAATGATTTTTTTTTTTTCTTGTCTGGTATTCAAAAACAGTATTCCAAAATTTACTTGAGGAATAAATAAAAAAGTAGAAGAACCAGTTCTTGGGATATGGTTCAGTGTAGAACAGCTGGCTAACATAAACAAGGGCCTAGTTTTGATCTCTATCTCTGTCTGTCTGTCTGTCTGTCTCTGTTTATCCGGGAGTGCACGAGCACACACACACACACACATCTACACATCACAAACTAACATTGTACTTAGTTCTCTGAGCTCTTAAGGTAGGAATCCTTGTGGGAGGAGGAAGTGTGTCGCTATGTAGCTCTGACTGCCTGGACTCCATTATGTATTCCAGGCTGGTCTCAAACTTGTGAGATCATCCTGTCTCTGTCTCCCAAATGCTAGGATTAGAGGTATGTGCCACTATGCATAGCAGTAAGTGTTATTATTATTCCTACTTTACAAATATGGCAACTGAATATCAAGAAGTGAATAAAAGCTTTGGGTCACACTGCTGGTCAGAAGGCAGCCAGTTTGATCAAATTACTAGGAGAGTGAAGTCTGTACCTTGTCCAATATCTTCTTTGCTCCAGGAATACTTGACACTAGCCAGGAAAATATTCTTAAAATGGGAAGGGCTAGGGGATTAGCTGATCTCTCCTTCTAGATATTCTCTTTTGACCTGCCCTTGGTAAATAAAGTTTGAGAAATTAAAATGATGTAAGGTTGTCATGGGAGGACTCAGATAGCTTAACATAGCAGAATAAAAATCTAGACACTAGGGCTGGGGAGATGGCTTAGCAGTTAAGGCATTTGCCTGCAAAGTCATAGGATCTTGGTTTGATTCCTCAGGACCCACGTAAGCCAGATGCACAAGGTGGCACATGCATCTGGAGTTGTTTACTGTGGCTGGAGGCCCTGGCATGCCCCCCCCCCCGTCTGCCTCTTTCTCTCTCTTGCTCTCTCAAATAAATAAGTAAATTTTTAAAATCTAGAAATTAAAGGATGAGAACTTATCACAAGATTAAAATCCAACATATTATTTCTGGACAAACAGACTTTAAATGTAAGATGTTAACACCATCTTAGATTTAACTTATAGATTAAAGAAATTTTATTATAAATACTATAAATATATTATTATAAACATATCACATGTTACACAAAAAATAAAAATCAATCAATAAAAAAATTAAATTTCAGATGGATTAAAGTTTATAAGGAAAAGGGAAACAGTACCTTGCAATTAGTTGGGGTAGTATTAGATTTCTAAACACAATGATATAATAAAAATCATGATGCAAAAATGAATTGTTAATATGCCATAACCAGAGGGCAAGCAAAGAGCTGGGGAAAATATTTTGTATATATTCTTATGTTCCTTGACTTTTGATAGGTTATGTCTTGAAATCCCATCTTTTAAAAAAAATTCTATTTATTTATTTGAGAGAGAGAGAGAAAGAGGCAGAGAGAGAGGTATGCCAGGGCCTCCAGCCAATGCAAATTAACTCCAGACACATGTGCTACCTTGTGTATCTAGCTTACATGGGTTCTGGGGACTTGAACCTGGGTCCTTAGGCTTCGCAGGAAAATATCTTAACTCCTAAGCCATCTCTCCAGCCCTGAGAACTCATCTATTTAGTACATCTATTCTACTGAGCACCATAGCTTATCAACAAGGTTCACTACAGCTGATCTTTGTGTTCATTATTTTGTGGTTGAGACTGTAGCTCCTGGCTATTGTGTTGAGACAGTAGCTCCTGGCCATTGTGTTGAGGTGGTAGCTCCTGGTCATTGTGTTCAGATGGTAGCTCCTGGTCATTGTGTCATTGGTGAGACAATCATGAAACATGTTGCAAGCTTGGTAAAAGGTCAAAGTACAAGATTTAGAGTCTGACTTCTACTGAAATGTATTTATTTTGTTTATAATATGTTCATAGTGTTTGCATTAAATCTTCCTTAATATATATGTTTGAAGTGGTCTTAGTGTATATATTTAAAACCTATTCTTTCTCCCAAACTTGAAAAGCACTTATACTATAAGTGAATTAGTATAATGTCCCTGGCAGAGGGACTGTGGTTTTTGAAGATGTATAACTGTGAAACCTAATGAACCACTAACAGAGCACAACATGAGCTCTCAGAGGTGAAACACTGGCATCATAAAGAATGTGTGCCATCAATCTAAAATTGGGCACAAAAAAAGAGAAATGGGAAATAAAGAAGATATGAGAAAAACATAAGCAAAAGCAAGATAAGATTTGGAAGCAAGCATAGCAATAATTGCAGTGGCTATAAATGATGTGATTTAGGACACCTCAACTGATGGTAGAGATTGTCAGACTACATTTCAAAAAGCCAACCACATACTACCAACAAGAATCTCATTGTAAATATAAAGATAAGACAGAAATAGGTTAAAAGTAAAATGAAAGAGGCTGGAGAGATGGCTTAGCGGTTAAGGTGCCTGCCCGCTAAGCCTAAGAATGCCAGTTCTAATCTCCAGGTCCCATATTTAGCCAGATGCAAAGTGATGCAAGGGTGCAATGCTGCACTTGACCACAAGGGGGCACACACATCTGAATTTCATTCAAAGCAGCTGAGAGGCTGCTGGCGCACCCATTCTCTCTCTCTCTCAAAAAAAAAAAAAATTAAAAGGAAAGAAAAAAGTCTCTATTACTGAAAATCAAAACATAGCTACACTAATCGCATTATTTTCTGTTTTGTCAGTGTTTCATTTTTTTTTTTTTTTTTTTTTTTTTTTTTTTTGAGACAGGATCTCACTGTGTAGCATAAGCTGGCTTCAAACTTATACCAATCCCCTTTTCAACCTTCCAAGTTTGAGATGATAGGCATGAGTTACCACACCCAGCTCTTGTACTCATTATTGACAAAGTAGATGTTACAGCTAAATCACATTACTTGGAACAAAAAGAGTCATCCCATAATGACTAAGGGGTCAATTTATGGAGAATCTATAGAATCCCTAAATGTTCATGCTTCTATGATGAAGCATTGAAGCACATGAGAGAAAAATAATATCCTTCTTTCAGTAACCAATAGAATAGACAGAACATCAGTTAGGAAAATTGAAGACTTAAAAAACACCAACCAATCTGATATAACTGACATTTACAAAATTCTCCATAAAAGAGTTGCAAAACTCTCCCAAAGCGCATGAGCATTTACTATGGAAAACCATATTCTGATCTCTAAAGAAAGTGTTTTTTTTTTTTAATTTGAAAGGATAAAAAGTGTGCAAATACAACTAACAATAGAAGGATTAATTCATAAAATCAATAGCAGAAAGGTGTGGTCAAAGTTTGGAAATATTTGGAAACTAAATAACATGCTTTTAAAGAAGATTGGGCACAAAGAACTTAAAAGGAAAATGAGAAAATATTTTGAACTGAACTGAAACAAATACACATATGTCAAAATTTTGCAAGAGGAAAACTTATAGCACGTAATGCCTATATTATATGAGAATGAACCCTGACAATCAATAACCTTGGACACCACCTTAAGAAACTGAAAAAACAAAAAAAGACACAGAGCTGAAGAGATTTCTCAGAGGTTCAGGTGCTTGCCTACAAAGCCTAACAATCTGTGTTCAATTCCCCAGTACCTATGTAAAGTCAGATATACAAAATGGCAGATGTATTTGGAGTTTATCTATGTTGGCTAGATGCCTTGGTGCATCTCTCTCTCTCTCTTTCTCTCTCTTTCTCTTCTCTCTCTCTCTCTTTCTCTGTTTTCAAATAAATAAATAAAATATTTTTAAAAGAAGACATAGAGAAAGCATAAGAAAAGAAATAATATAAATCAATGCAGAAAACAATGAAACACAAAACCAGCTGAGAAAAACAAATGACCCCCAACAGTCATTGGTTGATACATCTCTAGTCACACTGGTTGAGGAACAAAAGAAAAGACATACTCATAGCAAGGATGAAAACATGGACACCTCTATTATGTTTATACAGGTATTTTTAAAAAATGACAAAATGACGCATACAGCTCTATGGGTCAATTTCAATATAACTATCTGAGTTAAAGAAACCAAGCAAAAAAAGAGATCATTTTGTGGGATTCCATTTGCATACATTTCTAGGAAACACTCACATAGTGACAGAAGTGGATGTTTGTAGGGCCTGAAGAGCCCTCTCAGTGATTAGAAGCACTTGCTTACAAAGCCTGTTGTCCCAGTTTCAATTCCCCAGTATCCATGAAAGGCCAGATACACAATGCAGCACGTGTGTCTAGAGCTTGTTTGCAGCTGCAAGATGGCACCCAGCAAGCCCATTCTCTTTCTCTCTCATTTTTTCTCTCTCAAATAAATAAATAATACATTTTTAGAAAAAAGAAAAAAAGTGGATTCTCTCAATGGAATTTCAAAAGGGTATGTGGAAACTTTTGGGGATGATGGATATGCTCATTATCTTCATTGTAATAATGGTTTCACAAGAATGCACCATGTCAAAACTTGTCAGATTGTACAATTTAAGAACATACAATGTATCGTGTCAGTTCTACTTCAACAAAGCTGTAAAACCTTATGTTTTAAAGAAACTTTCTGTTTTGAGCACACATTCTTAAAATGCATTAAATATATAAAATGTAAAATGCATACACTTTAGCAAATCCATGCCTACACATACACACGGATGCAAGAAGAAACAGTCACTCCAAACTCTTCACAACGCCTACCTGCATGAGTAGATGCTCCTCTAGACCCTCTCCAAGGACACAGTGAATCATTTGTGATTACAGTTGATATGTCAACATCTTCAACCTGCCCATCTTTGTTTTAAGACATTCATATTTCTAAATTAGTTCCACAGAATAGCATGGGTAATCACATCAGTTCCAAGTCTAGGAAAACATGCATCTTATTACTGCAAAGGTAGAACCGGGAACATGTAAGAACCCCAAAGCTACTACTGTTCAGTAGTCAGGTATAATGATGGGTGACACCACTCAGTAGTGGAGCACTTGTCATGTGTGAGTCCTGCACTAGACTCCAGCACAAAAAACAAGCAGTCAAGGATGTGTCCCTAAAGGTAGCATGGACTTAAAAAGTGATACAGGACCAAATGTCTTACAGCAAAAGATAAGCCTCAGATCTCCTTGTTACAGAAGTTTGTTCCTTCTTTTCTGCACACGCACACACACACACGCCACCTATTTTTAAGATGGTCTCAGTGAAGGGTATTGTCAGAGACTGAATTTTGGTTCCAGGACTTGTAAGGTGCAGAGAAAAGCATGTTACAGAAAAGCTTAATTTTTTTGTTTGTTTGTTTCTTGGGGAGTTGTTGAGATGGTATTTGTATTAGTTAGGGTTATCTTGGGAACATAACTGAAACAATGAATTCATATTACAAAAGGGGATTTATTGGATTCACATAGAAGATGTTAACTGGGCAGCACAATAGCTGTCTGCAGGCTTGTGTGTGAAGGAACCTGGTACCTCTCAGTCCACGAGGCTGAATACTTGGACAGTCCCAATCTGACGCTGAGGCCTGGAGGATTCCCAGACAGCTGCAGGTCTTCAGTCCTTGGTGGAGGGCTGATGAAACTTTTCCAATGTCCACCAAGGATAGTAGAAGCCAGGTAGATGCACCTACGAGTAAAAATTCAGGACATCCGGGTGAAAGCACTAACTGAGTAGAACAGGCAGCCAGGAGAAAAGGCCCTGTGCTTTCTCGGAGCTTCTTTATATAGAGCCCACACCAGAAGGGCCACCCTCTCTGTAGATAGGACTTCCGCCCTCAGTTACTCCTTCCTGGAAACAATCTGATAACAATCTCTTGATTCCTAATATGATCCAATTGACAACAGAACTTAACCATTACAGTGTTATGTATCCTAGACTGGCCTCAAACTTGTGATCTGCCTATCTCTCTCTGCCTCTCCAGTGATGGGATGACTGGCATGCACCACTATTTCCGATCCAATCTTCTCATTGACATCAATATGTAATTTAGACGATAAATCTGAATTTTAGAGATGAGAAAAGAAAATTACAATATATTGTAAGAATGTGAAAGAGTTGTTCTTTCATTTTGGAAATTCTTTCAGTGGCAACCTCCTTTGATCATTTATAAGCATTTTACAGATGTAAGATTTCTTGATATAAATTTAGCCCTGATTGCCCTTTGTCAACCATCTGCATTTCAGGTTTCCCAGGCCAATTTGCAAAATTCAGGAATGAACATCAATTCTAATTAATCACTGTGAAGATGGCCCAAGTAACATGTGAATAGAACTGTTACTTCTCATACACCTTTTATTTTTTTTCACTTAAGAAATATTTCAATACATTACTGTCACATGTTAGACATTAAGAGAATATAACAGGTATTTCCTGCCTTCATGTAACAAGCATCTAGACAAAGAAACATGATAGACTACACAAGAAATCATCAAAGAAAATGCATAGCTCTTGCCACATAACAGTTTTACATTTTGTATCAATAACATCTAAGGAATATATATATCCTTCAAAATCTGAATCTTTCTAGAATTAAAAAGTGTGACTACTTCTATCTATAGCTTAAATAAATTCTTAGCAAACTAAAACACATATTAAAGTTAGGGGGAAGGTTCTTGACGTATGTCAGCCTTTAATAATCTTGACATAAAAGGAAACGTTGTCAATCAATTAAAAGATTATGCTTAAAAATTGATATAACCCACAGTATATTAAACAAAAGAAATGAAAATGGCAAATGTGTATACATATTCTGTTCCCACCCTAAAAATGTACTTTAGGCTTACTATATATTTTAAATTATTTATTTATTTATTTGAGAGAGAGAGAACATGGGTACACCAGAATGCCCTGTCATTTCAAAGGAACTTAAAAGGCACGTGCTACTTTGTACATCTGCTTTGAGTACTAGGGCATCAAACCTGGGTCATCAGCATTTGCAAGCAAGAATTTTAGCCTCTGAAATGTCTCTCCAGCCCCTAGACTTACTATATTTTAATCTACCAAATTGATTTTTAAAGTCAGAAAGATTTTTCATGTTCTGAGTAAACAAGTTCATTGTATCAGTTGGAAGGTAAAATTGGGAAGAAATCCTGACTTTCCTTCACCAAGGCCTCAGCAGCCTGAGGATATCAGCTAAGATCCTGAGCTTCTGTCACATGCTGCCAAAGGTCACATGTACATGTCAAACAAGAGCTTTAAACCTTGTTTTAAAGACCCAGCTGAAAAGATATGTCAGCAAATGTATTATCAGATCAGATAAGCTTCTTGGTAAAGTGGATTGTATCAGTGCAAAATTTGCAGCAAAAATCAACATTGAGAGAACAAAAATCAGAAACTGAACAAAAGGGTAAACTTAAAGAATATACCTAACTCCCCCATTTCAACAGAGGTGACATTGAATCCCAGTAATGGGATTGGACATTTCCAAATCCAAAACCACATACAATTAGTGACAAATTTGGAAAAAGCCCATAAGGAGGGGTCTTTACACAATGTTGTTGATTTGTCTCTCAACCCATTTCCCTCATATGGTCACCATTTCACTCAGGAGTCTTCTGTTCAATCCTTAGGAAATCATCTAATGCTATAGAAACCATGGAAATGGATCTGCACAAGGGGAATAGCAACAAGTTTTTGAGTGGTATGAATGACATAATGTGACTAGCACTAGTATAGTCTGGTAATAATGGATCCTTTACTAAAACTCATAGTTTCCATTCCAGATTGAAATTATCCACAACTCACTGTTTACTAACCATTCTGGAGCATATATTTTGCTAGTAGTTAAGTTAGGAAATACATAGACTCCCTCCATAGAAGAAATAAGGAAAAATGGAAAATATAATGCTTGATTTTGACTGCCAACTTGATTGGATTAAGAAATTTCTAGAAGATCGGTTTCTGGGTGTTGCTATGTGGCCTTTCCAAAGACAATGAGATGATGAAAGTAATGGGATATTCAATAGATGAACTCCTCAATGAATTTAAAATATGATAGCATTATTGGGATGGGTAACAAGTAGATAAGAGATCTTTACAGGAAGAAAGTCAATGGGGCATGTCCTTGGGGCTATATCTTATCTGACGCCTTCCTGTGTTCCCTTCTGTTTATTTCCTGTCTGCAACTAGGTGAGGTGGTTTCTCTGGCTTACATCCTCCCACCATGATTTTCTTCCCAAAAGTACATTAGGGCCAGGTGTGGTGGCCCTGCCTTTAATCCCAGCACTTGTAAGGCAGAGATAGGTACATTGCTGTGACTTCAAGGTTAGCCTGGGACTACAGAGAGAGTTCAAGTACAGCCTGGGCTAGAGTGAGACCCTACCATGCAGAAAAAAAGATGTGCATTGGGCCACATAGCTATAAGACTGAGTCTTCTGAAACCATGAACCAAAATAAATCTTTCTTCATTTGCATTGTTTTTGTTATGTATTTAGCTATAATGATGCAAAAATAACTTTTGTAGGAAAGTTGAGGAAAATGGATAGTTAGTGGTAGAAATATATACAGTTATTTTAAGGGGAAAAATCACTTATTGGTACCCACTCTAATTGTGACACATGTATTTCACACTGTGCCAAATATAGAATAATTTTATTCTGCAGTTAGGCTTTTCTGATAGTAACATATCAGAATAAAATGTACTAAATATTTCTATAATAAGAAGAGTTATCATAAAGGAAATGCTAATGTTCTTGTCTCACCTCTATGGAACTTTATAAAGCTATAATATATCTTTAATAGAAACCATAGAAATTCACCTCCTGGGAGCTGCACCATGGTATTTGTGCTAAGCCAACTTCAACCATGACAAGGAATACCATATTCCAGAAGATGGCAGGGCAGTGAGCAAGAAGGAGCCAGGGATTCTGAATAGCCACATGAAGCAGATATCTATTATCCCTGAGTACCTGCCTATCCAAGAACTGTTTACAGAGAAAAGAAAAATGAACTCCTATCTTGTTTAAGTCACTCCAGTTTTAGACTGTCTTTTCAAACCCTTACTGGTGCATGAGACCATATACAACAGTCACTCAAGATCTCTGGTTAGTGCCCCCAGTGCATTCATGGTGCTCCTTGTCTGTCTTCCCTTTTGGCTTGTTAGTATCCAGTCTCTCCACTCTCCCCTCCAACTGCACTGCTTAGCTCCTTTTCTTCAAGTTTCTGTCTCACTGTCTTTTCAAAATGGACCCCCCACACTAAAAAAACTCTCAATCTCAATCTTATTTCTTTCACTAATGAAAACAAAATAGTCTTTCTCCCTGTGAATTCAAATATCTGCTGCAAGTTGAATGGAGTATTTTAAAACTCTGAGACTCTGCTATCCTATGGAGCAGAAAAGGTGGTCAGTTAGAATTCGTGGTCCACAGACAAATATATGGACAGGTCTGTAGAGGCTTTCTAAGGTGAACAATGGAGTCCAAGGGCACGAGGAAGTAGCAGTAGAGTGCTAGGCTGAAATGAGTTAGCTTGGATTCTTGGCTCCAGTACCTACCAATGCAAAGTGATCTGTCTGAACCTAGATCTGAATGATAAAAATAGCAAAGGTACTGATAGGCCTGCTAAGAGGGCTTAGTGACATCCTTTACAAAGAACACTTTATATAGAGTTGTGCAGTCATAGGATGTGGCTCCTATTTCATTGACCCAAGTACTCTTTCTAAAAATTTGTATTATTCATTTAATTACTTCCAAATGGGAAGAGAATGCATAAAAGCAGGGCAGGGGGAGGGTCAATCAAAATTCAAGATAGTGTGAATAAGTCTTATGTAAACCTACTTCTTTTTTGGGGGGTGGGTTTTCGAGGTAGGGTCTCACTCTGGCCCAGGCTGACCTGGAATTAACTATGTAGTCTCAGGGTGGCCTTGAACTCATGGCAATCCTCCTATCTCTGCCTCCCGAGTGCTGGGATTAAAGGCATGCGCCACCACGCTGGGCCTACTTTTTAAAATAATGGCACATCCAGAAGCTGTAGACTGTTACTAGAAAATTTTCAGTGCCTGGGATGGGATACCTTCCAGTGAGTTGTTGACCAAGGAGGTCCCAGTAGCCTCCAAAACATTAAAGGCTATTGCCAAAGCCCTTGGTTG
Source organism: Orientallactaga sibirica (assembly GCA_036365145.1). Classification (NCBI taxonomy): domain Eukaryota; kingdom Metazoa; phylum Chordata; class Mammalia; order Rodentia; family Dipodidae; genus Orientallactaga; species Orientallactaga sibirica. The sequence goes on from JAEOAD010000699.1 coordinate 9,774,238, forward strand.
CCCTTGAGAAACAGATGATAAGACCCTATTGATGAAGACATCTCTTGCCTGAGAGGCAAGGTCACTGAAAAAGCAAGCTGGTGCTGAGCAGAAAACCTTCTCCCTGTAGACCAGCCAACTGAAAGCTGGAAAAAATCTGCAGTGCATGCAGCGTATGGGAGACATGAGTCATCAGCAGTGAAAACAGTGGACACTGAAAATTCAGGTTTGGCCATACAGGCCCAAAGACTGAATGGGTGCAATAGTGGCATGTCTGCTCTTGGGATAACCAACTGCTCCATAATTGGACTGAAGGCCCTCTCTTCGGGAGGGAATGCATACCTGGTACTGAAAAACCTAAACAAAAGTCTATGGCAGGGGATGTCATGAGCCTTAGGGGTATAAAGCCTGTGCTTGTCTGGCTAAATGTATATATTATTCCCACCAACCTACCCTGAAAGCACTACGCTTAATGTTCATATTCACATATTAATGCTACTCTCACTTCTGGTTAGAGAAGCTTCTCTTTTCAGATGCCGATGACCACTGGGATGACCCAAAAGGCAACATAGTGCTGAGAAGAAGGGATAGAGGAGTGTCCATCACTGAAATACCTCTGTCACACCCTCCAAGGCTCAGGGACCATTGCGGAAGAGGGGGCGGATAGAATGGAAGAGCCAAAGGAAGGGTATGACTTCTTACAATGCAACTGCCCAGACAGAAATTGGCCTCGATATTCATGACCTTGCAGTGCCTAGCAATACCTTCACAAGACCTTCAAAATAGAAGAAAAAGATGATGACAGCAAATTAAAAGAGAGACTAATGGAGAGAGGGAGGGGATATGATGGAGATTGGAGTTCTAAAGTGAAATGGGGGAGGGGAGAGAAATGTTATGTGTTTTTTGTATATAAGCATAGAAGTTGTCAATAAAAAAATCAGTTTCAAAAAAAATAAACACAAGGACATTCGCTGATATAACCACATTATTATTATACAATTATTATCACTTTAAAAAAAAAGCTTAAAAATGTTCAGTATCCAAGACAGGGCAGAAGGACAACAACCTAAGCCCATGCTGGGTTTTAAGCAAATGGAGGCATTAGAGGGTGTGAGGGGGAGTTGCATCACATATTCTCTGTTTTTGCAGCAGCTGCTGTGGAGCTTAGCTGTTGCCAGGGTGGGAAAGGATATTTTTGTTTTTCCCGAGGCCTTTGGACTTATGGACTTTTACATGGGACCTTAGACCATGTGGGGACATCCATCCCCCACCCCATTTGGTCTGCAGACTCTCCATAACCCTTCCTGATTTCTGAATAAAAAATGTAAAACTTTAATAAAATTCTACTTTGGTTTATCCAATTATTTGGTTAAAAAGAAGAGAGCCAACACATATAAAATTCCCTCCAAAACATCTATGGTTATCCCTTCTATCTAGTACTAACTTCTCCCTCCGTTGGAGAATTTGCTTATCTTTTTTCAGATGGACAACGAACCTGAAGGGAGGATCAGCTAACCACACCTCACCAGGGCTGAAACCATAGAACAACAACGCAGGGGAAGGGCAAGAATGCAGCGTTCATGGCGATCACGACACCAGAAAAAGGCTGAAGGAGATAAACACAGAGAACATCCAACTCCAACTAAGCCAGATATCCAGAGACACAGAGGCTCCAAAACCTCATCACTGAAGCAGAACTAAAATGACCCCAAAGTGGCTCAGGGAAACTCACGGAAGAGGGGGCAGAAAGATTGTTAGAGTCACAAGTTGGGGCTTTATGCACAGAAACTGGGGCCTACTCCCCCAGAACTCTTGACTAACCTCACAATGCAAGACCCACATTCCCCATTGATGAGGGTCCCTTTGAAAGTGGGAGGACAGGGAGGAGGACAATGGAACCAATACTATGAATGTAAAATCAGAATTTAAAAAAAACAGACATGAGGTAAAATATAAGTTTTGCATTTGAGCTCCCATAATAAAACCTCATCACAGGTGCCTGTGACCGGAGAGGGTGATGCAGGAGCACCCACTACCAGCCCATGAGGAGAAGCAGCTGCCTGGAAGCAGGTGTGGAACCCAGCTGAGGCTAGAGATCCAAAGCAGTAGATCACTATGCTGTCTTTTCACCATGGGACCACAGTTCAAATACTCTTTAAAAAAGAATTCAAAATCACCAATGTTGGTGCAGAGAAGTCTTAACCAAAATAAACTCTCTACATCTGAGATAACCATTCTTCATTCATCCACTTACAAAACACATTCCTTTCTCTATCTGTCTGCTACGTGATGTAATTTGAAAGGACCTGGGCGGGTATCCTGCCATCACCATGACCACTAAAACGTCACTGTTTGGGGTAAAGGTATGCCCCAGCTAGTCATTCTGGTCTGGTCAGAATCCTTTCATGTTCACATTCTAGTATGAATTGCTCTACAGAACATATTTGTTTTTCTGCTTAAGGTATAGATAAGAGAGGTATTGGTGGAATGGGCTCCCCCAACAGTGTTTCTCAACATGTAATTCTCAGATCAGATTAGAGTTGCCGCAGATTATCTGCACAAAGGAGATCTCTGGCAAACTTCTTCACAGCTCTTCCTGAAACTTCTTGTATACAACCGTAAAATGTGATCTGAGGAGACTCAGACTTCCAAGCTGCGAGGCAATTTTGAAAACAATGCTGAAGCTAAACCACCCTCTTTGCTCCACACATCCCAGGCCTGTACCCTGGCTCCTTGGGAGCACAGTCTTCTTCCCTCTTGGACTGACACTGAGTAAGCAAAGCACACTCCTCTTTCTGATAAGCGAAAGCTGGCATGAGGACCTGGCATCCCACACCCTCCAGCAAAGGTAAACCAGAAGTGACTGAAGTGTAGTGTCCTGGGGCCCCAAACCGCCTTCAGGAGCTTATCTGAGCTGCAGCAGGAGCTAGGACTTGCTCCAGGGATAGGTTCTGGTCTCACTCAGAGTGCCTCTGAGTCCCACAGTGCCTGGCAAGGTGGGTCCTGCCCAGGATCGTCTGTGCGGAGGTGGTGCTGCTCCACCCATCTTCACTCTTTGTGGCTTTGCCTTCTTAGTCACACTCTCTTCCTCTTTTAAAGCTGCTTTGTTGTGAACACAGCCTTGGCTCTCTCAGGTCTCACAGGCTAAGGAGTCACCTCTCCTGCCTTCCTAACCAGCCACCATGCCTGTCCCAATTCTTTCACTTCTGCAACAGATCCTCCACATTTACCCCACCCTCTCAGCCACTCAGCAACACCCCACCACTCTCCAAAGACCAGAGTGAGCTCTGCACATTTCACCACACATTTTACCTCCACTGCTTCACCTTTTCCCATGTCTCCTTTTGTTCAGGTTAAGGAATCCATTTTTTTCCCTATTCATCCTGTTATCTATCAGACTCTCTAACTACCTGCCAGTGGTTCTGCACTTTTCATACCTATGTTGTTTCACTCATTACACTCTCCTTCCAAGCCCCGCAAGCTGCTCCAGGCTCTAGTCTTCATACTCCTAGAAAAGCAAGGACAAACAAGAGTGCTCTCCCACCTTGCCACCTTTCTGCTAGGTACTAGGCTTGTCCCCTAACTCAGTGGTTGCTTAACCCTCAAAATAGTTATCCTGCTTACCACTCCCTTAAACTTGTTTAAAGTAAAGGTTGACACACCCTAAACACACCCAGAGGACTCTTCTCATTGCTCATTTTCCTTAATCTCTCTTTACCAAATCATGCTTTTGGCTCACCCTTTCCATTCTAGGCCGCTGGCATAGTGGAAGCTCCATGTCACTCAGGACTCTAAGAGCATAATGACAGCACTACCTTACTGGTGATTTTGTGACTATGGTAACAGTACTATCATACTCAGCGCTCTGTGATCATAGTGTCAGTACTGCCATACTCATGACTCTGATGCTTACCATACCTCTGCATTACCCAGGGCTCCATAATACTCGACACCGATGCTGCATTATGCATACAATACCACTCAGTGCTGAAGCGTCACTGAACTGTCACATATCCTAGTTCAGTTTAATCTCCCTGATAATTCAGGGAAGGAACCTGATCCAGTGTTTAAACAGATGATACTGACTTGACATTATACAATGCACCTAGATGTTGAACTAAGACTTAAGCCTTAATTCTTATGATTCAATTCAGTACTCGGGCTTTGGGCTTCAGACAAGTGCACTCATGTCAAGTTGCTGCTTTCTCCAGGCTCTCATCTTCCTCACTGACTTCTCTCCTCAGCTTCTATGCCACCCACCTTCCCGACTATTGAAGGTTTCTGTTTGTATGCATAGCACCCTGTGCCCCACATTAGAATCCTTTCCTGGACCCTCATGTCCAGCCAGGTGCCAAAACTCACTGATCATCCACAACACCTGAGTGTCTCCCTGGTATATCTCTTCTCCATTGTCCTGTAGCAGCACCTTGCTCAAGCTCCTGACCTGCAACCTGGACCCAACAGGGAATCGCCTCTTCCTCCCCATGTGCTCTCTACTCTCTGGCTTCAGCTCCCTTATGGAATGCCAAGACAAAAATGAGCTTGAGCTTGAATAAGGCTATTTCCCAAAGTGAAGAAGCATAAGAAAGGCATAATGAGTTTTTGAGAACTAATGGAAAATAAGGTGAAAAATAAAGACCCAAGAACATGTTAATAAGCCAGATCATCATTCCTCTCACAAAAGTGTCTAAAGATTGGCCCAACTACTTTATAATTTTTCAATTCCTTAAAAAACTTGCTTTGATTTCTTTTTGATTTCTCTTATCTAAAAGCTTGTTGGTAATAAATTTTCTCTCAGTTGATCTGCATAAAGATGTTTTTCTTTCAACCTAATTTTTAAAAGATATTTTCTTTGCCTGTAGAATTATAATTTGACTTTTCTCTCTTAGCATTTGTTTTATTTTTTTCAAGGCAGTGTCTCACTATAGCCCAGGCACAAACTGGAATTCACTCTTTTTCTTAGCATATTAAAGTATTTAATTATTTTCTGGATTCTATTGTTCTTGACAATAGAATAATTATTCTCAGCAGTCATTGTCTGTAATGTAATAAACTTTCTTCTGGCTTACATTTTCTCTGTATCCTGGTTTTCAACAATTTATTATGCTATGCAAGTTTTAAAATTTAAATATTGATCGGTGTTAAGCTTCTTGAAACTACATTTTTAATCAAATTTTGAGATTGATTTTCCATGATTTTTTTTCATTGTTTACAATTTCTTAGTCTTTATTCATTCTGGGACTCTAATTGCATGTCTAATTCCATTGATCAGCATGCGGTTGATCAATGTTGTACCTTGAAGTCACTAAATCTATTGTTTCAACTGTTGAGCCTTTCTCCCCACTTCCTGCTATATTTTCCTATTCTCTATTACCCTGTCTTCAAGTCCACTGACACATTTTTTTTCTTCTATGTAGTTTAAACTGCTGCCCTACCCATTCAGTATTCATTGTATTAAAGATACTGTATTTTTTGTCATAAAATTTTCATTAACTTCCTTTTCTTTGGTTCCTATTTCTGTTAGAGACCCTACATGATCCTTCACTTTTCTTTAACACTTTGACAACATTAAAATACATGTTTAAGGGCTGGAGAAATGGCTTAGCGGTTAAGGCGTTTGCCTGCCAAGCCACAAGATCCCGGTTCGATTCTCCAGGACCCACGTAAGCCACATGGGCACATGCATCTGGAGTTCGTTTGCAGTGGCTAGAGGCCCTGGTGTGCCCATTCTCTCTGTGTCTGCCTCTCTTTTCTCTCTCTCTCTTTCTCTCTCTGCTTGCAAATAAATAAATAAAATATATTTAAAAATAAAATAAGTGTTTAAAATCTTCACTTATAATTCCATAATCAATGTCATATCTGTGTCTATATCAAATGATTTTTTTCTTCTTCATTTTGAAGTCATATTTTCCTGACAGTTTGAGTAACTAGTATCTTAATTGTATGTTACTCATTTTGGATGTGTCTCCTCTGAATACTGTGACACAATACATTGTGTCTCTCCACTCTGCTGTTCAGAACTTGAATCTCCTATCAATGGTAGTTATGCAAACTATTTTTAGCTCAAATCTTTCTTGTAGTTATTAGCTATGTAGTAATACTTTTACCTAATATCATGGATACCTACCCTCTATATGTGCAACTTAAAATGAGGCCAAGTCTCCAAAAGGATCTCTGTGCCGACTTCTAGTCCTCTGTGGTATAGGTTTCCATTCTCTAATATCCTTTCCCCAAAATACAAGCTGTCTCCACAATCTCCAACTTGGAATGCTTTCCTCTCAGCTAAGTGTGACCACTGCATTGTCTGTGTTCCCTGTCTGTACTTGACTGCAGTTTAGAAAGTGTCCCCAGGAAAAATGCTGGAATAACTGGAGAGTTACCTATTTTTCTTTTTAAAATATTTAATTTAATTTATTATTTATTTATTTGCTAAATGAGAGAGGTAAGGAAAAAAGGAAGGGGTAGAGAAATTAGAAACAGAGAAAAAACAGAGCACAGGCATAGCAGAGCTTCTTGCTGCTGCAAACAAATTCCAGATGTATATGCTACATTGTGCATCTGGCTTTGTGTAGGTATTGAGGATTTGTGCCAGCAGGCTTTATAAGAAAGTACCTTTAACACTAAACCATCTCCCCTGCCTCTATTTTCTTCTCTTCAGGTTATACAGTATCTGTTGTCCAAAGTCTGTAAGAATTTTATGTTTAAAATTCAGCATTCCAAAGTCTGAGCTAATAGCAGTTACTCTGCCATAGGATCAGTTTTGATATGGCTGCCTCAAGATAAGTAGAGATGACAACTATACAAATAGTGAACATTTATTATCTGAATGTTTATCTAACCTCCTTTATTTTCTACTTTTCCTCTTCCCAAAATATCATGTCAGTCATTGGAATCACAGTCCTTGGTTCAAATTACACCTGACTCACTCACTAGGTATGTAATATTCACTAGTTATTTAAGCTTTCATTCTCTAATTTGTAAAAATAAGAATTAGGACAATACCTACCTATCTCACAGAAGTCAAAGTATCTGTCACACAATAGAAGTTTGACTAGCCTTTAGAAGTACTTAAGGACCTTCCTATTTCCATAGCTAGATCGAAATTTCCTCAAAAAAATAGATTTATAACAGTTTCATCCCTCCATGTTACCCATAACCTCAAGCAAATAAATAGTTCAGTTGTTAGTTGTCCTTATAAGTAGGCAGCCAAGGCTTGTTTACTCACTTTACAGATATGTACTACATATGTGTAAAGTGTTTATCTCCATGAAATAGAGATAGAGCTTTACTGGAAACAAACAAACAAAAAAAAAATAGCCAGGGTCACTTCTCTAGGGTGATGAGTGATAGTCTCATGTGAGAAACAGACACCAGTGAAATGTTCCAATGGCAAGCGAACAAAACAAAATCGCTATGTCTTAGATAAGTGTTCTCCAAAGGCCTCTGTGTACCATTGCTTGGCATTACAGAAAGGTGATGGAACCTTTAAAAGGTAGAGCCTAGATGGAGGAAATCATATAATGAAGGTAGATCTTTATAGGGAACTATAAGACCCTGGAGGCTTGTGTCAGCCCCACTCTCTCAGTTATTTCTCATGTCGTAGCTTGAATGTTGTCCCACAATACACTTGGGTGTTCTGTTAAAGCTTGCAAGTGGAAGAGGTGTCACTGTGGTTGGATCCTGGGGTTCAGTCCTAAGGTGTGGTTGAGGACAGATCTGATTTCCAGCCTAAAGGTATGCATGGAAGTTAAGTCATGAAGTACACATGGTTCCAGAAGACAGAGCTGAAATGTGGCATAGGAGGCAGGGCATCACATCCCTGACAGAGAGACCAGTGAAGCCTTTGTAAGATGGACCATAATTTAATGGAGATGGAAAGATGTTTTGTATATACCAGGACTGTGCAAAGGGTACCATTCAGTGCTGTTGGCTCAACATGGAAGTTCTCCCTGGATACTCAGCCCAACTGAAGAAGTAGAATTGGAAAATCCAGAAACTGTGAGTCACTGGTTATGGATGTCAGCGTTTTACTGCAGATGTTTAAGTGGATGGCTATTGATTTTGTATTGGTCTAGTCTATGTTATGCCTTTTTGCAATAGAAAGATTTACTCTGTGCCATTGTATGTTGAACGTATATAACTTGTTTTGATTTTACAGGATTCACAGTCAAGAGATAGTCTTAAGTCTCAAATAATACTTTGGACTTTAGAACAGACTTAAGGATGACAAATACTATGGGACCTTTAAAGTTAGACTAAATAGAACTTACAATGTGAAATAGTCATGAGTCTATTGGGGACCAGGGGCAGAATGTTGTAGTTTGAATGTATGCCCCCCAGTAGACTCAGATGTTTTATTAAAACTTGGAACTTGGATTTCCAGCTACCTGGCTGGAAGAGGTGTCACTGTGGTCAGATCCTGAGGTCCAGCCCTAAGGTGTATTGGAGGAAGATCTGATTTTCAGCCTAAAGGTATGCAAAGAGGTCTCAGGTCTACCTTTATCTCTGTTGTTGCTTCCACTTGTGTGCCTGTTGATTTTAGCTTTTCCTGACAGTTTGGTTGTTTCTCTCTGCTTGGAAGTATGGAAGCACCTTCTCCTGCCACTGAAGGAACTTTCCCTTGGATTTGTAAGCTTGAAATAAATCCCTTCCTTCCAAAAACTCTGTCTGTTTTCAGGTTCATCCCAGCAACATGGAGCTGACTGCAATACCCACCTATCATGAGGTAAGGGGCTTCCTCCACTCCATGTTCCTACCATTACATGCTGCCTCACCACAAGCATAGCAATCTACAACTGTAGATGGAAACCAGAAACCAAAACAAACCTTTTCTTCTTATACATTGACTATTTAGATATTTGATACATGCTAACACAGAACCCAACATGTAAAAATGAATTCATGATTGTCACTTCAATCCATTTTATATTTTTTGCCAGATTACTCAAAACCATGGTTTGGTTTTCCATAGTCTCCATAAGGAAGTGCAGAATTCCTCCAGCAGCGATAATTGCCAAGCTGGAGATGTGCAGAGAATCTGAAAGAAGATGATAGGAAAACATGACCTTGAGCCTGAGATCAAGGGTGGCCTCCCTGAGTAAACCTAACTGATGCATGATCTGTAGGATGGATTGCATTAACAGTGTTCAAAGGCATGAGGAGAATGACACACAAAGGAAGAAGTGCAGAGCAATGTGGTGGGAAGGAGCAGGAAAAAAATTAGAGAGAAAAAAGGCCAGTGTTACTAGAGAACTGAGCAAGGGTCTGGGTTGCAAGATGACAGTGGATACAACTTGTGGAGTCCTCTGTTTTGGGTCACCTTAAGAATTCTGAGCCAAAGAGCGGTGAGATATATTTAGCAGTTTTAAGCTGGGAGGTTACTCTAGCAGATTAGAAATGTGTAAAGATAAATGAGAGGTATGAGTGTTTTAGTTACTATTGCTGCATCAAGAGACCCTGCCTCAAAACATGGTGGAAGGTGAGGACCAACACTTGTTGTTACCTTCAGACCTCCCCATGTGGACACCACGGCATGTGGGCTACAGTACACACACATGCACACACACGCATGCACACACATATACACACACATACTCCATACACACCCAAAAGTAATAAAAAATAAAATTTAAAACTTAGAATTAGAGATATAAAGATGGAGGTTATTAGTATTCAAGTAGCAATTTTAATCCCAACTCCAAGTGTAGATGTAGATAAAGACTTTCAAGAGAAAAAATAAAGAGTGAGAATAAGACTTTATGTAGTTTAATAGTTATAAGGAGATGGATATAAGTAGCCTGGAAGTGCCAAGAAGAACAGTTAGGAGTTAATAGGAAAACCCTTATTTTACAAAATTCAATGAGTGATTTGTCCACTCTCTGTCCTAATTTTAATCACCCTGCCTTCATTAAAGACTGTAGTCCTGTTTACACTCTATATGTCTCTGCAAACAAATACTTCATAGAGAACTTTTCTCTATTCAGTTGCTATCTTCCTCCACCCACCATTCACATATGGGAATCATGCATGAGTGCTGTGTCCACTCTGTGCAGTCTAGTTCCTTTCCTTCAAAGGTTCTCTGTCCCTACGCACAGACACACTTACCTTAGGACTCCACACCTGCCTGACAGATGACTTCCCATGCATATCTCCATCCCAGGTGCTTTTTCTACCACCTAAGTTTTCATTCTGGCTATTTTGAAAGCCCAATACAAATAAGTTTCTTACTGAAGTTAGAAACTAGGCATATCCTAAGCCTAAGCTACATGAATTCATCCCTAGACACTGTCCCTAGCATTGTGCTTCTCTATTTCTAGTTCCTTATATCTCTGATTCTGATGTCATCTTCTAAGTTCTTGCTACATCCTGCTTCCTGCCTCACCCACCCTGCTGCTTCTCTACTGTAAACCTATGCAGGCTCCCACACTGTCCTGACTTTCCAGCAATATCAGTAACCACATCAAATATAACATGTATGTGGCGCTAAGAACAGCACGCTATTGTCTCTTTTAGCACTTTGTTAGCCATCTTAACATGTTAAACCACTGTACTGTGGTAGGATGATTAAAATAGAAAGGGGAAGGCTAAAAATAAAAAATGACTAATAAGTTCCAACTTGTTGCCCATTCTGATCCCTTTCCATTGGTTTCCTGGAGTACTGTTTTGAGAAGAGTGTAGAAACTCCATAAAGACTCAGAGTCAGAGCTCCATGACTGGCAAGTGTCATTTGCTCTAAGTTAAGTAGCCTCACAGTCCTTAGTAGCAACACTGAACTGAATATCAAGAGGTCTGTGGCTTCATTGCAAAGAAATAGCTAGGATATTCTATTCCAATTCTAAAATTTCTAGGAAATAAGGTTTTACTAACATACGTTAAGAAGTTATATGATCAACACTTTCAAAAATATTTTATTTATGTATCTGAGAAAGAGAATAGAGTAGGGGTGTGGTAATTTGAATGTATGTCCCCCATTAACTTGGATGTTACAATTAAACTTGTAATTTCGATCTCAATATCATGAAGTTGTCTACTGCAATGTGTGACCCAGGGCCTCTTGCCACTGCAAATGATTTCCAGATGCATGTGCCATGTTGTGCATCTGGTTTTATCTGGGTACTAGGAATCGAACCTGGGCCACCAGGCTTGCAAGCAAGTACCTTTAACTACTGGGCCATCTCCCCAGCCCTTATTCAACTTTTATTCTTTTACATTGTTAGGTTTTGTGCTTTGTATCACTATAGTTAGTTTTTAGAGCTATTTCTGTCACAAAGAACTCTTAAAAGGAATTCCTGACCCCAAACATTTGAATCTACAAACAAGTTATTGCACACCAATACTTTGATTACTCCACAATTACTCCAATATTTTGCCTGGATATTCAAATACATATATATATATATATATATATATATATATATATATATATCCCTTTTAAATACATATATTCAATTATATATTCTCTAGAAGTTCTATATATTCAATTATATGATACATTGTGTGTGTGTGTGTGTGTGTGTGTGTGTGTGTGTGTGTGTGTGTATACAAATATGTATGTATGGATGGATGGATATGTGTATATATATGTGGGAGTTGAAATGAGGCTGCTATAAAGAACTTATATGTGAAAGAAGTTTTTGTTGTTTTAAGCTCAATACAAAGAAAGTAACAGTTTCAAAAAAATGTTACATAGCAGTAAAATTGCTCTGTAGTTCCATTTTTGTGGCATTGGTAGCTACTACCCAGGAAATTTCTATTACCCAAGAAATGTTTCAAAATGTCACCTTTTTGAAGATCCCAGATATTTTCTTTATTTATTTTAAAATTAAATGTGTATTATCTGAACATGAAGTGATGTATGTGCTATATAAAAGTTATAAAATGAATGCAAGACATACTTGTTATTAAAACATACTATAACATATATTACAACACATATTATAATATATAATAACATTCAAAAAATTAATGTATCTCGTTTACATAAACTACAAATGCAGAGAAGAAGTAACATGGTGATGAATATATGAAAAGAGTCTGACCATGACATCAGTCCCTCTGCCCAGCTTAGACTTTCCTAAGGGTCAGGAGTTGTCATTTTGTGTGCTTAGCCTTGGAGAGGACCTAATATGGAGAGATGTCATTCTGTGCAGAACATCCTCTTCCCTAACAAGGAGAATGTAGGCTTGACTTTTGTCCCATGTACAGTGAGCTGGCACATGGAAGAAGACCTGGGTATGCTCATGAGCATCAAGCTTAAAGTCCTGTTAGACCAGTTCCTTCCTGGACCTTCAGTTTGAGGGCCTATTCTGCTCAGCTCTTTCTTCAGAGGAAGCCCCATCCTCTCCCCACAATCTGGCCATAGATTCTAAACTATACCTCACTGACTTCTCCTTTCTCTAACATTGGGTCTACTTCTCACAGATCCATGAAGTACTAAATCAATGTCCTCTTGAGGAAGAGGAAGCAGAAACCCAGAAACATTGATGCTTCCCTATCATCTCTCCAGTTCAGATTTTTTTAACTAAATTATGTGTACCTTGAACCTGAGTTTGTCACCTGCCTCCTCACTCCCCTACACACACACCCTTTGGATTTCAGCTTCATAGTCATTCCCTGACATCACTGTTCCTGTGCAACCCTATGCTGCATTTTGATGGGTTTGAGGTACCAATCTTCATTGGTCCTAGCTATTAAATAGATGCAAGGTATCTTCTGTCAATCAAAATATGCAAACAATTTTAATAATCTGGATTAGAGAAAAAAATAACTTCTTGCCTCCTTCCTTAAATACAAATCTTGGAACCATAAGCCTTTGGCATATATACCTGATTGTGTGCACAGGGAAAGCTTGTGGGTGTTACATAGAAATGGGAGAGTTAGAACAAGGGAGAAGGAATGAAGGCAATAGCCCTGCTACCTGAGTAAGTTACTGCTTGTATGCTGTATGAAGTCTCACCAGTAATAGAAGCCCCTTAGGGACACACAAGGAAGCAAAGATAAAGCACTTGCTAACATTCTCCAACTGCTAACTCTCTTAATTCATTGGACTTAATAGTCAAGTCAGTGACCTACTAGATTATGACTGCCTCCTTTGGGAGAAGAGACCCCCAGTAGATTGGGAAAGCCATGCTCCCAGGCTTTGAGACCATTCCTTAGAAAAGCTCTCATCAGGACTTCAAATCAAGATGGCAGACTTGGAACCATGCTAGAAATTCGGGGAAGAAAAGAGGCAAGGTTTTAGGATTTCAGTAGTAGAGGGGATTTTCTGGACGCCCACCACTGGGAGGAACTGGGGTACACACATGGAAACATGCCAGATTCTTACATATTTTGTTCTGAGTACTAGTGGGCAGGGTAGATGGGTGATCTGCCTTCCTCTATACCCCTCAAGCTCTGAGATGGGCTCAGCTCAAGGAGTTAGGTAATGTGCGAACAAGCAGGACGAGCTGCTATGCTGCTGGTGAAGAGGGACTGGGACACACACTTGCGTGGGCAAGTAGCCCAAGTTCTACATGCACACAGGTGGTCTGTTCTCCTGACCTCCATAGACCAGGCACTGCTGGAAGGCACATATGAGCTGAAAGTCTCCCAGACCCCCAAACAGGAGTGCGGAGGGACAGTTGTGCTGAGACCATACCTGTGCACTTTGGAACAAGCAATTAGCCCAGGGCCACAGGTGTGTGCTCAGTGTAACTTCACTACCTGCATGGATGGGCACAGGCACGGATCTGGGACACTCTAGGGCTCTAGCTGGTAGCCCTATCTCCACACAGCAAGTGAACTGCTCCCCTAAGCTGCAGGGGTGTGGCACAGCTGGAGATGAATAGGTTCAAGGTCTCCCTGAACACCACATGGTTGGGTGGCTGGAGCATGCTGGAGCCCCCACCCTCATGATCTTTAACAGGATATCTCCACAAACAGCGCAGTTGGGCCACAGGTGCTGAAGCTGCCAGACTATCATGCACTGTCTTTTTGGAGCTCACAACCAGGCAGACCACCTGAATCCTACATGCTGACGGTTAAACCACAAGAGCTTGCCTAAGCCAGGACTCTGTTGAAGCACTCACACAAAGTGGTCCTCAGCAAAGCACCAGTGCCTTCTGCACACTCAGTGAGCTCCACAAGCTGTGAGGAACCACAAGCGAGTCCTAGACCACTCACACATACTTCCTATTTAAGGCCCAGCCCCAAGAGTAAGCCCTCCCTCCCTCACTGAGTCTACCACCAGTAGCAAATCCCACCACCAAGGGCCAGCAAGTGGGCAGCAAGGGGAGAACAAGACCCTGCTCAGCCATAGACTTGGCCCGGCCACCCAATGTCTGACCCAGAACAGATAGGAGAAAGCGCACACAAGGAAGACCCTCTCCAGACCCAAGGGCACCCAACCAAAACCTGTGGCTATTATGCCAACCCATTTCTATCTGGATCTAACCAGAACAGATCACTCATTGAAGATGCCACCTTAACTACCATTTCCTACATGCATAACAAAACACAACTACTCTGAGCTGGGCAAACCTCAATGCGGAAAAAATAATGCAAGACAACAAGCAAAGAGATCTCCACCAATAATGCCTAGCCCCACAATGGAAGTTTCCAACAAAAATATAAAGTATTCCAGGCTTGGTGGTGCATGCCTTTAATCCCAGCACGTGAGAGGCTGAGGTAACAGGATTGCTGTGAGTTCAAGGCCAGCCTGAGATTAATTCCAGGTCAGCCTGGGCTACAGCAAGATCCTACCTGGAAAAACCAAAAAAATAAAAAATAAAATAAAAAGTAAAAATTATACATACATGCATACATATACATACATACAAATTAAAATAATTTAAAATAACCTTGAGATTTCACCTTAGTCCAGTTAGGATGGCAATCATCGAAACCTCTAATGACAACAAATGTTGGTGAGGCTGTAGGGAAAAAAGAAGAAACTCATTCACTGCTGGTGGGAGTACAAAATTGTACTATGAAATCAATATGGAAACTCCTGAAAAAGTTGAAAATAGATCTGCCATCTGACCCAGCTCTTCCACTCCTGGCCATTGACCCTAAAGATTCCAACTCTTTTCTTTATAGATACTTGTTCAACCACTTTTATTATTGCTGTATTCACAATAGCTAGTAATTGGAATCAACCCAGATTCCTGACAATGGACAACTGGACAATGAGCATGTGGTACATATACACAATGGGATTCTACTCAGCAGTAAAGAAAAATGAAATAATGAAATTTGCAGGAAAATGAATGAATTTGGAAAATATCATCCTAAGCGAGATCATGTGATCTATCAAAGTCAAATGCCACATGTTTTCTCTTATATGTAGCTCCTAAAATAGACCAGCGGAAGAGTAGGGCAAAAAGCAGTAAGTAAATAAGACTGTGGGCATATAACTAAAAGACCAGGAAAACGTTAACAAAGGGAGGCAGGAGAGGAAGGGATAACAGACAAATCAATACAGGGAAAGAACATTGGGAGTGAACGATGGGGGAACCCTGGGGAATGGAGGGTGAAGAGGGGAACCACACAAAAGTAAAGACTAACATAGTTAGTACATTTGCAAGTAGGCAGTTAGAGGTGACTGCTGGGACCCTGAAAATAAAAAAAAGCAGGAATGTGTTTGAGCCTATCCAAGCAGTCTCCACTTTGCCAGAGATCAAAGGATGATAAGAATTTTATCTCTTACCTAGATCTGTGTTTCCACAAACAAACTGGTCCCTCCTGGGAGAGAGGTCTCTCCTAGGATTTAAATCTAATCTTAACATCGTGATTGGTCAAGCTTAGGCCCCAGAACTTGGCTGGCCTCTTCCTGATACAATCTCTAGTCTAACCAATCAGCTGTGCATTTGGCTTACCTCAGCCAGAAGGTAGAGCCCTCCTCCATAATGTTATAAATATGTTTGTCTGGGGGAAAGCAAGTTTTCAGGGCTGTCTGACCTCTCCTGAACCTCCAGCTTCTGGTGAGGTTTTCCTTGGCTGGGCCTGTCTGGGCTGATCTGAAGCAAGAGCCCACTAGCCCTTATTTTGTACATGGGCTCCTTCTCCACATGGCAGGTGCATTTTGTACTTTTTTTTTCTGTCCTCCTCATGATTTTCCTGGCCTGCCACATGGGCTCTCAGGCCATGTGGGTGTATTTATTCTCCTTTCCTTGGTTCTGTACTTCCCTTAATAAACATAACAATTTAATAATTATCCTTCACAGTCTTATTTTATTCAATTCTTTGATTACAATTAGACATGAACCTAGGGTTTGGCATTCAAAAACTTTCCTGAACCCCTAGCATAACCACCCTCCAGGATACCAGTATATAAACTATAACTCCCAATAAAGGGAAGTGTCCAGTAGAAGGTGAGAAAGCTTAATCCTAAAACCATATGTTCTGGCTTGGGAATTCCAGGACCAGAACTGGGTTACCCTCCACAGTGAGCAGCTGGCCAGGGAGATCTGTGAGGTCTCCAAACAATGGAGGCCATACCCAGTGGAGCTAAAAGGTAAGACGCTATTGTTGAAGATTCCATAAGCTGTCATCCCAGGACACCAAGAGACCACATGAGAACCGAGAGGAAAGCCAGTCCTCTCCTGATAGACCCTCATGGTGCTAGAGGGTGCTATGGGAGCTACTATGCTGTAATGATCACTGTGGTAGTTTGAATAGATGGCCCCCAATACATCCAGTGTTTTATTAGTTTATAGTTTGCATCTGCAGCCACCTGGCTGGAGGCAGTGTCACTGGGCAGATCTTAAGGTGTGGTGGTGGGTTTGAGATTCCATTCTAAAGATATGCAAAGTGTGCCTAGTTGGAGTTCCTGAAGTGTGCTATGCTGGGTGGCTTTTGGCTTGTGGCTTTTCTCTCTGTGTTTGGTGCTATAAAAGCAGGCCAAATTCTTCTGCCATTATGGAACTTCCCCTGGATCTGTGAGCTTGAATAAATATCCTTTCTGTAAGGTTTGGGAGTGACTACAACCACGCAAACCACTCTGAGGAAATGATGAAAGCTTTATTCGGGAAGAGCTGCCAGGGCTGGCTCACAAGAAAGGAGCTCAGCCCACCTGAATTCCTCAGGTAGTGGGCTTTATAGGGCTTTTTGTTGGGGGAGGGTGAGGAAGGAAGAGCTGAGGGGAGATCTAAGTAAGATAGGCAGGGTCTGACACCAGAACAGAGACCAGGTGATTTATAAAATAAGGGGGCAGGAAACCATGACCTGGGGGCATTGCAGGCAAGGAAGGGGATAATGGCTGGGTGGGTTTTTCTTGAGGAATGTGGATAATCCACTTCTTTATATCTCTGTCCCCATCCTGCTGTCTTGGTGACTTCACATTGGGGCCTGTCCAGCCTAACATCTTCCTCCATAACTTTTTCTGGTCTGGAAGTTCATCTCAGTGAACCTGAAGCTGTCTGCTATAGTCACCAACACCATGAATAAGCAGGAGACCCTGCAAACTAAACAACTTACCAGACAAGAAGCAAACACTTGTGCAAAATGGCAACACAGCCCACGTGGGTAAGCAACTGCCCTCCAATGGGACCTGAGGCCAGCTCAGTGGAAAGAATTCATAACTGGTGCTGGGAATCAAGTCAGGGCCCCACAGGCAGGAAACTTGCAACCCCCAGAGAAAAGTCTCCATTGTGCTCTGGACAAATTGAGTGAGTATCGTCACCAAAATGTCTCTCAAAATGATATGCAGACCCCTTTAATCAAAGATCCTCTTACCCTTGAATGGACAATCTGTTTTATTTGACAGATGGCAGAGAATACCAGGGAGATCAAAGATCCACAAATTCAACAAGATAGGCTGACTGCTTTCCAAGAGATGTATCACCTCTACCCTGTTTATCAGGGTCCAGGAGAAACTGCACAGGAAGCAGCAACACAAATGTTGCTCCCAATGTTAGACTGACAACCCCCTCCAGAGAAATAGCTACAAACTTGGAGGTGATCTGAAACAGACCATAACAGAAATACAGAGTCTACAGAGAACTCAACACTAAAAACAAACTAACACACCTAAGGTTCAGGGATTGTTGAGGAAGAGAGGATGGGAAGATTGTAAGAGGAAGAGGATGGGTAGAAATATCCTGTGGCACAGCCCTTCAGAAAGTAACAGAAGCCCTAATTATCCCACAGTGAACACCATGGACCCTGCGGAGGAAGGCCCTCAGAGCAATGGGGAACAGGGTGAGGGGATCCAAGAATATATAACCTATGTTAAAAATATACTTGTGTGTATGGGGGTGTGTGTGGTCTCATCACTCCTCTGTCCCATAGGAGAGGAATTTAGCTCTATTTCTCAAACGGGTTGGCCTAGGACAAATCAAATATATCCTTGCAATTGAAGGTAAAATTTCACAGCCTAATTTTTTAATCTCAAATTATGACCAATTACATTGCACATTATCAAAATAGACCATATAGAAACTGAGGAGAGAAGCAACATACACAAATGACCATATAATAATGTCCTATTTCCATCCAAAAAAATCCCCAACTTAAAATTTCCTCTGCTGTCAAAACCTTCAGTAGAAATTAAAATTGTACAACAATCACTTCAAATTAAAGACCAAAGGCCCAAGTCATTTTCTCCTCACATTTTATCCAGCCAGAAAACCCCCAGATTCCTTCAGGATCCATCTGCCCTATTTCTGCCAGAAGCCCTACACAGTTTTTTCATTCAGTCCTGCTCTTTCAGTGAATGCTTTCCCAAATACCCCAAGCTCATGGCATCATCACATCACTAAACCCATTGTTCCTCATAATAGTTACAAAACAAATTTAAACATGATCAGGCATGTTCAGAGTGGTATGGCAATAGACAGAAAACAAATTTAGAAAGCTCTTCTCCAATCAAATACAGTCAGTTTCTCAGAACATGTGATTGATTCATAGCAGTTATGTCTTATAAAGTTGCCATAAACACTAAAGTTATGAATACTGAGCATTACACTGAAAGGATATACAGGATCAGGTCCACCTGAGCTTCTGCCACAGCATTTTCAGTAAGTGATCAGAATACAACATTGTCTCTGTGTGTTTCTGTTTATATTTAATAAATATTGATGATTCATTGCCATTGAACCTGCAGCCATCTGGGCTTTAACTTATGCTCAAATAAAGCTTATCTAGCACATTTATTTTCTCTGGAAGACTCATCAATGCTTAGGAATATTAGACAGCATTTCAATGCTACAATTGGAACTATTTTAAACAGTAAAATTGCCACCAACAAGAACAAAACTGCAAATAAAATGGCACTAAATAGACCATGAGAAGGATATTTGTTAACTGTTGAAAGTTGAAATAAGAAGGCAGAGTAATACACTTGACCTCAATGGGGAATGAATATTGATTGACTCAATATTTTTAGTTTTCATTTATTTATTTATTTGTGTAAGCATGTGTGTGTGTGTGTGTGTGTGTGTGTGTGTGTGTGTGTGAAGGCCTCTTGTTGTTCCAAATGAACACCAGATGCTTGTGCCATATTTTTCCATCTGGCATATGTGTGCAGCTTAGAAATTGAACCTGAGCCAACAGGCTTTACAAGCAAATGCCTTTAACCTCTGAGCCATCTTCCAAGCCCTCAACTCAAATTTTTTCTTACTCTGTGCATGTTTGAGGGCTATAATTATGTACATACTTGCAGATATGAAATCCAGGAATAAGGAGGATCGACTGTATAAGCTCAGAGCTCAGGACCCACATTTCACATCCACACTGTATTATTATCTTCTTAAATGGTTGGTTAATCTCTGGTTGTCAACTTTGACAGAATTTAGGATCACCACGTAAACAAATCTTTGGACTTGTCTAAGAGATTTTCTAGATTAGATGAATTGATGTGGAAAGACCCACCCTTACTGTGGGTGGTGCCATCGAATGGGCCGGGATCCTGGACTATATGAAAAGGATAAAACTAACACAGCATCAGCATCATTGCTCTCTCTCTACCACCTCTCCGCTGTGCTATTATGTGATGGCAGTTTTCTGCCCCTGCTAAGCTTACCCTGCCACAATGGACTTCTCCTCTAGACTGTAAGCTGAAGTAAACTCTCTCCTCTTAAGAAGCTTCTTGTGAGTTATTTACCACAGCAGTGGGAATCTAAAGGGTCTGCTATGAGAAAGGTGCATAGATGGAAATACAAAAAATAAGAGAGCATCTCCTATTGGCCTTGTCAATACACCTGTGACTGTGATCCTTGCTCTGTGGTCTCAGCCTTTAATATTCACCACACTTGGATGAAATCTTTTCTTTAGAAGGTGATTGATTGTGGCACAATGCTTACTACATCCTAGGAAAAAAAATCCTCCTCCTTTGTGCCTTACCTCTGAACCCAGGGAGAATTTAAGGAAGTCTTATTTTGTCAGTCAGGTACAACTCAGGCTGTGTCGATCAGAAACTGCTAGATAAGTGACAATAGAAACATCTGAGAAACCTACATGGTGAAAACTTATTTTCGGTAAGTAAACTCCCAGGAATCCATGCCTTAGAAGTTCTATACACTGCAAAAATAGAGGACAATGCTATGGGGGTCACTAGTATGCGAGACTTGAGGAAGAAATCTAATTATTTTTCTTTTTTAATTCTATTTCTTTTTTTAATATATTTTATTTATTTATTTGCAAGCAGAGAGAGAGAGAGGCAGACACAGAGAGAATGGGCATACCAGGGCCACTAGCCACTGCAAACCAACTCCAGATGCATGTGCCCCTTGTGCATCTTGGCTTACATGGGTTGTGGAGAATCGAACTGGGATCCTGTGGCTTGGCAGGCAAATGCCTTAACCACTAAGACTTTTCTCCAGCCCTAATTCTATTTCTTCATTCTAGGAATAATATCACAAACATCAGTGCATGTTTATCAGGTTCTTTGCTCTGGTCTCCTTATCAGTGGCAAAAGGGGGGCAGGAGGAGGGGGCTGTCAACATGAGGTGTTACCCACATTCTGGTCCTCTTTATATTAAAAAGATAAAACATATTGTTGGGGGGGATAAGTTCTTAGATTCAGTTAAGAGGCACATTCTCTGCTAAGTAGCTTTATGTTAATTCTAAATCACCAACTGCAAAAATTCTGATAAAGATTGGTTTCTGGAACCCAACTTGTGGGTTCAGCTACTAAAGGTGGTGGTGGTTTTATCATAGAATCTGTTCTATGAGGATAATGTCCTTATCAAGTAATAAGTCAGCTATCTTTTGGGGTCAAAACTAAAACAAAACAAATCAAAAACTCAATAAACATAAAGGAAATTGTAAGAGATGTGCACTGTTTCTAAGAATACTGTTAGCCTGAACACTAAAAGAGAAACAGTATTTGTTAAGCAAAGTTAGAATGAATGAATAAATAAGTAAGTAAGTAAATAATTAATAGCAGATGATGGCTCTTAAGTCAGTACAGACACCATTTTTTTTTAATGGTGAATATGGAGTTAAGAGAGGGGTTTGCTACGAGGAAAGTCTTTGTTAAAGGACAGGATAGATTTTTATAAAATAAAGGAAAATGAATCAGATGTAATTCTTCCTAAAGACCAGGACTCCAGACAATATATAGAGAGAGAAAAAGAGACAGACGTAGAAAAAGCATGAGATGATGACCATGCAAAGACCCTAGTGCCAAGAATGGCAAGCAGCACTCTCCTAAACTGAAAATTGGTTCAACAAACTCAGCTTGGGAAATTCCCTCTGAGAGTCAAACAAGCTGGTCCACAGGTGAAGTTCACAGTTATGCACACTGCAAAGTTGGTCTTGGCATGTGCATTGTTGATGCCAGATGCCAGATGTTGTGGATGAAGATTTTCAAAGGGAAGTCCTGGGGTGGAAAAATGACCAACAAATAGAGTCAAATTATAAAGAGGGCCCACTGTCTCTGAGAGTGTGTATCTACAAAAACCCTAGGGTGGTCAATTATTTATCACTATATGTATTCATATTAAGAAAACACATCACTCTCTAATTGTACTCGAGGTCCACTCCATGAGGGAAATTGATGCCTAGTACTGAAAACTTAGTCAAAACCCAGTTGCAGTTACCTTCTTGTTTTTCTATTGCAGTCGCCTTCTGCACAATAAGAAGGAAAATGGCGACATCAAAACAGAAGGTAGACTAGTTAGAATTAGAGATTCAGTAAAGGGGGTGTTGGAAGGGGAAAAACAGGAGTATGGGAGGAGATTACAATCATGGTATATTGTCTATATTTATGGAAACTGTCAATGAAAAGTTATTCAAAAAAGAAAATAGAACCAGAATTTCTTGTCCTACACTACTGGCTCCTGTAAGTACCAACATTCTGATACATGCACTCCAAAAATCAAACAAAAACTTCAAATTTCATTGGAACTCTTTTTTATTTTTTGAAGCTTTGAAAGATTTTATTATAGAGTATTACAGAGCTCAAGAGAAGGAACAGAGTCAAAGCTTCTGCAAAACAGGAGGGTTCCCAAACAGGTAATGGCCCATTGGAGCTCTTTTATTTGAATAGTTATATAAATGCACATCTATAGATAGATATTTAATTCAAGGAAGCTCTCCCATCACTAATTGAGAAAAATGCTTTGCAGTGTTGACCTCATATAACTGCAATCTAAGTTCTCTCACTGCACATAAGAATGGGCACATGAGGGCTGGAGAGACAAATGGCTTAGTTAGTAAAGGCAGTTGCTTACAAAGCTAACCAGCCCTAGTTCAATTTCCCAGCCCCCAAATAAAGCCAGATGCAAAAACAAAGCACAAGCTAGTGTTCTGGTGTTCATTTGTAGCAGAAGGGATCTTGGCCTGCTCCCCCAGCCTGACCCCTGAACATGTGCATGCGCACACACGCACACACACATCATTTCAAATAAACATTTTTTAAATGAAAGAATGGACATAAAGCCCTCTGGCCATTTCAGTGTCCTCTTGTAAAGCAGGAAGTGCTCTCAATGTGAAAATGCCCAGTAGCACCAAAACTCTAGATGAAGCACCAGCTAGGTGAATCTATAGCAATATTTCTGTAGTTGTTTTCCACATGCTGAGCAAGGCTTTTGTTTGTTTGCTTGCTTTTTATTAGACCAGCTGACCAGCAAGCCCCAGTGATCTCTACCCCACTCAGTGCTAGGATTACAAGCATACAGAGCCACGTGTGGCTTGCTTTTCATGTGTGCTCTGGGAATGAACTCAGGTCCTCACACTTGCGCAGCAAGTGCTCTTACCTGGTGAGCCATCTCTCCAGCCTTTCAAGGGGGTTTTGTTTTATTTTGTTTCTGATGTCTTTTTTCCATTTTCCTTTTTGGGTGTGATGTTCTTTAAGTTGCTCACTACTATTCAAATTCTCTTACCATCATGTTCAGCTACCTGGCTTAACTCATGTGTCACCTCCTATGATAGAATCTCCTATAGAATCTAAGGGGAAATGATCTTAAGAAACTTGAGCCATTGGCCAGTCCCAGCAGGAGCTAGAATGTCCCGTAGTTAGGAGGCCAGATAACTTATGCAAGCATCTCCTTAAATTTACCTGCAGTGTAACTGCAGGTGAGTTATTTAGCTTCTCTAAGCCTCACTTTCCTTATTTATAATATGGCCATCACCAATATCACTTCACAAGATTACTGCAATGATGCATAAGGAAATATGTGTAAAATGCTCAAGGAATAGCACTAATAGTAGCTACTTTTCTAAAAAAAATTATTTATTTATTTATTTATTTATTTATTTATTTATTTACTTATTTGTAAGCAGAGAGAAGACAGACACGCACAGAGAGAATGGGCATGTCAGGGCTTCTAGCCACTGCAAAAAAATTCTAGATGCATGTGCCACTTTGTGCATCTGGCTTTACATGGGTACTGTGGAACTGGACTCAGGTCATTAGGCTCTGCAGGCAAATGCCTTAACTGCTGAGCCATCTCTACAGCCCAAGTAGCTTCCTTTTATGTAACAGGAAAACTTTTGAATGCAGAGATGTTCTTGGCCTGTTCATCTATTTTGTGGTGCTATAACAAAACACCTGATGCCAGGTAATATGATGCAAACAGGCTTATTTAACTTAATGTTTTGGAGGTCCAAGAGGGACTCAAGGGAAGTGCCCAACTCTCTTATAACAACTGTACTCACAGCAAGAATCTTGTCCCAGGAGGATTATAGCTCCCTTCAGGTAGCATCTATCCATCTGAAAGACCTAATCACTTCTCCTAAAGGCCCCACAAACTCACAGCATTACATTGAGAAATTATGCCTCAACATGAGTTTTGGTGGGGAAAAAACATATTCACTATAGCTCAGCTTTACCTTTCCTGTGAAACAAATAGTGATTCCCTTCCTTTTCCCCCACAAAGTGTTATTTACTGAGCTCCCTTAGACATGCTATATGAATGAGCTGACATTTTTGTAGGCAATATAATTGAACCTTTTGTTCTGATGAAAAATGTGAATTTTTCTGTGCAGCAAGCTTGGGGATTTTTTTAATTATTAATTTTTTTATTGACACTTTCTATACTTACATACGAAAAAATATATTTCCCTCTCCTCCCCTCCCCCATTCCACTTTAGAACTCCAATCTCCATCATATCCCCTACCTCTCTCCATTAGTCTTTCTTTTAATTTGCTCTCATCATCTTTTTCTTCTATTTTGAGGGTCTTGCGAAGGTATTGCTAGGCACTGCAAGGTCATGGATATTGAGGCCAATTTCTGCCTGGGCAATTGCATTGTAAGAAGTCATACCCTTCCTTTGGCTCTTCCATTCTATCCGCCCCCTCTTCCACAATGGTCCCTGAGCCTTGGAGGGTGTGACAGAGGTATTTCAGTGCTGGGCACTCCTCTATCCCTTCTTCTCAGCACTATGTTGCCTCTTGGGTGATCCCAGTGGTCATCGGCATCTGAAAAGAGAAGCTTCTCTAACCAGAAGTGAGAGTAGCATTAATATGTGAATATGAACATTAAGTGTAGTGCCCCCAGGGCAGCTTGGTGGGAATAATATATACATTTAGTCAGACAAGAGCAGGCTTTATACCCCTAAGGCTCATGACCTCCCCTGCCATAGACTTTTGCTTAGGTTTTTCAGTACCAGGTATGTATTCCCTCCCATAGAAAGGGCCTTCAGTCCAATTATGGAGCAGTTGGTTACCCCAAGAGTAGACATGCCACTATTGCACCCGTTCAGTCTTTGGGCCTGTATGGCCAAACTTGAATATTCAGTGTCCACTGTTTTCACTGCTGAAGCTTGGGGATTTTTAGGACAGAGATTATTCCCAGAGATTCCAAGTCAGAGAGAGAGATTATGCAATAATAATCTGGCCTTACACAATGTTCCCAAATCATGTGTGTAGATTGGCCACCAGAATTCCCAACAGAGTTGTGGTCAACTGGAAAACTATGATCATATAGGTTTAAAAGAACAACTTAAATTGAATATGAAGCCAGTGAAGACATCCCATCAGCAGGAACTATTTCCAATATGCTAGGCAAGTACCCTGCTACTGAGCTATGCCACCAGCCCATAAAAAAGTTTTAATGAAAATGTGTGTTTTTGTCTGACCACCTAATTTTAACCTAGTGGCAAGAACCTATATTGGTTTTGCAAGGCTGTCCATTGAGGAGAGCTCTCTCTTTAGTGGCTCACTGGACTCCCAGGTTCACTTCAAACCTCACTACAGCACTCTCAGTCTTTTACCTTTGTCAGGTGAGTGGACCAATCTTGGCTAACGATGGTCTCTCATGTGCATATGGATCCTGCAGACAGAGCGTCAGGAACACTTCTGCAGAACCCTGTGCTCAGAGCAGAACTCAGCTAGAGAATGGGCAGCATGATTGTCCCCATCCTGTGTCTTTTAACACATTACCTCTGTTCAACAAGTGTTCCAGGGATTTATTAATTGCTAGTATTTGTCTGTATTGATTCAAAGTAGTCTGAGAATTTCTAGATGAAAGACAAAAGTATAAGTTTCATTCTGTGCTTATTTAGAATTGACTACACTACAGTTTCTAGAAACTGGGGATTTAGAAAAATAGGTTCTCGCATTCTTCTTTGATGTCAGAAAAACTATCACATAAAGACAAGGGCTAGCATTGACAAAAAATGTGGGATCAGGAAACAATATTTATAAGTATGTTATGTATATTATGAATTATATGTATATTATGATATGTTGAGCATTTTAGATAAATGAAATTGGAATGCCTTAGAAATTGGCTTGGAATTCATGTGTCCCTAACCCTTTCTTGGTTCTTTCCCATTCTAACCTCAAGCAGAGAGACACTGAAGCTCTCACTGAAGCTTTTCATCGGACTGAAAAAAAAATTCTGAAAGAAAGAGAAAGAAAGAAAGAAAGAAAGAAAGAAAGAAAGAAAGAAAGAAAGAAAGAAAGAAAAAGAAAGAAAGAAAGAAAACAAGAAAGGAGAATAAATGATAGGGTGGAGAGAGAGATGGAAGGAGGGAGGGGAAAAGAAAAGGGAAAAAGGGAGAGAGGGTGAAAGAGGTGGGAAGGAGAGGCAAGGAAAAGGGAAAGGGGAGGAGAGGGAGGGGAATCCAATATTTCATTAACCAGGGGAAAATTTAACACCAAAACAGAGATTTTGAGTGGTCAAACCTTAAGACAGATGGCTGATGCCTAGGCTTCAAACTCATTCATTTCCTCTGAAAAAATTGACTATTCCTTTAAGTTACCTATAGCTCATATCACTTTCCTCTTACCTATGAAGATCATCAACAATTTGTTCATTCAGTAACCTCACAAGCCTTTGGTTGATCTTTCTATTGCCAGTTAATTTCATATAGCTAATATATAGGTACCTTCTTTGCATGCTAAAATAACTGATATTTTAATGCAAAGTAAACTGAGGTGAAAATCCCTTCCAACCTCTTTCCCTTCTTTTCTTCCCCTCTTTCTTTTCTTTCCTCCTCTCCCTCATCCCCCTTCTGTCTCCTCTCTCCTTCTTTCCCTCTCTCTCTTTCTCTCTCATTTGAAGTAAGGCTGTGAAATCCAGGATCTATAAATTGATCAAATGCACCCTAAAGCCTGCTTTAAGGTGACTCTCTGCCTAGCCATTGCATTCATTGTTTATTCCTCATCAGTCTCTTAGGTGGGGGCCTCTGACTCTATATACAGTAAGAAAGTAGAGCACAGGATAGGTTTGTCTGATGTCTGTGAGTGATGCCCAGTATCCATCTCAAAAGGTCACAGAATTAGACCTTGTTGAACTAGACCACAAGTAAGTTTCCTTTTTACATAAATCAAATTTAAACATTTGATTTCATTTTGATTTTAAGCATACTTCAGAAAGTTACTCATTTGTCTCTGGCTACTCAGAAGAATATTTCAGGACTATTTGTGATCAAAAAAATTATTGTTGGTAGGGAGACATTATAATAAGAAAAAGAATGAAATAAAGAGCACTAAGGAAAAGTCTTCATTTTTTCCTATAGGAAAATCTACCCTTGGGCTGAAGAGATGGCTAAACAGTTGAGGTGTTTGCCTACAAAGCCAAAGGACCTAGATTTGATTCCCCAAGACCCATTTTAGCCAGATGCACAAGGGGGTGCATGCATCTGGAGTTCATTTGCAGTTGCTGGAGGCTCTGGTGCACCCATTCTCATTCTCTCTCTCCCTCTTTCTCTGTCAAATGAATAAATAAAAATAAAATATTTTTTTTAAAAAAAATCTACCATAATCATTATTCTAAGTAAATTCAAGAGCCACATGGGCTCCCAAATTCTTGAGGTCACATTATAAATAATCAAGGCTAAACAAGAAGTTGGAGTGCTGATTGGGAGGTTCCTAACACCAAGAATTGATAAGGACTACAACTTAGGAATGTCATAATGAAGAGTGAAGAAGCAACACATTGTATATCTATGTTCAAAAATAGAATAACTGGCCTTATTAAACTATTTTGAATTGGAAAAGGAAAAAACAAGGGAGGTAAAAGGCAAAAGATTTATGCAATCTGAAGAGTAGCTCGGAAATTAAACAATCACTCAACCATCGGGATCTCATGAAGCTGACAAGCCTTTCCACTGACAAACATACAATAAACAGCCAAAAGATTACCCACAGAATGGGAGAAATTTTTTGCTGGGTACACATCGGACAGAGGCATAATTTCTAAAATCTACAAAGAATTCAAAAACCTAAACAATAAAAAGTCAAACAACCCACTCAAAAAATGGGACAGAGAATGGGGCACAAGGAGTTCTCAAGGAAGAAATACAAATGGCTAACAAACTTAAGAAAATGTTCAACATCCCTAATCATCAGGGAAATACAAACTAAAACAACTATGAGATTCCACTTTACCCCAATAAGGATAGCAAACATTAAAGAAATCAAATGACAACAAATGCTGGTGAGGGTGTGGAGAAATAGGAACCTTCTTTCACTATTGGTGGGAATGTAAGCTGTTATAACCACTATGGAAAGCAATATGGAGACTCCTAAAAAGGATGACTATAGAGTTACCAACAGACCCAGTTATTCCCTTACTGGGCATTTACCCTAAAAGCTCCATGCCTCAGTTCAGAAATATTTGCTCAACCATACTTATAGCTGCTCAATTCATAATAGCTAAGAGCTGGAATCAACTCAGATGTCCACCATTAGATGAATGGATAACTAAGATGTGGTATATCTACATGATGGAATTCTACACAGCAGTAAGGAAAAAATGACACAATGCAATTTGAAGAAAAATGGTCAAACTTGGAACAGATCATTCTCAGTGAACACACCCAATCACAGAAAGATAAGCATCGCATGGTCTCACTCATCTGTGGCTCCTAACCTGAATCTGCCCACGATGCTGACACACCTAATAAACATCTCAAGAACTGGACAATAGGGATGGTGGGGTGGGAGGGCAGGGCAAGGGTAGGGAGAGGACAAAAAACTGGACCCAAATGGAAATGGTACCATAAAATCCTATATCCTGAATGACATACTAAAAGGTTGAACCTGCATCAGGTGCTTAGAAAGAACACCTGAATCACAGGGGCCTGGGGAGTGTATAATGAAGACTAACCTCAATCTTCTCCTGTTTCTCTCTCTATCACTCCTCTTCTTTCTCTTCTCTCTTTCTCTTTCATATTACCTATATTTTTCTTCCTTCTTTTCCCTTGGCACTGACCTGTACCTCCCACTACCAGTATGTGGTTAACATCCACAATGAACTGTTGATCAGTGAGACCTACAAGGTTTCCCCAAAAGAAGACAGATTTCTGTCAAAGTACTGATGCCCCACCAAAGTTAATGGTAAGACCCTAGTGCCAAAAACACTATATGCTGTTGGGACAGAACATGGAGAGACCTGGCTGGAATCTGGAAGAGAGACAGTCCCCAGACAGTTAGCTTGTCTAGTGCCAGAAGGTGCTACATGAGTGACTGGGGGAAAATGACCAACATCTGTCTAAGCAATTCGAGGTCTAAGCTACTCAGAAGCAATAAACCTGACGTGATGCTCACACAACTGCAATAGTGGCACACAGCCATGTTGGATTAACAACTGCTCTTGATTTGGCTAACAGATCCACTCAGTGGAAAAGAACCCATACCTAGAACAGGGAAACAAGTCAGAACCATATCCAAAAATGAGCCCGCTACCAATATCAAGCTCCCACCAATAGTGGGATACAAGAGGGCCTACACCTATTAAATTCTCTCTAAAATAATGATGATTATCCATGTGTATTACACTGACCTCATTCTCTGTTGGAGAATTTGCTTCTCTTTTTCAGATGGACATAGAACCTGAGGAGAGACTCAGCCCATCACATCACACCAGGACACCAGCTGAAGCCATAGAGTTATTGGGGAAATGAGCAAGAGTGCTGCTTTTGCAGTGAACCTGGTACCAGCACAAGGGTGAAGGGGATAGACATAAAGAATACTCAACTCCTACCAAATCAGAGATCCAGAGACACAGAGACTCCTAAGACCTCATCACTGAAATAGACCTAAAAAGAACCCAAGATGGCTCAGGGAATTTGCAGAAGAGGGGGTGGAAAGATTGTTAGAGCCATAAGTTGGGTCATTATGCACAAAAACATTGCCTCCCTCCCATAACTGATGACTACCCCCATAAGGGAAGACCCACATTACCCATGGGGGAGGACAGGGAGAAGGCTAACGATGGTACTATCATGGCTGTATACACACTATATACATAACTAATAAAAAATATAAACAAGGGTAGGAGTCAGGGCAACTCTTACATAAGGCCAGATAGTGGAGAATCACTACCACAGTTGTCACAAACAGGAACTTTTGACAGAAAAAGGGAAAGGAGAGGCATGGTGAGTTTAACTTTGGAAATGATGGTTTTGAAGGGTTATATTAACATCAAGGTATTAGAAATACAAACTAGCTAAATTATAGGGTGAGCTTGGGATTTGCCAATACACAATTATAATCAAAGTCATGGTGACGACTGAGGTGATTTGGGATTTGGGAAGAGAGAAGGCAACAAGTACTTCAAGAAGCAAGGATATATTCCTGGAGCTCATGAACTTCAGCAGAAAATGGACCCAACAAAGAAAGGAGAAACATTGCCAATATGGTAGGAAGTGAGATGGAAGAAAGCAAGTTGACAGGAACCAAGGATGGAAAGAGCTTTGATAAGGAGCTCATGGTAAGTAAATTCAGGAAAAAAGATAAGTTGTTATCTCACCCCCACTGTGTGTGTGTGTGTGTGTGTACACATACACACATACATATATGTTTGTATGTATATGTATCTATGTATATATAGAGAGGGGATAATATATATATTATATATATTATATAATATTATATATATTATATATTATACATATATATGTATATATAATATATTATGTATATGTATATATAATTTATTAGATTTACTTACATGTTATGGACTGGGTAGTTTGAGAGGGGCTTCTTTATACTGAAGAAGCAGAAAACCTAATAGCTGTTCAGCCTATAAAGCTGGATGCCTCAACAGTCCCAGTTTGGCAGTGAAGGTCGGTGCTCAGTGGAGAGCAACTGGATTCAGTGCACACTAGAAGGCTGAAGAAGCTTAAATCTGATGTCAACAGACACACTCACTTGGAAACAAGGGAAGGCAAGTGGGCAACACTGTCTTTTATTTGGATCTTTTTATATCTGAGATGCATATTGGAAGGTGCAGTCCACTTTGAGGGCTGGTCTCTTAATAACCTCTATAAATGTCCTCAAAGACCTGTCTAGGTTGAATCCAAATCGAGTTAATTTGACAATAAAAATTAACCATTTGTGGTGGTTTGAATGTAAAATGTTTCCTATAGGCTCATATATTTGAATACTTAATTCCCAGACAGCGGCACTGTTTGGGAAGGCTGTAGAACGTTTAGGAGGTAGAACCTTGATTGACAAAGTAGCAAGCTTTGAAGTATTATCAGCTCAGACCCACTTACCATGCACCCTACTTCTTCTTTTCTGATGTGATGGTGTGACACTGGCTGTCTGCTCCTGCTATGCTTTTCCTATCATGCTAGACTTCCCCTCAAAACTGTAAGCTGAAATAAACCCTTTTCTTCCATAAGTTTCTTCTAGTCAATATTATAAATATAGTCAAATATTTTGTCTGTGGTGGTTTGATTCAGGTGTCCCCCATAAACTTAGGTGTTCAGAGTGCTAGATCCTCAGCTGATGGCAATTTGGAAATTAAAGCCTCCTGAAGGCAGTGTATTGTTGGGGGCGGACTTATGGGTGTTATAACCAGTGTCCTCTGGCCAGTGTTTGGCACAGTCTCCCATTGCTGTTGTCCACCTGATGTTGGCCAGGAGGTGATGTCCACCCTCTGCTCATGCCATCATTTTCCCCTGCCATCATGGAGCTTCCCCTTGAGCTTGTAAACCAAAATAAACCCCCTTTTCCCACAAGCTGCTCTTGGCCTGGTGTTTTATGCCAGCAATGTGAACCTGACTGCATCATTATCTAAGCAATTAAAAAGTAACTGAAATATCACAATCTCCTCTCCTCAGTATTCTCAGGAAATTGGTTCCAGTACCCTTGCAGATACCAAAATCTGTTGATTCTTAAGTCCTTTATATTAACTAACATCATTTCTATTTAATTTATACAGCTCTTTCCATATGCATTAAATATTCTCTAGAGTACTTATAATATCTATACTATGTAAACAGTTGCTTGAGAATAACACAAGACAAATTTTCTGTACATTTTAGTACAGAGGCATTTTTGGTTTGAATATTTTAATCTGTGATTAATCACATC
The DNA here is from genome assembly GCA_036365145.1 of Orientallactaga sibirica. Classification (NCBI taxonomy): domain Eukaryota; kingdom Metazoa; phylum Chordata; class Mammalia; order Rodentia; family Dipodidae; genus Orientallactaga; species Orientallactaga sibirica. Next base: position 9,806,411 of record JAEOAD010000699.1, read on the forward strand.
AATATATGTGTAAACTGAAAGTGAGGATGACTGATTGCAATGGCAGGTACCTCCAAGAGAGTCCTTTAGCAATAAATGCAATCACTAATGTTCTTATCCCAAATGGTTTCAGAGATATGGATGGTAGTGTGGGCAGGATACAGACATGATAAAAGAATGTTAGGAGAATTAGAAACATTGGTTTTAGTTCAGTCGACTTAGCTATTTGGAAATGACAATGAAATGATGACTGCCTGATACTCAGTATCATAAAAAGTGGGAGCCTAGTCCTTAGCACACTCTGTGTCCTCAGGAAGACAAGGTCTGAGGTATGTGATAGCTATAAAGAATACTGTCTCTGCAGAATTTAGTGGTGGAGATAATCAATCTATTACCAAAGCAACAGAGACTCTTCTTTCTTCCCTCTGCCCTGCTTCCCCAGCATTTCATGCATAGTTAATCCCTTCTGATCCTTCAGAGATCAGCTGAAATGACTTCCCCAGGAACTCTGGATTTTTATGTATATTTATCTTCTTTTGTATGTTCCCACAACCCCAGGATATATTTCATATCATACTATTTTTCACACACCTAAATTATTTAATATAGCTTTTCTTCTACATTGTGAGTTCCATGAGCCATGAAAAGTGTTTGCTATGTTGATAATTGCATCCTCACATAATAATTGTCTTAACAAATAATTTATGGAATGAAAAAATAATTGATTAATCTATAAAGATTCTTAAGAGCACAGTGAAAATACCAAGTGAAATGGTCCAGAGAGAGAAAGAGAGCAACAGAGGTAAAATAAATGAGTGAGGAGGAGTAAGAGAGAGCAGATGACTAGAATGACTTGGATTTTAGCAGCTAATGAAGGAGAGTATGGTGGAGAGACACAAAAATATCTAGTTTCAGACTTCTGCCTAAAATCCCAGTCTAAATAAATTTCTTTTTTGATGCTTTCAAAAATCCTGAGTTGTATAGACATTGAATTCTGTTCACTGATTATGGTACAAAGCATGTCCTGGAAGCATTCTCTAGTTTCCAAGCAGAGTACTGCTGAATACATTTGGACCTTAGTGAAGAGATAACAAGTTCAGGTCCATCTGTTCCCTAATCCATCTATTCATCTGCTTTTCTATCTAGCCATCTGCTATCCATTAATTCATCCAACTGTGTATTTACTCATCTGTCTACTTGATCCACTCACTTTCTGTTCTTCCATATCTCCAATCATCTTCCTATCTTTCCATTAACCTATTCATATATCCATCTAACCATCCATACACTCCTCTGGTCTTCCATCCACTCACCCACAAAACTACTCATCTGACCATCCATTAGTCTATCAACACATTTTTCCGTGTGTGTGCCCATCTAATCTGAGAACCAGGCACTATTCTAGGAGCTGGGAATACATTTTAGGCATTTCTAACTGCATAATGCATTAAGTAAATCACTTTGCTATAAAACCTTCACCACTATCCATCTGTAAATCATTTTCATCATTCTAAACCAAACTGTATACTCATTATGCTCTAAGTCCCCATCCCCTTTTCTGTTCATTCATACTGGGACAGCCACCACACCACTTCCCGTTTATCTAACTTTGACTACTCAAGGTACCTGAAATTGGTAAAATCATCAGTATTAGCCTTTTTGTGACTAGCTTATTTCACGTATATTATTTCACGTATATTATTATTTCACAGATAAATGGCAGAGGGGTTGCAATGTCACAGTTTCTGTGTTGTGGTCCTTGGGGTCCAGTGCTCTCCTTCCATGCTGCTCTGATGCTTAATCCTATGCTTTTAATTTCACAAAGGAAAATATAAGGATTGAATTGTATTGCTATAAAATTGGAAATAGGATTGTTAAAGAGGTACTACAGGTTGAATAAGGTTACATGAGTTATTACTGTCCTATTTTCACTCTCCAATGATTCAGTTACTGTGGTCAACCATGATCCAAAAATTTTAAATGAAAAAGTCTAGAACAAAATTATTATAAGCCTTAAATTGCTTACCATGCTGAGTTGTATGATGAAATCGCACAGTATTCTGCACGTACCCACACAGGATGTAAATTATTGCTTTGTCCAGTATATCCAAGTAATCTGTTACCTGTGCATTAGTCCCTGAGTATCAATCTTTGTTATTAGACAGATTGTTGTGATACCGCAGGGCTTAGGATTATATGCTGATCTTTAGTGCTACCTAAGGTCATGTGCTAAATTCTCAATACCTAGTCTGTTGCTATTGGGAGTGGAATAAACATCATGAGGCAGGTCGATCTTTAGATCATTGGGTGTATGCCCTTGAAGGATGCTAGGGATCCCACTCTCTTCTTTTCACTTTCACTTCTTGGCCTTGAGATGAGCAGTTTTACGCACCACATGTCCAAAGCAATGGGGGCAAACTATGAACAAAACCAACTTTATAAATTGATTCTCCAAGGCACTTGCTATAGCAACAGTAATCTAACACATAAAACTCTTATTTTATGTAAGAATAACCTTAAAGTGCAACAGTAGTAGTTCCTTCCATTAAGAGAAAGATAAAGTTCTCAACAAGGGCAAAAAATTAAAATTTTGAGGTTATTAAACTCTATGATAGATTGCTTATTGTGCCTAATTTGAAAATTAAACTTATGCATAAAAATGTCAGTGTAGGGCTGGCGAGATGGTTTAGCAGTTAAGATACTTGCCTGCAAAGCCTAATGATCCTAGTTCAATTCCCCAGTATCCACATAAAGCCAGATACACAAAGTGGTACATGCATCTTGAGCTTGTTTGCAGTGGCTAGAGGCCCTGGCAGGTGCATCCATTCGTTTTCTCCCCCCCCCAACCTTGCAAATAAATAAATATTTTTTTTACAAAAAAGAAAGAAATGTCAGTGCAGGAAAAACACAGAATATAATGGGTTGAGCACCATCCAGTTTCTGGCATCCACTGGGGGAACCACTACATATGGATGGATATAGTTTCAATGCTGTTGATATCCCTGTAAGAGAACAAGACACCAGGAAGAAAGTCGCCATCTTCAAGCCAAGGAGAGGGGCTAGGAACAGACCTTTTCCTCAACTTCCATCCTTATTATTGTGAGCAAATAGATCTCTGTTTTTAAAACTACCCATCTGTGATATTTTGTTATAATACAAGAGGGCTATTACTGATAGAGTCTGTAACTTGAGATGGGAACCTAATTCCTCTGCCTTCCCTTTCTCCATGGTTGCTAAATAACTGTTTCTGATACTCACCTAACTTTGCTAATCATCATAATTACAGAATCAATTTGTAGGTCCTCTGAGCTGGCAGTTTCTAGCATGGAGGCCTGATGGAAGTGGAAAGGTCCCCTTCTCACAGAATCAATCGATTCAAGTTACTCAACTGCATTTAGTGTACTGGGCATACTACTGAGCAATCCTACTTGCCCATTTATTTCTTTTCTGCTTCTGAGCATCTTATCAGATGTTCTATTTGGCCCAGAATTCAAGTCTCTTGCTATGAGCCACCAGACTCCTTTCTGAGCCACTGGCAAAAATAGGTAGCTTTGAATTTATCACCACCATCTCTTTCCCACTTCCGAATTTCCCATGATCCTCACCCATCTTTACTTGCCATTCATACCCCCTCACTGACAGAGGTATGTCGCCTTTTCACACTTAGTTTTTCAACTTGTATGGTAGAATTAACCTCTCAGTCTGGCAGCTCCAATACAGTCTTACCTGTGAAGTCCTCCAGGTTCCACTCTTAGCATCTGCCTCTGTCTGTTACCCATACCTAGTCTGTATAGATGTTTTGGACTTAACTGATCTTCACTATCTTGTAACACTGCTGCCCTCCTTCCTTTTTTTGCCCAACTTTTTACCAAGGAGCTATGTACCAGTCTTCACTACCCCGACACAGACCTACCCTTAGGATCTGCTTTCTGTGCTACGACTGAACTAGTCACTAAAGATGACATAACACTTTCCATGGACTTGCTATTAGAATCTTGTTTCTCATCAATTCTCCATTGGTACCCCCTGACACGGTGACCACTTCCTCCTTGATACTCCACCCTTGGCCTCCCTAATGCATCACTCCACTCTGGTTTTCCATGACACACTCCCCACCCCCGCTCTCGGGTTTTCTTTCAGTACTCTCATTGTTCTCTCAGGTTTCCCCAGTGTTTCCTCCTAAGTGTAAAGATTCTCTAGAGGTCTGGGTTGACCTCACTTTTGGAGGTTCTCATGGATCCTCACAACTCCCACTTCTAACAAATGCTGACAGTGTCAACATCCATTCTTCTCACTCCTGCTTACCTCATTCCATTCACAAATTGATTCAGGCACAGTGTACTTTGTACCTGTCACTTCTGTCATTACTCTGTCACTGCCTCATTACCTCTCACCAGAGCCATACAATAGCACCCTAATTATTCTCCATGTTTACCTTTACATACTGCACTCAGTTTAGTTTTGTCTCAAAAAATGAGCAAAAGTTCACACAACCCATAGAAAAAATGTCCAAATTCACTGCCTAAGACTCTTCACTCTAGATGCATGCCACTGTACCAAATGAGCTGAAGGGACATAGAAAAGTGATTTACCTTCTCTGAGATTCTCTTCTTACTTCATAGCATGACTGTAGGGACGGCTGTTTTGGTTCACAAGAGTGTGACCAGAGGTTGCAGTAAGTAGAAACTAGAATCCAACCCATTATCTGATCTCTGTCAATCCTGTTGAGTCTGAGTCTGCTTAGGGAGGAGGTTCACTTCCCTGAAGACTTACCCAGATTTCTTCAACATATTCCTCCCATAGTTGTTATTCAGACCCACTCTTTCTTCCCAAACATGTTGTATGCATTAATAACCCAATATATACATTCTTTTTGTCTCTATAGTAGGACAGCCTTCCCTTCTCACCTCATTCTCCAAGACTTCTTAGTCAGGTGAGACTTTACTTGGAAGCCTTTCCTCTTTTTACTCATGTGTTGGAGATGGGATCCGGAACTCAAGCCTGTGGGAAAGTAACTTTCCTGGAAGAACCACATCCTGGTTACACAACTATTGCTCATATGACCCTTTGGTTTGGATTATAATTCCATTAGTGATCGATCTGCGGCTAGCTTTGTGTGACCTGGAGCAGAACACAGAGTGTAGCCCACTGGTGGTTGTCAGAACCACAAAGTGTAAGTTGGTAGTATAACCCCATCAACTGTAGTTTGGAAGACAAAGAGATGGGTCCTGATGGAAAAATTAAGGAAAAAGAATTATACATATCAAGCAACTATTTTCTTGTGAGAAAAACAGAACAGCTGCAAATTGAAATGTTTGCAACAGCAACAAAATGCTATGACCTTCTGGGTCTTTAATGAAAAAATGCTTTAATGATGCTTTAATGAAAATATAGGTTTTTAAGGCAAATATAGAAGGAGCCAGACTACAGAATGATTTCTGAATAACCTAATTAAAGTATTAGTATACAATGACCACAGAAGAATAATGTAGGCAAGAAGGAATAAAAAAATAACATCTACAACTCACAGATAATGTTACATTGTTATCACTCTGCTTTATAACTGTACAAATATTGGTTCATGTATGTGGGTTTAAAAAAAAATTCTCTTTTTTGTTGTTATTGTTATTGCTTTGTGAAGTAGGTCTTGCTGTAGCCCAGGCTGACCTGGAATTCACTATGTAGACTCAGGGTGGTCTTGAACTCACAGTGATCCTCCTACTTCTTCTGGGATTAAGGGAGTGCACCACCACATCCAGCCCAAAACATTTTCACTTCATAAATCATGAGCACTTTCCCAATTTTTCATGATGCCAATTATTTTTCTAAACCATTATTAATTTAATATTTACATAGTATGACATTGAATGATTGTACCCAAATTATTTAGACATTCAATAGTTTTTATTTATTTCTTCATTTTCATATAACTCTGGTGTCAATTTCATGAGCACTAAATATTTGGTACAGCATTATAGATATTCCTCTATATCCATGAAGCATTATATCCACAATCCCTAGCAGGTACCAAATTTTTATGGAGTCTTAGTCAAGTCATATGCAATAACCTCATATTTGCATATCCCCTACACACATCCTCCTATATACTTCAAATCATGTCTATAGTACTTATCTAATTCAATGTAAATGACTACCATGACTACATATCATAATGACAAGAAAGAGAATGGACATGTTCCATGCACATGTAATCTTTCCTGAATATTTTTCCATAGTTGGTTGAATTCACAGATGCATGAATACAGATACAGAGGATTGACTGTCATTATTTCTTCAGAATACATAGCTAGCGACCAAGGCCTAGTGATGAACTCCTATAATCCCAGCACTTGGAAGATGGCAAGTGTGATGGTTAAGTTTGTGTCAACTTGATTTGTTTAGGAATCCACAGACATTCCTCATAAGTGTGTTTCTGAGGCTGCCTCTAGGAAGGATTAACTAAAGGAAGAATCCTGCCCCCAGGGGTAAGCCTTCCCCCAGAGTGGGCGGCCCAGAGTGGGCGGCCCCTCTTGGAGGAGGGGGCTGGTTGATAAAAAGGAGCTCTGGGAAGAAAGGCTCTCTCTCTCCCACCTGGCTGCTGGTGCTACTAGCTGCTTGGTGTTTTCTGCTTGGTACCTGCTGCTTGGTGTTGCTGCTTTCCAGTGTGGACTGAAGACCAGGGTGGACTGAAGAGCAGCGTCTCTCCAGGAAGCCTCCAGGCCTTCAGTGCCGGATTGGGACTGCTGAGGCCTCCAGCCTCGTGCACTGAGCAGCTACCGGGTTTCTTCACTCTCGGACCTGCAACCTGCTATTGCTGGACTGTGTAAGCTAATCCAATAAATCCCCTTTTAATACAATTCATTCTGTCCATTCTGTTCCTCTAGAGAACCCTGACTAATACAGATTCTGGTACCAGAAGTGGTTCTAGAGAAACAGAATTGTAAGGATGGATTTCCCTAGCAGGCTTGGTGCTCTGTGGAGTTGGTTCTCCAACTCTAGTACTACTAAAGGCTCTGCTGGTAATAAGGAGAGCACTTTAAGTGGTAATAAGGAGGGCACTAATAATCCATGGTGTGAACTATTTAACGAACTCCGTGAAATAGATGTATTTAGTGATTCTGAGTCATATCTTGTGAGGAGCAAGGAATTTAGTGACTCTGTATCTAGAACTTTTGAATATTTGTGGAAAAGTAAGACGAATGATGATGCTGGATGGTTTCTTCTGGCATCTCTAGATAAACTCTTGAGAGAAAAGCAGAAGCTCCAAAAGGAAAATTCCAAGCTTAAGACCCACGTACATGATCTGAAGGTTTCTAAGGGTGCCCTGGAGGAAAATCTCCTGTCTAGTCAGAACAGGGCTCGAATTGCAGAAAACCAAACTCAAGCTCTCATTGTAAGATTGGCTAATTTGCAGCGTAAGCTCAATTCCCAGCCTCACAAACTATCAGAAGTTAAAGTGAGGGCATTGGTTGGAAAAGAGTGGGATCCCATGACTTGGGATGGGGATGTATGGGAAGACCCTGAAGAATCTGGGGACATTGAACTCTCAGATTCTGAAGAAGTTGTTTTGCATGAGAATGTGGCTTCCCCTCCTTTAGCTGCAGGTGCACCCCCACCCCCTGAGGGAATCACTCCTTCTTTGTCTGAGGAAGCAGTAATGACCCTCCCTGCAGGATGTGCTGATGCTTCTCAGAGCCCACCCATCTTTGCCTCAAGGCCTATAACTAGGCGTAAGGCTAGGCATGCCCCTAAAGGGGAGTTAGAAAGCGTGACTCAAGAGGAAGTGAGATACACCCCTAAAGAACTTCAGGAGCTTTCTAACTTGTACAGGCAGAAGCATGGGGAATATATGTGGGAATGGATTTTAAGGGTGTGGGATGATGGAGGAAGGAATATAAAATTAGATCAAGCTGAATTTATTGAAATGGGCCCACTAACCAGAGATTTTAGATTTAACACTGCAGCTCATGCAGTTGGAAGAGGTGCCAAGAGTTTATTTGATTGGTTGGCTGAAGTATGGATCCAAAGATGGCCTACTGTGAATGAGCTTGAGCTGCCTGATATCCCTTGGCTTAATGTTGATGAAGGGATTAAAAGGCTCAGAGAACTTGGAATGCTGGAGTGGATTTACCATGTAAACTCATCTTTAAGCCCGCAATGGGAGCGTGCAGAAGATGTGCCCTTCACTAAGACTATAAGAAACAGATTTGTGAGGGGAGCACCAGCACACTTAAAGTCCCCAATCATTGGTCTTTTATGTAAAGAAGACATCACAGTGGGAGCCGCAGTTGCTGCATTAGGTGACTTAGATGCAATGGGTCTAACTGGCTCTCGGGGTAACAAGGGCCAAGTATCAGCACAGAATCGCCAAAGGCAAGGTGGGCGTGTTTACCGTAATGGACAGCGCACAAAAAACAATGCTCGTAACAGTATGACTCGTGTAGACCTTTGGTACTGGCTGCTTAATCATGGTGTTCCCAGAAGTGAAATAGATAAAAAGCCTACTAAGTTCCTGCTTGATCTGTATAAGCAGAAAAGTTCCAGAGCAAAGAACCCAAAGGCCACTTTGAATTATAGCAACAGAGAATCAAGGCCTCTTAACCAGTTTCCAGACTTGAGCCAGTTTACAGATCCTGAACCCCTTGATTGAAGGGGTGGCCGGGTCCCTTTGAGGAAGGACCCTCCCATAATCCCCAAAAGTTTCAATATTAAGCTTAGTCCTATCCTTCCTCAGAGGGACCTACGGCCTTTTGCTAGGGTAACTGTACACTGGGGAAAGGAAATAATCAGACTTTTCGGGGCTTACTGGATACTGGCTCTGAATTGACATTGATTCCAGGAGACCCTAATCGGCATCGTGGCCCTCCAGTTAAAGTAGGTGCTTATGGAGGTCAGGTGATCAATGGAGTTTTGGCAAATGTTAGACTGACAGTAGGTCCAGTGGGTCCCCGAACTCATCCTGTGGTTATTTCCCCAGTCCCAGAATGCATAATTGGGATAGATATACTTAGGAGCTGGCAAAACCCCCACATTGGTTCTTTGACTTGTGGGGTGAGGGCTATTATGGTTGGAAAGGCCAAATGGAAGCCATTGGAGCTCCCTCTACCAAGGAAAATAGTGAACCAGAAACAGTATCGCATCCCTGGAGGAATTGCAGAGATTAATGCCACTATAAAGGACTTGAAGGATGCAGGGGTGGTGGTTCCCACCACATCCCCCTTTAACTCCCCTATTTGGCCTGTTCAGAAGACAGACGGATCTTGGAGAATGACAGTGGATTATCGGAAACTTAATCAGGTGGTGACTCCAATTGCAGCTGCTGTACCAGATGTGGTTTCTTTACTTGAGCAGATTAACACATCTCCTGGTACCTGGTATGCAGCTATTGATCTTGCGAACGCCTTCTTCTCCATACCTGTCCATAAGGACCACCAGAAGCAATTTGCCTTCAGCTGGCAAGGCCAGCAGTACACATTTACTGTGTTACCTCAAGGTTATATTAACTCTCCAGCCCTGTGTCATAGCTTAGTTCGCAGGGATCTTGATCGTCTGTGCCTTCCACAAGGTGTCACATTGGTCCATTATATCGATGACATTATGCTGATTGGATTGAATGAGCAGGAGGTGGCAGCCACTCTGGAGTTGCTGGTACAGCATATGCGCATCAGGGGATGGGAAATAAATCCATCCAAAATTCAAGGACCTTCCACCTCTGTGAAATTTCTAGGAGTCCAGTGGTGTGGGGCTTGCAGGGACATTCCTTCTAAGGTGAAGGATAAGTTGTTGCACCTGGCCCCTCCTACCACTAAGAAGGAAGCACAACGTCTAGTGGGCCTATTTGGATTTTGGAGACAGCACATTCCTCACTTGGGTGTGTTACTCCGTCCCATATACCAAGTGACTCGGAAAGCTACTAGTTTTCAGTGGGGCCCAGAACAAGAGAAGGCTCTTCAACAGGTCCAGGCTGCTGTGCAGGCAGCTCTGCCACTTGGGCCATATGATCCAGCAGATCCAATGATACTTGAGGTGTCAGTGGCAGATAGGGATGCTGTTTGGAGCCTTTGGCAGGCCCCCATAGGTGAATCACACTGGAGGCCCTTGGGATTCTGGAGCAAGGCCCTGCCATCATCTGCAGACAATTATTCTCCCTTTGAGAGACAGCTCTTGGCTTGCTATTGGGCCTTAATAGAAACTGAACGCTTGACAATGGGCCATCAAGTTATTATGCGACCTGAACTGCCCATTATGAGCTGGGTGTTATCTGACCCACCAGGCCATAAAGTTGGACGTGCACAGCAGCAGTCCATCATCAAGTGGAAGTGGTATATCCGTGATCGGGCTCGAGCAGGCCCTGAAGGCACAAGTAAGTTACATGAGGAGGTTGCCCAAATGCCTATGGTTGCTACTCCTGTTTCAATGCCTTCTGTCCCCAAGCATGCACCTATGGCATCATGGGGTGTGCCCTATGATCAGTTGACTGAAGAGGAGAAGACCAGGGCATGGTTTACAGATGGTTCAGCACGCTATGCGGGCACGTCCCAGAAGTGGACAGCTGCAGCGTTACAGCCCCTTTCTGGGACAACTCTGAAGGACTGTGGTGAAGGGAAGTCTTCACAATGGGCAGAACTACGGGCAGTACACATGGTTGTGCATTTTGCTTGGAAAGAAAAATGGCCAGATGTCTTGGTTATACACTGATTCCTGGGCTGTGGCCAATGGTTTGGCAGGATGGTCCGGGACATGGAAGGAGCATGATTGGAAAATTGGTGAAAAGGACATTTGGGGAAGATGTATGTGGATAGAGCTCTCTGAATGGGCAAAGGATATAAAGATACTTGTGTCCCATGTTAATGCTCATCAGAAGGTGACCTCATCAGAGGAGGACTTTAATAATCAAGTAGATAAGCTGACATGTTCTGTGGACAGTGGTCAACCTCTTTCCTCAGCCACCCCTGTCATTGCCCAATGGGCCCATGAACAAAGTGGCCATGGTGGCAGGGATGCAGGTTATGCATGGGCCCAACAACACGGACTTCCACTAACTAAGGCTGACCTGGCTACGGCTGCTGCTGAGTGCCAAATCTGCCAGCAGCAGAGACCAACTCTGAGCCCCCGATATGGTAGTATTCCACGGGGTGACCAGCCAGCAACTTGGTGGCAAGTCGACTATATTGGACCTCTACCATCATGGAAAGGGCAGCGTTTTGTCCTTACTGGAATAGACACTTATTCTGGGTATGCATTTGCTTTTCCTGCACGTAATGCTTCTGCCAAAACTACTATCCGTGGGCTTACAGAATGCCTTATCCACCGTCATGGAATTCCACACAGCATTGCTTCTGACCAAGGAACTCACTTCACAGCCAAGGAAGTACAGCAGTGGGCTCATGATCATGGAATTCACTGGTCTTACCATGTGCCCCACCACCCTGAAGCAGCTGGCTTGATAGAGCGGTGGAATGGCCTTTTAAAGAAACAGCTGCAGTGCCAACTAGGTGGCAATAGCTTGGAGGGCTGGGGCGTGTCCTCCAGCAGGCTGTATATGCTCTGAATCAGCGTCCTATATATGGTGCTGTTTCTCCTATAGCCCGGATTCACGGGTCCAGGAATCAAGGGGTGGAAATGGGAATGGTACCACTTACCATCACCCCAAGTGACCCATTAGCCAAATTTTTGCTTCCTGTACCCACAACCTTACGCTCTGCTGGCCTAGAGGTCTTGGTTCCAGAGGGGGGAGTGCTTTCGCCAGGAGGCACAAAGAACATTCCATTGAACTGGAAGCTGAGATTTCCCCCTGGCCACTTTGGGCTCCTGATGCCCTTGAGTGCACAGGCTGAGAAAGGAGTTACAGTGTTAGCAGGGGTAATTGATCCAGATTACCAGGGTGAAATTGGACTGCTCCTCCACAATGGAGGTAAGGAAGAGTATGTCTGGAGTGCTGGAGATTCTCTAGGGCGTCTCTTGGTGTTACCATGCCCTGTTATCAAAGTCAATGGACAACTGCAACAACCCAATCAAGGCAGTGTGATAAATGGCCCAGATCCTTCAGGAATGAAGGTATGGGTCACCCCTCCAGGTAAAGAACCAAGACCTGCTGAGGTGCTTGCTGAAGGTGGAGGAAATACTGAATGGGTAGTAGAAGAAGGCAGTAACAAATACCAGCTAAGGCCACGAGACCAGTTACAAAAACGTGGTCTGTAATTGCCATGAGTGTTCCTGTCTTACCTTGTTAAGAGTGTTTGTACATATGTATACTAATATTAAGATGTTTTGTTCTTCCTCTACTTCTCTATTAGGTAATTAATACTGATTAAGATCATATTGCTAGTTAACCACTGTTGAATTTATATTTGACTTGTTATATGAGAGACTAAGCCTTCCTCAAGGAACTTGCTTTGTGTGTGGGGATGATTGTGCGTTTCCAGTTGTAACGAGGGATAGTTATATCATGTTAGGCGGAATTATGACCTTGTTACTGTCTTCATTTGGAAATTAAGTAGAATGTAAAGATATATGGTTTGGTGTCAAGTTGACAAGGGGTGGACTTGTGATGGTTAAGTTTGTGTCAACTTGATTTGTTTAGGAATCCACAGACATTCCTCATAAGTGTGTTTCTGAGGCTGCCTCTAGGAAGGATTAACTAAAGGAAGAATCCTGCCCCCAGGGGTAAGCCTTCTCCCAGAGTGGGCGGCCCAGAGTGGGCGGCCCCTCTTGGAGGAGGGGGCTGGTTGATAAAAAGGAGCTCTGGGAAGAAAGGCTCTCTCTCTCCCACCTGGCTGCTGGTGCTACTAGCTGCTTGGTGTTTTCTGCTTGGTACCTGCTGCTTGGTGTTGCTGCTCTCCAGTGTGGACTGAAGACCAGGGTGGACTGAAGAGCAGCGTCTCTCCAGGAAGCCTCCAGGCCTTCAGTGCCGGATTGGGACTGCTGAGGCCTCCAGCCTCGTGCACTGAGCAGCTACCGGGTTTCTTCACTCTCGGACCTGCAACCTGCTATTGCTGGACTGTGTAAGCTAATCCAATAAATCCCCTTTTAATACAATTCATTCTGTCCATTCTGTTCCTCTAGAGAACCCTGACTAATACAGCAAGTTTGAGGTCAGTTTGTGCTACATAAGAAGACCTTCTCTCAAAAAGTCACAATAAATAAATAATATCTAGAAACATAGCTGGATCAAACATTAGGAAGGTTTTGATGATGCATGTAACTACAGTGGCCCTCAAACCCCCAAACAAACCTCAGCACTCCATTTGAGAATGATGACTTGCCAACATCACCTTTACCCACAGGGCTGTTGTCAGATTTAACACTGGCAATAACCTAACAGTTGATCTGTGCCTAGCCTCTCACATGTGCAGCCCCTGCTCCCAGCCCAGTATCCGGTGTTTCCTTAAGCTCTGAAGGTCATTCTTCCATGCAAGCAGTTCTGAGAACCAACAATGTCACCCAAGCCTTTCAGACTAGGTTTGTGGAAACTAAGTAACAGGCACAGTGACCTATGCAACAAAAATTAAGATAGAAGGAAAGAAAATTATGCCTTTATATGGAAACTTAAGCAGTATTTTTCATTAATTATCAATAAAAGGACTAGGTATTTATATTGAAAAATCTCATCCTAATGTTGCAATTTCAGAATGTTCACTTTCTTTCATTCCATGGAGAAAGCATTCTTAGTAAATAAATTCATGGTCATTTGTTCATTTTTTAAACCTGTATTTTTCTCAGCCTATTTTTATGAGGAAGTGGAGTAGGAAAACAGTATTTACCCATATAAGATGCACCATGCATGAGTAACATGTAAAATACACAAACAACTATTAGGTTGTGAACCAAAAAATTCAGCTACAAATTAAATTACTTTCTTGGGGACTGGAGAGATTGCTCATTGATTAAAGGTACTTGCTTACAAAGCCTGACAGCCAGGGCTTGATTCCCAGTACCTGCATAAAGCCAGATGCACAAAGTGGTGCATGCATCTGGAGTCTTTTACAATGGCAAGATGCCCTGATGTGCCCATTCTCTCTCTCCCTCCCTCCTTTCCTCTTCTTTTTCTCTCTCTATCTCCCAGCTTGCAAAATAAATAAATAAATAAATAAAAATATTTAAAATATATTTTCTTGTAACAACACCATATATAACCTGGCTCACAACACTTTGTATTTATCGGGGATTGGACTCATTTCACATTAAAGAAAGTCATCAGTCCGGACTCAAACACATTGAACAATGTGTGCATGTCTGAGTGAGTGTGTGTGTGTGTGTGTGTGTGTGTGTGTGTGTGTGTGTTGGGGAAGAGGGTGGTAAAACTAATGAATCATGTATACAATGGCATGTCTTGTAGAAAGCAGCTAAATTAGCACTTGTGACCAAAGGGTTTCTTTAGTTACCACGTTACAAGAAAAAGTGATTTTCACACTTTTTTTTTATGAGAAAGGAAATGTTCTCAGAAAGAAAATAAAAGCATTTCACCATGTTCTTAGCTGTTTTCAGGAGACACAACGTGTGTGTGGTTTTTGAGAGTCATAACTACCTGTCACTAAGTGTACCTTAGCACTCCCAATTGTGAGATGAGTCATCTCTTTAGTATTAGTCAATTGATGGGAGATTTTGTAGATGATCACTTTCCTGCCAGTTGTGAGCTACATGAAGCAAGGCTTCAAATCCCAAAGTGCCCAAGGAACAAGACAGAAGTTTTGAACACGTTTCACATGGCATAATCTTCCTGAAGGGGACCTTCTTCATGGTGTGAGTAGAAGACAGGAAAAGAAGTCAAAACTGCATCACCATTGCATTTTTTTTTTTCTATTGGGAATACCTGGCTGTGTCTCTAATCCTTTTCATCCTGGAGAGTCCATCAAGGTGCCATATACATACATACATACATACATACATACATACATACATATATATATATATTTTTAATTTTACATTCATGTTGGTGCCTTCGATAGCCTCCTCCCTGTTCTCCCACCCTCTGAAGGGACCCTAAACAGTGCAATGGACAAGAAATAAAGAGTGCCTGAAATAAAACAATTAAAATGAAAAAAACAAAAAACCTCAGATTTCCTTGAATTATATTAACCCTCATGTAACTTGGACCTTGCTTCTTCTAGCCTCATCTCAGTCCTCTCTTTTCCTTTGCCCTGAAGAGCAGAGATTAGCAAAAATTAAACATTGATTATAGCCTGAATAAAAATAAAATAAAATCAACTATATCACCAGTCCTGGAAGCCATTCTGCCTGTGGTGTGACCAGGTCAAAGCCAAGAGTGCCCTGTGGTATTGGAGCACCTTCATTCAGATGCTAAAACTGTTATGCAAATGAGAAACAGGGGTCACAGAACTTCCCCAAGTGTTTCTGCAGCCGCAGCCCTCATCACCTGTAGCAGTTTTCCTCAGTCCCCACACAACCCATGCGGGTCCGGGCGCTTCTTTGTGCAGCTGCCCTACACATGGTGTGATGTTCATTAGTGCTCTGTCTTCTACTCATTGTCCCTAATTGTGTCAACTAAAAAGGTCCCCAAACATTGCCAACTATTTCCATGTCCTCTAGGGTAGTGTCACCTCGGGAGAGAGTGATTGGGAGGAGAGCTCTACCTTGGAGGAGGTGTGCAGGGCAGATGAGGAAAAGCAGGAAGAATGGACATCATCCTCAGCAAGGACAGACTGCAGAAGGAACCTTGTCAGCAGCGCAGTGAGGAGCCCAGGCCAGCAGGAAACAAAACAATAGCCACTTCTGAGAGTTGATAGTGCCCTGGGCATGAATTTAACCCCAAATACATCCAAAGTAGGGGATATTATATCTTGCACACCAGGGAAAAAATGGTTAAAAGGTGCCCTTAATGTCCCCAGCTGCAATCACACTAGGTTGGGGCCTAAC
This sequence comes from Orientallactaga sibirica, assembly GCA_036365145.1. Taxonomy (NCBI): domain Eukaryota; kingdom Metazoa; phylum Chordata; class Mammalia; order Rodentia; family Dipodidae; genus Orientallactaga; species Orientallactaga sibirica. The sequence goes on from JAEOAD010000699.1 coordinate 9,822,266, forward strand.
CCAGGTAGGTTATTTATGCTCTTCCTGTCATTATAACAAGCAATGGGATTAGTGATAGATGGTATAATTTCAAGCAAGATAAGGCCCAGGGTAGGGGAGAAATCTCAGAATGAAGGGTCTGGAGGAGCAAGCTGAGGAGTGGACTTTTTAAGTGCAAGTGGAATGTTTCTGATTAAATTTGGACATAGGCATTGGATGTTGGCTGTGAATAAGAATGTAAATTTTAGGAAAAGATTGTTTGGTGATGACTTGGAAGACAAGTCCAGTATTGAATATGTGAGTACCAGAAGAGCTCGATAGAGTCCAGTTTAGAGGCCTAAAGACATAAATAAATGTGATATTTTATTACTGGTCACAACAGAGAGAAAATACAGAAATTCATAAAGGTTTCTTTATTCTTATATAGTAGATGATTCCACCATAGAGATAACCAGCCTGAAATTGAACTTAACTGTGTGTAGGAGGTGGTCCTCTTAAATGAAAGAAGACCCCATCACAGCATGAGTGAGGATAAGGTACCCTGGGGGATTCCCTGGACACCATTTTTATTCATTTCATCTTTGAGTCACTGACAGTATCTAACTTAGGGTAGATTTAGGGCTGGAGAGATTGATTAGCAGTTAAGGCACTTGCCTATGAAGCCTAAGGACCAAGGTTTGATTCCCTAGTACCCATGTAAGCCAGATGCACAAGGTGGTGCAGGTGTCTGGAGTTTGTTTGCAGTGGCTGGAGGCCCTTCTCCCTCTATCTGCATTTCTTTCTCTCTCTCTTTCCCTCCCTCTATCTTTCAAGTGAGGTCAGAGGAAGAGATTTAGTAAAGGAAAGGTGGGGGAGGGCTAAATAAAATTTAAGAGGGTATGAATAAGTCATATGGAAACCTACTTTTTTGGACAATGGAACAACCAGAAGCCAGAGATTGTAACTAGAAATTTTTCAGTGCCAGAGATGGGATACCTTCCAGTGAGTTGTTGGCCAAGGAGGTCCCTGATGCCCCTAAAACATTACAGGCCATTGCCAAGGCTCTTGGTTTACCACCAGGAATAGATGGTAAGACCCTATTGCTGAAGACTCCACATACTTGGGCTGCAAGATCACTGAGAAATCCTGCTGGAGCTGAGTTGAAAACCTCCTTTATGTAGACCAGCTAAAGTTGGAAAAAGATCCGTTGCATGCATATCACAGAGAGAGAGAGAGAAATCACCAGAGGAGATACTCAATAGTGGACGCTGCAAGCCTTAAATTTGGCCAGCCAGGCCAAATGAGCCAAGGGGTACAATAGTAGCATGTCTGTTATGGGGAAAACCAACCACTCTCTAATTGGACTGGAGGCCCACTCCATGGGAGAGAATACATCCCTGATACTGAAAACCTATGACAGGAGTAGTCATGAGCCCTAGAGGTGTAACATCTGCTGTCTGAGTAAATGTATATACTATACTTACAGACAATAAACCATGGTATTTCCCTCCCATCCCGCATTTCCCCTTCACAACTCTGTTCTCCATCATATACCCTCCCTCTCTCCATTAGTCTCTCTTTTATTTTGTTTTTAGTCATCATCTTTTTCTTTTATTATGAGGCTCTTGTGAAGGTATTGCTAGGCACTGCGAGGTCGTGGATATTGAGACCAATTTCTCTCTGGGCAGTTGGATTGTAAGGAGTGGTCCCCTTCCTTTAGCTCTTATATTCTTTCTGCCACTTCTTCTGTAATGGACCTTGAGACTTGGAGGATATTTCAGTGCTGAGCACTCCTCCATCCCTTCTTCTCAGCACTATGTTGCCTTTTGGGTTATCCCAGTGGTCACCGCCATCTGAAAAGAGAAGCTTCTCTAACCAAACATGAGAGTAGCATTAATATATGAATATGAACATTAAGTGTAGTGCTTTCAGGGCAGTTTGGTGAAAATAATATATGTATTTAGCCAGACAAGAGCAGGCTTTATACCCCTAAGGCACATGCCACAGGCTTTTGATTAGGTTTTCAGTTCCACACATATATTCCCTCCCATAGAGCAGGCCTCCAGTCCAATTAGAAAGCAGTGGGGTTTCCCCAGAGCAGACATGCCACTATTGCACCCTTTCAGTCATTTGGTCTGTCTGGCCAAACTTGAGGCTTCCAGTGCCCACTGTTTTCATTGCTGATGACTTCTGTCTTCCATAGGGCTGCATGCAGTGCAGCTTTTCCAGCTTTTAGTTGGCTGGTCTACAGGGAGGAGGATTTCTGTTTAGCACCAGCTTTATTTTTCAGTGATCTTGCTGCCCATGCATGTGAGGTCTTTAGCAATAGGGTCTTACCATCTGTTACTTGTAAGAATACAAGGGCCTTGGCAATAGCCTGTAATGTTTTGGAGGCAGCAAGGACCTCCCTGGCCAACAATCCACTGGCAGGTATCCCATCCCTGGCACTGAAAGTTTAATACTAGCAATCCATGTCCTCTGGTTGTGCTGTTATCCAAAGAAGTAGGCTTTCATATGTCTTATTCAGAATATCTTGAATTTTGATTGACCCTCCCCTTATACTTCTCTTACTCAGTCTCTTCCCCCTGGCCTCACATAGGCCTTTCCCCTACCTGTAATCTGTTTGTTTACTTACACATATACAATACCATCCCTAAATCCTTCCTTCTCCTCTCTCTCTTATAGCCTTTTCCAGCTTACAGGCCTCTGCTATCAATTTTTTGGTTCCAGCTCACACAGAAGTCTAAACATTTGTAGCTAGGATCCATATACGAGAGAGAACATGTGATGTTTGGCTTTCTGGGCCTGGGTTATCTCACTTAGTATAATCCTTTCCAGATCCATCCATTTCTCAGAAAATTTCATTTTTCTTTACTGCTGAGTAGAAATACATTGTACAAATGAACCACATCTTTATTATCCATTCAGCTGTTGAGGGATATCTAGGCTGGTTCCATTTCCTAGCTATTGTGAATACAGCAGCAATAAACATGGTTTTGCAAGTATCTCTAAGGTAATGAGAAGAGTCATTGGGATCTATGCCTAGGAGTGCTATAGCTGGATCATATGGTAATCCTATTTTTAGCCATCTCAAGAACCTCCACATTGATTTCCACAATGACTGTATCAGATTACATTCCCACCAACAGTGTAGAAGGGTTCCCCTTTTTCCACATCCTCACTAACATTTATTGACATTTGTTTCTTGATGGTAGCCAGGTAGACAGGAGTGAGATTGAATCTCCAAGTAGTTTTAATTTGCATTTTCTTGATAGCTAATGATGTAGAACACTTTTTAAGATGTTTATATTCTATCTATATTTCTTCCATTGAGAACTCTGTATTTAGTTCCATGGCCCATTTTTTAATTGGGTTGTTTGATTTCCTAGTTTTTTTTTTTTTTTTTTTTTTGAGTTCTTTGTATATTCTGGATATTAATCCTCTGTCAGATGTATAGCTGGCAAAGATTTTCTCCCATTCTGCATGTTGTCTCTTTGCTCTATTCATAGTGCCTTTGCTCTACAAAGCTTTGTAATTTCATGAGATCCCAGTGGTTGATTAGTGGTTTTATTTCCTTAGCAACTGGTGTTATATTCAGAAAGTCATTGCCTATGTAAATATGTTGAAGGGTTTTCCATACCTTTTCCTCTAGCAGTTTCAGAGTTTAAAGTCTGATATTAAGGTCAGTGATCCATTTGGACTTGATTCTTGTGCATGGAGAAAGACAAGGATCTATTTTCATCTTTCTACATATAAATATCCATTTTTCCCAGCACCACTTGTTAAAGAGGCTATCTTTTCTCCAATGAATAATATTGGCATTTTTTGTCAAAAAATCAGATGACTGTAGCTGCCTGGATTCTGGGTCCTCCATTCTGTTCTATTGATCTATTTGTCTTTGTGCCAGTACCATGCTGGTTGTGTTACTATAACTTTGTAATATAGCTTAAAATCCAAAATCTGGTATGGTGATACCATCAGCCTTATTTTTTTTGCTCAAAATTGTTTTACTATTCAAGGTTTTTTGTGCTTCCAAATGAATTTTAGGATTTTTTTTCTCTTTCTGGGAAGATTACCATTGGAATTTTAATAGGGATTGCATTAAATGTGTAGATTACTTTTGGTAAGATTGACATTTTCACAATATTGATTCTTCCAATCCAACAACATGGGATATCTTTCCAATTCCTAGTGTCTTCTGCAATTTCTTGCTTGAGTGTATTAAAGTTCTCATTGTAGAGATCCTTCACTTCCTTGGTTAGGTTTATTCCAAGGTACTTTATTATTTTTTTGATGGGAGTGATTCTCTGATTTCATCCTATGCATGTTTGTTATTAGCATATAGGAAGGCTACTGATTTCTGTGTATTTATCCCTTACCTGGCTACATTGCTAAAAGTGTTTTTCAGCTCTAACAGTTTGCTGGTAGTGTCTTTAAGGTCCTTTATGTATAGAATCATTTCATCTGCAAATAATGATAATTTGATCTCTTCCCTTCCAATTTGTATCCCTTTTATGAGTGTCTCTTGCCTTATTGCTATAGCTAAAATTTCCAGTACTACATTAAATAAAAGTGGGGACAGTGAACACCCTTATCTTGTTCCTGAGTTTAGTGGAAAAGCTTCAAGGTTTTCCCCAATTAGTATTATGTTGGCTGCAGGTTTGTCATAAATAGCCTTTATTATATTGAGATATGTCCCATCTATTCCCAGTTTCTGTAGGACTTTTAACATGAAGGGATGTTGGATTTTGTCGAATGCCTTTCCTGCATCTATTGAGATGACCATGTGATTTTTGTCCCTCAGTCCATTTATATAGCATATTACATTTACTGATTTGTGTATGTTGAACCATCCCTGCATTTCCAGGATAAAGCCTACTTGGTCAGGGTGAATAATATTTCTGATATATTCTTGTATTTGGTTTGCCAATATTTTGTTGAGACTTTTTCCATCTATGTTCATGAGGGAGATTGGTCTGTAATTTTCTTTCTTTTTTTTTTTTTTTGTTCTGTCTTTGTCTGGTTTTGGTATCAGGGTGATGCTAGCTTCATAGAAGGACTTTGGTAGAATTCCTTCCTTTTCTATTTTATGGAAAATTTTGAGAAGCAGTGGTGTTAGTTCTTCCATGATGGTCTGGTAAAATTCACCAGTGAATCCATCTGGGCCTAGACTTTTTTTAGTTGGGAGACTTTTTATAATGGCTAGTATTTCCACACTTGTAATATATCTATTTAATTGGTTTATCTCATCTTGATTTAATTTTGGTAGGTCATGTGAATTAAGGAAGTCATTCATTTATTTCAGATTTTCAAACATAGAGGTATATGCATTCTTAAAGTATGTCCTTATGTTTTTCTTTGGTATTTGTTGTAATGGTGTCTTTTTCATCTCTAATTTTATTAATTTTTGTCTCTTCTCTCTTCTGGTCAGATTTGCTAAGGATTTATCAATCTTGTTTATCCTTTCAAAGAACCAACTCTTTGTTTCATTGATTCTTTGGATTTTTTTTTTATTTCATTAATTTCTACCCTAGTCTTTAATATTTTTTCCCATCTACTGATTTTTGGTTTGACTTGTTCTTCTTTTTCCAAGGCCTTAAGGCAGTACCAGGCTGGTACGCAGCTTGTGTGGCTCCCATGGATCAGAGCCACAAGTATCTCAGTAGGATTCTGGCAGTTTTCCACCCTTCTGGTGGATCATGGTCTCTCTTGCTTCTCCACTGTGGCTGCTAAAAAACAAAAAAAAAAAAAAAAAAAAAAAAAAAAAAGAAAGAAACCCTCTACACCTAACTTTTCAGAAAAATGTATTTTGCTATGCTATTTCTTAAATCCCTCACCTGGCTGGTTTGGCATGTCTCTTATGCCACCATTTTACCTAGAAGTCAGTAAACACTTCTCTTCATGCTCACACTCATATATTAATGCTACTCTTACTCTTGGCTAAAGAATCTTCTCTTTTCAGATGGAGGTGACTTTGGGATGACTCAGATGGTACCTTGGTGCTGAGAAGAAGTGACAGAGGAGTGCTCAGCCCTGAAATATCTCCATCACACCTTCCAAGGCTCAGGGTCCATTGCAGAAGAGGTGGTAGAAAGAATGTAAGAGCCAAAGGAAGGGTAGGACTCCTTATAAAGTGCTCCTCCAGACACAAAATGGCTTGGATATCCATGACCTTGCAGTTCCTGACACTACCTACATAAGGCCATCATAATAGGAGGAAAAGATGATGACATCAAAATAAAAGAGAGACTGATTGAGAGTGGGAAGGGCTATGATGGAGAGTTGAGTTTCAAAGGGGAAAGTGGAAGGAGAGGGAATTATTACGGGTTATTTTCTATAATTATGGAAGTTGTCAATTAAAAAGTAACTTTAAAAAAAGAGAGACTAATGGAGAAAGGGAGAGGATATGATGGAAAATGGAGTTGTGAAGGGGAAAGTGGCAGAGGGGAGGGAATTGTCATGGTTTATTGTCTGTAAGTATAGAAGTTGTCAATCAAAAAAGTATAGATAAAAAATAAAATAAAATAAAATAAAAATTTTATTCTTATTAAAGAAAAAAGAAGGGTAGTTTGAGGGAGAAGGAAATCAGAGTAGTACACTAAGGTAAAAGAGAGTGGCCTCGTATAGGGAAAAAAACTTATGGCCAAGGAGAAACAAAGCACATGGAGGCACAAACTAGATTGACTCAGTGCTCTCTGTAGATGCCAGGAGGGTGCCACAGCCTCTTCCATGACATTCTAGACTTTCTGCCAAAGGCAGTTTTACATGTGTGGGTGGCTTATCAACTCTCAGAAACTGGCAACCCAATGCTATATTCTCCTTGGATCTTCCCGTAAGGAATTTGAACTACCCCACTATGCCAAATGCCTTTAAACTTACATTAGAACCCCAAATGCTGGTAGGCCATTCCCTACCACTTCCTGACCCTGAGGTGACAGCATACATGTTCCCCTTGAGTAGTGAGGGAAGTAGTGTTGTTAAAGGTAAAGTTCTGGTTCACTTATCTGACAACAGCTTTATAACTACACTTCCTACAACTGGTGAGCAAAGTGATTTAAGAATGTGCAAATTGGGGGCTGAGAGATGGCTCAGCAGTGAAGGAGTTTGACAACAAAGCCTAAGGACCCAGGTTTGATTCCCCAATACCCATGTAAAGCCAGATGCACAAGACAGAGCATGCATCTAGAGTTTGTTCCTTGCAATGGCTAGAGGCCCTGGCGTGCCCATTCTCAGACTCTCTCTTTCTCTATCTCTCACTCTCTCTCTCTCAAATAAATAAATTAATTAAATATTTAAATATAAAAGAATGTGCAAATTGGACCATTACATAGTAATTGTTAATGGGATGACAATAACTGTGATAAGAGACTATATTATGATTGTAAAGAATTTATTTGCAGATAGTGATACAGTAGAACTAGAAATAATTATCAAAGTGACAAGCAAAGAAACTAAACCAGTGAGACAAATAAAAAAGATATCGACAATTGTTGTAAAAGAAATGAAAGCATAAAAATCAAAACCAAAACTTAGGGCTAGGGAGATGGCTCAGTTATTGAGGGCACTTGCTAACAGTATCTTCCTCAGTACCCATGTGAAGCTAGAAGCACACAGTACATGTGTCTGGAGTTCATTTGCTTCAAGAGGAGGCCCTGGGTGCACAGTGTACCCATATTCTCCTTTCCCCTCCTTTCCCTCTCTTTACCTCCCACCCCTCCCCTTCTTTCCCCTTCCCTCTGCTTGTCTCCTACCTACAGCCTGGCTGAGTTTTAAAATGTATATTTCTTGGCTTTTGTTATATATGAATGATCCTTTTATGAGTTGTAATGTGTCTATTAGCTCAGAAAGGACAGGAAAGCTGCTCTCCCATTTTTTTTTTTTTTAAGACATAGTCTCACCCTTGGTCAGGCTCATCTGAAACTTGCTTTGTAGCCCCATGCCAACCTTTAACTCATGGTGATCCTCCTATCTCAACCTCTCCAGTGCTGGGATTAAAGGTGTGTGCCACCACACTCAGCTTGCCCTCCCAATTTAATCAAATTTTGAATAATTCATTTTATTTTTTAAATATTTTATTTATTTATTTGAGAGAGAGAAAGAAAGGGAGAGAAAGAGGAAGACAGAAAAAGAATATGTACGCCAGGTCCTATAGCCAGTGCAAACAAACTCCAGATGCATGTCCCACCTTGTGCATCTGGCTTACCTGAGCATTGGGGAATTTAACCTGGATCCTTAGGCTTCGCAGGAGAGCACCTTTACCGCTACACCACCTCTACAGCCCCTCACTTCATTTTTTTTAACATTTTTCTTTTACTCCTGATGTTGGCAAGCCATCAAACCCAGCTGGGCTCCCAGGTAATAGCACCTTCACTCTGTGCTTTGTGCCTCAGAAATCAGAAATGCAGTCATGCCCTGCAAGAAAATGTTTGAGGCAACAGCAGTCTCGTTTAGGATGGTGGTAATATCAAACAGAAAGGAACATATCAGGCTATCCCATCTGCATGGGTGGAAGGATATTCTATGAGGCCCACATAGAGATGGAACTCTGTTATTCTCAGGATCGAGACCCTGTCAAGTAGGCTAGAATGACTAAGAATGACAGCAAGCCCAGGGGATATGTCTGTTTCTATATAAGCATGAGGTGCCATGCCTGGCTTTTTTTTTTTTTTTTTACTTACATGGGTTCAAACTCAGGTCCTTGTGCTGGCAAGGCAAGCAATTTCCCAACTAAGCTATCTCCCTGGCTTAAGATTTTATCATCTTATGTTCTACTTATTTCTACGTCAGGTTATTTTCAAGACTTGCTCATATGTGAAGCCTTAGCTATGAAACCAGCTTATTGATTTCAACTCAAAATAATTGTTTGAAGTGTTTGGAAGTGGGAGGAAGGAAATTCCGGAGCTTAAGTTCATCTTTTGCTATATAGAGAGTTCAAGGTCAGCCTAATCTACAAGCGAACCTGTCTTAAAAAATATTACAACATAATTTTTAACACACATTAGTTGTAATACTAAGGATCTTTACAGACTTATTCTGAAACTGATTTTTGATCATCTGTTGTTCAAAAATTGATATCAAGCAATGCTGACAGTATTCAGAGAATTGAGGAATCAGGGAAGAAGGGAGCAGACTTTCAAATGCTGGCCTTTCATTAAATAATGAAAATTCTTAAGCAGCTTATCACAGACCTGAAGGTTAAAGATAGCCAACAGCAATAACAAATGGTCAGCACTTCCCCCTAGCTAGGGCATGTTCCCTGCTGCCCCATCTAGTGAAAAGGACTGTTATATAAGGCTGTGTTGGTGAAAACAGAGTTTGTGCACATGAGCCCACCTTCACACTCTACAAAGCACAGGCCTACCACTTGTGGCTCCCACAATGCTTCTCACCTGTGTGAGCTTGCACAGGGACTCTAACAGGCAGAGCATGCTCTAAGTCTCAAGTCACCCTGACTCTACCGTGATCTTCAATAAAAGCTGCCATGAACAGCCTCAGCACAGCTTCTCTCTGGGTCTTCTGTCTTTCTGGCAAGGTCTATTGTTGCTGTGCTTTTGCATCAGTAAAGCCTGCCTGACCTTTCCTCTAGTCCCTGTGCCTGGAGAAGAAGCATCCTGCTCTTAGTGGTCTTACCCAAGGACCAAGGGAGTGACAGAAATGTGAAACAGAAATGTTGTACAGTGCGCATCAGTAGGGCCACTTCAGCTGAGATCTCCGTCAGAGAATTAGTGCTCAGGAGTGGCCTTCTTTAGATGTTGTTTTGTTCAAAACACTCTTTACAGAAGTTCCTGGGGCAGTCCCTGCTCATCTGTACTATCAGAGATCAAAATAGTTCTGACCTGTCAGATCTTTAATGGTTCCTTGGAATTCTTCCAATGGGTGCCACATGGTGCTTCCTTCTCTTCTACAATACTTTCTTGCTAATTTTATTTTTGACCTTTCAAAGAAAAAAAAAAAAAAAAAAAAAAAAAAGAACATATCTTAATGCAAAGCCAGAAATTACAAGCCAAAGAAATGGAAAAAAAAAAAATTCCTCTAAGTCCAGGGACAAATATAAGCAAACAAACTTGTCTTTGAAATGGTAACACTAGTAAAGTGGAAGCAAATTGGGGCTTCCTGGTAAAAAGAAGCAAGTCAAATTGACTTGAGCCACAGTGTGTGTGTGTGTGTGTGTGTGTGTGTGTGTGTGTGTGTGTGTGTGTAAGAAAGAGAGAGGTCCAGTGGTGGAGTCTGGAGAAGATGTGAGAAATGACACTTCCCAAGGGGAAGGAAAAGAAGGCAGAAGAACAGGTTGTCAGCCTCGGACCATATGTGGCTGAAGGGGAAATGTATTTGGTGTCTGCCACATGCTTGCAGCCTTCAGTGATACCTTTGTCCATATCACTGATCATTCTGGCAAGGAAATTATCTGCCATATGACAGAACAAAGGTGAAGGCTGACCATCATGAATCCTCGCCTTAAGCTGTCATTTTAGCTGCCCAGCATGTGGCCTAGAGGTGCAAGGAGGCTGGATACCACTGCCCTTACATCAGACTCTGGGCCACTGGAGGAAACAGGATTAAGGCCCCTGGACCTTGTGCCCAGTCAACCTTCAGAGGTCTCCCTTGCTCAGGAATGAAGATCAGGGGGATTTCAGATGTCACCCCCATCCCCTCTGACAACACCCACAGGAAGCAGGGAGTCGCACGGTTGCTGTCTATGAACAGTATGTCTCAAATTATTTTCTATTAATAAATTGCCTTCATGTAAGCAAAAAGAAAGGAGACAGAATGAAAACTGAGATGAAGGAAGGAAGAAATGGAGGGAGAAAAGAAGCTGGGTATGGTGCATTTACCTATAATCCCATGTCTAAGCACATGGGAATCTGGGGCATAAGGATAGTGAAACTAGGTTGGACTATATTATGCAACCCTGTCTTAAAAAATCAAAAACTAAATAAATGAGAAAGAGAAAGATGAAGAGAAGAAGGGAGAGAGGGAAGGGAAAGGAAGAAAGAAAGAAAAGTGGAGTAAATTTAAAAAGAAGAAAGGGAGAAGAAAAGTAGACTTAACTGTGCTCTGGTAATTGTATCCCACAATTCCAGGGAAAGGGCACAATGCTTTTAGTTGTTCCAGAACACCATGCTACAAGTTCCACTCTTTCCAATAACCAGAGAAAAACTCAGCAGACAAAGTTCATATCATAACGGGACTTTTTGTGAAAACGCATTATTACATAATAGCTTATCTAAGCCCATCCAAACTAGTCCAGTTTTTGTCACTGTCATGAAATATCTGAGACACATAATTTGAAGAAGGAAAAGGTTTGTTTTTCTCACAGTTTTGCAGATTCCGTAGTATGATACCAGCATCAGCTCCATTCTGGGGACCATCAGGTGGATGGGGTCACAGAGGCAAACACACATATGAGAAGAAGGGCTGGGGACCATCTCACAGATGGGGTCACAGAGGCAGACATACATACGGGAAGAAGGGCTGGGGACCACCTCAGGCATGGGGTCACAGAGGCAGACATAAATATGGGAAGAAGGGCTGGGGACCACCTCACGCATGGGGTCACAGAGGCAGACATAGATACGGGAAGAAGGGCTGGGGACCACCTCACGCATGGGGTCACAGAAGAGAAGCACATATGGGAAGAAGGCTGGGGACCACCTCACAGATGGGGGTCACAGAGCAGATGTACTTAGGGGAAAAAGCGCCTACATCACCAAACAGGAAGCCAAAAAAAGATTCAAGGGTCAGACTTCTAGTACCTACCTGTTCTCACAAGAACTCAAGGGTATCTGATTGCTCCCTTAGTCCCTTCCTAAAAGAGGTCCTTCAGTGACCTGAAGACTTCCCCCTAGGCTCCACCTTGAAAAGACTCCCAGGACTGCCACAGTAGGGATACAGGTCTCAGTTCAGGAGCCATCAGGGGACACATGCAAACCACATGCAAATTACAGCACACTGGAAAAAGTCCTCTCACCTCTTTATTTGATTGTCAGACAAACAGGAAAAGCTTTAAGCAAGAGATGGTGTTTGTTTACAATCTGGATGTTTCTCTTCAGGACAGCTAAAGAGGAAGGGCCCGGAATGTTAAGTATTTCTCTCAACTCAAACCACGGCTGCATTCTGAGGCTTGCCTGGCTCCTTACTGAGAGAAGCTGTGTGTCATGAAACTCTCTATAAATCATCTGCTAGTGTCATCCCCAGGCCCCCATTTCCTGCCCTCTGTATTCTCCCTTGAAGACCCTGCCCAAACTCCTAGAAGAAACTTGTAGGTTGATTCACCTGACCCAAAGTGCTTCATTCAAATAAGGATCACCCCACACTCATTTATTTTTACCTAAGACTTTCATTTTGGCAGGTGCAGAGGGGGTCTCTGAGGAAGCGCAGGGAGAGATTTTGTTATTACTCGACTTCTTTTTTCTTGACTATATAAAGCATTAGATTTGCTAGATTATATCAAGTAGATGCATTAAAAATTGCTTCTGAGCTGGGCGTGGTGGTGCACGCCTTTAGTCCAAGCACTTGGGAGGCAGAGGTAGGAGGATTGCCGTGAGTTTGAGACCACCCTGAGAATACATAGATAATTCCAAGTCAGCCTGGGCCACAGTGAGACCCTACCTTGAATAACTGAAAAAAAAAAATGCTTCTGAGACATTTTATAATTTAAATCAAAACACAACTATGAGGGTGGCAGGAGAGCGGAGGGTTTAAGGGAAGGGTATAGTAGATAAGTACGTAGAGGGGAGGAGTACTGGAAATGGTGACATGGTTTTAGTGGGGTCAGGGGAGGTGGATGGATGGAGGAGAGGAGGGATAAAAGGGCTATGAATAAAGCATATGGCAACCTACTTCTTTGTTAATTAATTAAATATTTTTTTTTAAAAAGAGGGCTGGAGAGATGGTTTAGCGGTTAAGGTGCCTGCCTGCTAAGCCTAAGAACACTGGTTCCAATCTCCAGGTCCCACGTTTAGCCAGATGCAAAGTGACACAAGGGCGCAATGCCACACTTGACCACAAGGGGGCGCACACATCTGGATTTCATTCACAGCAGCTGAGAGACTGCTGGTGCCTCCATCTCTATCTGTCTCCCTCTCCCTCTCTGTCTGTCTCTCTCTCTGTGTCTCCCTCCAAAAATAAATAAAATAATTTGAAAAATTTTTTAAAATTAAAAAAAAGAGAGAGAGAGAGGGCTGCAGAGATGGCTTAGCAGTTAAGCGCTTGCCTGTAAAGCCTAAGGACGCTGGTTAGAGGCTTGATTCCCCAGTACCTATGTAAGCCAGATGCACAAGATGACACATACATCTGGAGTTCGTTGGCAGTGGCTAGAGGCCCTGGAGTGCCCATTCTCTCTCTCTCTCGCACTCTCTATCTCTCTCTTTTCCTTTCTCTGTCATAAATAAATAAATAAATAAATAAATAAATAAATAAATAATAGAGATTAAATAAAAATACCCCGTGGGGGTATATATGCTGTGCCAAGAAACCATACGTTGTCACAGAAAAATTCAGTACCAGGATAGGGATACCTTCCAGTGAGTGAGGTGTTGATCAGCAAGGCTCAAGAGGTCTTCAAGCCTCTTGGTTGAGCACCAGAACTAGATGATAAAACCCTATTGCTGAAGACATCACATGAAGCTAGAACTGAGCTAGAAGCCTCCTCCCTACTGACTGCTGAAGGAGAAAAGTCATCAGTGGTCTTAATCAGCAGTGGACCCTACAAACTACACAACTGTCTGTCCAGGCAAAATGTCCCCACTAGTATAATAATAGCATATCTATAATGGGTAGAACCGGCTGCTCTTTAATTGGATTTGGGGCTCACTCCATGGGAGGGATTTCATGACTGATACTGAAAACCTAGTCAAAAACCTATGGCCAGGTGGGACACAAACCTAAGGGGTGAAGTTAACTATTGTTGTTTGGCTACATGGATATATGTACCCAGCAAATTGCCTGCTAAATACTTATGTTGGTGCATCTTTTTTAGTGCTGCTCTTATTTTTCTTACAGAAGTCTCTCTTTTCAGATGATTGTGACTTCAGTGAAGACTCCAAACTGTTAAAATGCTGAGATGAAGTGACAGTTGAGTGTTCAGCACTTAATGACATCTCTATGGTACCCTTCAAAGGCTCAGAGACTATAGCAGAACAGGTGGTGGAAAGAATGAGAGAGCCAGAGGATGGGAAGGAATGCTTTGGAATACTGTCTCCCACACATAAAGTGATCATTGTATTATGACCTAACAGTATTGTCATTATCTGTGCAAGACCTGCATTATATTGGGCCCATCAACTAGCTGTGTGGATAGTGGAGGATGGCATAACCAAAAAGAATACATCAATATAGAAGAAGGAATAGTAGGGGGGAAACAGGGTTTCAGTGTAAGGGGGAACAAAGTTTTTTTTTTTTTTTATTTAAAAAAAATTTCAAAAAAATCATCATAGATCCTAAACGTTAGCATGGTTCTTTGATTTCTTTTTCAAGGGAAAGTGCTGCAGTGATCTTGGGACACACAGTCCCACTCACATCTGGGCAACTCTGAGTCTGCTTCTGAGAAGAAAGAAGGGTCATGAGTGTACGTGCAGATGGGAGTGCAGACCAGGGAAGGAAGCTGAGCAGGAGTTACAGGCACACAGAACACAGATGTTCCCATACGCCAGATGAGGCCGCTCATTGTGTGCCAGCCTGAGAAGAGCCCTAGCTCGCTAAGGACTGTCTCTGCCAGGGCTCCGTGATGACATGAACTCATGCAGGACATAAACTGGTCACCATCCATCCATGTGACACCCCTGGCAGTGAACTACAACAGCAGTTTTGGCACCCAAGGGACAGTGCTGCTAGCACATGTTGTGGAGGATGTCATGGTTTCAAATGGGAAAAGAAAAGAGAGGCAAAGGACACAGGTGATTGAAACATCTCCACCCACATCCATTTCAACGACTATTGGCTCAGGTCCCATCTACCTTGAGGGAGACAGGAAAAGAAGAGTTCTGAACCAAAAAATGGAAGTCTTTTTAAGAATATTTTATTTCTTTATTTGCAGTGAGAGAAGAAAGAGAGAAAAAAAACTGAAAATGGACACACAAGGACCTCTTGCCAATGCAAACAAACTCCAGGTGCATGTGCCACTTTGTACATCTGGCTTTACATGGATACTGGGGCCATCAGGCTTTGCAAGCAAGTGCCTTTAACTACTGAGCCATCTTCCCAGCCCACAATTAAAGTCTTAATATGGACCAGGACTATAGCCTCTAAATCCCAAAATACTATTCCAACTCCAAATACAGGTAAAATATTACCAAGGGAATTTCTACCCTTTCTGTAAATGCATTCTGGAAAAGGACTTGGCATGGAGAAGCATGTCATGTTTGTAATTCATTTCATTGCATTCAGTCTCCCATTTTCCACCTGCCACAGCAGTCACATGGGATTGTTGTTCCTATACAGATATTTTAGTTTACATTTTCCCTACCTTGACTTTATGTGTCTGAAAAAAATCAGTAGAAAAGAATTTACCCATTCAGTCATAGGGTCTCGTTCTAGCCCAGGCTGACCTGGAATTCACTATGTAGTCTCAGGGTGGCCTTGAACTCATAGTGATCCTCCTACCTCTGCTGGGAATAAAGGCATGCGCCACCATGCCCGGCTTTTAAAAAACCTTTTTGTACATGTTTCTGATCTGAGAAATAGAGAATCAGTGTGCCAGTCCGTTCTCAGCATAAAATTTCACTTCATTCTGTCAAGATAAGGGTAGGTATTCTTTGAGAGTTCATTTAGAAATAGAAGGGAAAGCACAAGGGTGTCCCCTGCAGGACAAGTGAAGCAATGAGGAACCCTGGATGGGAGAGAAGAGCAGAATAAGAGGTTGAGTTTAAAAGGTTTAACGTCCCAAACTTGACACTGAAATTAGCTAAGTATGCAGAGTTCATGCCATGATAGGCAGACCCTCAGGGACTGAAGAGGAGAGGCCACAGTTGTCTTGAGAACAACCCACCACGTCCAGGTTAGCACTACTACCAGTGAAGCAGATCCCCACCCCTAGGTCACACAACACCACCCTCCCATAAGTGACCAGGGGAGCCCCCCACACCCAGGCATTCTCTCCGTGCTCATTCTAGACCTATTTCACCCAGGTCACAATTTTCTTTGCTACTCTAAATGGCACTCTAAAACTTCAAAAGCACCTGGGCAGGTCTCTTCTTGGGCTTAATCAAAGTACAAAAGCTTGTTAAAGGACATAACTGTGTTCCCAGCTGGCACATGGCCCTGGCTACAGCTCTTTTCCATACTCATGGTGTGGGGACGACCAGACGACCACCACAGACCCCCACCTGTTGTCTCCACCAAACCACATAGGTGCTACTGGCTCGTCACTCAGGGAGGTCACAGGACAGCCACATCCTCTTGTGCTTATTGTTACATTTATTTAAAGGTGAGGGAGAAATAGATGTTAAGGTATTTTTTTTTTTCTCCCATGGCTTTCTTTGTTGCAGTCTCCCTCTGCTCTGCATCTCCCACCTCCACTTCCCACAGTCTAGTCATGATATTTGGGGCATTTGTGGGAGTATCACTAACTGACCTTGTCATGATGTCTCATCACCTCCAGGGTGACTGCAGCCAGGTTTGAAGCCATGGATCATGTGATTGCAGGTGGCGGTTGCAAAAAATGGCAGAAGTAAAGTGTTTCTGAACACACAATGACCAAAACTTCATTCAAATTCAAATACACAATGAGTCCCAGTTGTCTCTGACCAGCACTCACCTGTGTTGTGCCACATCACCACAGCCTTGTTTCTGACCCACATCACATGCACTTTGCACTGTGCATGTTGCCAGCAACAAACACTGCCTGAAACACTTGGAGTCAGACTGGAGACCAATATATGTTATGAATTACAGCATATTTACTGTATATACAGGGTGTTCTGAACTTCTAGAAACAGAATGGTTTAATTATGAAAAACAAAATTTTAATATTTTCCTATTGTCATTCCTCAACATGTATCAAATCAGTATATCTCTGGATTGTATAATTTCAAATGTTTGATTGTAAAAAATGCTATTTGAAGTTATGAAATTTGGTGGAAAATGGATGGATCTGGAAAGGATTATACTTAGTGAGATAACCCAGGCCCAGAAAACCAAATGTCACATGTTCTTTCTTATATGTGGATCCTAGCTACAAATGATTGGACTTCTATGTGAGTAAAAATAAAATTCAGTAGCAGAAGCCAGTAAGCTAGAAAGGGGATATAAAGGAAATAGAAAGTGAGGGAGGGGGACTTAATAGGATAGTATTGTATATATGTAAGTAGACAAACAGATTAATGGGGGTGAAAAGGCCTAAGTGAGGTCAGGGAAAGAGATTGAGTAAAGGAAAGGTGGAGGGAAGGCTAATCAAAATCTAAGAGGATATAAATAAGTCATATGGAAACATACTTTTCTGGACAATGGAACACTCAGAAGCCATAGATTGTTACTAGAAAAATTTCAGTGCCAGGGATGGGATACCTTCCAGTGAGTTGTTGGCCAGGGAGATCACAGATACCCACAAAACATTACAGGCCATTGCCAATGCCCTTGGTTTCCCACCAGGAATAGATGGTAAGACCCTATTGCTGAAGACTCCACATACTTGGGCTGCAAGGTCACTGAGAAATCCTGCTGGAGCTGAGCTGAAAGCCTCCTCCATGTGGACCACCTGACAGAAAGTTGGAAAAAGCTACGCTGCATGCAGTTCAATGGGAGAGAAAAACACCAGTGAAGGTACTCAACAGTGAACACTGCAAGCTTTAAATTTGGCCAGCCAGGCCAAATGAGGCAATGGGTGCAATAGTGGCATTTCTGTTATGGGGGAAACCAACCACTCTCTAATTGGTCTGGAGGCCCAATCCATGGGAGTGAATACATCCCTGATACTGAAAACCTACAACAGGGGTAGTTATGAGCCCTAGGGGTATAATGTCTGCTGGTGTCATGCTAAATGTATATACTATGCTCCCCAAACTGCCCAGTAAGCACTTCTCTTAATGTCCACACCCATATATTAGTGCTACTCTCACTTTTGGTTAGAAAAGCTTCTCTTTTCAGATGGTGGTGACCTTGGGCTGACTCAGAAGGCACCATGGTGCTGAGAAGAAGGGACAGAGGAGTTCTCAGCACTAAAACATCTCAAACCCACCTTTCAAGGCTTAGGGTCCATTGCAGAAGAGGGGGCAGAAAGAATGTAAGAGCCAAAGGAAGGGTAGGACTCCTTACAATGTGCTCCTCCAGACACAAAATGGCCTGGATATCCATGACCTTACAGTGCCTGACACTACCTACACAAGACCATCATAATAAGAGGAAAAGATAATGATATCAAACTGAAAAGAGAGACTGATTGAGAGGGGGAGGGGATATGATGGAGAGTGAAGTTTCAAAGGGGAAAGTGGCGGGGTGGGGGGGAGGCAAGTACCATGGGATATTGTCTACAATTAAAGCAATTGTCAATAAATAAATAAATAATAAATAAATAAATTAGAAAAAAAGAATTCAAGGCTAGCCTCATCTACATACTTTGAAGCCAGCCTGAGCGAAAGAAGGCTATACCTCAAGACAACAAAAAAAGTTAAAAACAACAACAACAACAACAACAACAAAAACAGGGCTGAGGCAATAGCTCAGTGGCTAAAGGTAACGATTCTTCAAACCTGCCAACTAGAGTTCAGATCTCCAGGACCTAGGTCAAGCTGGGTGCTAAGTGGCACACACTTTTGTAATCCCAACATGCCTACTGAAATGGGAGGAAGAGCCAGGGGAATCTCAAAGCTCTCGGGCCAGCTTACCTGTCCTTGACAGGGATAAAACAAAGAAGACACTGTCTCAAACAACGTGGAAAAAATGTATCCTGGGCTTGTCCTCTGATCATCACACGCACATTGGTGTCACCTGTGTACCCATACATATACACGTACATGCCCACTGTGAGGGTTGATATTTATAGAATCACCTAGAAAACAGCCCATGTGAGCCTGTGAGGGACCGCCTAGATTAGCCTCTTGCATGCCTATGAGGGATTATCTTTGTTAGCTGAACTGAGGGGAGAAGAAAGACCCACCTTAACTGTCTTGCAGCGTACAAAAAGCAGAGAGCTGGCTGAGCATGCGCATTCACCGCTCTCTGCTTCTTCATTATGGACACAATGTGACCAGCTCACCTTCAAGATCCTGTTGTAGGCCTTCCTCACTAGGATGGACTATAACCTCCAATTGTAAGCCAAAATAAACCCTGCCATCCTGAAGTCGCTTCTGGTCACAACAAATGAGAAAGTAACTAGTATGCGCGTGCACACATGCAATTTTTTTTAATAATTAAAAGAATTAGGATTGGGGCAGAATTTCCAATCATTTCTGAAATGGCCCTAAACATACTTCTGCAATTTTATTCTATGTAGTTATGCAAAGTGTTACTCTCAGCATTGTTAATTTTAAAATTAAAAATATGATTCAACTCTGAAAAGCATTGAAGATGTTCTACATTTTGCAGAATCAAATATTCAGCCAAGATTTAATTCTTTATGTAAAAATAAACACATCCACCTCAGTAATGTGCTTTCATCTTTAGTAGTGGTAAAAACAATTACCTGTTGTGGTAGTTTGAATATATGGCCCCCAATATATTCAATGTTTTATTACTTTATAGTTTGCATCTGCAATCACCTTCCTAGAGGCAATGTCACTGGGGGCTGGTCTTAAGGTGTGGTGATGGTTTGAGATTCCATTGTAAAGATATGCAAAGTGTGCCCAGTAGGAGTTCCTGAAGTGTGCTGTGGCTTTTGGCTGTAGTTTTGCTCAGCGTGCTGTGTAGCTTGGCTTTTCTCTCTCTTGCCTGGTCTTGTGAGAGCGGTCCGCTTCTTCTGCCATTATGGAACTTCCCCTGGATCTGTAAGCTTCAATAAATAATATCCCTTCCTCCATAACTGTACCTGGTCTGGAAGTTCATGTCAGTGAACCTGAAGCTGTCTGCTACACCTGTATATCAAAGAACTATTTTAAAGTAAATTTCTTCATGAATTACTATCAGTAAATGTTTGACTTGATGACTATTTGGGGTCATGTAAAGTTTTCTCAAGCACAAAGGTTCACAAGTAGAAGCAGTTTAGGGGAGCCCTCTCTATGGTATATGACGCTCACCTTCAGTCTGGAAGGGAGGAATAGTAGGTTTGTTTTTGTTTTTGTTTTTCCTTTGAAATCTCCAGGTGCCCTTCCACAGAGGCGGGGCTTCCAGGAACTCAGTCACTTGGACTTGCTGTAAGGGAAGGTTTCCCAAGGTCAGGATGCCCATGTGAGCTCTGGGAGCTGCATTACTCAGGCCTGAGGAGAGACTGGGTGCTGCAGCATGGAAGGGAAACCCTCACCTATATGATGTTGTTCTTTCAAACAACAAACAGATTATAGACCCAAACGAAACGAGACCTGGGGCGGAGGGGGGGGTGTCATTGCTCTGCTGAGAAGCCATGGTGCAGGTTGACAAATGGAACTTGGGAAGAGAGCGTGAGCAAATCTTACCATTCCTCTTCCATTCATATTTCCTGACTCATTGTTTTGATAGGGCTCAGTACATGTCGGGGTTCTCAATCTCAGAGAAGACGGTGGCAATACCTCCTGGGGCATATGTTGGCTATGATAAGAGTGGTGAGATGAAGGTCTTTTATTTGCTCACAGAAGCACATACAGATTACTTGTCATCCATGCAGTTGGAGAAGTGTCATTAACATTTTGATGGCTAATGCATTCCTTGAACTAGAAAAGTTGGAAAAGCAGGAAAGGACTCAGCTTTCAACCAGTGGAGGCTGCAAGCAAGTTTCCTGCTGTTGACCACATACATGCTCAGAATAAAGCATATGGCTTTGTAGATTTTTTTCAGTGAACAAATTCTGGGTGCCTACTAAGAAGACCTATAATCTTCCTAAGATACCATTTATCTCTTTCAGAAACGTTTCCAGAACATTTATGTACCATGAAGTGAAATCACAGAAGGTTACATCAAAACAAGGTCAGTTATATTCTAACACCCCAAGTGTTCATTTTGTTTTATGGCTCTCAGCTTTCTCAGAGGGACAGATCTCTGCTATAGCTGAATTCAGTCCTCTACCTCTTTGGGTCCAGACAGCTTCATCTTCCATATAAGACCCTAAATACAAAAGACCACAACACACAATATAGGGTGAGCAGCCCTCATCAGAAAACTGAATATTAAAAATTTAAATCTTTGTGAATGCCAATATGATCCTGCAAATAGAAAATTCTGCATGTGGACCTCATGTGACAGGTCACATCAAAACACAGGTATAGGGCTAGAGAGATGGCCCAACAGTTAAGGCACTTGCCTGCTAAGCCTAATGACCTGGGTTCGGTTCCCTAGTACCCACATAAGCCAGATGCACAAAGTGCCATGTTCATCTGGAGATCATTTGCAGTAGCAGGAAACCCTGGTGTGCCCATACACTCTCTTTCTATTAATCTATCTATCAATCTTCTATCTATCATCTCACTGCTTATAAATATTTTTTTTAAAAAACACAGGTATAGTAAAAATGCCATAAGAAATTACCTTCATGCTGTGTATAAATGTATAAAAATGTACATTAAACATATGGATTTTTAAAAATTATTTTATTTATTTTTGGAGAGAGACACAGAGAGAGACAGAGAGGGAGAGGGAGACAGATAGAGATGGGCACGCCAGCAGTCTCTCAGCTGCTGTGAACGAAATCCAGATGTGTGTGCCCCCTTGTGGGCAAGTTCGGCATTGCGCCCTTGTGTCACTTTGCATCTGGATAAACGTGGGACCTGGAGATTGGAACCGGGTTCTTAGGCTTAGCAGGCAGCGCCTTAACCACTAAGCCATCTCTCCAGCCCAAACATATGGATTTTATATTAAGATTTCAATCTCATCTCATCTTAGCTTTAGTGCATATAACAAGTGCAAAATTTTAAAAATGTCTGAAATCCAAAAGACTTCTTCTAGTCCCAGTGTTTCATCCAAAAGATATTCAACTGTCATAAGTTTTTTCCCCACGCAGTCGGGTGAGGAAAGGAGGCAACAGCAGTTAAGCTATGGCTGCTATTGTGTAGCTTCCTTTGCCAGCATGATTTCTGGAAAAGGCACGATAACTTTCCACTTCTGTCTGGAATCCTGAGATTTCTTGGCCCTGTGTTAGGGCCTGTCAAGTGTCTATGGTGCTCTCCACTAGGTGGAAGCAGTGAAAGACACTAAACTTTCAGAAATGCCTCTGGCTCCATCAGAAAACCCTAGAAGCCAGGCGTGGTGGCGCACACCTTTAATCCCAGCATTCGGGAGGCAAAGGTAGGAGGATCGCCATGAGTTCGAGGCCACCCTGAGATTACATAGTGAATTCCAAGTCAGCCTGGGCAAGAGTGAAACCCTACCTTGAAAAACCAAAAAATGAACCCCCCCCCAAAAAAAAAGAAAAGAAAGAAAGAAAGAAAACCCTAGTAATAGGTGCATGAGAACAGGACGACAGAGAGAATTATCAAACCACATCCTGAAACATTATTGGTGCATTCAAGGCCAAAAGCACCATCCAATTTCTTAATCATTTTTAAATGTATATAAACAATAAATTTTCCATGGTTATGACAGAACTAAAATTTGAGTGTGTAACCCCTCACTAGGATGCAGGAAAAACATTCACTTTCTAGCACTTTTGTTAATAGCAGTTGGAATCAAAATAAGCAGAACTTTCTGGGGGGGAATTTGGAAAAGTTTGTCACATGTCTTAACCTGAAAATTCCATTTCCAGTTTATCCCAAACAAAGCATCAGATGAATGAATGCATTTTGTCTTTAAAAGTAGTAAAATGGTAACAATAGCACAAACCTCTGCCTGATGTTTTGTCTTTTTCTTTCTTATTTATTTATTTATTTATTTATTTATTTATTTATTTATTTTGCATCAACTTGATCGGGCCATTGGGTGGGCATACACATTATTTCTGAGTGTGTCCTGTGGATGTTTCTGGATGAAAATTGGAAGACTCATCAAAGCAGATGGTCTTCCCTAGACTGGGCAAGCATTAGCCAATAGGCTGAAGACCTAAACAAAACAAGAAGCAGATGAAGTGGATTGCATCTTTTCACCTGTCTCACTCACTGCCAAAGCTGAGATTCCAGTTCTCATCTCCTGCCATCATGTGAATTTACTTTTACTTCATCAGATCGCCTGGGTCTCCCCACTCTGAATTCACTGAAGAATTACATCACTGGCTTTCCTGGGCTGCAACTTGCAAAGAGCAGAGTGGGGCAACTCAGACCCCATAGTCACAGGACAGTATGTGTGTATGTGTGTGTATGTGTGTGTATGTGTGTGAGCACAATCTCCTTTGGGTTTTTTTTTCCTGATTGATAAAATCTATAGACCCCAGGATTGGCTAAAATAAGTTTATTTTGCAAGATCAAATCTACTTAAACATTCATTTATTCAACAAAAGCCTAATGATTTCTTTTTGTTTAGTTATTTTTCGAGGTAGGGTTCACTCTATCTAGCATAGGCTGACTTGGAATTCACTATGTTGTCCCAGGCTGGCCTTGAGCTCACAGCCATCCTCCAACCTCTGCCTCCCAAACGCTAGGATTAAAAGGCTTGCAGTACTACATCCAGCCTAATGATTTTTTTTTTTAATTTCCTGATTTTAGAAAAATTTTTGCCAATAAAGAAATTTTGAGGCAGGAAAATGTGTTTAGGTTTTAGAAACAGATCAATTTTTTCCCTTCCCTATCTTCATTGTGCTTTTCAAAGTACTTAATATGTTCTTTCAGACAAGCTTGTTCAAGTGCCTGAGTTAGGTTTTTGTTTATTTGTTTTTGCTTTAATCTTCCTTTTAACTACTTAATTTCCAGCCACTGTTTTAAAATTTCAAACATAGACCAAAAAAGATAACACTGTGAATTTCACTTTATGAATCCCACTTGTGGGCAGTCAAGCTTCATCAGTTTGCCCAGTCCCTGCACCCATCAACACCTGGATTAAATCGATGTGAATCTCAGAAATCACAGTATTTCATCAGTAACATGCAAGGGCTCTCAGTGGTGAAACTTAGGGCTATTTTAAGAAACATAACAATACGATCTTACCATACCTAAAATTTAATACTAACCCTTCATATCTTGAAATATTCATTTGGTGGCATGTTACCTAAGGAATTGTGTTACCCTGAAGAAATCAATGAATCATTTCTTACCTAAAAATTCTTACATATTTAATTTTCTTCCATATTTAATTTGTTATTGCCAGCATTTTGAGAGCATAATTGAGTATATTAGTGAGGTAATAGATGTTAAGAGCTAGGCATAAAGCCTGACGCATTCCAAACATCCTTCAGTAGGTGAATCATTTACAGAATCACATTTTTATTTCCTGGACTTTTGTCTCAATTCTGTTTTTAAAAATATTTTTATTAGTTATGTATATAGTATATATACAGCCATGATGGTACTATCGTTAGCCTTCTCCCTGTCCTCCCCCATGGGTTATGTGGGTCTTGCCTTATGTGGGTAGCCATCAGTTATGCAGAAGAGGCAATGACTCTGTATAATAACCCCAGTCATGGATCTAACAATCTTTCCAGCCCCTCTTCCACGAGATTCCCTGGGCCATGTTGGGTTCATTTTAGGTCTATTTCAGTGACGAGGTTTTATGAGTCTCTGTGTCTCTGGATATCTGATTTGGTAGGGGCTGAGAGTTCTTTGTGTCTGTCTCCTTCGCCCTTGTGCTGGTACCAGGTCCACTGCAAAAGCAGCACTCTTGCTCATTTCCCCTACAACTCAATGGCTTCATCTGGTGCCCTGATGTGGTGAGATGGGCTGATTCTCTCCTCAGGATATGCGTCCATCTGAAAGAGAGAAGCAGATTCTCCAACAGAGAGTGAGGTCAGCCAAGAAACATGGATAACCGTTATTATTTTAGAGAGAATTTAATAGGAATAGGCCCTCTTGTATCCCACTATTGGTGGGAGCTTGATATTGGAGAGTGGGCTCATTTTTGGATATGGTTCTGACTTGTTTCCCATTTCCAGGTATGGGTTCCATTCCACTGAGCGGATCCGTTAGCCAAATCTAGAG
Organism: Orientallactaga sibirica; assembly: GCA_036365145.1. Taxonomy (NCBI): domain Eukaryota; kingdom Metazoa; phylum Chordata; class Mammalia; order Rodentia; family Dipodidae; genus Orientallactaga; species Orientallactaga sibirica. Next base: position 9,847,339 of record JAEOAD010000699.1, read on the forward strand.
CCGTTGGTAACCCAGCATGGCTGTGTGCTACTGCTGCACTTGTGTGAGCATCACGTCAGGTTGTTTGCTGCTGGGTAGCTTAGACCACGAGTTGATTAGACAGATGTTGGTCATTTTCCCTCAGGCACTTATTTAGAGCCTTCTGGAACTAGACAAGCTAACTATCTGGGGACTGACTCTCTTCCAGATTCTATCCAGGTCACTCCACATTCCATACCAACAGCATATGGTATCTTCAGCAGTAGGGTCTCACAAACTTTGTTAAGTCATCAATTACTCTGACAGAAATCTGTCTTCTTTTGAGAATCCTTGTAGGTCTCATTGATCAACAGCTCCTGTGGGTGTTAACCACATGCTGGTACTGGGAGTTCCAGGTCAGTGCCAAGGGAAAAGAAGGAAGAATAAATATAGTTAATATGAACGAGAAAGAGAGAAGAGGGAGTGATACAGAAAGAAACAGGAGAAGATTAAAGTCAGTCTTCATCCTACCCTCTCCTGGCCCCTGTGATTCAGGTGTTCTCTCCAAGTACCTGATGCAGGTGTGACCTTTTAGTATGTCCTCAGGATATAGGATTTTATGGTACCATTTCCATTTGGGTCAAGTTTTTTGTCCCCATCCACCCACCCTTTCCCTGCCCTCCCACCCAACCATGCCTAAATTGTCCAGTCCTCAAGATGTTTTGTAGGTGTGTCAGCAAATAAATTAGGAGCCACACATGAGTGAGACCATGTGACGCTTATCTTTCTGTGATTGGGTGAGTTCACTAAGAATGATCTGTTCAAAGTTTGACCATTTTTCTTCAAATTCCTTTTGTCATGTTTCCTTACTGCTGTGCAGAATTCCCTTGTGTATACCACATCTTAGTTATCCATTCATTCTTATCCTAGTTATCCTTTATTTTTTTCAGTAAAATATAAAATGAGGGATGGGGAGATAGGTTCATCAGTAAAATGCTTGTCTAACAAGCATAGGGGTCTGAGTTCTATCCCCAGTACCCACATAAAAATGCTAGGCATGGTGGCATGCACCCAAAATCCCAGTGCTGGAGAGGCAGAGACAGGAGGATCCTATCGCTGGGCAACCAGTCTAGCATAATAGGTGAGCACCAGGGAAATGGTGCTGAAAGAAGGTGGGTGGTGTTCCTGAGCTTGACATGGGAGATGGTCCCCAGGCTCCGTACATATATGCACCTGCACACACACAAACATGCCTAATAAATAAATAAACCAATTAAATAATTGATGATTAAAATTATCAGTAGATTATCTTCAGGCTATGAGTATCAGGGGCATATAAAACATATAAATGGATTTTATGGTCCGACTTGTGTTCCGTCTCCAAGATATCTCATTATACACATTCATATTGTTCAAGATCCATCCTTTACCCCAAATCAGAAATCTTAAAGTTATGGTCCCAAGCATTTTGCATAAGGTATCTGTAATGATAATGTATATGGCCTTTTTAGGTACCAAGCGCTTTACTTAAATACAAAATATCCCCCCCCCCGCCACCCCTATATGACTGGCTGAGAAGAAATCAAGTTTAGCTATTGTAGTCAATTAACAAGTGGAGAAATTGTGATCAGAGCCCACGTCGACCTGCTTAGATAATGACACTGACTCGATTTTCTACACAGCCTAAGGAGAAGAAAGGTACTGTTGGCCTGAAGTTGGACATGCTTCTAAAAGAGGTAACCCCACCCCTACCCCGGACCACCCATCAAAAAGGTCTAAACCGCTGCCTGAGCTGGTGCTCCGGGAGGGCGAGCACTTCCCCAATTGCCACGAGAGGGTGCCATGGTGCCACGGGGAGACGCTAAGAGGAGGCGTGTTTATTTTACCAAGTTAAAGTCTGAACAGTTTATCCATGGCCTCATTGAGAGGAAATGATTTTCTCTTTCTCCAGGTTCTTCACCCATGGGACTGCTTTCTTTTCTTCTTAATGTCATTCGTCATCGTTTTACACACGCAGGAAATTGTGCTGTGGGACGACAAAATTCTTGGAGAGTTAGATATTAAAAGACTCCCAATAGCATTGGAAAAGCAGGAGTTGATTATTAAGTCAAGTTGTAAAACTAAACAAAATAAATGACATAGAGCAGGCTTTTGTGTTCTCTGTGTTTGTCTGTTCATGTATACTGAGTTAAAAAGTAAAATGCATTTTTTTCCTGTGCATTTCTTCATAGTTTAAAAACAAAGGTCACTGATGGTTTGTGGTGGTACTTTAACTGAAACCTGGAGTCTAACCGTGTGGTGGATCACACCTGTAATCTCTGCACTAGGAGGCTGGAGTAAGAAGATGACCACTAGTTCAAGTTCATCCTGAACTACAGAGAGTTCCATGTCAGCGTGGACTAGACTCTGCCTCAAAACGAAACAAAACAAAACAAAACATCCTGAAGTCCGGGTTCTACACCATGACACTGTCTTGTTCCTGGTTCCATCTGGAATTAGGAAAGAAAGAAAACATGGTCTTCTGACCACACTATAGAATTTATTAAGAAAGCATCCACATCTGGCCCAAGTCTCTCGCCTTAGAAATGTCAGAATGATACTAACTGTAATGATGGGGGAGGAAGTAAACCTTATGATAATGATAAAAACAGGTAGAGAAATGGAGAAAGAAAAGGATCGGGAGGTGTGGGGACCATAGACCCCACAAAATGTCAAGCTTCGACCTCAATGTTCCCTAGGCTAAGGGTACAAGGTCACATGAATATTCCAACAGCAGATGACAGTGTCTCTAGAAACAATTCACTCAGAGGAGAAAACAAAGGCATTATACATTGTCCTCATCTCTTTCTTTTCTTTAGTTCATTTATCTTATTAGTGTATTTTAATTATACAAAACAATGAATTTCATTAAGAGATATATATTGTGTACTTTGATCATATTCACCTCCATTATCCTCATGTACTCCCCTCTTCCCTTCCACTGGAAGTCCTTTTCCCAAATACTCCCCACCTGCTTGTCATACCATTTGCTTTGTAAAAATCTAGATGTCAAAAGACAGAAAAATCAGTATTCATCTTTCTGAATCTGGCTTATTGCTTAAGGTGATGATCACTAGTTCTATCCTTTCTTTCTTTCTTTCTTTCTTTCTTTTTTTTTTTTTTTTTTTTTTTTTTTTACAAATGTGACTCTGTTTTGTGTATGTTCCACATGTTTCAATCCATTTTTCTGTTGATGGGCACATAGGCTCTCTAGTAAGAACAGTGCTGCAATAAACACAGGTGTTGCAGGTATCTGTCCTGTGCTGGCTGGCCTGGACTCCCTCAGGAATACGCCCAAGACTATCCTCACATATCCATAACTGCAACCGCATTTTGGATTTTGCTGTTTCTCAGATAACACGAGGGTAGTAAAATCCAGGTGAAATGTATGTGGATGTCAGCAAGCTGATTACTGGGTGTAGTACAAACAAGTTCTCACTTGCTATCAATATCACTGACAGATATTGTTGTGATTTTTCACATGGGTGCTGAACAAATAGCTAGGTGCTTTTTGTTTCTCAAACGAAAGTAGAATCTTATTTCAGGAGCTTCTGAGAAAGAGCATATCCCCTCCCAGTATGGCTCCTGGGTCATGATCCCACCTTCTAGCCAAGCCTTGCCTTGCAATAGGAAGTAGATAACACACCAACATACCGGACAGAGGAAACGGCAAGATAAGGCGTGTTTAGCCAAACCTCATGGTCAGCACGTGTACTCGGCGGCCGAGCCCTATGCCTGCGGGGGAAGGGGGGGGTCTCACCTCTGGAATGAGATGTCTCTTCCTTTCTGGAGGTGGACTGAAGGTAGGGCTTGTGCATGCAACTCAGGAGGAGAGCGGGGAATTCTCTACTTCATAACCCAAGTCCCCCGTCTGGCCACCTTCTGGGTTCTGTTTCTATGAGCTGTTCTTACAAAGGTGGTGTGGCTGGAGCACTGAGGGCGGCAGCAGCTGGAAGTCCAGGACAGGGGGAATGTGGAGCACAAACCTGCAGCCTCAGTGGGGAGCCTGCTGCGGATACTGAGAAGACAGATTCACAGCTTTAGATGAAAGGCAGATGTCCTGAAGGACTCTGAGCATAGCAGGGGTGGGACACACACACAGCACTCCTCTCAAGGACCTGAGCCGAGGCCTCCAGCCATTCAGATGAAATGCTCTACAGCTTTGTGCTCTGGTTACCCTAAAAACTTCTTTCTAGATATCGTGGCCTTGTCAGCCAGAGAACAGGCAGGAATTTTGCGCTTTTTCACACACACACACTGAACTCATTAACCAAACAAGCATGCGTGGGAGGAAAGTTTGCAAACATGAAGCAGGATGGGGAACTGAGGGAAGGTCACCCGTGACTCAGCAGGAAGCCGTGTGAATCACCGCAAGGTCCTCACGTGGGCAGAAGACATCCAAATGGTGCCTCTCCCAATTCCCCACTCCCCAGGTCCCTTGCACAGCTAGTCCCGTTCCCCCCCCCCCCACCCCCTCGTGCATCAAGGACCTGCCAAGCACAGCACTTCCCATTCGTATTGTTTGGTTCCTTTGTTTACTGAAGGCAGGGTCCCCTGCCTATCCCAGCCTGGCCTGGAATTCGCAATCCTCCAACCTCAGCCTCTCAAGCACCCCCGTGTGCAGCTTGCATATATGTCTGTATCTCAGCTGGTCTTCTGGGGAAACGTTATTGCACGTGACTCTGTCTCTTGGCAGGCTGTTCTCACGAGCAGACTCAGTGTTGGAGAGAAGAAACCAGAGGAAGTGGGTTGTGGCTGACTCAGTCATTACGGAGCACCTCCATGTCACCTTCACTCTGACATGCTCACCGCTCTTAGCCTCACCTCTAGGTCAGCTCTGGATTCAGGCTGGTCAGCAGCACTGGGGCTCTCTTCCAAAGCCAGCTGGTGAAACACGAGAGACTCAAAGTGACTTTCTACTTTCAGACAACCTATTTGTCTACAAATCATTGAACACATAACCATTTCTTGTGAACATGAGACATCTGTTTACAAATGTGTACTTTGAGCCATGACCTATCAACCAAGCCAAAGCAATTGAAATATCTTATTTTTGTTGCACTGAATTCCTATTGTGTTGTTAAAAATAGCAAAAATTTAAATGCTGAAAGTGCTACACGTAGTGATAATGAAAAGGAAAATGACATGAAATTTGCTGAAGATACAAAATATTACATATATAGTGTGAGGATTACACTTCTTGGTGTTAAGCAGCTTGGTAATGTGTTTAATTGCTTAGATATGGTTTTTGTTTGTTTGTTTGTTTGTTTGTTTGTTTGTTTGTTTGTTTTTGTCTTTTTCTTTTAAGGTAGGGTCCCGCTCTAGCCCAGGCAGACCTGGAACACACTCTGTAGTCCCAGGTTGGCCTCGAACTCACAGCAGTCCTCATACCTCTGCCTCCTGAGTGCTAGGATTAAAGGCATGCACCACTACACCCAGCTAAGATATGTTTTGAGTTAACTTTTTAGTTAGGGTAGAGAATAATGAGTCTAATTATTATATTTGCATAAATATACATAATTGCAATTGGCTCATATCTGCCTCATCCCTTGTCTCCTTGAGTGTCCCTACTCATCCCCTTCTTTCCCCAAAATAATTCTCCTTCCTTCATGTGCTTTGTTTTTCTTTCCCCCATTATGCTTTTTTATTCCTCTTTCCATTTAACCTTCTTCCTCCCCATCTCTTCCTCACCCTTCTACTTTCATGTCACATATATATTTTAATCTGATTTCTACATATAAGAAAAACATGTGTGTGGCTTGTCTTTTTCTGAGTCTGGCTTATTTTGCTTAACATGATAATCTACAGTTATGTCCATTTTCCATAAAACATAATTTTGTACTTCTTTACAGCTGAATAATCTCCCCACCCATGTTGGTATGTATATTTTTTTCTTTTTTTTTTTTTTTTTTTTTTTTGTTTTTCAAGGTATGGTCTCCCTCTGGTCCAGGCTGACCTGAAATTAACTATGTAATGTCAGGGTGGCCTCGAACGGCTATCCTCCTACCTCTGCCTCCCAAGTGCTGGGATTAAAGGCATGCACCACCATGCCCGGCTTGTATGTTATATTTTCTTATCCATGCATCTCTTCATGGACATCGAGGCTGCTTCCATATCTTGGCTATTGTGAATGGCATAGCAGCAAAGATGGACGTGCAGGTGTCTCTGTGGTGCACTCACTGAGAGTCTTAGTGTACACTCCCAGGAGCCAGGTAGCTGATCATATGGTAATTCCAGTTTCAGTTGGTTGAGGAAACTCCACACTGGGTTCCATAGTGGCTGCACAAGTTTACATTCCCATGAGCTTCTCTTTTCCCTGCATTCTTACTAGAATTTGAGAGAGGCACATTTTGTACCTCTTTGGTGGGTAAAATTGAATTATGTCAGTGACTGTTGGCTGAAAAGAATTCCAGGGCCTCTCCCTTCACACCTATTGAAGCCAGCTTTTTGGTGTGGTCACTAATGATGTCTCCACCTTTAGGTATAAGGCTGTGAGTGATGGTCTCCTTTATCCATAGGGGATTCATTCCAAAATCCCAGCAGATGCCTAAAACGAATAGTGCCAAGTCTCATATCATATAAATACACACACATATATGCATGTATGTGTGTATATATATGATGTATGTATGTGTGTATATATATGATTTATATAATGGATTTTTCCTATATGTACATGTATATATGTACCCATGATAAGTTGAACTTACAAATTAGGCATAGTTAAGAGATTACTAGGAGAACTGACAATAAAATAAAACATACTTTAATAAAAGTTTTGTGAGTGCAGTCTCTCAGCTCTTATTGCACAGTATTTACCCGTCTTAGGATGATATAAGATGATATTTAAAGATGGTGACTTTCACAGTCTCTTCAGCTTATCTGTACTACTGTTCCCATTTGAGAGTGATGACCCTCAAGCGCTGTGACATGATGATAGTTGACTGACATTACAGATGAGGCCCATACCAGGAACACACCAGGAAGCATGGCAGCAGCTCCCTCATCTAAAGCAGCACTGTCTGGGCTTTTGGGGACTCATAGTCAACTGAATTATTGCACCATCCCACATAGCCCAGAATGACCGGTGTATGTTCAGTGCAATGAGATATTTTGAGCAAAGACCACATTCACATAACTTCTATGATAGTACCCTAAAAGAAATTTTCAAGGTTAATATCACTGTTGTAACCTCCTACTGTTTCTAATTTATACAGTAATCTTTCCTATAAGTATAGGAGAAAATCATAACATGTGCAGAGTTCAGCATTATCAATGGTTTGAAGTATCTAATGAGATTCTTGGATCATCTCTCCTGCTGATAAGGGGAGAAGGAACACTGTAATCCAGGAGACCTGCAACTCATTTGTGGCACACTAGCTGGGGAGCTCTAGGCTAAATGATTGTTCATATAGGGCTAAAATCCCCAGGATGTTATTTTCCAATTAATTCTTAGAAAGACTAAATGACACACTTGCTCATCACTGGGCCTCAACATAGAATCCTATAAAATTGTGAAATCACTTCTTATACATACAGAAACAAAAAATCTAAATCTAGATTCCCTTATCCCAAGACTGTGGACCTGCTGCAATTTCTCACTGAAAAGCATGAAAAAGCCTCTCAACCTTAAGAAAGTGAATAGCCAAGATTTTATGCATATGGGTAGTTCTGGAAAGCTGCTTGCGGCTTTTATCAAACCATAAAAGGGGAATCACTGTCAAAAAGGGTGGGCTACTATTGTTGGATCAGCCTTATCCATCTTTAAAATATAGGTCTGGTGGGGAGATGGCTCAGTGGATATAGCACTTGCCACACAAGCATGAGGACTAGAGTTTTGATCTCAGCACCCATATAAGTGCTGCGCAGGCATGGTGACATGTCTGCAATACCAGTGCTCCAGAGTTAAGAGACTGGGGCTTGCCTGCTAGCTAGTGAGCCCTGGGTTCAAGTGAGAGACTCTGCCTCATTAAGCAAAGAGGAGAGCTAGTAAGGAAGACAACCAATGTCAACCTGGGGCCTCCACACACTGGCACATATGTGCACCCACACAAATGAGCACATACAAACATACACGCACACACACCACACACACATTTACATGCAAACATCAATAAATAAAACTTAAGCAGATAAATGAAAATATGGCTCTGTATTTTTACAAATCCCACATCAGAGCAGTGGCCTGACAGCAAGAGGGTATTTACCCAAGAACATCTGCCCCATACTCAGTCATGTGAGGGGCATCTCCTTTAAGCAAAAGAGCTCTTAAGTAGGACACAGAATATATTTTAATAAAAAAGTCAATGTGCTTATATAACCCATTAACATTTTTTACATTCATAGTACATCCTGGAATACTTTCAGACAAAAGGAAATTTAAGACACATGTTGGTGAGAAGGACGCTTTTTAACTTACAAGGGAAATTCCATTTAAAGAATTCAGCAGAGCTGGTTTACTATAAGTCAGGGATTTTCAGAAAATCCTTTCTTCTGATGAGCTGGCTTTTTTTTTTTTTTTTTTCCTGAAAGCCTTAACTGATATTCTGTAAGCCGCCAGAAGAAGTGAAATAAATGAATAGCCACTGGAGGACCAGTATCCTAAACTTCACAGGCATGTAGGGATTCCTCTTTGGGAAGACACGTGACAGTATCTTCCTTTTCCTGACCCAGCCACTGCTCCTATTCCCTGCATCTTTTGAAGGAAAATGACTGGGAAGGAAGAACCCCAAATCAGAATGGGACAGACGTCTCACATTCTCACTCATGGGTGAACAGGGCTCAGAGGATCAGAGGTGGTATGCCTACAGTCAATGATACCACCTGGTGTGGCCAGGACCAGCTGCAGTAGGAAGGGCAGAGCATTAGCAGCCAGCTCCTGGACAGGCCTTCTCCATCACTATTGATAATCTCTAGGAATCAACCCGGTGCAAAGATGGTGGAGGCAGGGGTGGGGGGAGACTGGGTGAAGAACTATTCAGTGATGATCGTTTTTATATTTGATGCAACAAGCAGCTTATTGTACATCAGCCGGCAAACCCTCCATGTGGAATTACCATTCTCCTGGTGCAGAAAGAAACTGAGAAGCAAAGGAATGGCATTCACAAGACCAGAAATACCCTGGGTTCAAGGCCCTGAGAGCAGTCCACAAGTAGAACATCTGTTTTCCTCTCATAGGTACAGGAAGGAACAACAAAAAGAAAGAAGAGCAGAGTGGGATTAAGCAAGAATAAAGAGACCAAAGGCAAATATTGTGGATGAACCTTGAGGGCACTCTGCACATGAAAGAAGGCAGTAAAAATTCTTATGATACCACTTACAGTTAGGCTCATAGTCAGACTGGAGCAGTCAGATTCACAGAGATGGGAAGGAAAGTGGAGGTCACCAGGGGCTGAGGGGGGGATGGGGAGTCATTAGTTACTAGGAATAGCGCTTCAGCTTGGGGAAATGGGAAGGTTTTTAAGAAGGATGCTGGTGATGACTGCATGACTAAGCAAATGTAGTAAATGCTCCCAAACTGTGTGCTGACATCAAATTAAAAGAGAGACTGATGGAGAGAGGGAGGGGATATGACGGAGATTGGAGTTCTAAAGGGGAATGGGGGGAGGGGAGGGAAATATGCGCTTTTTGTATGTAAGTATAGAAGTTGTCAATTAAAAAAGGGGCTAAGGGCTGGAGAGATGGCTTAGTGGTTAAGGCACCTGCCTCCTAAGCCTAAGAACACTGGTTCCAATCTCCAGAGGTTCCAATCTCCAGGTCCCACGTTTAGCCAGATGCAAAGTGACGCAAGGGCGCAATGCCACACTTGCCCACAAGGGGGCACACATCTAGATTTCATTCTCAGCAGCTGAGAGGCTGCTGGTGCAGCCATCTCTATCTGTCTTCCTCTCCCTCTCTCTCTGTCTCTCTCTGTGTCTCTCTCCAAAAAAAAAGTGACTAAGATGGTACACATGATGTTGATATATTTTACTATGATTAATTTACTTAAAACAAATAGTAAGCAAAATAAAGATTTGCCCCATGTTTAGTTGGGATTTCAGTACCATCATAAATAAAGATGGAATGCTAGATCACCTTGGAACTTGAATTCTGAAGAAATGGGGGGAGTTTCCCACAGGGAAGTCTACTCGCCCAGCTCTGGCTCCTGCCTGTGGCCTGATACCCCCTACTGGCTCCTCCCTAATAAGGATCATTTCTTACAACTCCGTGTGTCAACCTCAGCTTGGCAGACATGGCTGTAACTATGTTCCTCAAGGTAATGCCTTGGGTAGTAGAGACAGAGGTTAACAGGTAATTTTTAGAATAAACTCACAAACTGACCTGTAATGAGGGTATTCTCACTAATCAAAAATTTATACAGGGCTTGCCTGCAAAGCCAAAAGACCTCAATTTGATTCCCCAGGACCCACATAAGCCAGATGTACAAACATGCATCTGGAATTCATTGGCAGTGGCTGGAATCCCTGACGTGCTCTCTCTCTTTCTCTCTCCCCTCTTCCTCTTTCTCTCTCTCAGTAAATAAATAAAAATAAAGTTTATACAGATGTTCTTGAAATCAAATGACATCACCCCAGTGTGGTAACTGTCTCTCAAATGTTCTTCAGCATTCTGGTGGACACATGTGTAAAAGGAGAAAAAAATCTGTCTAAGAGGAGACAAAAATCTTAATTTGGTTTGACCAAGAAAAGCCTTTTGAAGATTGGAGCCCACAGGTCCAGGTGACCGCTACATGGTATTCAGGAGCATTATATTAAGGATGTGGTTACAGCTGTCTATCTACAGCGGAGAGCAAGGTGGACTCAGACAGAGCAAGTATTAATAGCCTGTGAACCAGAGTCCTATGGACACAGGCAGGTACAAACACTGTGTTATCTTCCTTACCAGCCTTCCTCAAGCCACAGGATGCCTTACTGACATTCTCTACTGCCCAAGTTCCCATATCAGACATACAGGCTTTCAAAGATTCTGATACCTGAACTGCCATCTCTATAGTCCTCTACATCTTACTCCCACAAGTCCACGATGCTATAGCTTCCCCATCTCAAGAGAAGTTATGAGTGTTCGCAGGAGTCATGAAGTTAACAAGCGAGATGCACTTTACCTAAAGAAGTAGTTCTGAGTAAAACAAGAACAATACAAAATGGAAACAAGCTCTGTCACAAACACAGACAGCAAGCTGCAGGGGCAGAGCCATCCTCATCCAGCTGTGAGCCTCCCCATACTGGCAACTCTCCATCAGTGGGTGATAAGCCCCATGTCAGTATCCCGCTTGCCAGCCGTGCCATCACAGGGTGTGTGTTTTTGCAGCTGGACTGAAGAAGATGGTGGATACCTTCTGGGTGGCATATAGTATCTCACTTTTTTCCAAAACTTGCTCTTGGCACTCTGTGACTGCTCTGTGAAGTCCCCTCTCCACTGGATGGCCCCGTGCTTCTGTCTGATGTACTGAATGGACTCAGGCAGGGTGCCATAGTCTTCGATTTTCCCCAGTTCAATCAGGATGACCTTCATGCCATCCTGGATGAGGGCATTGTAGATGGCAATTTGTTCTGCTGACATGTTCAGCAGGTCAAATCTGGAGGATGCAGGGGCAACAGTGACAATCAGCCTTCTGCATAGCTTCACACTTTCGTCAATTACATTGGCAACAGCTGGAAATAGAAAAGGACGATTGAGAAGATGCCAGCATGAACACAGCAGGGTCTGATGCTACCAGGAAACACTGCCAGAAGAAATGGGCACTGAGAAAAGGGACTTTAAAATGGGCAGAGCGTAAACAATAATGAATTCACTCAGAGTGATGAAGTCTTCTTGATTTCCAAAAAGAACGAGTCCTTTGTGGTTTGTATTTTCTGGGAATCTGTGGTTACATCTCTTCCCCAAACCCAAAAGTATCTCATCATACCTAATTCCCCATCTCCAGAACAGCAGAATGGCAGCTATATATTAAATGATGGACATAGTTTTAGGTGTATTTGAAAATTAGGGAAAAGATAGTTAAATCAAATACTGTGTTTATATTTATAGTGTTATGTTGTAAGTTGTCCTCGTGTTCTCTATAGTTATTCACATGATCAGGATATGTGTGATTAACTTAGAAGCCAAATAACACCCTGATGGTTTCTTGGGGAGGAAAGCACAGCACTAAGTACTCACCTCTGCAGCAATCTCTCATGGGAATAAGAAGAGACTGTCACCTCCCCAAAGACATCTTCTTTATCTGTTTAGCTTATTTTTTATGTCTAGTGACTAAATCAGTGCCCTGCATGTGGATGTAACGATACATACTTGTTAAATAAGTGAATGATTTATTATTCAGTCCCTTCATTATGAAGTCTCCCGAGGAAGACAGCAAAGAGGAGAAGAGGGAGGCTTTAGCTGCGTGTCTGTGTGCAACAAGCCCAGGCTGATCTCTCCCCAGCCTAGTTCTCTTAGGACTCATCTCCTCAGTGAGACCACTGGGGTTCAGAGATGTAGAATGAACTGTCCTAAACTACATGCTTACTAAATGGGAAATGTAAATAAAGACGTGCCATCTTCTTTTGATAGAGGAGGAGCTTATGGAGTCATGGTTTATAAAATCAGCTTTAAACATGATCTTATTTGCATATCCAAACAAATAGGAAACACACGGGAGTTAGCCTCAATGAAAGGAAAGCAAATGACCACTTTCTCTTTCCAGTGTTTCAGCCAAGACTATGTCATTGACTACCTGTTTACATTCAACAGTCCCAAATACTGTGTTTTAGCGGTGAGCCCAAGGAAGGAAGAGTGAATCTTAACATTGACCGTAGGTGCTGGGGGGCCTGGGAGGCTGAGCATAGACTTCCCAGGGTTCCATGAGGAAGATGGGCAGAGTTGTTATCATTCGTAACAAAAAGGAAGAGAGAGAGTCATTTCCTTTTGGTTTCTGTTTTGTTTGAGATATGATCTCCTTGTAACCCAGGCTAAACTTCCTATTCTTCTGCCTCAGCTTCCCCCGCCAAGGATAAGAAGTATGTGCCATTGTGTCGGGCCCTGTCATGATTTCATCTGTCTTATGCTTCACTTACAACACACCTTGTCCAGGGAATTCGTCCCTGCCAAATATAAATAACTTATATCCACACTGCTTCTCTAGCACCTCAGGCAGAAGCTTCATTATCAGTGTGTCCACGTCGTGGCCCTGGCTTTCTTGTGAACACTTGGGGTATAAGACGTAGGCATCATATAGCTTCCCATCTGAAAAAGAAGAAGGACAGGTCCATGGAGTGATTTCTCCCAGATTTCTTCAGGCAACAAAGTGAACTCCTGAAGAGCTGCAGTGAGGTCAGTGAGGTCAACGAGCCACATGCCCCACTGGCTGGTTGCCAATGCTGTACAACCAAACTTCATTCTCATAGCCTACCTATGGGGGATGTTGATTGATCCCCACTGTAAGGGAATGCAACTCAGCCATAGGTGGCATCATTTCTCCAATTCACAATTCCACCCCACATCTTCTAAGTACCCCACTATCCATGGGGTTAAAAATGAGGCCAGGAGCCTAAGACTCCACCCATGCTACCTGTGCAGGCCTGGGCAATGAACGACGGTACTAATTACACAAAGAAAAATGGGCTAACTTCCTCCTAATTTATGTCTATTGATAAATTCTTCACAAAAAGAGCAAGCTCTGAGTGGACTGTCAATGTGCCACACATCACTGAGAAGTGTAAGGCAACAACACGTTACCTTCGTGTCCACCATACTTACTGAGCAGCCACGAGAAATGCCGCGGTGTTACCAAGGCAAAGATGAACACCACACACCATCTAAGCATGCGGACTGTTCACATACCCAGAAATACAACATCAGAAGATACTGCCCAATGACAACAGATGAAAGAAAACAAAATTCCTTTTTTGTCATAGTTCTTGCTAAATTAAACTCACAAAGGATATGCAACAATCCTAGATTTGAGTCAGTGGGGAGGATTTTGAAAAGTCAGGGTCTACGTATGGGGGATAACAGATGGGGCAGGGAGAAGCCTAAGACAAGTTGGCAAGGCAGCACTGAGACCCTGCTCAAGAGTCTTAGGAACAAGCCAGCCTGGCCGGCAGGGTGAGGGGTGAGTGGAGAATTGGCAGTTAAGCCCAGTTCTGGGCATTTCATTGGAATTTGGAGCTGTTTTGAAACTCAAAACTAACATGATGGGGTTCCTGGAAGACATCAGTGCTTTTCCTTTTCTTTCCAGAATTTGATAAATAGTCTTAGAGAAAGTAGTGGTTCCAGCATTGACAAGAGAAGACTAAACCTTGTATTTTTCCTTGTTGGGTTTAATTAACAGTAACTAAAATGCATATGGAACATGGTTACATGTCATCTTTTTCTACCACATCAGTTCTCACATCAGTCTCTTTTGGCCTTCAGGTCTCTGTTCACCATTCCCAGCCATCCTGCTAAACATGCCAGTTCATACATACATGCACATTCATGCAAACATATATGTATAAATACATGAATACATATATGTGCATGCACATGCCTCTGCACACATGCAGCCATGCACATGATTAAACATATACATACTTCTACCTGCCTTCCTACCTCTTCATGAAAGGAAGCTGTGTGAAAACTAAGCAGGACCCTGTCCAGGGGAGTTGTTTGTCAGTGCTTTCTGGACATCTAATACAGCTTCATCTGACCGAGATGTGAAGAAGTTATATAATATGATGGACAGAAAAAGGTTCTAGATCACGGGAAGACTCAGCTCTGCACCCATAGGACATGTCTTAAAGGGAGGACTGATTTGTGTCTGGAGATGAATGAAACTCAACACTGCTGAAACTCCTGTGAAATCTTAAAAGATGCTAGACTGGACTAACATGTGAATTTCTGTATAAAGCTTAATGTCATATATTTGACTTTCCAGACCTGGAGGAGAGAGAGATTTCATAAGGTTCTTTTATTTCTCAACTTTTTAGGAAGAAAGGATATTTTCTGAAATACAGATCTGGTTGTGTTTATCTTTATGTCTCCAAGCAAGTGTGGTAGGGGCTGGTGTTGCATCCACACCAAGGGAAATCCTCCACGGAAAAGTTACCAAGCTGTGCTCACCATCGGCCTTGCTCTCCTCTGTCCTACTGCAGTCACTGACTTTTCCCTTCTCTCACTGTTTCTTGTTTTTCCCACTGGTACAGTTTTTTTTTTAAAGGATCTGCTCTTGCCAATTTTTTTTTTTCTTTTTTGACAGTATTCCATGTTCCTTGCATCTAAGCAAGCCATCTGAGGACACAAATTTGGAAACTTAGAAACAAAAGAGAAGGATTTGAGTGGCAAGAGTTCCCACATCTTTTAAAACCTCAAAATATGAAAATGCTCCAAACTTTTCCATTTTTTTTCTTCCTAAGCTACCCACTACCATCACCATGCTGAGTACCAAACCCAGGGTCTCTTACATGATAGGCATATGCCCACCCATGAGCTATATCCTCAGCCCTCTGACTGAGCTCTGGAAAAGGAAATGGTTCGCTGACTTGATGTCCAAATGCACTGGGATTCCATCACTTTCAAATGACCAATTTGTAATCCACTGATGAGCATTTCCAGGCTTGGCTCTCACAGTCTACTGTGAAAGACACAGTTGAATCCTAAGATGTTGAGAAAGGAAGTTGAGGCAGATAACGGTACATGACATCTCAAAGGTACACAGGTTTGACATAAGCTCAAGCTGACTGACCAATCCCACCTAGGGTAGCCAAAATAGGATTCCAAAGCAGAAAACCTCAGAAATCTTGGTTCCTGCCTAGTCCCCTGAAATTCTGACTTAACTCTTCAAATGTGGTTCTAATAGCATTTCCAGGTATACCTGTTCTTTCGGAACTTTTCCATAGCCCCACAAAGAATTGGAATGTAATTAGGTAGGCCTCCACAGCTGCCTCAACAAGAAGGATGTTGTGGAATAGACACAAGAAAACCCAGACCTGAGTTATATAAACAAAGGTAGCTTTGTCCTGGCTTGCTTACTCTTGAACTTCACCCAGGGAAGACAGCTATCACACAGGGAGGAAGCTCATATGTGGCTCCACAGAGAGAAACCCTTGTGGAGAGGAGCTGAAGCCAAGTGTTAATAGCCCAAGGTACCTGCCAGTCATGTAGTCGAGACCCCGGACATCCTGGGGCTCTTCTATGTCCACCCATGTTTGTAGCCCACAGAACACATTAGTACAATGAATGGTTGTTTTATACCAGAATATTTCTGAGGTAATTTGTTTGCCAACCATAGTTACTAGGACTAAACAACTGAGATAAACAATAGATATCAGTAAATAATGATGAGTTGGATAACTCACCACTGTATTTCATCAAGAAAATTCCAGAAATGTAGTGATTGTTCTGAGGAAACTGAGCTGTGCTGGTACCCACTCACAGCATCCACCTCTCTAGAATGGAAGGTGACAATTTATTCATGTCTGGCTAAGTTCTCTTATTTTCTGAGGAGATTAAACAATGCCTTCAATATTAAAACATCTATATATGGTATGACCTTATGGTTGTTTGCAAAGCATACAAAAATATTCATCTGCATAAATTAATATTTGCATCCTCTCCCTTTGACTAGCTGTCAAGATGCTGGAAGAAGCTATTGGCCTATTGGAAGAGAAAATTTATCAATGTCTTAACCTACAGTGGACCCTGCAAGTTTCACACCTGGCCAATCAAGCCAACTGGTACAATGATGGGAAAACTAACTGCTCTCTGCTTGGATTTGAGATCTGTTCCATGGGAGGGAATTTATGCCTGATACTGAAAACCTAATCAAAGGTCTATGGCTGAGGAGGTCATAAGCTTTAGGGGGCTAAATGGATATATTATGATCATTAAAGTGCAGTTTGGTGAAATGGATATATTCCAAACTGCCCTTTAAATACTTATGTTTATGTCCAGATATTAATGCTACTCTCAGTATTGATTAGAGAAGCTTCTCTTTTCATGGCAGTGACCAGTGGGTACACTCAAAACTCACCAAAGAAGAGACAGTGAAGTGTTTAGCACTAACTAAGACATTTTGATCATACCCTCTAAGACTCAGGGATCATAGTGAAAGATGTGGTTGACAGAATGTAAGAGTCAAAGGAAGGAGAGAAGTGCTTTGTAATACTGTCTTTTGCACAAAGTGGCCATGGCATTCATACCCTCACAGTGGCTGACACTCCTTACATAAGTAGTAAGACCTGTGCAATAGGAGAGGAAAAAATGATGACATCAAACTAGAAAAGAGACTAGTTGGAAAGAAGAGATTCAGTGGAGGGGAGAAGGATTATGATCATGATATATTGGATATATATATGGAGGTGGCTAATAAAAAGTTAAAAATAAATTAATACTTGTGAAAGATTATTCAATTCTCTTCTTTCTGTTAATGTGATATAACTATATTTGACACCCAATCAACCTAGAGCAGTAGAAAAGTCAGAAGCACCAACTAGAAGGAAAGCCATATAAAACATATAAATGAGCCGGGCGTGGTGGCGCACGCCTTTAATCCCAGCACTCGGGAGGCAGAGGTAGGAGGATCGCCGAGAGTTCGAGGCCACCCTGAGACTACATAGTTAATTCCAGGTCAGCCTGGACCAGAGTGAGACCCTACCTTGCAAAACAAAAAAAAAAAAAAAAAAAAAAAACATGTAAATGCATTTACCACAGAACATACAGACAAGATAATTTACATCACATCATTTACATGAGCACTGTCTACCACAAATCCCCTTTTGAAATGAATCCCAGAAGAACTCACATTCTTTCATGAGCAGCAGAAAGGTTTTGAGGGACAAAACATAATGAATCAACTTTGTTTTGACTTTGAAAGGCCAAGATCGGTTATCAACTCTGTCCCTTGTTTAGAGACCTACCTCCCAGAGGAGGTCTGAAAGTAACTATGACTTGATAGAAACACAGAACTCCCTGACTTCCACCAGGCCTGTGAATGACTCCTATACTATAGCTCCTCGGTGAATTATATACACCTATGAATAGTGTGGCAACGCTTGACTAACCTGGCTGAAGTAAACAACTTATGACAAGGACATAATTTCTCTCCCACATTTATGTCTGCCATATTCTATAGGTTCTAGAAATTCCCAAGGGTGGCCACACTGTCAAAACGATCAGGCTTAACTTTAGAAGCTCATCACTAGCTCATTGTTAAAGCCAGTATCCAAAGAACTATTACAGGCTAGTTCTCATAGATGAAGATGTAGAAAACTCAATCACAGAATACACACACTTTCCAAAATTTTTTTAAAAAGAAAAAGAAACATGAAGCCAGCTGGCCACCTGTCAGCTATTGCTATTCCCTGGCACTCCTATTGCGCAGAATCTGGGCTGCACTGGTCTCTGCAGAGGGTGGGGCTCCCTGTGTCTCATTTGCTGAGCTCCCTCACTCAGCCTGGATGAGTCACTATTCCTTCTTGAAAACTTGACCTCACTGACAGACTACTTTACTACATACGCTGTGCACAGTATAAGTCACAGCTGTAGTCACACTCTTGAGAGTTACAATGAGTCAGAGGGACAGACATCAAGGAACCAGAGAAGACAGAGAAGCCAGAGCTTCCAGAAAGACCACATGAAGAATCACAATGTTCGGTTAGTCAAAATTGGAAACCAGCCACACCATTTCTATCTGTGTCAGAAGAGAGTCGAGGACTAAGTGGTCTTCTCATACAGGCAGCCAGGGTGGCAGTCACAGGGTGTGGGGACTGGGCTGGCACTGCGTCTGAGTACTTCAGGTTGTGTTGAGTTTGTGAGGAGATGGCCACAACCCATTACCCAGGGTTCCCTGCTTTCTGGGGTGCTCAATGGTTGCCAAAGTTTCTAGTGCTTGTTTTGTTTTGTTTTTCTGGTGCTAAGAATTAACTCCAAGGTCTCACATGTTAATCACATGCCTTTCCATGAGTTACACCCTAGTCCCTGGTTGCCAATTCTGGATTTTGACATTTAATTTAATAAAGAGTTCACTTCAGAGCATCTGGGTTTGATCAGCTATGTGAACAATAGATTGTGCCATGCTTTTTATGTGGAAGCAAGCACTGATAATCCATGACACTCCCTGTGGGTTAGCTCCTTAGTGTCCTTAGACACCAAGTCCTCTCACTTACCTGCTCCTGTTGAAATAAACACCTCTCTGGACTAGAAAAGTATAAATTTACTCATCTTCCTAAACTCAGCTAGACAGGTGTCCTTTGATTTGTTGTCAAGTTTTAGGTGTAAGGAGGGGACATTTAAGCAGATTTGTTGCTTTTTACAAGGCTTTAATACATCATGTTTACTCTGAGACAAGAAACAAACAACAACAAAAACAAACAAACAAAAAAGCCCACAACAATTGCATTGAGTTACAACCACAATGGAAATAAATGCCTGTCAGAGTTTCAGACCTTTGCACCAGCAGGACACAGGTGCCACCAGCACTTAGAGCAGAACAGTGGAAGACAGCTTTTTTGACCTCCAGACTAAGCATAGAGTCTATACCTCAGACTGCTACTGGGTATTCTTCCTCCTCAACTCCCTTACTCCCTCAGCATAGCCAGGGGTAGAATAAAACTTCCCCCCTTCCTCCCTCCTTTCTTTTCTTTCTTCCTTCCTCTATTCCTCCCTTTCTCTCCCACTCCCTCTCTTTTTTCTCTCTTCCCTCACTCTTTCCTTTAAACCTCTTTCCATCTGAGAAATAGATGAAAATTAAGCAACTTTCTATTCTCACCTTGAGACTCCAGGGGAGAACTAAAATTCAATTCAGGGAGGTCTCTATCCAGATCGGAGGCTTGGAGATGTAAATCCTTTGGGTACAAGTACAGGGCCTAGAGAGAGCTGCCACCGCAGGCAGCATGAGCCCTACTCAAGCTTTCACTGTGTTGAGGAGACAGCATGGGCAACCCTTTGCTCTGAAGAAATTTCCTTGTTGAGAGTCGCACTGAGTGTGAGTGCCTCTCCTACACTAGTGCAACAGACCCCAAACGAGCTGCCCTGCTGCTTAGTGACAGTTTCATCCACACTACTAGCCTTCAAGTCACACCATCTGAAGCACAGGAAGTTCTACAGAGGTACCATCCACTATAGTCACCAACAAGCAAGCCAGACTTGTAAATTATAACTAAGTCCATTTAGAGTGGTTATACAGATGTGTGGACGTGAAGGCATTTTTCAAAGACTACGTGCACTTACCTTCGATAGTCCTGGTAGAGAGGAAGGCACTCCGATACCAAAGTACAATGTTAATCTTAAAGTTGTTGTAGATGCACAGAACAAGTGCAACCAAAACTGCCAACGTGACAAGCCCTCCTATCAAGTAAGCTCGGAAATCTGGAGCTATAAAGAATAGCAAAAACAAAACAAAACAATGTGTGTGTGTGTGTATTAGCACCATAAAGAGTCGGTTTCATGCTTTACATATGCAAACCACTTTATAAAAGCACAGGGGGAAATGTCAGGATACTGCTGTGGTAGTTTGAATATATGTCCCCCAATATATTCAGTGTTTTACTAGTTATAGTTTGCATCTGCAATCACCTTGCTAGAGGCAATGTCACTGGGGGCCGGTTTTAAGGTGTTAATGGTGTGGGTTTGAGATTCCATTGTAAAGATATGCAAATGTGCCTAGCAGGAGTTCCTGAAGTGTGCTGTGTGACCTTTTGGCAGTAGTTTTGCTCTGTGTGCTGTGGTGGCTGGTTGGCTTTCTCTCTCTCTGTTTGGCCCTATGAAAGCAGACTGCTTTTCCTGCCTGTATGGAACTTCCCCTGGATCTGTAAGCTTCAATAAATAATATCCCTTCCTCCATAACTGTGCCTGATCTGGAAGTTCATCTCAGTGAACCTGAAGCTGTCTGCTACAGTAAAGTGGTACCAGGAGTGGGGTGAGATGAACCTGACTGTGTGGATATTCGCCTTTTGGAACCTTTGTTTTGGAGGAATGGGCATGGACTTGGTGCTTGCAACTGAAGGTGCCTTCTGGAGTGGTAAGCCAAGTTTTATGGACTATTCTGATGAGAGTTTGAGAATGCTAAGTGCAGACTGTATTGAACTTCGAGGCTTGGCTTATGAGCTTTCTAAGGGGAAGGAAAGACTGCAGAGGACTTTGTTGGAACTGGGATACTGGCATAAGGGATGGCTACGTTCTGCTATCCAGGCCCAGAAAGTTTGATCAAGGTTAAATTTGTAATGGACTGATGTGCTTGGCTAAAGATATCGGACTGAGATTTTAAGATTTTAAGTTGGAAAACCTGAAGCAAGTTAAAAGTAGAGGCATTGAGACTGGTTTAGCTGCTATTGTCAACACATTAGCAATCTTAAGGAAGGTGGAAGGAAGGTCGCCTGACTGATTCACATTAAAACAATGGAGAGGATGCCTGAGGAAAGACTGTTAGAAATGCAAACTCTTTGGAAAGAGCTGACTGGAGAAGGAACCTGCTTTTCAAGGCTATGATTTATTTCATTCCTGGATTAAGAATATGGCTGTGTCCTGCACACCTGGTATTAGTTCTGGAAGCATGAAAAATGCATGGAGTGGTCATGAATTGCACACGGTTCCAGGAGCTGCTGCTGAGATGTGGCATGAGGCAGGGCATGGAGACCCTCAGGAATAGGCTGGAAGAGCCTTTTGGAAGATGGACCGTGGTTTGCATGGAGACCTGAAGATGTTTTGGATATACCAGGACTGTGCAAAAGGGCTACCATGGAGTGCAGTGTTGGCATGGGATGAAAGTTTTCCCTGGCAATTCTTCCCAGCTGGAGGGGTGGAATTGGAAAACCTGGAGACTGTCAGTCTCTGGTTATATTGAACTTGAACTGCAGAAGTTTGATGACGGCTGATGATGGCTGAGTTTGCATTGTTCTAGTCTCTCTTTGCTATGCCTTATACCAGTTAAAACGTTTACTCTGTGCCTTTACATGTTGAAAGTATTTAACTTGTTTGATTTTATAGGACTCACTATCTTAAGTTGATCAAGACTGTGAGAACCTTTGAAATTGGACTGAGTACAATTTACAATGTGTGATAGTTAAAAATCTATTGGGGGCCAGGAGCTAAATATATTGGGGGCCAGAGGTGGAATGTGGTAGTTTGAATATATGTCCCCCAATATATTCAGTGTTTTACTAGTTATAGTTTGCATCTGCAATCACCTTGCTAGAGGCAATGTCACTGGGGGCCGGTTTTAAGGTGTTAATGGTGTGGGTTTGAGATTCCATTGTAAAGATATGCAAATGTGCCTAGCAGGAGTTCCTGAAGTGTGCTGTGTGACCTTTTGGCAGTAGTTTTGCTCTGTGTGCTGTGGTGGCTGGTTGGCTTTCTCTCTCTCTGTTTGGCCCTATGAAAGCAGGCCGCTTCTCTTGCCATTATGGAACTTCCCCTGGATCTGTAAGCTTCAATGAATAATATCCCTTCCTCCATAACTGTGCCTGGTCTGGAAGTTCATCTCAGCGAACCTGAAGCTGTCTGCTACAACTCCTTAAATAGGTCTTCAGATTATAAGGTAGATAGGGGAGTAATCTGGACAAGACCATAATTTTATAATTTTAGAAATCCATAACTTGAAAAGCCAGGCGAGAAAGCTTGTAAAGGCCTGGATACAGATGGGGTGTGGCTGTGTCCATGGAGACGGCTTTCAGAGCAGGCGTGCTCAGGTTTCAGCTGGCCAGCATGAGCCCCCACCCCAGAAGGAGCGCCTGGCTATACTTTTGGAGCATTTCACTGCATGCTCTTGATTACAGTCATATCACATTTTTCCTGGAGTCCCTCAGAACTGAGTGGCAGGATTCCTGTCATACAGAGACTTTGGCTACCTCTGAGAATCACTTCTGCTGGCTCCACAAGACCAGCCAGGAGCCAGATCTTACCCAATCCTTGTGGGGACCCCTGGAGTCAGGGCTGGGAGCCCATCTGAGAGTCCTTGTTGTGTTCTATGGGCACACTGCGAGGCAATAGGGAGAAGATGCATAGGGAGCAGAACCAGTTCCTCTGGAAGTGCAGGTCCCAGGAACAGCTCCCAACACCAAGAAGAGGAAGCTTTCAGCAACTGCCCTACCACAGCCCAATCCTGCACCACCAAAGAAGGATATTCCAAGGAGGGAAGAGGAAAGAGGAACAGGGAGAGAAGAGAAATCCCTCTCCCCATTCTTGGAACCCACCTCACCAACCATTTCCTTGACCCCCTATCCAGATCCTTCCATTCTTACTCAGTGCTGGGAGCAGGGAGGAGGGAGCAGCCATTATTTAGAACTATCAAAGCAAGCACTTTCACAGCCTGCTTCTGGACCACAGCATATGGTCAACATCTGAGGCCTAACTGCCAGCTTAGTGTCGCCTGGTTTCAGATAGGTAGCACAATAACAAAAAACACACTTGGCTCTCACCAAAACCAAGTACACAAGCTAGAAATCCTAATTTCTAACAAGTCTGACCTTTTTGCTTCTATCCCTGTCACTAAGAGCATTTGGTACACAGGAAAAGACAATTATATTAATTAAAAAGATACTTTTAAATGAAACCAAATGATCCATTGCATAAGTTCCGGTGCAGTAAGGGGCACCTGCTCCATGTACAGTTGCCCAGCCTTGTTCTTTCCTTTCGTTATAACCTCTGTCTTCTGCCTACTATGAAATGGAGTGTCCCTTCCATGCCTTCTCCTTACCGCTCCCACAGAAGATCTGTGTCTGTGAAGTGTTAATGTATATTTCAGAGATCTTGGAATGGCAAACTGCGTGACTGTGTACAACTATGCTCACAAGACTTATGTGATTCAAAGAGTCTTTGGCAACCAGTCAGGAGCAGTGATCTGAAATTCTGGAGTTCATGATGCACTGAATTCGGGGATGGTGATACCTTCTTCTCCTGTAAATGACCTAAAGGAGATGACGCTGGAACAGGGGTATTCATGAAAAAGTGAAAAAGGAGGGAGCAAGGGCTCCAAAATACAAATAAATGGGAAAACTCACTGAGCTCTAACAGATGCCCTGTTAAAAATAGTATCTGTTGTTTTCATGCATGTAACCACCCTCAGCCTTCAACTAAGATGGAAGCTGAGGACGAGACTAAAAGAAACAGAAGGATTCCACCAATCTAGACAACTTTCTAGTGATGCTGTTTCAGATGATCCAAGGAAGAATCAAAGCCGCAGTGTCTTACACAAAAATGAGGAAGCCCAGATGAAGAAGCAGTAATGTTAACTCTGCTCCCAAGTAAGTGAACAAGAAGCCTGGCTTTAAGAGGATGGGTTCCTAAGAACTCAGAGAAAACAAAGAGAACAGGACCAAATAAGCATCGCATG
Source organism: Orientallactaga sibirica (assembly GCA_036365145.1). Lineage (NCBI taxonomy): Eukaryota > Metazoa > Chordata > Mammalia > Rodentia > Dipodidae > Orientallactaga > Orientallactaga sibirica. The sequence continues at coordinate 9,871,619 of JAEOAD010000699.1, forward strand.
TGAGTGAGGAAAGGAGTGCTGAGGGAAATCAAGGTCACTTGAGCAAGTGAGAGCTTCTTAAGTGGAGGTCTAACAGGGAACAAAGGATCCCTCTTCCCATGTGTTAACTCATGACAGCATCAGTCCCTGAGCCTGGGTTTGGCCTCAAAATCCTTCTAAGCACAGTGATTCTGGATAAACTATATGCACAAGTCACGGGGCAGAAGGCTATATAGGGCAGTTTTGGTCTGTCAGTAAATAAGCATTCAAATGTACAGGTTGAAGCTAATTGTAATGAATCTAGGTGTCCTGGAGTCTCCAAGGTGTGTCTGATAACCAGCTTCCTTCTTTTCTCTGAAGTGGAGCCTGAATCTCACTCTCTGGCCTAAGTCAGGCTTGTTTTTAATTCTACTTTTCCTGCTGGGAGCTATAGGAGTGCCTCATGAGAAGAGTGCCTGCCAGTTCTGCATGCTCCCTGATTTGAAAACTATCCTACTTTAAAGTCATCTCCTTCATCAAAAATATGTGGCCCTTAGAAGACCCTTCTTTCCTCCAGTCTGACTCTGCAGGGCAGACAAAGGAGGTGAGAGAGATAGATTGTGGAGGCCCTAACTGCCAAGCCGGGAGTATCCGTTTCATGGCAGGGTAAGGAGGTAGGTGCTAATGTTCCATCAGGGGCGTGACAAGGTTTTAGCCATGTTTGGAGATAAGATATTTGACTAGACAAAGTTCTCCACGTAAGAACAGCATGTGGAAAACTGATAAAATCATCCACATAGCACATAACAATGACTAAATCCAAAATAATACTAATAAAAATAAAGCCAAGTTTTTAGACCTCATGAAAGGCCAGGTCTGGGCTTGCTTTGCAATAATATCTCATTCGATTCTCTCAAACACTACTCTTTAGAGGGCATATAAATTTGTACAATCAAATTATATGGCATATAGAAGGGGTAATCACAGTCTCTCATTTGAAAATTCTACTCTTAATAATGTATCATACAAGGTTGTTTCTGCATGAGTACTAGGACACATGTACAGGAATTTTCATAATACCATTATTTGTTAATTGTACCAAATTGAAACCAACCCAAATGACTACATATTTAATTATTTTTAAATAGTAACTTTCTTATATTTTATTTATGTATTTGGGAGAGAGAGAGAGAGAGAGAAAGAAAGAAAGAAAGAAAGAAAGAAAGAAAGAAAGAAAGAAAGAAGCTGATAAGAGAGAGAGAAAAAAGAGAGAGAGAATAGGCACACCAGGACCTCCAGCCACTGAAAATGAACTCCAAAGGCATGCACCACCTTGTTCATATGGCTTACATGGGTCCTGGGAAATCAAAACTGGGTCCTTCAACTTTGTAGGAAAGCACTTTAATGGCGAAGCTATCTCTCCAGCCCAACATTTATTTGTTTATGGGAGAGAGAGAGGGAGGGAGAGAGAATTCGTGTGCCAGGCCCTCTAGCTACTGCAATCAAACTTCAGATGCATGTGCCACTTTGTGTGCATGTGTGACTTTGTGAGCATGCATCACCTTGTGGATCTGGCTTATGTGGGTTCTGGAGAGTCAAACCTGGATCCTTAGGCTTTGCAGGCAATTGCCTTAACCACTAAGCTAACTCTCCAGGCCTACAATTATAGTAGAATTGATAAATGGTGACCTAGTTATTGAATGCAATAGGTTTCAGCAATGGAAATGAATGAACAGCAACAGGCTACATTATCAATGCACTAACATGTTCCAGATATCTGAGAAAATAATTAAGTTATAGAAGAAATCATACCATCTAATCCTCTTAATATAAAGCTCAAAAAAAGATAAAACTAAGCCATATTTTAGGGAGACCAACATAGATGGAAAAGTAAATAAATTATATTGTTAAAAGTTGGACTGCCGGGTGTGGTGGTACATGCCTTTAATCCCAGCACTTGGGAGGCAGAGGTAGAAGGATTGCCACGAGTAGAAGACCAGCCTGAGACTCCAGAGTGAGTTCCAGGTTAGCCTAGGCTAAAATGAGACACTACCTCACAAAAAAGCAAAAACTCTGGAGAAGTGCATATCAAAGCAAGAAAGAGATAGTTTGTCCAGGAAGGACATAGGGGATTCTTTAGGTCTGACAGTGTCTGTTTTTTGTAATGTAAGTGGTAGCTTTAAGTACATTTGTAACATAATTCTCATGTACATTGCATATGTTCTTTCCTATTATTATATTTCACAATAAAAAAACTAAGAGGTTCCAGTTTGTTTACAAAACAACCTGGTTCCATAATAGTATGGAAGGTACTATTATGATCCTCATTTTATAGAAAGGAAACTTGGACACAGAAGGGTCACACAGCTCACAAATTCTAAGGTCAGTATCTGAACCCAAAAGCCTTGATGTTAAACTTCTAGGTTGGAACCACTGCACCTGCTAGCATGCTAAAGGAGTGGGCAGGTGGAGGCAGATGCTATAGCAAATTGGACACTGTCATGAGGGAAGCAAAAGAAGGGATCAAGATGACATCAGACTTTGAGTCAGAGGTACCTGGAAGGCACGGAGGTACCATTAGTAAAGGTACAAAAAACAGAAAGAGAACCAGGTCCAGGATACATTGGGAAGGGAGGACTGTCATGAGAGAAGAGAACACAGTTGGAAATTTGGAATCTGTTTGTACCTGAATGGGGGTGATGGTTGAATGGTGGAAAAGGAGGGGGGGTTGACAGAGATGTTGATGCAGAAGTAAAAGCAGTACTGACAACTGGACCTCAAGAACTCTCAGAGGTGCCATTCAGAAAGATGAATCCATAAGTTCAGTTAGAGGGTAATGTCAGGAGGAAATATGGTTCGTCCCACCAATGCCAGCCACAGGGTTCCCAGGACTCAAAGGCAAAGAAAGTAGATGTTTCATGTTCACCATAGTGGAGATAGCTAGGGACAGAGTGGCCTTGGCCATTGTAGATGTGAGGGAAACAGCATACACACTCAGAGCTGCAAGCTGCTATGGACTTATCTCTATTTGTAGCTACTCTAAGGGAGGTAAAGAACATGCCCAAAGTCAGGGGGAGCTGGCAAGAGCAGAGCCACATCTGCTGTCTTTATGCAGAGCTACAGGGTTTCACATTACGTTCTAGAGCTTTACTTAGATGCATGATTAACTTACGGTCAACGCATTCTAGCAAATTCCTTTCTTTTCCACATAGCTACAAAGAAAGATGGAAAAACTGATTAATAAACTCAAGATAAAGAGGAAGGCTTAACCAAAACTAAATAGAATAAATAAATAAGAAAAAAGTGGGCAAGGAGGAAAGAAAAAGAGAGGGAGGGGGAAGGGAAGGAAAAGAAAGGAAAAGAAAGGAAAAGAAAGAAAAGAAAGGAAAGGAAAGGAAAGGAAAGGAAAGGAAAGGAAAGGAAAGGAAAGGAAAGGAAAGGAAAGGAACGGAAAGGGAAAAGAGGGTGAGAAAATTGATCACCTTGGTAACCCACAGAGTTTTTTACATGGTATATTATTTACATGTCTTGGCATGACATGAATTTAATGTTTTCCTGGAGTCTCTGATTTTACCCTCTGTTTTCTGACCTTGTTACCCCCAGTGGATTATCAAAAAACTCTGTACAGTGTGGAGTACATTTTGTGTATCATATGGAATTGGAAGAATTCCTGATCAATTATCAAAATTATAGATAATTTTGCAAAATAAGTAAAAGCATTTTATTTGTATGCCAAGTTAGTTATAATCAACTAAAAGCAGAAAGAAAAGAAAATGACTACAAAAGTTGAGCAGTCACACTAATAAAGGAAAACCCATTCTAAATTTTTATGCATTAAAAAAACCTCAGTGCATATGAATAAAGCACACCAGTTTTTTACTAACTGTCCCATCTGAGTTCTTTGTTTAGCACCACCTATCATCTCATACCAAGCACATGATGTCACTTCTCTTTCATAAACACTTCCTGTTCATTAGTTTGAATGCTCTGACCAGCAAGCGATGCACTGGCCATTACCTGGGAGTCTTAGTATGATGTAGGCTGCAGACACTCCAGCGTGACATGTGAAAGGATGGCCATAGTCTTCCATTTTCACTTCTAAGAAGGTTATGTTCACGGTGTAAAAAATGTGATCTGTGTAAGAAACATTGGTTCTATAAAAGAGAAGAATCACTCATTAACACATGAGTCATTCTTACCCAAAATAGTTTGTATAGTGTTTCTTCCTGAGATAATTTTTTTTCCAAAGAACTTGTTAGACTATTATTTTACCCTAAAATATGTTATGGAGCACCTCAATGTATGCAGATTGTGTAGCCACAAATTTGTATTTTTTTCTGGACAGTCGTAAGGAAGGGTGGCTCTGTTAACTATAACACATCTCCAGCCCTGAACAGCCTTATCCACAAAATATATCCACTTTCTGATTTCATTAGTCCTATTTTATATCACTCAAATTATAATCGCATAAATTGAGTTTCTCCCACTCAGTTCACCGCTGACTATGACTTCTCTCTCCCAAGAAACCCTTCATCAGTCCTTGCTTTCTCTTTCTGCCTTGAAAGCTTCTGGTTCCTTATATAAGTGCATGAGATCATGGGATAAACTGGTTTTGAGTAACAGTTGGAGAAATGCATGTTGTCTCTCTAAGGTATGGTTCACATTTTTCTTGATTGTGTTGATAATGTACACATCTTACACTCATCTGAGCCAGATACACAACAATCTCTGAAAGACAAAAGCCAAGAGCAGCAACGAAGAGCCACCTAAAGCAGTCCACAAAAGGCAGTAGTAACAACAAATTATTGTGGGGACAAGTCCTGCTGGCTTTAGAGAGGCAGAGCAGAACCTACTCAACTCCTTCTCTGATGCGCTTGGAGGTGCTGTAGTTATCGTTCACCAACTTGTTGTTCACTCTCCAGCACCGCCGGTTCGTGTTCTCCTTCATGTCTGTGATGTTGCAATCCACAATGAGGACGGAGCCTGCAGCAATCAAACGTATCAACACTGAGTGAAAGTTCTACAATTTTCAATATTTCAAACTGGCTAATGCCTGGCCAACAAATTCACCAGCAGTGTATGAGCCTGTTGTTACTTTTCATATTCAATGATACTTGGTCAGTTTCATTTATCTTAGCCATCCAGATGTGTGTGTTATGGTATCAAATTCTCCATGTACTTTGTACTTCCCTGTGGCTGGGAAGAATGTTCAATGGTTATAAAGATGCTTGCTTGTAAAGCCTGCTGGCCTGGGGTCAATTCCCAACCCTTCTGCATAGCCAGAGGCAAAAATAAAATGGTGCCAATATCTGGTGTTCATTTGTAGCAACAAGAGACCCTGGCATTTGCACACATATGTGAACATATGCATGCACGTGGCAATACACACACAAATAAAAACTAAAAAAATAATAATCATCTGTACTTCCCTAGACTACACATTAACTAGCTGTCACCTTCTACTTTTTTGGCCATGTGGGCAGAGTTGGTTATGGATTATGTGTCCATTTATCCATCCTCTGCTACTAGTCCATCTTTTCCTTATGAATGTGGAATCATTCTTCATAGAGTCTGGGTATGCCTTTGATGACTAATTATACATATCTTCTTCCATGATTCATCTTTTCATTCTTCTAATGTTGTGTTTTGATAAACAGAAATTTTCTTTTAACGCTATCTGAGATATATAATATATACATATATATAATATTTTATTCATTTATTTGAGAGAGAAAGAGACAGAGATAGAGAAAGGGAGGGAGACAGAGAGAGAGAATGGGTGCACAAGGGCCTCTAGTCACTGCAAACGAACTCCAGACACATGCACCACCTTGAGCAGCTGGCTTTATGTGGGTCCTGGGAATTGAACCTGGGTCCTTTGGCTTTACCGGCAAGTGCCTTAACTGCTAAGCAGTCTCTCCAGCCCGTGCCATATATATATATATATATATATATTTTTTTTTAAAATATTTATTTATCTACTTATTATTTATTTGAAAGGTGGAGAGAGAGGTGGCAGAGAGGGAAGGGGACAGAGAGAGAAAAAGAGAGAGAGAGAGAGAGAGAGAGAGAGAGAGAGAGAGAAAGAGAATGGGTGCACAGTAGGGCCTCCTGCAATGGTAAACAAATTCCAGACACAGGCATGACTTCATACATCTGGCTTTATGTAAGTACTGGGGATTTGAACCTGGGCCATCAAACTTTGCAAGCAAGTGCCTTTAGCCACTTAGCCATCTCTCCAACCCATCAGGAATTATTTTTATAATATGTGAGGGAGAGATAAAGTTTCATTTCAAGCTGTACAACATCTAATTGACCAATACCATTTTTAATCTTTTAGGTTATTCATTTGTATATTTTTCTTTTGCGGAGCATGTGATTGGATTTACAAAACCCAAACTGGATTTTATATTTAATTGAACTTGAGGAGCCATCTCTTACTGGAAACTTTCTTTAAAATTTTTTACAGAAGGTAATCAGTATGTATATTTTGCTTGTGACTATCTTTAAGCTTTATAAAGTAATTTCAGCCCATTTTCTTTAGTTAGACCACAAACTGAGGCAATGTTTTTTGATCCTCTACCATACAAATGAAGGATGTAGCATGATCATGTCCCTTATTCCTTTACAGTATGAAACAATAAAGTCCAGCTTTCCTGACTGAAATTAATTAGTAGTACTTTTATATTATGAATTTTTAGGAATTATTTTTATGTTTGTATTGCCTTGGTATAACTAGATTTACAATAATCATTGAGACCCACTGTGCTCACTGTCAAAATTGAGTACAACAGCTTCTCCAAGCTGTAGCTCTTAACTTTTAGTTTATACTTCTGATGAGTTTAAGCATATCCAAAGTTAGAAATGGTGGGGGTGTCTCTGCCCTAACATTGAGCACATCCACTAGAACATGTGGACACAATGAGCTCTCCCCTTGATTACCTCAATAGATCCAACAGTTTCACTCACCAAGTTGTACTTCAATGGAATTATTCCTTGGATAAGTGATGCTGGGGATTCTTCTTCCACTTCCAACTCCTAAGAAATTGCATATGATACAGCCCTGAGAAATTTAATTCAATGGCATGAAGCATATCACATAGCAGACCTTCAACAAACATTGGTCAAGAAAAGACAAATCCAAAAATGTGACAAAATATCACCTATGGATGCATAGTTTTCATCTGGAAATAACTCAATTGTTAAGAGAAAAATCTTACAAGCTAAGATACCCGAAGAGTTCACTGTAATCATAATATTACTTGATGTGACATGATACAATAAAATCTCATTACTTGACAACTCAAATACACTTTTGCCTGTAGGCAATGCTCTGGCCAATACTATAGGTAGAGAAAAATGATGATTGTATTCATCATTGTCTATTGTTACATTCCTCCTTCTTCCTGCTTATGTTTCTGTTTTATTTCATTTCCTGTTTGATTCTTCTCCAGTTTTTTCATCCTCCCACTCCCTTTATTACTGTCTAACTGCAACAAAGTCTTTCTCCACACTTCCCTCTGCCCCCTCTGTCCATCAGAATTTAGAAATCATCTGCTTAGTCTTATATCTTTCCTCCATTCTTGGTGTGGGATGTAGAAGAGGTATAAGAGGGAAGCTGGACAAATCAGAAAGCCATATCTTTTAGGATGTTCGTATCTGTGCATTTGGTAAAGCACTTTAATTCTGTATTCCCAAATAGAAGTTATCATCAGCTAGCCAAGGGACCACCATCTACTCGATCACACACAAGGCAAATCAGCAGGTCCTTCTAGGCAACAGCTTTCTTCTCATCTTCTTCAATGTATCAATCACCAAGTCCAACAAATTTTACCTCCTAATACTTAGCCGCAGGTGCCCTTGCCTTCACTTCTAAGCCATCTATTCTCTACTCTCTACTCTTTTTCCAGGCAATCTTATCCATTCACATCTTCAATCGTCACCTAAGGGCCAATGACTGAAACTCAGCCCTTCATTAAGTTCCAGGCCTGTAGAGGCCATGATCTATTCTATATCCCATCTTAGAAATCTCACAATCACCTCACACTCAGCTGGCTAAAGACCAAACCCACAATCTTTCTCTCCTATATCTATTTTTCCCCAGACCTATCTTGTTTCACTAACTCACACCTCCATCCCCCTCAGGAGCAAATGTCCAAAAGTCCAGAATCCTTGACCCACTTCCTCACTTCTCAAACTCAGTCTAACTCATTGACCAATAGGTGTTGACACTAAAGATTCCTTGTAAAAATATCTCTAACTCCTTCTTCCATTCACCATGCTACCTGTGCCTGCCTTCCTGATGTCTCATCTGCACTTCTGTACCTCCCTTCTAACAACCATCCTTAGGTGCACAGCAGCCAGTCTGCTGCTTTAGAATGAAGGTCACACCATGCTACTCTCCTGTTGTCAACACCTGTGGCTGCCATTGCTCTCAAAACAAAACACAAGGCTGGAGAGATAGTTTAGCGGTTAAGGCGCCTGCCTCCTAAGCCTAAGAACGCTGGTTCCAATCTCCAGGTCCCACGTTTAGCCAGATGCAGTGACACAAGGGCACAATGCTTCACTTGCCCACAAGGGGGCGCACACATCTGGATTTTGTTCACAGCAGCTGAGAGACTGCTGGCACACCCATCTCTATCTGTCTCCCTCTCCCTCTCTCTCTGTCTGTCTCTCTCTGTGTCTCTCTCTAAAAATAAAATAATAATTAAAAAAAAAAACACATACCTACCCAGTTTGGATTTCAGACTCCACCCAGCTATGACCCCTGACTATTTCTCCAACCTCATCACTTATCATGATCTCCCCAATTCAGCATTACTCCTGCCAAGCCTGCTTGTTTGCCATCCTTCAGACACAACAAGGTCTCTCTTATTTAAGGCCCTCCACAGCTTCTCCCCCTTCTGTCTCAAATGCCTTGGGCATTCTATTACTCCATGAATGCTTCTGGAGCATCAGTATGACAATTGTCAGGAAGCTTCCCCTGAGCCACCACCTTCTCAGTGGCTCCTTGTCATTGAAACTCATGCCTCTCATTCTTTCAGAGCATTCACTTGCTCCTGTCTCTGCCTCCTCTCCCTCTGAGGCCTCAAGCTTCATCACAGCTGTGTTCCTCATCATGTTCTCTCTGGCCTTGCTAGGTACCCAGTGAAGCATCACAAAATAGTCATTTCACCCAAGTTCAGACTGTCAGCACTCTCTTGGATGTTACAGCAGCTTCCTTCAGACCCAAACATCTACTTAAAACCATACATGATGGATCTATTCCATCACAAGGCAGACTTGTAACTCTGTATTTGTACGACCACATGGTTAAAAGCTCCTTATAGACACCCCACCGCCAGCTTGCTCCAGTTGAACTCTGTGGTAATGGATGTCACCCAATGGATTTAGGATTTTTATTCAAGCTTGTAACTTGGAGGTGTCACTGTGGGTGGATCCTAGGGCCCAGCGCTAAGGTGTGTTTGGGAGCGGATCTGGAACTCCAGCCTATGGGATGCAAAGATCATTCTGAGTTTTGCCTGGGTTCCCTGCTGTTTGGCTGCTGGCTTTTGCTCTGCTTATGGTGGTAGGTTTTCTCTTCTTGGCCTTTATGGAACTTCCCTTGGATCTGTAACCATCAATAAACTGTGCCTGGTTTAGAAGTTCATCCCAGCAGCATGAAGCTGACTATGACAAACTCTATGGTTTCAGCTCCCATCACTCCTCCCCCCATCTACATTTATGCTGTAATGAAATTCATTACAGAACCAACATAAACCATGATGCTTGGCTCTGTCACACTTACCTTATGTGTTCTTGGTGTCTTCAGACCCCTTGTCACTTTTCTTAAGTTTATAAAACTATTCTTCCTTCAAAATTTAGCTGAGAACTCATTTTCACTTGGAAGCCTGCCCAGTCCATCTGCTTGCCACAATTATGATTGTTTTCTGTTCTCTTGGACACAATCTATAACTCTAACCTTAACAAATCATAGTAAAAGGGTCCAATTGTAACTCTAAGTTCACTACTACCTGGCTGGGAGTTTCTCAATAAAAAAAAAATTTCCTTTCACTTTGAATTATTAAGATCTAACTAAATGTTGATTGGATTGAAATGAAATATAGACTCTTCATTCCAGCAACCTCTTAGACATTTCACCTTTAAGAAATTTTCCTCAGCTAACTTCATAAAACTAAAGCATGATGTAAGTCAGTCTTTGAGTTAATGGGTGGATCTATACCTAGAAGAGAGCACTGAGAGCCAAACATGAACAACTTGAGGAGCCATGTACAGAGGCAACATGAGCAGGAAAACCCAAGAGTATGAACACTGTAAAATCCAGTGCAATTTATTTATTTATTTATTTATTTATTTATTTATTTGTATTTATTATTATTATTATTATTATTTTGGTTTTTCAAGGTAGTCTCTCACTCTAGCTCAGGCTGACCTGGAATTCACTATGTAGTTTCAGGGTGGCCTCAAACTCATAGCGATCATCCCACCTCTGCCTCCGAGTGGTGCTGGGATTAAAGGCGTGCGCCACCAAGCCTGGCTCAATTTGTTTTCTGAATAAAGGAAATTAAAATTGAAGGCCACCCCCAAACACTTAAATCACATGAGTAAAACAAAGAACACTTGAGAAGGAGAACAGAAGGATCATGATGGGAAGAACGGAGCTGAGAGTCAGAAACTGTCTGGACCTATGTATAAAGAGCCCACACAGAATTGCCTTTGGTCCTCCCAAGAAGGGCAGCAAGGAACAAGTCTGCCAAGAGTTAGCTACATGCCCCTCAATGCTAGAAGTAGCAAACACTAAGGCCCTAGAGGAAGACTATGTGAAGGAGACAGCGGAATTCCATCCAGTGTGCTCTGAAGGAAAAGTAGCTACTTGGTCACTAACAGTCACAGTTCTGGCCTGGTTCTGATACTAGTCAGCTTTCAGAATGCTTGTAATTGCTCGCTTCCCTGGAACCTATAAAGTTAATGCTTGAGTTAAATTATTTGGGAGTTTCTTCTATCCTTAAGATTCTGTTTATATATCATATGTTTAAGAGAATTTGCTGCTCTGAGTTGAGAACTTAGGTTCCATGAACAGTAGTAGCTTATCTAAGAGCCACATCCAGAGACCCCTGGGTGTTACAGAACCTGAAGCAGCGAGGCCAAGGCTGGAATGGCCCGACCAGCATAATGCTCACACCTGTGAAGGACAAGAGACTAAGAGAAACACAGTGTCTGCCGTGTTCCGATACTATACTGTGTTAAGTGCTCTGAGAATTCTCCTATTATATATTCACATTTAATCTTCAGAAATAAACCAAGAGTTCTGAGGATTCTGGGTTGCTTTTTTTTTTTTTTTCAGATATAAAAACTATGTGGCTTGTACCCTTTGGCCTCACTCCCTAACCCTCTGATCTAACACAGACACCTCTAAGGGACTTCAGAAAGATCAAGAGCCAAAACACCAAATCCTGAAGCCTGAGCCAGCCAGTTCATGCAAAGCCAAGAGGAAGAGCAGGCAGCAAGATGTGAATATACTTACTGGTGCTCACAGTAATGCTATTTCTGACAAGGTACGTTCTCCCCACATGTGTCAGTCTGGCTGTGCATGCATAGTTCCCACTGTCCTCAGCAGAGGTGTGGTACACAAAAAGCTTCATTCCTGAAGGAACAAGCTGCTTCCCCGCTTTAATCTCGTCACAACCCTAAAACATACACACACAAAATAATTCAATGAGGATTCAGGAATATTGCATTCCTAGTTAGCATCATTCTATGAATTGTGCAAAAATAAAATATTGGTATGGTCCACTAGACCTTAGAGTGTTTATCATCTCACCAGAAGACAATTTACAAATAACAAACAGGCACAGGAATGGATGGATGGTTAGTGTCCTAGTCTGTATGTTTTGTCACTGTGTCATAATATTTTATATCAACCACATAAGGAAGAAAAGATTTCTTTTGATGAGGGCTGTCTTTGCCTGTGGCTTCAGAGGTTTCAGTCCTTGGTGTTATAGAGGTTGAAGTGGAACAGAGCAGCATGGAGGCCAGGAAGTAGTGACAGAATGTCTATGGTAACAGACTTTCTCCTTCCTCCTTTTTATTCCATCTGGATCCCAGCCTGTGGGATGGTGCCACTGATATTTGACAAAGAAGTCAAAAACAAACACTGGAGAAAAGACTGATTTTTCAACAAATGGTGCTGAAGAAATTAGATAGCCACATGTGCAAGAATGAATTTAGACCCTATCTCACCCTGCACAAAAATCAACTCCAAATGGACCCAGGATCTTAATGTAAGACCTTAAACTCAGCACGCCTTTAATCCCAGCACTCCAGAGGCAGAGGTAGGAGGATTGCCATGAGTTCAAGGCCATCCTGAGAATACAGAGTGAATTCCAGGTCAGCCTGGGCTAGAGTGAAAACCTGCCTCAAAAAAAAAACCAAATACACACACACACACACACACACACACACACACACACATGGAGAGAGAGAGAACACTCAAGATATAGAGGTAGGAAAAGACTTTCTGAATAAAGTTCCAGTAGCCCAGGGAATTAGACAAAAACTTGACTATTTGGATCTCATGAAACTAACAAGCTCTTATACAGATAAGTAAACCATCAACAGAATCAATAGACAACCTATAGAAATAGGATATAATCTTCACCATGTATACATGTGACATAGACTTAATATCTAGAATTTACAAAGAACTCAAAAAACTAAGCAATAAAAAATCAAGCAACCTGTGTAACTCCCCAAAAGAAAACCAAAGGAATAAAGACAAATGGTCACTAATATCTAAAAAGATGTTCAACATCTTTCTTTTTAAATGCAAATTTAAACGATTTTGAGTTTCCATCTCACTTTAGTCAGAATGGCTGTCATCAAAAAATCAGTTCAGCCTGGTATGGTGGTGCACACCTTTAATCCCAGCACTGGGGAGGCTGAGATAGGAGGATCACTGTGAGTTCAAAGCCAGCCTGAGACTACATAGTGAAACCAGGTCAGCCTGGACTAGACCAAAACTCTAAAAATAAAAATAAAAATAAATAAATAAATAAATAAATAAATAAATAAATAAATAAATAAAATGCTGGCAGGGTGTGGGAAAGGACCCTAACCCACTGTTGTACAGCCACTATGGAAATAAGTGCAGAGGTTCCTCAAATTCCAATAATAGAGCTACTATTTCATCCAGCTACACCACTTCTGGGGATACCCTAAACATGCTACAGGGATACTTGCTCAGCCAAGTTTGTGGCTGCTTTATTCACAATAGCTAGGAATTGGAATCAGCTCAGATGCCCGTCAACAGAAGAATGAATAATGAAGATGTACTATACAATGGAATTCTACTCAGTGGTAAGGAAAAATGAAATAATGAAATTTTCAGGAATATTGATAAACTTGGAAAAATTCATACTAAGAGAGGTCCCACAGGCTCAGAAAGACAAATGTTGCATGCTCTTTCTCATGTATGTGGTTCCTAACATGGAGCAACTTGATTTGTTTATAAGTTGTACTAAGCATGAGTAGTGCTGGCAAGGAACCAGAATGAGGACTAGAGAGAGGGAAAGCAGGGAGAGGTAAGAAGGGGGATGCTAACAGGCAAGTGGAGGGATATGATACAAGGGTGGAGGGGCCTTGGGAGGGGATGGGGTAAGGGAGGGTGAGGGGAATACACAAAATTAATGAAGCCATGAATCAGTATGATAGACATATTCCTCTTGATTAGCTAATTAAAGATATAACTCTTAATAAGGGATAGGGAAAATAGTCTGGGTAAAAGTGCCCTGTAGGGGTGGAGATTATAGAAAGGAAGCAGGCCCACCATGGCCCCAATTTACACACAATCTAAGAGAAATGGCAGACACACAGGAAAACCTAGTAAGGAAATCATGACACAGGGTCTTCAAAGTAATTGTGTTTAACTTAACACAGGGTCAAAGGCAATGCTGAAAAGTTCAACCATGTATAGATAAACTGTGGAAAAGGCAAATAAAAACTGTAGAATTGAAAACTACAATGGATAACATTAAGGAATGAACTGATGGATTTAATAGGTTTGACACACCTGAGATAAAAGTAGAAAATTGGAAAGCAGATCATCAAGGCATATGCACAAAATAACTGAAAACAAAGAAAATGCATGTGAGATTCAAAACAGCACAAAAGTAGATGAAATATATATTTAATTTGACACTCAGGCATGGAGAGATGACTTAGCGGTTAAGGTGCTTGGTGCAAAGCCCTTAGACCCAGGTTTGACTCCTCAGGTTCCATGTGAGCCAGATGCACATGATGGTACATGCGTGAGACTCAAAAGAGACATCAAAGAAAATAAGGTGAGATAAGGCAATATTGAAAGAACTAATAATTAAGAAAATAATTAAGAAAAGAGATGATAAGCCATAATTTTAAAAAACACATGCAGAATAGATAAGAAATCTATATCTCAACTCATTGAATTGTACTATTAAAATCCAAAGTCAAAGAGAAACTTTTAAAATTCAGAGATTGAGTCCTATCACCTTCAAAAAGAGCAGGAATAAGAAAGACAGCCCTTGGCCACTGTGCACAAAAAATATTGGGAACTAGATAACCATAGAACAATATGTTCAATACTCAGACAGAAAGTTAAGGCCAAACCACTAAAAATGACTTACAATAATTAAAGTGAAATAAAAGCATTTTCAGATAAATGAGATAATTCATAATAAGAAAATTTACACTAAAGTAATTTTATGGGAAGTGAAGTCATGCATTTTATTTTTATTTTTATTTATTTATTTATTTATTTATTTATTTGGTTTTTTTAAGGCAGGGCCTCACTCTAGCCAGGCTGACCTGCAACTTACTTTGTAAGTCCCAGGTTGCCTTGAACTCACTGGGACCTCCTGACTCTGCCTTCTCTGTGCTGAAATTAAAGGAGTGAGCCATCACACTAGGCCCAGCCTGGCTTGTAGTCAGGTGTTTTCAAAACAATGATGGGACTGAGGAAATGGCTCAGCTATTAAAAGTGCTTGCTTGCAAAACATTGTTGGCCTGGGTTTAATTCCTCAGCCACCCACATAAAGCCAGGGAGGAGTTTGTTTGCATTGAGTGGCTAGACTGTCATGTCCATACATACATATACACATATACATATGCAAATAAATAAATGAATAATTTTTAAAAAAATTATTTCATCCAGAGGCCCAGAGATACTGATTGGAATAGAAAGCAAGGCAAAAATTAAACATGTGGGAAATTATGCAAGAATATTGATTCAGTGTGGTAAATAACAATGTCTGGTGGTATTTCTTTTAACTTATTGATTAATTTATTATTTAATAGAGAGAGAGGGAGGGAGAGAATTGGCATGCTAGAGCCTCTAGCCACAGCAAAGGAACTCTAGACACATGTGCTACCATGTGCATCTTGCTTATGTGGGTGCTAGGGAACAGAAACTAGGTCCTTAGGCTTCCCAGGCAAGTGCTTTGTCCATTAAGCCATCTCTCCAGCTCCCTGGTGGTATTTAAAATAGCAGAAAATCAAAATAGCATGTAAGCCAAAAATTGCAAGACAATCTGAAAACTATGGTCTTTCCTTTGTTTAGAAAATGATTAAAATGCTAGGCCTGGCTTAGTTTGGTGGTGTATACATCAGAAAATGATTGAAATGCCACTTCATATTGGGCAAGGATGTTGAAATAACCAACAAATAGTTGTTTAAAAAACATACTATTGGGCTGGAGAGATGGCTTAGCGGTTAAGTCGCCTGCCTCCTAAGCCTAAGAACGCTGGTTCTAATCTCCAGCTGTTCCAGTCTCCGGGTCCCATGTTTAGCCAGATGCAGTGACGCAAGGGAGCAATGCTGCACATGACCACAAGGGGGCGCACACATCTGGATTTCATTCTCAGCAGCTGAGAGACTGTTGGCGCGGCTATCTCTATCTGTCTTCCTCTTCCTCTCTCTCAAAAAAAAAAAAAAAAACACTATCTATAAAACCAATAAAAATGATAATAAACACTTGATTCAACAAAAGGGTAAGATAAAGAGGGAAAATCCAAGATAGTAATTATAAATAGGAAATCTCTAGTACAGACAAATTTCAAGACAATGCATCTGAAAGCATGTCAAATATATTGATGGAACCTTCCAAGCAAAGGGTAGAGACATCAATGTAGAACTTTAAAAAGTCCAAATATGTGCTGCTTAAAATAGACATACCCATATACACATATGTAAGTAGAAGAACTGAGTACAGGGAGGGGAATGGCCTAAGCGAGGCCATGGGAAGAGAATGCATACAAAAAGGGCAGGGGGAGGGACAATCTAAACTCAAGATATTATCAATAAGACATATGTAAAACTACTTTTTTGATTAAGGTCACGTCTAGAAGATGTAGACTGTTACTAGAAAATTTTCAGTACCTGGGATGGAACTCCTTCCAGTGAGATGTTGGCCAAGGAGGTCCCGGTAGCCTCCAAAACATTAAGGCTTTTGCCAAAGCCCTTGGTTTCCCTAGAGAAATAGATAGTAAGACCCTATTGCTGAAGACATCTCATGCCTGAGAGGCAAGGACACTGAGAAAGCAAGCTGGTGCTGAGCAGAAAACCTTCTCCTGTAGACCAGCCAACTGAAAGCTGGAAAAAGCTGCACTGCATGCAGCGTATGGGAGACAGAAGCCATCAACAGTGAAAATAGTGGATGCTGAATATTCAAGCTTGGCCAGACAGGCCCAATGACTGAACGGTGCAATAGTGGCGTGTCTACTCTTGGGGTAACCAACTGCTCCATAATTGACTGAAGGCCCTCTCACGGGAGGGAATACATAACCGGTACTGAAAAACCTAAGTAAAAGTCTATGGTAGGTGAGGTCATGAGCCTGGGGGTATAAGCCTGCTCATGTCTGACTAAATGTATATATTATTCCCACCAAGCTGCCCTGGGGACACTACACTAAATGCTCATGTCCACATATTAACGCTATTCTCACTTCTGGCTAGAGAAGCTTCTCTTTTCAGATGGTGATGACCACTGGGACGACACAAAAGGCAACATAGTGCTGAGAAGAAGGGATGGAGGAGTGCCTAGCACTGAAACACCTCTGTCACATCCTCCAGTGGCTCAGGGACCATTGCGGAAGAGGGGGCGGATAGAATGGAAGAGCCAAAGGAAGGATATGACCTCTTACTATGCAGCTGCCCAGACAGAAATTGGCCTCGATATCCATGATCTTGCAGTGCCTAGCAATACCTTTGCAAGACCCTCAAAATAGAAGAGAAAGATGATGTCATCAAATTAAGAGAGAGACTAATGGAGAAAGGGAGGGGATATGATGGAGACTGGAGTTCTAAAATGGAATGGGGGAGGGGAGGGAAATATCAGGTGGGGTTTTTTTTTGGTATGTAAGATTAAAAATCAATAAAAATTAAAAAAAAAAAAAGACAGAGCACAGGAAAAAAAAAAAATAGACATACCCAAAACAAAGAAACATATTGCTTGCAACTGTAGTTAGGCTCTCAACCACAGCTGAGCAGTTGAAACAGAGATCACCTTGTCCGTAAGGCCTAAAGTGTTCATTACTTGGCTCTTTACAGAAATGGTTTGAGGATATTTAGACAAAGCAACAAAATAGAAAAACCAAATAAGATACTTTCAGAAGAACTCTATAAGAAAGGAAACACAACACACACACACACACACACATACATGTCCAATAACAGGCAAATTTCAAAGGAATTAAATTTATGATTTATCAAGGAAATATTGATTGATTGAATTAAAAATGGAATATAATTAACATTCTGCATAACAAAGAATACAAAAACTAGGCTGTCCTTCAGTGTACAGACAGCACATATGCAAGGCCCTGGGATCCATCTCCACAGTAAAGGAGTGAAGGAAAAGAGGAAGTGAGGTAGGGATAAAGGGACTAAGGGAGGAAGGGAAGAAAAAAAGGGATGAAGGCTTGTCACCTGTGTGTTGTCAGATAAAGAAGCAAAATTAACTCATACTTCCAGTAGAACTGTGTTTTGACACATCAATCTGAAAAATGGCTTGGTCCACTAACTTTGATCACATTACCTATGACCTAACTACCTCATTCTTAAGCAAAGTGGTTCCAAAAATTACATACATATGTGAACCAACGAATATTATCTTTACTTTTAATAACTAAATATTGGAAACAAATGCAAATCTTTATGTAATACTACACAGAAACAAAAATGGAGTCACTACAGAAACATGCAATAACATGGATGAATCAATAGATATAAAATACTATACACATATGGCTCATATAAGGTCCAAAAGTAGGAAGATCTATTTTGTAATAATGTAGGTCAAAGAAGTGATCTTCAGGAACAAGGGAGATAGACTTTTGTAAGATAAAAGGTGTAGGCCTTTGGAGCTACTAGTAAAGTTTATGCCTTAACCCTGGTGATTAGTGGTAATCAAAAGATGTGTTTAGGACCGAGTGTGGTACACCTTTAATTCCAGCACTAGGGAGGCAGAGATAGGAGAATCACCATGAGTTTAAGGCTACCCTAAGACTACCTAGTGAATTCCAGGTCAGCCTGGGCTAGAGTGAGACCCTACCTAGAAAAATAATTTAAAAAAAAAAGATGTGTTTACTTTCTGACTGTCCATCAACACTTATCCTCTCATGGCTCACCCATTTTCTGTACAGATATTAAACATCAGTGAAGAGATTTTTAGTGTATGCCTACCTACTGGTACCTAAAGGATAAAGATATAAAATTTCCTATAAACCAGCCAGAAAATGACAAGAATAGTGAAAAGAACACTATAGCAAAGGGCATATCAGCCACCAGAAGTGTCCGATAAAAATAAACATGAACACAAGTGATCAATCTCACTAATAAGTAAAGGAATCAAATTAAGACAACAACATGGCAACATTTTGTGCCCACCAAATTGATTTTTTAAAAATCAAAGTTTTGGGCTGGAGAGATAGCTTAGCGGTTAAGGCCCCTGCCTGCTAAGCCTAAGAACCCAGTTCCAATCTCCAGGTCCCATGTTTAGCCAGATGCAGTGATGCAAGGGCGCAATGTTGCACTTGCCCACAAGGGGGCGCACACATCTGGATTTCGTTTACAGCTGAGAGAATGCTGGTGTGCCCATTCTCCATTTGTCTCCCTCTCCTTCTCTCTCTGTCTATCTCTCTGTGTCTCTCTCCAAAAATAAAACAATAAAAATAAAAATAAAAGTTTTACAATGCAAAAATAGATGATAGATAAATAGATGATAGATAGATAGATAGATAGATAGATAGATAGATAGATAGATAGATAGATAGATAGATACATACATACATACATACATACATACATACATACATACATACATAGAATCTCAAGCAGGGCATGGTGGCACACACCTTTAATCCCAGCACTTAGGAGGCAGAGGTAGAGGATTGCAGTGAGTTTGAGACCACCCTGAGACTTCATAGTGAATTCCATGTCTGAGCTAGAGTGAGACCTTACCTTGAAAAACCAAAAACCAAAAAAAAAAAAAAAAAAATAAATAAATAAATAAAAAGAATCTCAAACCCTCTTGGTGAGAGTAAAACTGTACAAAATTAGAGATCAATTAGGCAACATCAATAAAGTAGAATGGTTTCTTTATATACATACATATTGTCTAGCAATTCTAGGTCTACTGGCTACATGCTCTTGAGAAATGCATGCTCACTCAAGGCCACACTAGGCAGACAGGTGTAGGGATGCTCATTTCCACATTCCACCTTAGGAAAAAACAACCTACGTGAACATGAAGCACAACAGAGCCAATCAACAAAGGCAAAAGAGGCTTTCTGAAAACACCACTAGAAAAGATAAGTTTCTCTTGAAATCAACCATGTGAAAGTAGTAGTACTAGTAACTAGGGAGAAAGAGCACACACACACACACACACACACACACACAATAATATATATATATATATAATAATTAGGATTAAGGTAAACTTCACACTGATGCAGACATGAAAGAGGTGACACATAATTTACCAGCATATATACAACTTTTAATGAAATGGGCCATTTACTAGAGAACAAAACCTTACCAAACTAAAGAAAAAGTAAGACATTCAAACAATCCTATTGCCATGAAAATGAAATGGAATCAATAGAAGAAAACTCACAACCCATGTGGTGGTACTACCTACCAGAAAATCCATTAGGAATAACTGAGCTCTGTTCTTAAATGATTAGCCCAAGCTGCTCTGAGCTGAGGATTATGTCTTGTCTGTCCACACATGCCACACCCGTGCACTCAAGAAAAGAGAATGTTAACATGAAAGCTGAGATGCAAAAAGATGAGGCGAACAGGCTTTGCTCACATAACAAATGAAAGGCTAAATACATTTTTAATCTCCTGGTGTTGCATTAAACAAAAAAGTTACATGGAATTGATAGTGATGGCCACATACTGAGAAAGGTGTGGTAATTCCAAAGCAAATGTGAAACATAAGTGGGACAAAGGCTTTCTTGAGGTAATTCTGTGCATTGTGTAGTTTTTTAAATTGGTAGCATAGGAGAGCCATTCAAACAAGCTAATATTAGTGAAAAAAATTACCAAGAATAGCCTGAAAAATAGGACAATGGGGAGGGGTAAAGGGATACAGATAATAAAATGGTCAAGCAACGATAATCATAATATTTAAGATAACAATTAGCAGGGTAGCACTGGTATTATTAAGACACACAGATATCTTTACCAAAGCTACCTTGAATGATTCACCTTACCCTGGGAATCAAAGAGGATTTTAAATAAGGGAGAAAAACATCAACAGAGGTTTGTTTTACCTTATACCACTTTATAGAATCCACAACACAGCTCTCTGGGAAGTACATGTGGCATGTCAGGCTGCCAGATTTTCCAATGTATAATATTTGTCTGTACTCATCTGATAAGTTTGCATGGCTTCTTCTGGAAGGGTCACACCAATGTTTTTTAAACACCGTTAGGTTTAGAGGTATTCTGTAACAACTGTCAGTGTTCCTGTAAGAAAAGAGCAGGTTAAAACCCCATGCATGCTTATGGAATCAACACTTTATCTTCACATATCTCCAAATTGTCGTTATGATACTGTACAAACTCTTTCTCAAATGGAACAAATCTCTCATTACCAAAAGACAAGTAATTATACAGAGGAAAAACTTACAGAACATTCATCAAGTGACCAAAACCAACATGGCCAGCCATGGACAGGCACATGGATATGATGGGCCTCCAGGGCTATTACTCTGGAAAGTGTCACAAAGCACTTACATAGTGTTGCAGCCATTAGCTGCCCACAACTAATCATGAAAGAAAAATACCTCACAGATTCAAAGAAGGTATCCATTGCAAAATGATTGGCTATATTCCTTTAACTATCAATCTCATGAAAATTAAAGGCAAAAGATTTGCTCCAGATTTAAAAAGACTAAAGATTTATGAAACCAAATACACTACATTATCTCATACTGGAAAGTTATACAGGTCACTGACAGAGTCATTGATAAGAGCCAACTATTGCAGGATTTCCTGAATTGGATAAATATACTGTGATTACATAAGGCAGTATTCTTTTTGAAAAATACACATTGAAATATCAAATGTTAATGGGAATAATGTACATAAAATATGTAGAAAAACATGCATCTGACACATGCATACACACATCCTTACCTACTTACATACATTCTCCTATGTAAAGAGAGAAACTACAAGGACATTAAATCTGCTTGATGAATAGGAACAAGGAATCTGGCCTAAATCAGTGGATTTAGGACCATCGTGGTCACAGAAAGGGGGTCACAACACCAAAACAAGAACAGGAGAATAGATTACCTACTTCACACAGGAGCTCAGTAGATTTCAGCTGTCAGGCCAGTGATGTTGCCATTTTACAGATAAGAAAACTAATTCAAAGATAAAATAGGCTATTAAAATCAAGCAAAGTACTTGACAGAATTATAGCCTTGGGCCAAAATTTGGTCTACATAAAGTTGGTTTTGTTTTTTTTTTTTTTTGGAGAGAGAGACAGAGAAGACAGAGAGAGAGGGAGGGAGAGGAAGACAGATAGAGATGGGGGCACCAGCAGCCTCTCAGCTGCTGAGAACGAAATCCAGATGTGTGAACCCCCTTGTGGTCAAGTGAGACATTGCACCCTTGCATCTCTGCATCTGGCTAAACGTGGGTCCTGGAGATTGGAACCGCTGGAGATTGAAACCAGCGTTCTTAGGCTACAAGGCAAGCACCTTAACCACTAAGCCATCTCTCCAGCCCCTACATAAGGTTTTTATTCAAGTCTC
The DNA here is from genome assembly GCA_036365145.1 of Orientallactaga sibirica. NCBI lineage: Eukaryota > Metazoa > Chordata > Mammalia > Rodentia > Dipodidae > Orientallactaga > Orientallactaga sibirica. The sequence goes on from JAEOAD010000699.1 coordinate 9,893,884, forward strand.
CCAATAGAAGTGACAGAGAGAAAGGGAGAGGGAGATAGAATGAATTTTGGCCCAACTGGCTATAGTTCCCTTCAAGCTCAACTGCCTCCCTCAAGTTTCATTTCTAATATACAAAAATTGGAAACAATTCAGAAGGCCTACCAGGACTCTATGCCACTCCATTGACATTACTTCTTGGCTCAGGGCTTTGTACAGGCTTACTGCACTTACTATAGTTGGTATGCTTACCATCTTCTAATCCCACATAGGCAGATTCCTAATGGAAGCTAGTTGAAGGAGCTCATTCCTATCTAGATGAACCACCTGGTACATCACTCTTGGCATTCTGAGAAAGATGACCCAAAGCATCATTTCAAATGGAAATGATGTACCTCATGTTCCAAAAAAAAGTTCATAAATCTGTTGTACTTAAAATGTGCTAGTTAGAATTTGTTTTGTGACAATTATAAAACTACACATCATTATTAGTCTCAATGCATTTTCTATGCTTATTAAGAATTTTTGTGCTAGTTGTGGTGGTACACAGCCATGACCTGAGGCAAGTTTGAGGCCAATCTGGGCTACATTGTCTCATTAAAAAAAAAAAAAAAGATTAACAATTCCAGTTTTCTTAAAAGATTTACACTGAAATAGAGAAATAGAGATGTGTTTGAACTGCCTCCTTGCAATAAGGAGCTTACTTTATAACACAATGGTAGCTTCCCGAGTCCTCCTGAGCCAAAGGAAGAAACAAAATCCAGGTATGGTCCTGATGAATTCTCCACTGTATGTTTTTGGAGAGTGGAATCTTGCTAGAAGTTTTATACCATGTCACATTTACTACCCCACTCGTTATTGGAGGGAATGTGCAATTGAAAGCAAAAGGCTGGTCCTCTGCAGCAATCTCATTTTGCACATCTGCATCCTTGCATGCATCTAAGGAAAGAAAGGGAAAAGCAAGGACCATTATAAAGAAAACCAGTACTGTCTGTTACTAGTTTTAACAAGAACCTCTTCCATTTTCTAGGCGATTTGAAATTTTATTTTGGAGTTTCCTAGCCCAATGGTTTAAAAAAACAGTTCGTTCCAAGTTGCATCCTGAAGACAGAGCTTCTCAATTCCCTCCCCACAAACCATCTCTCCCTTTGTGATGTTTTCCCCTCTCCCTCCTATTCTTCTCTAAATTCTTTTCTTCCTCACACTAAGACACTATCCTGTTTTATTCCTGTTCTGCCACCCAATTCCTGCCTTGAATAAGGATTTCTCATCCCAGATAAATAGTTTATGAAAATCAGCTTACTTTTAAAGTCCATGTCTAGCAAGTTGCTTAGCTTTACTTGAAAATTGTTCTCATGTTGGTAGCTATTTCTTTTGGGCTGTGAATCATAAAACAGCCCTTTATCACATAAAAATAGACGGTACTACTATATCCATTTGAGTTTTGGAAACCGAGTTGACTTGCATATCTGTCCCATCATCTAAGTCGCAGCCACAAAACCTCAAGTTGACATCTGGGACTGAGCTATCCAGAACCTGGGGCTGACATTTGTCGTGTCCTTATTCCTCGAATTTTACCTCCAGGCCATCTGAGCAAAGAGTAACTAACAAGGCAGTCGCCCAGGGGATGCTGCAGAGGGTCAGGAGAAGGACCACGAAGGATGCTGAGAACGTACCTGCTGTCACGAGAAGTGGAAACGCGATAGACACCCCGCAAAGCAGCAGGGACCTCACCCCCATGTTGTGCTACGAGAGCAAAAGAAGAGGGTGAGAGAAGGAAGGGGGCGCAAGGCTCTGGAGCGCGCGGTCCTGCCAGGCGCCAGGCGCGGACTAATCTGGACCACCAGCCTCAGCATCCTTCGGCGGAGCCCCCGCCCCGCTCCCCTTTTCCCCAAGGCCGGTCCTTCCCCGCCCCCTTCCTTGGGGCACTTTACAACCTGAGGGGCGTGGGAAGACGCGGCGGCATCCTTTTCTGCCCCTGGCTGAGTGGAAGGGGAGGCGACCCTATGGACCTCCGCAGCCTGCAGCTGGGCGCCCCGGGTCCCGCCAGTGCGCTGCTTGCGGGGCCGGCGCAGGCCTACCTGAGAGGCGCGGGCAGGGAAGGAGGGAGGATGCCCGGCCTCTCCCGACCCGAGCGAGCCCAGACGTGACCTCCGCACTGGGCAGGGGACAGAGTCGAGTCAGCTCGTCCTCGGTCGCCAGCTCGCTCCCTCCAGCGCTACCCCGCTGCCCGCGCCTCGTGCGCTGCGGACTCCGGCCCAAGGGGTCTACCTGCCTGTGGCATCGGGGCTCGCAGGATCCTGGGGAGGAGCGTGGGGAGGCCCACAGGACCTGGACCTGTCATGACTTGGCATCTCCAGTCCGCCCTGGGCGGAGCGCAGGAAGGAGTGAAGCTGAAGCCCGCAAAGCACACTAGGAAGTGCGTTAGAAGTCGGTTTTGCCCGAGTGCAGAGAGCTAACAAGTTCCATCAGGAACATTTGTGCTTGAATCTCCAGATTGCCCCCCAAAATTCTTTCCTTTCTACATCCTACTTGAGCAGATAATATTACGTGCCCAGCACCGCCCTATATGGAATGTCCCAGAAGTAAAAGCCATCTCACATGGTTTCTGAGGAATTTCATTACCCTGCCAGTGTCGCATTTCTGCACACGCTGGAAGTCTTCCAGCAGACGCCCTCCACAGAACCACTGCCACAGGGACCCACCCTGGTGTCAGGAGGCACCCGAAGTATCCCACCGGGCACTGAGAGGAAGGGGCAAACATCAAATGCAACCTCCATCCAGCAGGTTCTTAGCCTGGTGGTCTTTGTGGGATTGGGGATAACGAGACAAAAGCCACCACTGGAACACTCTGAGGACCTCCTCCTTAAACTTAAATGGAGAACCTTACTGTTTTCTCCTAACACTGAAGGAGACTTCTTTGTCCATTGCATTCTTCAGGGTTTGGGTGCCAACCCCAATCAAAACAAAGGTGATAATATTGAAAGGTTTCACACATATAGATTGATCTGAGCAATCTTTCTGAATCTTAATCTGCTACCTAAAAAGATATAGAACTGGAAAACGCTATTCACGTATGCCCTGTTTTCTACTGTTCGAGTACTGGCCATGTGTCAACTCCAGTGAGATAGCTGCCCAAAGTTCAGGAAATTAAAACCGATTGGTTCACAGCCCCTTGCAATGCCTGCTTCTCATTGGCTATTATATTGGCTTGGCTAGCAGATATCAGGACTTGAAAAACGCCTCCAATTTCTTGATGCATAGAGAATGCATCACTAGGCTTTGAAGGCAGAGCAGATTGAAGACACTACAATTGAAAACACCGCGTTAAGCAAAATAAATCAGAAACAAAGAAGCATTGTATATTCTGTCTATATGGAAGTTAGGTGTGGAGGGATGTGGGAAAAGGGAGGCTGAATTTGACCAATGAACATTCTATGTGTGGACTCAAGTATCATCACACTGAACCTTTCACTCTACTATGTACAATAAATACATGCCAATAAAAATTTTAAATACCACTTTAAATAGGGCTGGAGAGATGGTTTAGAGGTTAAGGCACTTGCCTGCAAAGCATAAGAACTCATATTCAAATCTCCAGGTCCTGCTTAGCCAGAAAGAGATGCAAGCGTGAAATGTCTCACATGCATACAAGGGGGCAAAGGTGTCTGAAGTTTGTTCCCAGCAGGCTGAAAGTCCTGGAGTGCCCATTCTTTCTTTCTATCCATCTATCTATCTATCTATCTATCTATCTATCTATCTATCTATCTATCTATCTATCTATCTATCTATCTATCTATCTTCTATCAATCTGTTAAAATAGAAAAATAGGGCTGGAGAGATGGCTTAGCAGTTAAAGCACTTGCCTGAAGAGCCTAATGACTCTGGTTCAATTCCCCAGAACCCACATAAAACCAGATGCACAAAGTGGCACATGCATCTGGAGTTTGTTTGCAGTAGCTGGAGGGCCCTGGCACACTCATTCTCTCTGTCTCTCTTCTCTCTATCTCTCCTGCTAGCAAATAAATAAGTAAAAATATTTTTAAATAGAAACATGTAATATATATGCACACTAGGAATTACTTTGAGAAATTCCAGAAATGGGATAGTATTGTGTGCCCATGGCAAAGGGGAAGGAAGGAATTCAAACAGAATTTATTTTACAGAGGTTCCCAGTGGGCAAGTTTAGGTTTTGCTTTGTGGTGGCCTGGAGAAATGATGCTTTAGGTTGAAAATTTCTATATTGAATCACTTTCTTTTTCCTCCCAGGTTTTCATTATTTTTCTTTCTTTTTAAATTAGTGTCATGTAGTAGTTAAGAGTTACATAATTCCAAGCAAACCTTGTAATAGAGAAAAAAAAATCCTCCAAGCTTCTTTTGTACAACTCCCACTTCTCAGCCTCACTATCATAAACTCTGCTCATCACTGTGTGTGTGTGTGTGTGTGTGTGTGTGTGTGTGTGTGTTCCTTAAGCAGCATAAGGTATTTTTATATAGGTTTTTGTAGTAGTCATCATATAAAAAGTGCTGTACTGTACACATGTATATATAACTTACAAAAAAAATCCAAAAACACTATATTTGTGAGATTTAAAGTTGCTGTGCATAATATGAGGTCACTCACTGCTATGTAGTGCCCCATTGTATGAGCATGCCCTAACTTACATGTCCATCCCTTTGGCCATTTGGTTGCCTCAGAATTACATTTCAGTCATATAAACAATTTTGCTGTGACAATTCCAGTGATGTCCTCTTGCGTGTGTATTTGAAAGCAATTACAGGATCATTGAATCAGTGGTCTTCACCCACAGGAGTAAACTAATTGTTTTCTCTAGAGGAGGAGAGTTTTGTGGTCACATGTTCTTACCAGTATTTAGAAAGACATTTCTCTAAATTCTAGTGAGGTGGAACATCCTTGCCTATTGTGACAGTGAATATTGTTGACTTGATGGGGTTTAGCAACATCGTGGAAACAAACCACTGTGCATGGCTGTGAGGGATATTCTAGATTATGTTAATTGTGGTGGGAAGACACACCTTAACTGTGGCCAGAAGCATTCCATGGGAAGGGGGCCCAGGTTGTATAAAAAGGAGCAAATCCATTGAGCACCACTGTTCATCTTTCTCTGCTTCCTGACTACAGATGCAATGTGACCCGCTGTAGGAAACTGCAGCTTCCACACCTTGCCCACCATGAGGAACTATCCCCTCAATAGATCCATATCTTCTGATTTCTAAATTCTTACGACTTAAATAAACTCACTACAGCACTGGCAATTGGCTCAGGATTCCCCATATTCAAACATCTTTCACTCACTAGATTCTTCTAGCCAAGGTAAAACTGACCCCATTTAGATGAAACAACTAAAATTAATAAAAATAACTAAAAACAACTATTTTAAACTCTAAATGATTGTACATGAATGTGAGGTTGAACATTAACCTAAATTTCAGTTACTAATGACCAGTGCTAATCTATAGAAAATATGGATTCTGGCTGTACTTGTTTGTGTCTGCAGTAATGCTTCAAACAACATGAGCAGTCACATTGATGAGATTCTGCATATGTGGATATACTGTGTATGGGATGTATAAACACAACAGGGCCATAACCCATGCTACATGGCAAACAACAGGATAGTGACAGAAACCCCCATACCACAGGCAGACACACAGCCTCAAAAAACGAGTTAGATCCTAAAGTCTGACATGTAAAGGATAAAAGTCAGACACCTAGGAACTGGTTGGTTTGCTCAATGTTTAGAGATGTGTGTTAGTGATTGTTTCTACTTCACTGCAATGTAAATTACATTAACTGTGATATGCTGTGGTAGTTTGAATATATGTCCCCCAATATATTCAGTGTTTTATTAGTAATAGTTTGCATCTGCAATCACCTTGCTAGAGGCAATGTCACTGGGGGCTGGTCTTAAGGTGTGGTGATGGTTTGAGATTCCATTGTAAAGATATGCAAATGTGCCTAGCAGGAGTTCCTGAAGTGTGCTGTGTGACCTTTTGGCTGTAGTTTTGCTCTGTGTGCTGTGGTGGCTGGTTGGCTTTTGTTCTCTCTGCCTGGCCTTGTGAGAGCAGGCCGCTACTTCTGCCGTTATGGAACTTCCCCTGGATCTGTAAGCTTCAATAAATAATATCCCTTCCTCCATAACTGTGCCTGGTCTGGAAGTTCATCTCAGTGAACCCGAAGCTGTCTGCAACATATGCTATTTAAATTCATGGTAAGCCGGATTCTGAGAAATGGGTTGGTCCCCCTAACTCAGACCCCAAGCAAATTTAAAACCATGTGTCATCCACATCTTGTCCTTAGGAAAATTGGCCTATTGCCTCTGGACAAGGGAAGTGAAAATGACAAGCAATATATAATTTTGATTCTCTCCCAACTTCTCTCTTTTACAAGATCTCTATGAACAGATCATCTTAATTTGTTATATCATAAATGTAGTTCAGATTTGTCATTTGATTCTCTCAGTTTCTCTCTTGTGTAAGATCACTGTGAACAGATAATCTTAATTTATTATACCATAAATATAGTTCAGATTTGTCATTTTGATTCTTTCTCAATATCTGTCTTATATAAAATCACCATTAATAGATAATCTTAATTTGTTATATCATAAATGTAATTTATAATTGTCATTTGATTCTCAATTTCCTTCTTGTGTAAGATCACTGTAAACAAATAATCTTAATTTGTTATATCATAAATGCTGTTCGGATTTATCATTGGATTCTCTCTCAATTTCTCTCTTGTTTAAGATCACTATTAACAGGTAATCTCAATTTGTTATATCATAAATGTAGTTCAGGTTTGTCATTTGTTTTTCTCTCAGTTTCCAAGTGTGTTATTTTATCTGCAGAGCAAGTTATCAAGTTTTACCTACATTTACAAATCTATGCTTTTAAAATGTGTTTCATAGGATTAAAAAGTCTCAAATTGACTAATGGAGAGAGGGAGGGGATATGATGGAGAGTGGAGTTCTGAAAGGGAATGGGAAGAGGAGGAAAATATCCTGGCTTATTGTCTGTAAGTATAGAAGTTGTCAATTAAAAAATAATAAAAAAGTTTAAAAGTCTCAAATCAATAGGTTATAAAGTGTAAAATTTGATTCACTGATTTTTTTTTTTGCTCAGGTGACAGTTTTAAAAATTGCTTTCAAATGTTTAGTTAAGTTGATAATGCTTCAATGTTGTTTTAACTACAAAAAGCTGAGTCTTAATAAGATTAATATTTATGTATTAGTTACTGATTTTTCTTTTATAAAATTAATTCTATTAAATAGTTGTGTTTATAACTCAAGTTTTATAAAAGATATTATCTAACTTCATTCATTGTAACTTTTGTTCTTAGGGAGATAAGGAAGTCTCCCAATATTCTAATAACTATATAAACTATGTGCTTTCTCAACTTTTGAGGAGCTCCATTCACAATTCTTTTGGCTTAAAATGAGTTATAAAACTATCATATATCTAATCGAAGTTTCATTTAATAGTCATGGGTAACAAGAATAATGAGACATAAAATTGGTTTATGTTAATCAAGGTAACCCTAAATAATGTGCATCAGATAGATTATGTCGTGCCTGAACAGTGGCATAGGCTCCACCATATTCATGTCTGGAGAGAAGGGCTCTCCTGAAGAAGGAATGGCTAGTGCCTTATCTCTGAAGAAGAAAAGAGCTTGGGAATTTCCAAGTGATAGAAATGAAGCCAGTGTGGCCACCATATAGCAAATAAGGGGAAAGTCAAGTAAACAAAGTCTTAGAGGTAGACAGGAGCTAGAGAGCACAGGGTTAGGTAGGCAAAAATACAAAGGGGTTTGATTCTAAGCAAAACTAAAAAGCTATTTGAAGGGCTGGAGAGGTAGCTTAGTGGTTAAGGCACTAGCCTGTGAAGCCTAAGAACCCATGTTTGACTCTCCAGATCCCATGTAAGCCAGATGTACAAGGCGACCCATGCACATAAGGTCACACATGCACACAAGGTAGCACACACATCTGGAGTTTGATTACAGTGCCTGGGGGACCTGATGTGCCAACTATCTCTCTCTCTCTCTTTCTCCCTCTCACTCACTGTCATAAAAATAAAAAAAGGCCAGTCTGTTGGGATTGCCTCAGAGAAAGAAGGAAAGAAAGAAGAAAGAGAGAGAGAGAGAGAGAAAGAGAGAAAGAAATAAAGAGAGAAAGCTATTTAAAGATTTAAAGCAAGAAAACTGTATTCTCACTTGCAATGTTTGAATGTTGTCCTCTCCACCAAAATGGCTAAAACTGTAAAGACTGACAATATCAAGTGGTGATGGAGACCTGGGACAACAGAACTTTCAGTACCTCTGCGAGTTCAGTATGATGGTGCCTCTCTGGAGTAGATATTGACACCCACCTAGGCCAACCATCTGGTAGTTGAAGGAGTTAGCAGGTCATAAATACAACATACCATGAGAGAATGCCAAGAAGTTTGTCTGGAGACTGCAATCCTGCTACTTCAATAACCTCAAGGGAGCCGGATACCTGGCTGAGGATTTTGGAAGAAAGGAGTTCAAAGAAGTCCACTGCCTTCACACTTGCTAATGCTTCTCCCATCCCCTCTCCTTTAACATAACCCCATCCCAAAGCTAGGGGACACCTCTCATTTGCAGTCTCAGCTGCTGTGGTGGGAAGTGTCTATGACTAAGACTTTCCTCCAATAAAGTCTAATCCCTCTGTCGTAGATATTCCTACCTGTCTCTTTCTTTTTCTAACAGTAGTGTCTACTAAAGCTAACTCGGAAAATCAAACTTGGGAGCTACTCCAAATATAAATGTGTGGAGATGGTCACCAAAAGATATACTTTCTGGAATGTTCATAGCTACAGTATTCAGATTAGACAAAAGAGCAATGGTAATATTCTCATCACCAACAGAATGGCTAAAACAGGTGTGGTCACAATGGAACACTATATAGTCACAAACATAATATCCAGCAAAAGAGAAATGGATAAATGGGAGATCATGATGCATGCTTATAAAACAATTCATATAACACTTAAAACCAGGCAAAATTGGTGTGTGCTGCTGAATGTCAGGATGATGGGTTCCCTTGGGACAGGAGCTGTGGGTGCTTGGAAGGAGACCTGAGGTGTTCTCATGCTGGTCATCTTCCCCTCTTGTTCTAGATGATGGTTAAATGGGTGTGCTCACTCATAACGTGTGCTCCCTCGAAATGTGCATCATGCTTCAATAAAGTCAAGGAAAATCCTGTGTGAAGAACTAGTTATGAGGGATTGGATGGCAAGAACAGAAACAGGACTCTGGTTTAAAAGGCTCTTGAATAGTAAAAGCAAAAGGTTCTATGACTGGAGCTTATCAGTAACAGTGGGGATGAGTATATAGTGACACATTTGAGGTCCATTTAAATGTCTCAGTTTTAATCCAATTTAATTACAAAATGATATGGTTGAAGTAGAACCTAAGGTTTGGCCCCTCTTAGGTATGTCATATGGGACACTATATAGTACAATTAAGCTCATTAAGCCATCACAATGTAATGCATTTTATGTTGTGCTTATCTGTACACACATACACCCACACATGTGAATGTTCCCTCAGCCTAGGCTTGATGGAATACATTGCCTCCAAGATAGCCCATTCTAAACCAAAGTACTATTAGCAAATTGCTCCATCCTATGGAAAGAGGAAGCCTCTTGCTATGGATTCAGTTAGGGACTCTTGTATCCTCTGGGCCCTTAGAAAGCAGGACATGGTGGTGAGTCCAATGTTGTTGAGGTTCCTCATACTATCCTCTACTCCAGACAAAGAACCAAGGCACAAACAGGCCTCAAAGGCCACTCACCTGACAGCAGGCGCCTCAAGCTCAGAGGACAGGGAGCCCTCAGTCCTTCCGTTCTCATGTTCACATGGCCTATGGGTTGCAATGTTTGTGAAGCTTGTTCTAGTTTGGTTTTGTGGACATTCATGTTAATTATATCAGGTATTCTGTACACTAACACCCTAAATTCTTTACTTCTTCTGCTGCCAAGACACTTTGTCCATTTATTCTCACATACTTTCCTTACCAAAGATAAAAGATCTCACATTTATCCTTAGTCAAAGTCATGCAGTAAAAACCGATGATCAAAAAGAGAACTTATGTGTTCAGGAGTTGGAACACCTGCTTGCTCACTAGTGAGGGTTGTAATGAATAGTGAGGAGGTCTGCCTTTCCATAGGACTAGACATTTTTAAGTAAAACTTTTAACCATATTAATTTTGAGTAGCAAAAATACATGTTCATATCAGAGGCTATCTTTTTGTCCAGCAAATTAGCAATGACTTATAAATGAATATCCCTATTGCCTACCTCATGGATTTTGAGAGATAACAGCCAAGTCTATGGAATGTAGTTAGGGATCTGAAAAGGCCAATCCCCTTTTGAAACTACACTGAGCAAATTACCAGGGAAGGGGCTGAAGATAGTCTGGCGAGGATGACTTCATCATTTTGTCTTGGATAGCTAAAAACTACAAATAATCTAGATACTCAATGAAAACAGAAATGCCAATTTATGTGCTTTTCATTTTCTATCCTTAATAACAACCCACAAAGCAGGCTTCAAATACAGTACTAATAGGGACACAGATTCATGTTAAGTTTTTGAAAGTTAGAATATTAAACTACATGGATGATCTCAGTGATATCCATAGGATGATAATACAATGGCTATTATCTTCAGGTTGTGAGGTTATGGGGAACTTTTGCCTCTTTGCACATCTCAGACATTTCTCCATTCATTCTCACAATATTGCTTCTATAATACAAACAGACATTTGCACGCTTTTGGAAAAGAACATTTCCAGTATAATCTACTCATAGGGAGTAATATAACAACTACCCAATGGCCTTCCTTTCACCTTTCACTGTCTTGGGGCAGGGTGGGGCTGATAGTGATTGTGCATGTTAAGCGAGCACTCTATGATTGAGCTACATTCTGAACCCTTATTTCCTTCAAAGTCCTCTTGAAATAGTGTCACTTTATTTACCTGTGTCTCATGTGCTTCTTACCAATATATTCTAATAGCTCCCAAATTGCTATTCCAAAGAATAAAGTCAAAATGCTTCAGTCAGGAATTTAAGACCCTGATCATGTTGAAATGGTTGAAGTGGACCCATCTCTCCAGGCATTTAAAAATTACTGTTGTGTTAATGCTAAGTTCTTTTTAATATTTATTTTTTATTTGATTGAAAGAGAGACAGAAACAAAGACAGAGAGAGAGAGAGAGCGTGTGCATGCCTCCTGCCACTGCAAAGCAACTCCAGAAATGCGTGACCTTGTCCGTCTGGCTTTACATGGGTAATGGAAATCAAACCCAGGCCTTCAGGCTCTGCCATCTCCCCAGCCCCAGTGCTAAACTTTTTAAGTTCTTATTGTAAGTGCTCCTTCTGATCACTTCCTAAAAATACGGAATGATGTTAGGGGTGGGGCAATTTGGCTCCCTAATTGCAAGTTGGATTCTCCCTTATTGCCTTGAGCAACACGACTATCAAGTAATCAGTAGGATGACAATTATACCAGCACTGGCTGTTTTGAACACTCCTTGAGAAAACTGCATAAGTTCACAGCTGCTAATAAAAGGCTTCTCTTGAGTGATCTTTTCTTACATACTTTTAGTCGTGAAGGCTGAGCTAGTAATGTGAAGAAAAAAGCAGCTACTGAACAGAGCAGACTTGGCAGACTAGACTGCAAAAGTACCAAGCCAGCTGGCTACTTGACATGGGAAGAAGGGGCGGAGCTAAGCTATTAGCAGGCCAGGCTGCAAGAGTGACTAGGTGCCTGCCTGGCTATCTGATTGCTTCAAGATGGGAGTGGCAGGAGAGGATGGACAGTTCAAGCTGCAGTACAGGTGGCGATAAAGAGTCAGAGAAGAGAAACTGCAGGGCCTGGTCAATGAAGTTCCAGAAAACTCTGAAGCTTCTGAAGCCAAAGCTCTCAGGCAGCCCAGGCTCATGAGCTGTAACACTGGCCACTGTTAAGGGTTGAGGAATCCTGCCTAGAAGCTACCATGCCAGACTCTGCCAAAGGTTAAGGAAGCCTGACTTCCTCTTCCTATACAAGAGTGCTAACTTGTAGAGAGGTAAGATACCCGAGAAGGCTTGCACAAGACATGTGACACCTGCATGGTGGTGCTATCAAACATGGAGGGCTCCAAAAACTGCCAAAGACCAACGCTTGCGGAGCATTTCCTTACCTACCCACAAATTCTGTCCTTACTGGCAATGATATAAATTTGTTTAAAAAAACTTTTTTTACACTGTTTTTACACTCTAGCTGGGTTTAACAAGCTTGTTCCTGTTTTGCAATCTTCTCAGTATTCCAGGCACATGTGTAACACTTCTGAAAGGATATAAAAATAAGCCTTAGAACAAACGTAAGAATTTGGAGAAGGACATGCATCTTGCCTTAGTTAAGAATTCAAAAGCAATCGGCAGTAAATAAAAAAAAACAATTAAAAAGAAGAAAAAAGAGCTGGAGTGATTGCTTAGTGGTTAAGGCATTTGCCTGCAAAGCCAAAGGACCCACGTTAGGTAGCCAGATGCACAAGGTGGTGCTCGCGTCTGGAGTTCGTTTGCAGTGGCAGGCGGCCCTGGCATGCCCATTCTCATTCTCTCTCTCTCTTTCTCTCTCTCCCCCTCTTTCTCTGTCAAATAAATAAATAAATACAGATTTTTTTTTTTTAAAAAAGCAATCAAGCAAAATGAGGAATGTCACTTATGTAAACTGTGCTCCAAATGGTGATTATGCACAGCCTTGACAGCGAATGAGAAGCAAGGTCTGACCCCTTAAGTAAGACAAGCTGTGAGACCTGCAATATTTTCTCACCAAAAAAATCTGAGGAATCCCATCCCTAGCACATGTTGAATGAAAAGGGAAAACCAACAAACTCTGTGGAATTGCTGTCAGTGAAGACGTTCTTGGCTGGGGAAGCAAAACCCACATGACACTTGGAATCACTTCCAGGTCAAAATTGTTAAGAAAAGCTTCATGGCCTTTCACTGTGTGAGTAAACATTGCTTCCAAGCAGATGAACACAGTCAGAAACATCAATGGGAACCTGTGATTCAAGTAATACAGGCTCAACTGGTCTAACAGCCATAAATTTTAGAGCCGTGTCTGTATCTGGTCTTCAGATTTCAGTGAGTGTACAGGATTTATGCACAGGAATCAGACAAGCCTTCCTCACATGAAGCCCCTGAGCAACCTGTGATAAGGGGAATATGTTGTTTTTTTCTTTTTTCGTTTTTTGAAAGATAGTCCTTATGTAAATATCTATTTCCTGTAATTTTTCCTTTCTTTAAAACCTACCCACAAGTACACATGCTTTGTTTATAAAATAAATGTCATTACACTCAAAGAATTCCCTTCCCATTTCTCTTCTTTGCTTCCTGTTCCATGGGTTCTTGTCACTGTAGTGATTTATTTGTGAACTTAAGTGAAAGGGGAAAACTCTTGCATTTTACTAACTCATAAAGTGGTAAAATTAAGAAGATATATTATGAGACTCTATCCCAGGTACAGAAGGAAGGATTTCCACAACTAAACACCTTGTAATATAGGAAGACCTGTTTACAAATGGCAAATCGAGAGTTCAAAGCAGCCAGGTGCTCTGGGACTTATAACTCAGGTCTTTCTTTTTAATTCATGTGAGTATATGTGTGTGTACAAGTTCATGTGTCTGCATGTGGATGCACATATGTGCACATGCTTGTGAAGGCCCAAGAACAACTTCAGGTGTTGTTGTCCATTAGAGATATGATCCTACGATCCACCTTTTTTGTTTTGTTTTGGTTTTGTTTGGTTTGGTTTTTGAGGTAGGGATTCACTCCAGCCCAGGATGACCTAGAACTCACGACATTTCTCCTCCCTCTACCTCCCAAAGGCTGAGATTAAAAGTGTGTAGCACCACGCCTGGCCCCATTTTATTTTATTTTATTATTTTATTTTATTATTTCATTTCATATTTTAAGACACTCCTTGTTAGCTCACCAGTTAGGCTGGACTGGCTGGCAGTGACTCTCAGAGTCTCATGTGTCTCCTCACCAGTGCTGGGATTATATGCATACACCATCACATCCAACATGTTTACAATGTTTCTGGGGATCAAACTCAGGTCCTAATATATATGAGGCAAGAACTTTATTGACTGAACATTTTCCCAGCATTATAACTCATGTCTATGGAAAAATAATTTCAGAGAATCTTCAATATCTCCCCCCACCACCACCAAAAATAAAAATGAAACTCAGAAGAGGTTGATAAAGAGAAAAATTTGACTTTTTAAGGTGGGTAGGATTGATCTCACTAACAATTTGCTTAAAAAAACAACTGGCAGAAGAACAAAAATGTGGTGAAACATTCTTTGAATTCTTTTGGTTAGAAACTGGGATAGGCAAGTCTTCTAGATATCTGATTCCTAAACTTTTATGTTTCTTCATTTTCAGTTTGTGTAGAGGGATTTATTGAAGCCTTGCCCAAGAGTATGTTACAAATGTCTCTTTCGGTAGACCATTACACACTGTCTAGGTTGGGACAGGAAAGTGACTGAGGGCTGAGCAGGACTCTTGGCTTCTGCTTGCACATCTGCATCTTTCAGGGGACTTTTGTTCTTAATTTTAGGATCCTTTAGAGTCCCATACCTCTTGTTTATAATGGCTCTCTAACCAATCCTTTGTCAGAACCTTAGAGAACTAGAAAAAAATCAAGTTTATTTATAGAGGAGCTACTACAAATCTCCCATTTTTCTGACATCATACTCTATACAAGACACTGCCTGTCAGAATACATCTAAGTTTTTCAGTCTTTACACAGCTGTAGGTGTTGTACCCAGATTTTAAAAATATTTATTTTGAGAGAGTGAGAGGAAGAAACACACACACACACACAGAGAGAGAGAGAGAGAGAGAGAGAGAGGAGAGAGAGAGCGAGAGCAAGAGAACGGGGAAGTCAAGACCTCCAGCCACCGCAAAGGAACTCTAAATGCATGTGCCACCTTGTGCATCTATCTGGTTTATGTGGGTACTGAGGAGTGGAACATGGGTCCTTATAAGGGCTTGTCCTTATAAGAGCAAGCACCTTAACAACTAAGCTATCTCTCCAGCCCTGTTGTACCCATTTTATAGATAAGGAAAATGGAATTCAAAAATTTGTTTAATGTTTAACACCATATACATAATGGAGCAGCACTTAGAGTGGATTCTGAGACTCTAAGACCATCAGCCACTCTCCTGTCCCCCTCCCCCACCAATGTGCTCACCAAGCCACCTGCCCACTGAAAGCTCTGGGGGTGAGGATGAGGAGGCACTGACTACATGTGAATACTATCTGATCACGAGTTTATCAGCTTCAGCATATGTAGTTTAAAAACCTAATTTGTTACATTTGTCCAGCCAGGGAGTCAAAAGAGAAAATAAACAGAAGTCTTTGTGAAATGTGAAAGATGAAAGCACAGTGATAATAAGGGATACAACTTATATGTTAATCTTTCCTAAAATGTTTATTTATTTATTCATTCACTCATTCCAGTGTTGGGAATCAAGTCGAGGCTCTCACACATGCTAGAAAGCACCTGTACCACTGAGCAGCACCCTAGGCCTACATCCTCTTGAGAACATATGGAGTATACAATGGAAGTCAGAGTTCCGTGTTTGGCCAGTGACCTCTGACCTCCACTCTTCTCTCCCTGTTCTCCACCCCCAGAACAACCCTCTGTGGAAACTTCTTTTGGGCAGTTTCAGTGAGAGAAAGGAGCCAGAAGAAGAAACCAGAAGATGCCACCCCACCTTGGCAGGAATAGAAGCCCTGTTTGATCCAGTTTCATCCACAACGGTTGCAGCGCCCCCTACTGCCTCCACAGTCTAGCACACTAGCTAGTTGGGCTGGCCTTTGGGGTCAACCCTTTGACTCTGCAAAAAATCAGGTCTCCCCCTTACATACCAGAGTCTGAAAGGATCCATTTTTAATCAACTATAAAGGTTTGTCCATGTTGATCTCTGCCCTTTCTCTGCCTTATGATCTCCATCTGGACACATGTAAGTCTTGCTTTCCCATATCTGGCCTAGCTGGGTAGGGAAGAGCAGTATTTCTTGGCCTGGCTAGCTTTCTGCTTGCTTTTATCTGTGTGATGCTTTGGGATAATGTATCACTTTAATTACATGTACGATTTTTTGCTGAGTCTACCACATGTGTATTTCCTCCATACTCTATATCTACCACATGGATATTTCCTGGAAACTCTCAGCTTGCTATTTGTGTAATTTCTCCAAACTCGGTGTAACCATGGGTGTAACTCTCTTTACTACCCATTTGTCATATGGATTTCCTGATCTCTGCTTTGGTACTTTCTCTCTCCTATTTTTTAAATTTATTTTATTTATTTGAGAGTGAGTGAGAGAGACAGAGAGAGAAGGAGGGAGAAAGAGAGACAGATAAAGAGAATGGGCATGACAGTGCCTTCAACCACTGCAAACGAACTCTAGATGCATGTGCAACCTTGTGCATCTGGCTTATGTGGGTCCTGAGGAATCAAACTTGGGTCCTCTGACTTCACAGGCAAATGCCTTAACCGCTAAGCCAGCCCTCCAGCCTTCTTCTCCTATTCTTAAGCCATCACCACTTATTCTCTTAACTTTCTTCCATAGGGATGCTCAAAGGCTCAAGGTAGATGTTGTGTCTTTCACATGAGTGTCTGTTTCCTTTAAATCTCTCTTAGATCCTGTTCCACATGCTTGTGACTCTGCTCTAGCCTCTATCTAGACCTCCATTTCTCTTAAACGAACCTCGGAATGGAAGCTGTATCTTCTACACATGTGCATGTTTCTTGTCAATCCCTTCACATAAGCTCCTAGATCCCATCTTCCATGTGCTTGTGAATCTGCTCCAGCCTTCTCTTAGAACCCCAATTTCCCTTAAATGAACCCTAAAAATTATTATTTCTCCCAAAATGAACACAATAATGCATAATTGATCCTTCTTGAGTCTGTTTTTATCAATTCTTTGTTAAAGTAAGACAAGGACCCAATATTGGGGTTCATAAGTTTTAGAAGTCCCTCCTGAGCCCCCAAGTTCTGCATCAGAAGGAGCCCTCATCCTAGATCATTCCTGGAGCATGTGTGTAAGCTGAGGAAAAGGAAGGAAGAGAAACAAATTTTCAATAGAGGGTTTTAACAATTTTATTGGAAAACAAGTTAACAATATATGCTGTACATGAATTTGATAGTTTATGATACCAAAAGTATTTGGCATTTGCAGATGAATTATAAAGACAAAACTTTAAAAAAACCTTCATCATTAACCAGCATAACCATAATTTATTAACAATATAAAAATGGCTCAATACCTTTCCTGTCATTGTAAGTAAAATTAAAAAGGCAGGAGAAGCCAGACATGGTGGCACACACCTTTAATCCCAGCACTCAGGAGGCAGAGGTAGGAGGATCACCGTGAGTTCGAGACCACCCTGAGACTACATAGTGAATACCAGGTCATCCTGGGCTAGAGTGAGGCCCTAACTGGAAAAAAAAAATTAGAAAAGGGAAACCATAAATTCTGCTAAACCAGTTTTAAATGCTGGTAACTAAACCCTTGCATTTGCAAACATCTTCAACCCTTGACTGACTTTTTTGAAAACGTCATCAGAAAGTGCAATGAAATCTAATTAATGAGGAAAACAAGAAAGCAAAAGTGTAAACAGGGTGTGCTTTTTTGAGGGGGCGTCGATAAGTCTGGGGGCATTCCCAGGCACCATGAATGCAGCTTCATTCTTTGGGACCCTCCCCTACAGATGGACAGTGTCACTACATTCCTGTGGGGTCATTCTTTTCACAGACTTATCCCCTTCCAACTTTCTCCCTTCCAACCTTCTAGGTGCCACACCAGTAATTCTTTGCTGTTCCTATTCCTCTTATGCTGGCAAATTTGCCACTAATTCTGATTGATGCATGATATAGATGCATGCCAATGTGTTTCCCAGGTGACAGACTAAAAGCATGTGTAAAATTAAACTTTCAAAGCAACTAAGAGATCTTTGGAGTCATGACACACCCCCATCAGAGTTCTGGCAGCATCCTCTACATACTGGCAGACGCAAATGAGGCCTTTCTTTTACATGGTAGCTTTCAGACAGCACTCAATGCTGTCAGACTGGACCCAGGAGAAAATAGGTAGAAAGTGGAGAGCCCAAATATTAAGCTTGGTGTTTTTGTCTAGTTCTAGTTAAGGGGACAGATTTCAAATGAACTTATTCTCCCATAATAGTAGATATTCAAAATACAGACTGACCATCTTTAGCCACTCAACCTTTAAAACCATGAATTGGCCTCTGATACGTGGCACAAGAACTTGGCTTTGCAATTTTCCAAATTTGTTCTAATTCATCTAAGGACTTATCAATTTTTTTCCTTTTTTAAAGAAATGTTTGTTTATTTATTTGAGAGAGAGAGAAATATGTAGAGAGAAAGAGAGAGAATGGGTGTGCCAGGATCTTTGGCCACTACAAACCAATTCCAGATGCATGTGCCACCTTGTGCATCTGGCTTATATGGGTCCTAGGGAATCAAACTTGGGTCCTTTGGCTTTGCAGGCAAGTGCCTTAACCACTAAGCCATCTCTCCAGCTCTCAAATTAAATTTTTCTATGACAGAAAAATCCAAATTTCTTTCAGTTTCAGTTGAATAAGAAATACTGACCTTTAAACAGTCAATATCTGAAAATTAAAACATTTTGCTTAAAAATGATGCCTCGTTTATATAACTTCAACAGTGACAAGTTTTTAATTTATTTCTCACATATATGCATTCAAGGACTGAGTTGCTTCTAGAAAACTTTTGCTTTTTTTTCCATGAGTGTCGAGGTAGGGGTGAAGGGACAGTTTTGGACCTGATGTCAAATATTCAGAGCACCGGACTAAAAGACAAAAAGTGCAGGTCTGGATCCTACACCCAATAGAACTGAAAAAGGAATTTTAATTTAAGCAGGTCATCTTCTCTATATGTACAATTTGAATAATTGCAAAAATTAAATACAATTATCCTAGAATTTTTTTTTAAATAAAGCTCTTCACAAATCTCAACCATATGTGCAAATTGCTCATGAAAGGCAGTGAGGGACAGTGACACACCCACCACCTGTTCCTCAGAGAACATGGCGAGAGCTGGAGGCACTTTCTCACATGATCACGACCTGGTAGCAGGGCACTGACAGGAAGGATGGCAGGCTGGAGAGTGCTAAGTCCTCTGGGATTATAGCACTGACACAAACTGAATTCCAGTCAATGCTCAACTGGAGAAAATTCAAGAAAGAATTCTAGTCAGATGTGATGGGAGGGGCAGCACAGCAGGTGTGCTGGGGGAAGGTTTAAAGACCCAGGAGGTTGATCTGGGAGTCACACCAATGAAGGTAAGGGGATGGCTAGGAAGCCAGAGTTGGGGCGGGGGACAAGCTGGTGGAGGAGTGCAGTGCTGACTTTAGTTTCTGCCCAGGAGGAGCCCATGGGAGGTGTTTCCAGAGCAGCATTTTAAAAGGAAGTGTTCAGGCTGTGCTTGTAGCAAATGAGGGAAGAAGCCATGTAAATCTGTCTTTCCAAGAGCAAGGAACCCAATGAAATGCAGAATAAGGAAGTTCAAGGGAGGGAGCATGAAGAGATGCAGAGATGGGCCAGTTCCTGCAACTGTTACTTTTAAAATGTGTCAGCCTCTGCAGAGAGTCAAGGTGATTTTACAGCCATGGAATCCTGCATCCTCCTCCCCTTTGCCAGTGATGTACAGTTGTCAAGATCTATGAAATGAAATTTAGTCTTTAGAAACTGACTCTGTTTCCAAAAGGCAAACCAATAAAAATTTCTGCCTTCCTCTGTGGGCTGCCTGTGCTTGTTCCCTGTGGGCAGTACTGCTGATGGAAGCCACTCCAGAGACAACACGCCCCAGAGATAGCCATAGTTCCCCCATCAGGCTGCAGGAGTTTAATAAACGACCCACAGATGGGGCTATTTCCTGCGTGTCTCTTCCTTCCAGTTCACAGCCTCAGAGCCTTTCCAGGCAGTTCAAGCATTCTGACAGCAGCCATTGTCAAAGGTCTTCCTAAACCCTCTGCTCTGAACTGCCCTGACCTGCTATTGTCACCAAGTCCTGCTCCCTTAACAATCTGATTCCAGACCTTAGGGATCAGAGCTACACAAGTACATGTTAGGTCTGTACGAGTCAATAGGAGGCCCAGCCCAACCTGTGGTGCCATGAGACAGCAGGCACCCCCAAAAAAGTTTTTTGCCCAGCTTCACGAGGCTACCCAAGGGGCAGGTGCACCTCCCTCTGCAGCTTCTCCTTAGCGTCTGGTAGATGATCCGGGGAGTAACTGGTGTTTGGACAGAGGCGACTGCCGCTGGGCTGGCATATGGTACCTTACATTTTTCCAGAACCTCTTCTCTGCAGACTGTGGCTCCTCTTTAAAGTCTCCTGACCAGCGGATAGCCCCATGTTTCTGTTTAATAAATTTAATAGATTCTGGCATTTTCTCATAGTCTTGGATTTTTTCCAACTCAAGCAGGACAATTTTAATTCCATCCTGAATGAGAGCATTATACATGACGATCTGCTCTTCTGACGAATGACCCAGCCAGCTGAAGCTTGCCATGTTTCTCACTAAAATTATAATCAGTCTTCTACTTTTCTGTATGTTTTCATTAGTGACCTCAACCATGTCTGAAAAACATGAAGCACAAAGGAATACGTTAAGTTGAAATTAGCAACTGTTCTTTCCAGAACAAGAACTCAGAAAGTTTTTCCCAACCACCGATTAAGGCCACCAATGCTCTTTATTCTTGTCTTACTTAAAATTAAAGAAAGCACTTTCTTAATTTAAAGACCAGTTCAAACAACTGGCCCACAATGATGAGTTCAGTCATAGAACTCACAAAACCCTCAGTCAAAATTTTAAATCCTTTTTGTTCAAACATTTAAACTATAGTGCTCCCATTTATTGTACCATTTTTAAAACAACTATAGGGTCTAATTAGTCATAACTAGTTCCAAAAGAATAAAAATCATTTAAGTATTGATCTAAAAAACTATGAGAGAAAATCATCACACTCCATTGAAGAAATTCTTAAAATT